>CM017328.1:10356460-10701585 GCA_006937295.1 Carpinus fangiana | reverse complement strand
GAGCCGCTCGGCTAATTTGCAAGCCTAATTTTTCCTATAATTTAAATAAATTTATATTAACTATAAACTTAAAAGATAATTTATATACTTTACTTGTTAATTTTATAATTTATATAGTATAATTATTATATAATATAATTTATCTTATATAATATAACATTTAAGTTTGTATTATTGAATATAATGTCAATTGTCATTTGTCACATCCTAAAGAGTAACGTACATTGATTAACTGCACATTGTTGACTAACTTTCTAATTGTCACCTATGTTTTTTAATTGCTTAGATTCTTAGAGCCTAGTTACTAAATTTGAGATAATTTTAATATTCATATCAAGTAATGATATAATTTATCTCTATACTTTACTTGATACTTATTACTTGTTAGTTGTTATTTGTTAAAGTTAAGTTAGTATATGATGTATATCATATATTGTAGATAATAAACATATCATATATAAATATATATTATAATTTATTAATTTATAAGTATACAACTAAGTTAAACTAATTTAATTTTATACAATTAATTAATATAACATTTAAGTTTGTATTATTGTATATAATGTCAATTGTTATTTGTCACACCCTAAAGAGATACATTAAGGTCATTTAAGTTTGTATACATTAATGTGATTATAATTTATAAATGGTAAGAAATACATTACTTACTTAATTAATAATCATTTAATCTACTCATTTATGAATGAAATCGAGCTCACGAGTCGAGCTCACGAGCCCTTGTCGAGTTTAGTCGGGCGAGCCGAGCTCGGCTCATTTACTAATCGAGTGAGCTTGTACAGTAACGAGCCGAACTAAACAGTATCGAGCTCGATTTCGATTCGAGCTTAATCGAGCCGAGCTGTCGAGTGTGTCGGCTCATTTACAGGCCTAGGCCCGACTCAGCTTGTGAGTGCTTTAACGGAGTAAGTTGCTTTTTGCAGTACTTGGTCATAGAACATTATCAACATGAGGAAAGTAGATCTGGTTTTAAAGTAAACCCATTCATAAACAAAAGGAGATTCGGGCTGCGTAGTGGAGGACAGCGAGCGGTGAGGGGCCAAACGAAGAAGGAGGTGGGCAACCCAGGGCAGCTGAGTGGTGGTTGGCAGAAGATGGAGAAAAAACAGTGTGCATTAGTGTAACATCCCACCCTAATGACATACAATATTGTTCGCTTTTGGTTCCCCTAAACCAGACTTCCCAGGAGGTTACCCATCCTGGTACTACTCTCGTAGAAGTACGCTTAACTGCAGAGTTCTGATGGGATCATTATCATCACGGCTTTAAAATGCGTTGTTGCCATTAAGGGTGTAAGTATACATATAAGCACATCTCCATCTCCATACCCAGGCGATGTGGGTCGTTACAATTAGGTTGACAAAAAAAAAAAAACATCCATGAGAAAAACTACAACTAGAGAGGAAAGAAAGGGAGAGGGGAGGTGTCCCCCCTCCTCGGACAACCACACTAACGGTGGTGGAAGACCTCACAAGGAGGTGGGGCTCTACTAAGAGAGAAGGAGGTACTTCTCTCATTTTAGTGAGAGAAGCGGCAATTATACAAAGACAACTTTTTCTCTCTATCCCTTAGAGAAGGAGGAGCTTCTCTCATTTTAGTGAGAAAAGCGGCAATTATACAAAGACAACTTTTTCTCTCTATTCCTTAGTTCAAGTCACAACCCTCTCTGTTTCTCCTCTTTATTCTCTCACTGTCCAAAGTTGTTCACAATCGACGTGCAAAAGACAACCCCAAAAACCAAACAAAATACCACTACTAAATTGGCTAAAACAAAATCAATACAACTCAATCTCCAATCAATTTCACAACCAGTTCAACCCATATTCTCTCACAGTTTGTTTGGCAAATCAAACAACCCAATCTAAAACAAACAACTCCTTCTCTTACTGTTCATCTCATAAGAGAATCAAACAACCCAATCTCACAACATCTGAAGATTCAACCCACTTGGGTATCTTCCAGACCCAATATTTCTTAAAAATTCAAATTAACACCTATGTTGCATCCATGATAAACGGTTACCTCAAAATGTTGCATGTGATTTATAAATAACTGAATTCACTATTTAATAAAGGGTACATCATGTGCATTTATACTCACTAAGTCATCGGACTTATCCTCGTATTATTTTTCTTCTTTTTTTTTTCTCATACGTATATTTGTGTTGCTATAAATAGTTTAGTAGAAGATAGATACCACGAATCATTTAGTTATTGTGAAGGACTTGATCCGGGTGATGCTTGAGGACTTATTGCGAGATTAGGCGAGTGCTCATGGTAACTAGTACTTTTAGGTGACGTTATAGACTTAAGAGTTTTGATGCATGCTTGTATATTAAGGTATAATATGGATCTCTTGTAACAATGATATGTATAGTATGGTTCAGCTACTGTGATGATTCTTGGTAGATGCTCTGGTTGTAATAATTAATGTTGATAGAATCTTAATATTTCCGTTGCTTAATATCATCTTTTTGAGAAGTAGAGATTCTTGAGTTTTGTTTCTCGTGGGATAAGGTTGGGAGATGAACCGTAAATTTAAATACCAATTAATTAAATTTTCGGGGCATTATAGAATGTGCTAGCAAACGAGACATTCCAGAGACGTCCATTCGATAGTCCGTCTGAACGGGGTTGCAAACGAAGAATAAAAGTCACGTTTTCTTTAGTATTTTTTTTAATTCCAGTCTAGTTGTAGAAATGTCTCATCCGAACGCTCAATGCAGTTTTTGTTAACTAACTTATTTCGTATTACTATTAGGGTTAGGAGTTTGGGGCCTATAAATACATGTTTTATAGACCCAAGAACGCAACTTTGTGATATTTCATTAGTTTTTCAATAAGAAAGCTCAAAGTTTGAGTTTCTTCAATCTTTTGTCCTCAAATACTAGATAGACTCTTGTGTTTTGATAAGAATTTCTTAGATCATTGATAGATTCAAGATTTTTAAGAATAATTTTTTCTTTCTTGTTTATCTTTGTGAGCAACAACATCACGCTGCATCAAGATTGTGCATTCTAATGGCTTGATCTAGACCATAAGATGCTTCTTAGGTAGATCTAGTGGTTGGATTTACTAGATCATTACTAAAGTCAACTATAAGACCAAATTTACTTTGATCTAACGATTGATATTAAGTAATCATTATAAATAATTATGATCTAACGGTTATAATTAAATAATCTTTGATAATAATTATGTGGCTTTTAAGCTGATTTTGTAATGTTTCTAATAAGTTCTCTTGTCTTGTATAGTATCCGGTCTATCTGGAAGTACAGCAACTGCTCAAACTCAAGTCTCTGTAGGAATGGGCTTGCTAGCTGGGTCAACTGTTATGCTTCTTACAGTAATATGGGGATCATGTGTTATTGTTGGCAAGTGTGACCTTGTTGATTCAAAGGCAGTAGACTCGACAGATACAAAAGGCTATAGCTTAACTGGTATGTCCTTTAGATTTTCTTTTTCTTTATTAATAACCTATGAAAATCAAAGAGCTGGCTCTGTAACCCGTGATTTTTATGTGCGCATGCATTTTTCTTTATTTGGTTAGGAGGGTAAGAATAGGGAGGGCATATCTCCATCTCTGTGTTTTTTTTTGTTTGTCAATTGATGGCATACAAAATATCATAAATGGGTAGAAATGGTGGATAAACAATCCAAAGCACAAGGACTCTCTCTCTCAACATCAACACGTTGGGTAACTATTGGCCATAGCAATATTGGAGGGGACCAATGGAGAAACTATTTAGTTACTTAAACATTGAAACAAAACTTGCTACTGCAAGACAATGCTCGGGTTAAAAATAACAAATTTGTTTAAAATGAAATGTGAAATCAGTAATATCACATTTTGTAATGAGACCTAAGGCAAATGTATGTAGGAGTTACTGTAATCTTATCTATCTTAGATTGCTATGATTTTTACTTAAAAGTTCTTTATGTGTAGAAGAGATGCATAAACAATGCCATTCACTGAAATTTATTGCATTCTGATTTTTTGGAGAGTTAGGGGTGGGTTATTATCCTTGACCTCTGAATCATTTGCTTATCTGCCTTGTATAGTGAACTGGTCAATAACTGTGTGATTGAATACTTTACATGGATTCATGACCCAATAAAATCTTCGCTTTTACAGAATCTGGTGTTAGTACTGATATCTGGACTTGCTACGGTGCAAGGATTATGATCATATCTGTCATCCCATTTTTAGTCGTTCAAATACCACAAGCTTTCAGTTCAACTTCAGGGAGGCACTTAGCAATCTTGATTGGGCTTATCGTCTCTCTTCTACTATTGGTTTCTTATTGCACTTATCAGGTAAGTGTGCGTGTGGTATTATTATATTTTCTTTACAGTTTGATTCTCAATTTTCATTCTCCTGTTGGTAATATTGAATAATCATTTTTCTGTACTTTATCTGGAAATTTGGATGGTAGTTTCTACTGAATGCTAGACATTTTTATTAAACATGTACTTTTGATGGTTTGAATGAATGGTCCCACTTCTGTTTTTTGTTATGGACCTGATAATCAAGTGACTTGGTCCATGCTCGAATTGTGAAACCAGTGGTTTTATTGATGAGATCAATACCTTGGTTGACCAGTAACATGAAAGATCAAATGACTGGGGTTGGCAGGAATCAAAAAATGGCATTCCAGAGGCATCAGGGCATTCTCAACCATTGAGCTATCTTCCTTTCTTGTTGAGTTACTTAATTGTTACTTGCAATGCTAAACCATTGAGCTACCTTTTTCTTTGGAGAAAAACTTACAATGTTAATAATTTAAAATTAGTTGTATTTCATATTTTTAAAAGATAATTTTAGCAGTTCAACTGATTGACCCAAAGTCGTACTAGTGATGTGAGTACTCCCACACACCCGTGACCCAATCAATGCTTGGTGCGAGTTTGTGACTCTGAATTTTGTATGCTGAAGGTTGACATCCCATAGTTATACAAAGTCTGATGTGGCTTCTTAATTCGGCTTTTTGTTTTTGGTCTAGTAAATTTGAAGAAAGAGAGCAGAGGATGAGATCCATTAAGCATAATCCCGAACATGCTTGAAAAGGAGTACTCGAACACCCAAGATAGTTTGAATACTTGATAAACCGGCGGCCTTACTCCCTCCTTAGCAACATGGGAGTCAAAGATATTTCATTTTCCTATTTTTCTGCTAAGGAAGTTTGAAAGAGAGCCTATTGAACATAACCTCTAACCCACCTCCTCTAAATCTCTTGGAAGATTAGATTAGCTATTGTGGTTTGAATATCTGAAATTCTTTCCATATTTGTATTTATTTTACTTTCTGATAGAGAAAATGGAAAACGTTGTGCAGGTCCTTCAGCCTATCACGCAGAGGAGAAAACTTGCTTATGTGAAGCACAAGCATGTTATAGTTGGACTTTTACAGGATCTTAAAAAACGTGCACTTGGAAGGCTGGTCAACGACAATGGTGAACTTGACAAAGGCGTTGTTGACAAGTTAGTTCACTAAGTAACATCATTAATAAATCGTCTACTTTTTTTCTGTATTTGCTGAATTTTTGTTGGATCTCTCATGACAGGCTGTTTTCTGCAATTGACACAAATAAGGACGGAAATATTTCAAAATCTGAATTGAGAGCATTGATTGTTGGAATCAATTTTGAAGAGATTGACCTGGATAAAGAGGATGCTGTAGATAAATTAATGAAAGATTTTGATACGTCCCGTAATGACGGCATTGATGAGGGTGAGTTTTTCGAGGGCATTAAAAAATGGCTAGGGATGTTAAAGTGGACGCGGCCTCCCTCTGGTGATCCTGGTCCTCACACAAAACATTTCTTAGACTTTCACCGTGTAAGTTGAGCTGTTTCTTATTCACACACATATATTAACATAAGAGGAATGTTGTTTGTTATTCACAAACACTAACATGACGCTCCTTGATTTCTTTGAAAAATTCATATACAGGAAATAGCAAGAGAGGAAGATTTGTTGGATGTGGGGGGTCCAAGTGACGAATTTTTCGAGGGTGATGATAAGATCAAGTCGATCTCCATAAAAGCAGGGCTTTTTTTATTGCTGGGAGCTATCATTGCCGTGGCATTTGCGGAACCCCTGGTAGATGCTGTTGATAACTTTTCTGATGCCACTAGCATTCCTGCTTTCTTCGTCTCCTTTATCGCGCTGCCTTTGGCTACAAACTCTTGTGAAGCTGTCTCAACAATGATAACTGCTAGCCGTAATAAACGGAAAACTGCCTCGTTAACATTTTCTGAGGTTTGTTTTTCATACCCACTCTCCTAATATACCTTTATGCCTATTTAGTTTGTGGATTAAATTTCTAGAATGTAATGGTTTTATTTTATAAGAAAAATATAATTTAGCTCTCCAAATTACGGTCATTAGCGATTTAGTTCTCAATGTTCAAAATGTAATAGAGTAGCCCTCTAAACTACAAAAATGTGTTAAAAAGATCACTTATTATTTTATATTCCTATAATACCCATATTATTTTAACAAATAAAATAATAAAATAATTGTAAAAAAAACCAAACAATTTTTTTAAAATACATTTTTTTTTGTATTTATTATCCCATTGGTTTTTTATTTTTATTTTTGGTAGTTTGAGGCTACTTTATTACTTTTTAAACATTTGGAGGCTATATTGTAAACGGCTAGTGGTTTGGGGGGTTTTTTTTATTTTTATTTTTCCCTTATTTTATTTGGTAATGGCATATTCTTAGGCATAGTTATTCCTATGAGAATAATAATTCTCTAATGAAGATGAATAGCTATTCCTTAAGAAATAGATTGCATTTTTTTTTTTTTAAAAAAAAAAAGCCCATATTATTTTTTATTTTATTTTAAACTTAAAAACAAAAAACAAAAAACAAAAGTTGTCATTTAGGGGTGGCCCTAGATTTCCTTCATGAGAGAGTTTTCCTCCAAATTAGGTTGAAGGAATTTCCTCCAACTCAGTATATAAAAATGGCATGTGTCATTTGAATATATAAAATGTACATATTTTTTAATAGCATGGACAAAGTTGAAATAAAATAATATTAAAGACTCATGTGCATCTCACATGTTATTACAAAAGGGACATGTGTCATCTTTATATACTGGGTTGAATTAAGTTCTTCTAACCAAGTTTGGAGGAAAACTCTCATTTCCTTCAGGGCTGGCCCCAAGCTCCTCTGGGTGGTCACACCCTGGCTACTTATGTAGGTGGCCAAATACCCACTTCATTTTTTAGGTTGTTTTTTTTTTTTAATGAGTTGAAAAAAAAAATAATGTGGGTATTTTAGTATTTTTTATTTAATTCCAGTTAGAGTGTGTATTGTTATCAAACTAATGGCCTATTTGGGATTACGTTTCAAATGCCTAAAAGTGTTTTTAACACTTAAAAGGTCCGTTTAAAGAAAAAAGTACTAATTTGGTAAAAAATTAAAAGCGCTTTTAAGGATTCAAAAAGCTTAAAAATGGTCAAAACACACTTTTGACAAAAACTTAAAAATGAATCTTTTGTCTAAAAGCTCATTTCGACTTAAAAGTTATATTTCTCAAACACAATCCCAAACAGGCTCTAAGGAATATGAATAGCTATTCAATTCCACTCTTAGCTATTTCCAGTAATAATTACTCCATTTCCAAGTGGAGCAGAATAGTTATTCATACTACTTAGCTTTGTAACAACACACATGCTCTAACTAGAATTGAATCAAAATTATTAAAAACTCCAAATTATTTCTTTTTTAACTAAAATTTTTTTAAAACAGAAAACAATAAACCTGAAAAAAAATAAATAAATAAAATAAGGGTGATCTTAGCTATCTCCAAATGCTATGGTGGTGGTGCGACCACCCCCAACCTTTTGTAAGGGTGGCCGTGGTCTCATTTTTTAGTTTTTTTTTTTTTTTTTTTGGAAATGCAGTTTATTCTTTAAGGAATAGCTATTCTTCTCATTTTTTAGAAGAGTAGGTATTCCTCTTTGTAAGGGAATGGTTATTCCTAAGAATGAGCCCCAACCAAACAAAATAGTGGCTATTCCACAAAAATAGACATTTCATTTCAAGGGCTTATTCTACAAACGAAACAGGACCATAGAGAAATAGCAATTTCTCAATTTATGGAATAGTTACTATTCCAAGTATAAAAATCTTACCAAACTATATATGGAATAATTAGGGGAAACTTCAGATACCCCCCCTGAACTTCCACCGATTTACACAAAACCCCCCGATACGAAAAAACTCTCAGATACCCCCTAATCTTCTAGATTCTCTCACTTAGAACCCTTTTGGTGGTAAGTTGTCCAAATTACCCTTCACTCCAAAACTACGCCGTTTTGGGCTCGCCCAAAACGGTGTAGTTTTGGGTATTTTAGGTTTTAGTTTTTTTTTCTTTTTATGAAAAAAAGAAGGAAATTAAAAAAAAAAGAAAAAAAAGGAAGAAATCGGGGTGGCTGGAGCCACCCCTTGCCCAAAAAATGGGGCGGCCAGACCACCCCATTTTTGGCCAAGGGGTGGCCGGCCACNTAGGTTTAACTAGCCTTAAAATGGAAAGAGAATATAAAGCTTGATGGATTATTATTATTATTATTATTTAGAATTTAACCATATTGTAGCTAAAAGTGAATTTTAGAGAGCTCATTGAGGTTGTTTTTCATATTTTCAACCGTTTGATGCAACATAAAATATTTTTGGTTTGACTAAAACACTTATTTAACTTCTAGAAAATGATTTCAATTTTTAAAAACTGTAAACTAATTTTCGAGTTTCAACATTTCATTATCAAATTACCAAACTTAGCTAGGACATCTCCGGGACTTGACTGAGACATTGGAGGGACTCGGTTGGGATCCTGCTAGAACTTGGTTGGGACATGACTAGGACCCCGCTAGGACTTGTCGGGACCTAGTTAGGACATCATCGATTCATCGGCACTTAGTCAAGACACCGCTGAGACTTGATCAAGACGAAGGCCCTATTTCTTTTGATGTAAAATGGTTTCTAGGAAAATGATTTATGTATTTTACGGTGTTTAGTGCGATGTAAAATAAAAGTCAACGGAAAACATTTTTTCTTTAATCGAAAATTCTTCTTTAATTTTTAAAAAAATGGTTTAATTTTCAGAAAACTGTAAACAATTTTCCGATTTTGAGCGTCTCATTCTCAAATTGACGTACCCTACTAAGACTCGCTCGGGACTTGACGGGACCCGCTCAGGACCTGACCAGGACCTGCCCAGGACTTGACCGGGACCCGCCTGGGACCTGACCAAGACCCGCCTAGGACTTTACCGGAACTTGCCTGGGACTCGCCTGAGACCTACCTGAGACTTGACTCAGACCTGTCCGGGATTTGATCGGGACCTGCCCGAGACTTGATTGGGAGCTACCCGAGACTCGCCCGGGACCTGCCTGGGACTTGACTAGGATGCGCCTGGGACTTGCCTAGGACCCGCCAAGGACCTGCCCAGGACTTGACCGGGACCCGCCCAGGACTTGACTGGGAGATGCACGAGACCCACTCGGGACTTGACTAGGAGCTGCCTGGAACCCGCCTGGGATTTTATCGGGACTTGACCAGTAGCTGCCCGAGACCCACCCGGGACTTGACCGGGACTCGGGACTTGACTGGGAGCTGCCCGGACGAGTCCCGGTCAAGTTCCGGGCAGGTCTAGGGCAGCTCCCGCTTAAGTCCCTGGCGGGTCCCGATCAAGTCTTGGGTGGGTCCCTGTCAAATCCCGGGCTAGTCCTTAGCAACTCCCGGTCAAGTCCCGTTAAAGTCCCAAGTGGGTCCTGGTAAGCTCCCGGTTAAGTCCTAGGCGGGTCTCGGTCAAGTCCCGGGCAGGTCTCAGGCAGGTCCCAGTCAAGTCTCAGGTGGCTCCCAGACGAGTCTCGGGTGAGTCTTGGACAGGTCTGGAGCGGGTCCCGGTCAAGCCATGTTAAAGTCCCGGGCAGGTCTTTGTCAAGTCTCGGTCAAGTTTCGGGACCTACCCGTAAATTTAGAATTTAATATGATTTAATGAATATATATAATTTTGTGATTTTTCGTATGTGCGCTAAACGCTGTAAAATGTTTTCACCAAAAAATATTTTCAGGAAAATGACGTCTTTAAAAATATTTTATGACATAAACCATTTTAAGTCGAAAGAAATAGGGTCCTAGTTGGGATATTTTCGTAATTTAAAGTTTAATATGATTAGAAGAATATATATATATATATATAAAATTGTGGTTTTCTATATGCGCCAAACACTGAAAAATATTTTCCAAGAATCATTTTTCAGGAAAATGCTTTTAAGGGAAAACATTTTCCGACAAAATACATTTTACGTCAAAACAAACATAATCTATATTATTTTTTGTTTTTCTTATTTAAATACATCCCATAATAGCTTTCATTATCTTTTCTATAAGTTTCCTACTTATAGAAATGATAGTGAAATTGTCGGTGAAATTTGTTAATTCACCGATTATATTTCGATAATGATTTATTTCGAAAGTTTCGGTTAAACGGATATTTCAGTCAAAATCGGTTCGGTTAATCGGTTAATCATGAGTTTTTTTTTTTGTTTTGTTTTTTTGGTAACAACTGTGAGTTTTTTTAATTGGGCTAAAAATTGTTGTTTTGGGGACCCAAATTATTTTTTGGGGCTAAAATAGCTTACTGAACCAAACAAATTTAAAATGGGTCCATTAATTAATACAATAAGAGTACACCATGCATATGTTCTACTAGTAAATTGGTCATAGATTTCACCCAACTAATGTTCTACTAAAAAAACCTAGCTAATGCCCTCGTAATTGTCATTCTACTAAAAAAATATTTATTATCAGTTAATTCAGTTAACCGACAAAATTTATACCGATTAACCGAACCGAACTGACGTCTGTATAAAAATCCTTAACCAATTACTGATTAACTTCTGGAGGTAAGCGGTTAATGTCGGTTTGGTCGCAGTCGGTAAACTGTAAACGGTTAATTTGCCCTCCCCCATCTATAGGGAAGGGGTTGCAAATGTTTTTTTTTTAATTTAATTTAATTTTTTAAAATCCTAATATTTACAGAAAGAAGGCATGTATAAGGTAGCCGTTATGAATGCTATTAGCTGCTTTTTGCAGTGTGTACCAAATATTTATGGAGGGTTGTATTATGTATGTTTGCTTTTGTAAAACCCTACCTCATTGAGGCACAATATTGTCCGCTTTTGGCTCTTCCGAACCAGACTTTCCAAGAGGTTACCCATCCTGGTACTACTCTCGCATAAGCTTACCTAATTGCGGAGTTCTGGTGGGATCACAGCCATCACGACTTTAAAACGCTTTGTCATGAAGGGTGAAAGTATACATATATGCATATCTCAATTTCCATACCCAGACGATATGGGACGTCACAATCACCCCCTCTTAGGACCCAGTATCCCGTTGGCGACCTTTACAGGATTAGCCCATTCTTGGCTTCCTAGCAAGTGCTCACTAGCGACCTTCATGGGCTTGTGCATGCTCTCTCATCTCAGGCTAGGCAATGACTCTGATACCCATTTGTAACACCCTGCCCCATTGACACAATTAATATTGTCCGCTTTTGGCTCTCCCGAACCAAACTTCCTTGGAGGTCACCCATCCTGGTATTACTCTCGCATAAGATCATTTAAGTACAGATTTTTTATGGGATTATAGCCATCACGGTTTTAAAACGCGTTGTCTTGAATGGTGAAAGTATACATATAAGCACATTTCCATCTCTATATCCAAGCAATGTGGGACGTCAAAACTTTTATAAAATGTTTTCATTTTAAAAAAAGAGGTTGACTAGAGTTTTTGTTTATCGAGTAAATATAAGTTATTGTCTCCTTTTCTTTCATATTAGTATTAATCTTTGTATATATGTTAAAATATATATAATATTCTTTATAATGCCTTGATGGCGCACTTAGCTTGGAGCGATCAAATTATGACTTCATTTTGGGACGATCAGGATCGTTCATTTTAGTGGCTTGATCTAGACCATAAGATGCTTCTTAGGTAGATTCGATGGTCGGATTTACTGGACCGTTACTAAAGTCAACTGTAAGATCAAATTTACTTTGATGTAACAGTTGAGATTAAGTAATCATTACTAATAATTATGATCTAACGGTTATAATTAAATAATCTTTGATAGTTATTTAATCTAATGGTTTAAATTAAGTGTTGTTAATATCTGATAGCCAAATCTAGTAACTATTAAAATAGCAATTTGTTACTATTAGGTTAACAGTTTATAACCGTTAGATTAGCAGTTTATTATTGCTAAGTGTCTGTTAAGATCTAATGGTCAGNCATCCTGGTACTACTCTCGCATAAGCTTACTTAATTGCGGAGTTCTGGTGGGATCACAGCCATTACGACTTTAAAACGCTTTGTCATGAAAGGTAAAAGTATACATATATGCATATCTCCATTTTCATACCCAGACGATATGGGACGTCACAATCACCCCCTCTTAGGACCCAGTATCCCCCTGGCGACCCTTACAGGATTAGCCCATTCTTGGCTTCCTAGCAAGTGCTCACTAGAGACCTTTATGGGCTTGTGCATGCTCTCTCATCTCAGGCTAGGCAATGACTTTGATACCCATTTGTAACACCCTGCCCCATTGACACAATTAATATTGTTCGCTTTTGACTCTCCCGAACCAAGCTTCCTTGGAGGTCACCCATCCCGGTATTACTCTCGCATAAGATCATTTAAGTACAGATTTTTTATGGGATTATAGCCATCACGGTTTTAAAACGCGTTGTCTTGAATGGTGAAAGTATACATATAAGCACATCTCCATCTCTATATCCAAGCAATGTGGGACATCAAAACTTTTATAAAATGTTTTCATTTTAAAAGAAGAGGTTGACTAGAGTTTTTGTTTATCGAGTAAATATAAGTTTTATGTCTCCTTTTCTTTTATATTAGTATTAATCTTTGTATATATGTTAAAATATATATAATATTCTTTATAATGCCTTGATGGCGCACTTAGCTTGGAGCAATCAAATCATGACTTCATTTTTGGATGATTAGGATCGTTCATTTTAGTGGCTTGATCTAGACCATAAGATGCTTCTTAGGTAGATCCAATGGTTGGATTTACTGGACCGTTACTAAAGTCAACTGTAAGATCAAATTTACTTTGATGTAACAGTTTAGATTAAGTAATCATTACTAATAATTATGATCTAACGGTTATAATTAAATAATCTTTGATAATTATTTAATCTAATGGTTTAAATTAAGTGTTGTTAATATCTGATAGCCAAATCTAGTAACTATTAAAATAACAATTTGTTACTATTAGGTTAACAGTTTATAACCGTTAGATTAGCAGTTTATTATTGCTAAGTGTCTGTTAAGATCTAATGGTCAGATTTAGTGACTTTTAAAATAGCAATTTCTTACTGTTAGATTAGCAGCTTATGAATGTTGAATTAGCAATTTATTATTTTTTTTAATTCGAAATTAAGTGACTGTTAGTGAATAGACATAAACATTTGCTATTTTAACACTATAAATAGTCCACGGCAGTCTAGTTTTCAATACAGAAAAAATTCTCTCTTCTTTTGTTCTCTCAAACACCTTGTGTACTTCAAATTTGAGTTCTTGTTTCTTGCTAGAATAAAAAATTTGAGGGTGTTCAGGTTTAGTTTCATTTGTATAAAACGCAACTAATTAATTAAAAGAGGATTTTTGGACTTAATTGTATCTTGGAAAAATATTTGTTGTAACCCTTTGTACCACTTCTGGTGGCACAAATAATTTCTTAAAAAAAACGACATTGTAGCATAGCTTAGAAGCATTTCATTTCTTGTTTTCTATTAAATCTCTCTCTCTCTCATGACTGCTGTTTAGATGTTAGAGCGATTGCCGTGCACACACTTGTTGGTTGATTTTCTAATGCCTCTCATAAGTTCTCTCGTCTTGTATAGCAGCATCTGGTCTTTCTGGAACTACAGCACCTGCTCAAAGTCAAGTTTCTGTAGGAATGGGCTTGCTTGCAGGGTCAACTGTTATGCTTCTTACAATATTGTGGGGATCATGTGTTATTGTTGGCAAGTGTGACCTTGTTGATTCAAAGGCATTAGACACGACAGATACAAAAGGCTATAGCTTAACTGGTATGTCCTTGAGATTTTCTTTTTCTTTTTTAGTAACCTATGAAAATCAAAGAGCTGGCTCTGTAACCCTTGAGTTTTTAACAAGGTGTTTATTTCTTTATTTGTGTGCATGCTTTTCTCTTTATTCGGTTAGGAGGGTGAGAAGAGGGATGCCAGACCTCCATCTCTGGTGGTTTTTCAATTGATGGCATACAAAATATTTAATTACTTAAACATTGAACAATCCAAAGCACCAGAACAAGGAGTCTCTCTCTCTCAACGTCAACACGCTGGGTAACCATCCTCCATAGCAATGGAGGAACCAGTGGAGAAACTATTTAGTTACTTAAACATTGAAACAAAACTTGCAACTGCAAGACATTGCTCGGGTTAAACATAAAAATTTGTTTAAAATGAAATGTGAAATCAGTAATATCACATGTTTAATGAGACCTAAGGCAAGTGTATGTAGGAATTACTGTAGTTTTATCTATCTTAGACTATTATGATTTGTACTTAAAGGTTCTGTGTGTAGAAGAGATGCATAAACAATGTCATCCACTGAAATGTATTGTGTTCTGATTTTTTGGAGAGTTAGGGGTAGGTGTTTAAGTTTGTTAGGTTTTTGATATTTGCCATATTCGGTGTATCAAAAATCAGTGTTTGTTTTCCTTAAGTTCTTAGAAGTCTTGTGGTAATTTGTGTCTTATTTTGAGCATTTTGTGTAATTTCGTCATGAATCTGTTATGACGAAATGCTAACAGTTTTGATCAGTTAGGTTGGTTTACTTTCTGTAAGATTTTGTCCTGATAACGTCAGCATCCTGCCATTACGAAATGCTCCTTGAAGCTACTATCCTTTTTCATCATCATCTCGTCACGATTCCATCATGACGAAAAAGACATGTTCTAAGATCCAACCTTTTGCATCCCGTCATGACGAAATTGTCTAGGGGTGTTAATGGGGTTACGGTTAGTAGATTTCACTAACCGCAACCGCTAACCGCCGAGCGGTTAACGGTTGACAACCACCCGCTAACTGCTTTTTCAAAATTAGGCTTTTTTTGGGCTTTTTTTTTTTTTTTTGCTTTTTGGGCGTTTTTGGGCTTTTATTAATATTATAGCATTTTTTACACTCATTTGTTTTTTGTATTTTTAGTGTCTTTTTGGTCCCAATTGCTATAAAAAGAGCCCATATTGAAAAATCAAAAATATTTAACCCCAAATTTATATTTACTTGTACTTTAAAAAAAATCCTTAAATATTAAATCATAATCGGTTAACTTTAAATAAAAAAATAAAAAACACAACATATAAAAAAAATTCAACACAACGTATATGAAATATGCATAATTTTGAAATATACATATATGCAATATGCATAATTACTTAATATATACTAAATTACAAAATATTAAAATAAGAATGTATGATATAAGTACTTATAAAGCTAGTTAATATGTAGTTACAAACTAATTAATAATTATGTTACTTATGTAGTTTATATTACTTGTTGCTAACATATCATATATATATATATGTATATATATATATATTATTATATAACATATTATATATGTATAATTTGTTATTATATAATTATATAAATTATAATGATGATGCATTAATACTTCAATTGTGGTTATAAGTAACACATTGTTTAATTCAATGTCAATTAATTAATTTGATATTATACGAATCACATTATCATTGTACATTAATAATATTATTAACTTTAATAAGTATTTGAATTGTTATTGCATCATATGATTAAGTATTGATCTTTTATATTTATATTATTCAATATGCATAATTGCATATATGTATAATGTATAATNATATTAATACTTAAATTGTGATTTAATCATTAATGATTAATTGATTATGTTATATGTATAAATATTATTATAATTATAAAAATATAGTATATAAAAAGCGATTAGCAGTTACGGTTACGATTAGTAAACCCTATAACTGCTAACTGCTAGGCGTAACTGCTAACCGCTAGGCGGTTATAGCAGTTAGCGATTATAGCGGTTAGGAGGTTAGGTGGTTATAACGGTTAGCGGTTGGCGGGCAGTTAATAACCGCTTGCATTGACACCCCTAAAATTGTCATTGAAACTTCTGTATCTGTTTTCATCATGACAAAACTGCTAGATAGCATGAAACCCTAGTATTTCGTCAAGACCTTACCATAGTCGTCATGATGAAAGCTCATATCTCAGTTTTCATCATCTAGCTGTCATGACGAAATCCCAAATCTAAGTTTTCGTCATCAAACCATCCTGACGAAATTTCCTACAAATGAACAGATCTGAAGGATTTATTACACTGTACTAGAAAATATATAAATAAAAACCTATGCTCATTTGGAGTTTAAGCAAGCTGATTATAGTTTACCTAGATTGGATTCAAGAGGTGCTCTTGCTTTACTGTGTCTTGCTTCAACTGTGTTCTTGCTTCGTTGTGCTGCTACTTCTTTGAGTTATTGTTAAGAGCTTATCGTTGGAGTCGGTGAGGAAATGCACCATGCGAAAATTGTTGAGCTTGGAGGCATGTTAGTTGGTTTGCTTTACAGTGTCTAGGAGTTTACATCGGGTTGTAAGTTTCTTTGTGTCTATAATTTGGATCTCTCTCATAATGATTTTTCAGGTTTGGCTGCCTTGGAGTGGTTTTTCCCATTGATGTGTTCTTAGGGTTTTCTACTTCGTAAACAAATATGTTGTCTTATGAATGTGACGTCGAACAGAGCTAAGATTGTTCTGACAATGTATAATAGCAACATAAACTAAGAATTGAAGATTGAAAAAGGAATTTAGGAAGAGAAAATAACAAATAGGAGAGAAAGTCCCTAATTACCCCAAATAAGCAAACAGAGAAATAACTATGAAAGACTTAAATTTAATTGATAATATAATCTGAATTAAAAAATAACAAAGATTGGATGCCTTTATATAGGCTATCTGGCTAGGCACCTCCTAAAGTAACAAGGAAAAGGAAAACAAATCCTAATAGGAAAGGAAAAACCCAATCCTTATTGAAAAATAAAAACTAAAACACACATGCATAATTAAAATAACACTGTTACTAAAAACGCTCCATTCTCTCTCCTCGGCTTTTTTCAAATTTGTTCAAAATCTTTCTTAGATCTCGCAGACTCCAGCAACGATGTAAGAACGATACCCCACTCATTCCCCTCTCTCCTAACTCTCTCAACTCGGAGAAGGATATCGCTGCTTTCATTCTCTCTTATTTCGTTTGGAGCATTCTTGGTAAAGTTAGGATTTTCGGCAGGCCTCCACGATGGAGTCTCGCTTTTTCGTGGAGGCCAAAGTCTTCTCTTTTGCGGTTGAGGATGGTAAAACGAAGCTTTGTGTGGAGGAAAGGAGAAGAGGTTTTTTAGGGTTTATTTGTTTGGGTCCCAAAGGGGTGGATTGGTTGCTAGAAGTGTTGGAAGAAGTGCTGAGGTCATCTGGGTTAGAGGAATTCTTCAAATCCATTTGGTTGGAATCGAAGGCTCTCACTGTCAGGAGGGGTGAAAACAGGAATGGTCGGTTTTTGGTGGTCAAAACTCAAGTCGTGGATGACAGGAGAAACGTTTTAGTGTTGCTTGAAGGCCACGAAGGACGGGGATGGGGCAGATTCGCTGGGGAACTGAGCAAAGTGAAGGCTTTTTTTGAAGCCACGATCATGTCCCTTTCCGGTTCCGGTTCTGTAGTTGGGTGCTCCTCGCCTCACGTGGTGGTGGACGAGGTTGCTGTTCACCAAGTGGGTGTGATGGACATGATTCAGATGAAGTCATGTAGAGAAGTCGAAGCTGGGAGAATGGCGGTGAATTGCTTTGAGTTGGAGAGGCAGCCTCCTAGGCCGACGAAGTTGAAGAAGACGTCTGGTTCGTCCCTCGATGGCGGGAGGATGAAGAACTTAGGGTTTTTGAGCCTTTGGAGGATTTTCGTGAAGTGGGCTTGGGCTGCTGTGAAGCCCAAGCAATTTTGGGTGAGGCCCAAGATTAAGCTGAAGAAGGCGTGCGATGTCGGGCCGGCTGAAGGGTCGGAGTTGGATTCCGGGTTGGGTCAGTGTCTTGGATCGGGTTCGGTTTTCGGGTTGGATATTTTCGATTCGGATCAGGATTTCGGGCCGCATTTTTCAGATTCAAAACCTGTTTCCGATTCCGATCCTGGTTCCGGTCCCGTTTCTGTTCCTCGGTATGGCTATCCTCCTTCTGGGTATGTTTTTGGGTTCCTGCCGGATTAGATTTCGCCTGGGAAGGATGTAGGGGTCTCGCCTACGAAGCCGATGGATGAGTTGGGGGCCACGTGTTTGGTTCCGATGGTGGATGCGGTGGGTTTTGTCTCGCCAAAGGTGGTTCAAAATGCTGAACCACCTTTCCCAGCGAAAGGTATGCTCCGACAGTGTTTTTTAGGGTCGAAATCTGCTCCTTCCCCTGCCTCGTCTTCTGATTTGGCCTCCAGTGGCATCTATAAGGCGCGTGCTGCCCCTGCAACAATGAGTGTGGGTTCGACGAAGTCTGAGGATGGGCATTTGCTTTTGGATTCGGATTCGGATCCGGATCCTAAGAAGTGTGCTGAAGGAGTCTCTCTTTTGGATTTGTGCACTTTTGACATCACTATTGACACCACTGCTGTTGAGTTGACCGATACCCAATTAGGGTTGATTGAGCGCCTGAGGAAAGAATTAAAGGTCAATGATACAACAAAGGTGGTTTTGAAGCATATCGAAGAGATTTTTCTTAGGGTGAATAAAGGTGTGTGTGATGGGGTGCTGCTCGCCGAGGAAGGAGAATCTGTTTTGGCGTTTCACGTTGAGCAGATTGAGAAATTTATAGGTGGAAAATCGGTCGAGCAACCTACGTTTAAGGGCAAGAGAGAGCTGAGAAATTTAGACAACTCCATTAATTATGGTACTGCTCATAGGCCATCCTGGACAAGGAGGGGAAAGATCAATGTGATGTAGTGTTATGTGTAGTGTTCTGTTTGGGTTGGTGGGGGTTTCTTGGGTGCTTTTTAGGGTTCTTGGGTGGGTTTGTGGGGTTCTTTTTTAGGGTTTGCTGTGGATTCTTTCTTGCACAGTTTGTTTTTCTCTTTTTCCTTTTTCAATAAAACTCCTTACGACTTATAAAAAAAAAAACAATTTTCTCAAATTCCTCATGCATCAATCTCTCCAGGTTGGAAAGATCTCACCCTCGAGTTCAAATCATATTTTCCTCGATCTTTTGGATGTCCAATTAATCCATTCCATCATGTACTTCTCAACATCAATGCAACTTGATACTGGAAGAGAAAGAATTTACGACCCATCACAACATGATTGCGAATAGTAATTTGAAAACTCTTCATATCATATTGAGATACTTCAATCTTCACACAGTATTCATTTATCTTCTCCCATTTGTGTAGCATATAAATCTCCCCAAAAGGATCAACTATTTCTTCCTCTTTGAAAATAAAATTTTTCTCCACCTCTATAATATCTTCATCATCGACATATGTATCATAAGTTGATGGAGAATTCCAATCCATGAAACATTGAGAATGATCTTCAATGTCTTCTTCATGTTGAAACTGTTCATCAACAAACTTAACTCTGAAGTCCAAGTCTCCATGTCGTTCATCCTAAACACGTTCCCAAAACAGAATAGGCTTGTGATACGGGTTCTCAAAATTGGATTTTGAATTGCGACCGTCAATATCGCAATACATCTCCAAGTTTTGCACTGCTAGACGCTGGGTTAACTCCGCAACCTGCCTCTGCAAATCATGTCTTGTATACTGCACATGGTGAAGGACTTCCTCATTTGGAACCTGTCTACGTTGACCACGACCACTAGTCATGAAAAACTAATGAAAAAAATTCATCCCAAGAAGATGCTAAGCTCTGATACCAATTGATGCCGGACAGAACTAAGATTATTCTGATAGCGTATAATAGTAGCAGAAACTAAGAATTGAAGATTGAAAAGGGAATTAGGAAGAGAGAAAATAACAAATAGGGAAGAGAAAGTCCTTAATATCTCCGAATAAGCAAACAGAGAAATAACTTTAAAAGACTCAAATTTAATTGATAATATAAACTGAATTCAAAATAACAAAGACTAGATGCCTTTATATATGATAGGCACCTCCTAAATGAACAAGGAAAAGGAAAAAACAAACTTAATTGGAAAAAGAAAACAAATACTAATAGAAAAGAAAAACAAATCCTAATAGGAAAAGGAAAACAAATACTAATAGGAAAGGAAAAACCCAATCCTTATTAAAAAAGGAAAATATAATCCTAATGGAAAAGGGAAAACCTAGTCCTTATTAGAAAGGAAAATTAAAACACATGCATAATTAAAATAACAGTTTTATCAATTTTCTTACTCTGTGTGCACTTAGAATATATTATTGCTGAGTTTATTGTGCTTGGGGATACTACACGATCCATGTGATCTATGAACGTTATTATCCTAAATCATTTGCTTATCTGTCCTGTAGAGTGAACTGGTCTGTAGCTATAGCCTATATGATTAAATACTTTACATTGATTCATGATCCAATAAAATCCGCAGAATCTGGTATTGGTACTGATATCTGGACTTGCTACACGGGAAGGATTATGGCCATATCTGTCATACCATTTGTAATTGTTCAAATACCACAAATTTTCAATTCAACTTCATGGAGTCGCTTGGCAGTCTTGATTGGGCTTATCGTCTCTCTTCTACTATTGGCTTCTTACTGCCTTCTTCAGGTAAGCGTGCATGTGCTATTATCATATTGAATAATCATTTTTGTGTGCTTAAATATGAAAATTTGGTTGGTTTGTTCTGCTGAATGCTTAAGAGTATGTTTGAAATTACGTTTGAGAGCTTAAAAAGTACTTTTAGTACTTAAAAAGTTGTGCCAAACAAAAGCTAACATGTTTGGTAAAAAATTTCAAAAGTACTTATTTGACTCTTTAACTACAAAAAATAGCCAAAATGCATTTTTGGCAAAAGCTTAAAAACAAAATTTTTTTGGAAAAGAACTGGCTTATAAAGGAAAAGAAAAATGATTTTTTGACTTAAAAGTTCTATTTCTCAAACACAATCCAAAACATGCTATTAGACATTCTTGCTAAACGTGGACATAATAATCAAGTGTTACAAATTTAAGTTCGCAACGGGATAAATTAGGTTTTGAGGAAGCCTAAACCTTAGATTATAAGGGAACCTAAAAGCTTTTTCAAACACAAGGTTTGTGATTAATTGTTCTCTTCTTCTATTCATAACATAATAGCCTTTAAATAAGCAAACTATTACAATGTGTTCTACGATTGACTCATCAGTCAATCGACTCTTATGGAAATATAAAACCTAATGAGACTACTAGTCGACTTATTATAGAAGCACTCTTATATAGGAAGAAAATAAGGACTAACAAGGAAATAAGACTAATACAAATAAATACCCAAATAAAGACACCTATGACTAACTGATGCGGGACAATAAGCATTGAGAAGAAAGAAGAGAAGCAGAAAAGCCGGAAAAAGGAAGAGAAAGAAGCTCGGGGAGAGAAACTTAAGGGGAAGAAAATGACAAATCCATGTCAATCATATTATTCATCAAAATTGTCTAGTACAATGGAAACTTAAGCTTAAATAGGGTAAAGGCTAAACCCTAACCCTAACCTAGTGATAATTTGGCTAATGGCCTCCTAAAATAACATAAAGTCCAAAGGTAAATAAATAAAGTTCGAATGAAATTAAAACAACCCGTCTGAAAATTAATACTAAAACAATAATAAAACACCCACGACAATATATGTGGCTCTTGTCAACGTCCATAGGTGTGTGTGATCAGTGGCCTGTGTTTGATGTCCCCATCACTAAATGTAGGCAGTGATTTTATTCTCCAAATCAAGGGGATTGTAACTGAGAATTTGCGACGCTCTGATTTGGTTAACTTACCAAATAACGGAGTAGTTCATTTTGTATTTATAACTCAAGTGCATAGAGCCTTTTATAGTAAGTCAAGAGAACTAAAGCAACACAAAAGGAAAGCTTAGAAAGCTTTTTAAATAGAGTGATACACGTAAATGCAAAAGAAGAAAGTGAAGAGACTACAACTATCTTGAGATGACACGGCTGTGTGCTGAGATTCAGTGCATGGAGAGCAGTTGAGCGTTAATGAAGGGATGAGAAAGTGCTGATGTCAAGTGCAGGAAATCAGCTTCTGTTGGGTGTGAAAGGGATGCTGGGCTTCTGTTATGAGAGCATTTCCAGCAGCTTTCCATTTATTTTCCCTAAATTTAAGGATTTAAACTACTTTTTGCTTCCTTATTTTAATACACTCCACAATAGTTTTCCTTAATATTTCCCTATACTACTAAAATATTACTTTTTTTCTTTTCCTTTATTTTATTTTATTCATTTAAGTTGTTGACCCTAAAAAATCAATTACTTCTTCTTCAAGTTTGCTTGTACACGTTCTGGGTTTCGCTCAGAATGGCTCCATCCCTCAAGCAAGATGCAGAAAACCCAAGCCCTCATCCCTTCCGTTTCACCCTCTTGAACATCACGTTCTGTAACAGTGCTCTTAGTGAAAACACTGTAATTGCACACAGAATTGAAAGAAAGAAAGAAAGAAAAGAAAAGATGAGAAGAATGAAGAATCTTTTATTGAATGATAAGCACTTCGAGGGTGCTCAACCTCCTAAGACAATTCGAGATGCCCACTCTCCAGTTCAACATGAACTCTACAAATCAACAAGCTAACCATTACAAAATGAACTATAGACTTTATACTACAATTTCCCCCCATTTCTCTAACAGCTAACGAACTTAACAGAAGCTAACAATTAACTGCCAGTAGTTGCAACTTCTCAACTTCTCACTTGCCAGCTGTCCTGCTAAGTAGTTGCAGCTCCTTACTTCTCCCTTGCCAGCTGTCCTTCAATGCTTAGACCTATGACACTACTTCCTCCTTTTAAAACACCTTGCCCACAAGGTGAGGGTAAGATAGCTTTAAAGATCCATACTCCTCCCAAGTAGCATCTGCCTCATCCTGTCCAGCCCATTTGATAAGTAATTCGGTAATTGATTTGTTTGCAACCGGCCTGAATCTTCTAGAGAGAACAGCTACTGGCTCAGGCTTAATCACCCCATCCTCATTCACTGGAGGTAGCCTAGGAATCACTGCAATACCACTCCCCAACTTCGGTTTTAACTGAGACACGTGGAAAACAGAATGAATCTTTGCTGCTGCTGGTAAGTCTAACTCATAAGCAACCTCACCAATCCTTTTAATCAGAGTAAATGGTCCATAGAATCTAGGAGATAACTTCAATGCCCTCCGGATCACAACAGAACCTTGTTTGTATGGTTGTAACCTCAAATACACCTGCCGCCCCACTGTCAAGGTCCTCTCTGTCCTCCACAAATCTGCATACTTGTTCATCCTCTGCTGTGCATGCTGTAAATTATGCTGCAACAGAGATAGAATCACTTCTCTATTCTTCAAAATCTCATCCACAGCCTCTACTTGAGTAGTACCTGGCACATAAGACAACAACCTTGGAGGTAACCTGCCATAGACTGCCTCAAATGGAGTCATCTTAATTGACCCTTGCCAAGTTGTATTATACCAATATTCAGCCCACGGTATCCAGCTACTCCACTGCTTAGGTCTATCTTGAACAAAGCATCTCAAGTAGTTTTCCAAACACTTGTTCACAATTTCTGTTTGACCATCTGTTTGAGGATGGTAACTTGTGCTCATCTTCAAAGAAGTCCCCTGCAATCTAAACAACTCCTTCCAGAACTTACTTGTGAACGTAGGATCTCTATCAGAAACTATAGAGGTAGGCATGCCATGTAATTTGAAAATATTAGCTACAAAAAGTTGAGCAATCTTTGAAGCCGTGTATGGATGAGCTAAGGGAATGAAATGACTGTATTTTGACAACCTGTCTACCACCACAAAAATCACAGAATGTCCTTGAAATAGATAGAGGCAAACCTTCCACAAAATCCATGGAAATGTCAGACCAAACCTGCAAGGGAATGGGAAGTGGCTGGAGCAGCCCAGCAGGAGAAATATTCTCATTTTTATTCTGTTGACAGATTGCACACTCTCTAATAAATCTCTTAAGATCTTTTGTCATACCCTTCCAAAAAAAATCTCTCTTAGCTCTTTGCATTGTCCTCTCAAAACCAGAATGCCCTGCCATTGGATCACTATGGACAAAAGCCAAAACTTGTTCCTTAATGGCTTGACAACTTCCCAAATACAATCTGTTCTTGTAAAACAAAAGACCATCCCTGAAAGCATACTTGGATGAATTCAAGTTATTGCTCTGCCACTTTGCAAGTAAAGATTTTAGTTCCTCATCCTCCTAGTATTGCTCTTTAAGCTTCTCAATCCAATCAAGTGTTGGAATAGATAGAAGGGAAAGAGTCACCTCTTCTTCCCAACCTTCCCTCCTAGACAATTCATCAGCTACTCGGTTATCTACCCATTTTTTGAACTCCACAGTAAAATCATAACCTATCAACTTGGTGATCCACTTCTGCTGAAAGGGTGTACCAACCTTCTGCTCTAATAAGAATTTCAAGCTTTGTTGGTCAGTTTTAACCACAAAACTTTGGCCTAACAAATATGGTCTCCACTTCTGAATAGCAGTTACCAAAGCAAACAATTCTTTCTCATATGTAGACATGAGAAAAGCCCTCCCTTTCAAAGCTTTACTCAAGTAAGCAATAGGTCTACCATTTTGCATCAAGACTGCTCCTATACCCAACCCACTTGCATCACACTCAATTACAAAAGGTTGTGCAAAATTAGGTAAAGCCAGAACAAGAGCTTCAGTCACTACAGATTTGAGATTCTGAAAAGCTTCTTTGGCCACTTCATCCCATGTGAAAGCATTCTTCTTCAACATAGCAGTTACGGGGGCTGCAATGGATCCATACCCTTTAATGAACCTTCTATAGTACCCTGTCAACCCCAAATATCCCCTCAAAGCCTTGATGTTGGTTGGAAATGGCCAATCCACCATTGCTTGAATCTTTCCTGGATTAGCTTGCACCCCAGATTCTGAAACAATGTGGCCTAGATAATCCACCTCTTTACAGCCAAATCTACACTTGGACTTCTTAGCAAATAGCTTGTGTTCCCTCAAAATTTCTAAGGTTATTTGTAAATGTTGTCTGTGGTTGTTGACATCCTGACTGAATAAAAAAAATTTCATCAAAGAATACTAAAATAAACTTTCTAAGGTAGGGCTGGAAAATGTGGTTCATCAAACTTTGGAAGGTAGAAGGTGCATTTGTTAAACCAAATGGCATTACTAAGAATTCATAATGCCCTTCATGTGTCCTAAAGGCAGTCTTAGGAATATCTTTCTCAACCACTCTAATCTGGTGATAACCAGAAATTAGATCCAATTTAGAAAAAATGGTAACTCCCCACAGCTCATCCAACAGCTCATCTACAACAGGAATTGGAAAACTATCTTTAATAGTTACCTTGTTGAGAGATCTGTAATCCATACACATTCTCCATGTCCCATCAGCCTTCCTTACCAAAATTACTGGAGCAGAAAATGGGCTATTGCTGTGGCAAATCACACCAGATTGCAGTAACCCTTTCACTATCTTTTCAATTTCTGCTTTCTGAAAAAAATGGATACCTATAAGGTCTAACTGAAACAGGCTGCACCCCCTCTTGCAGAGTAATAGCATGATCATGAGACCTGTTTGGTGGTAACTCAGTAAGTACTTGAAAGACATCATCAAATTCCTCCAAAATATCATCTAACACTCCCCCAGGCTGATCCTCTGTCTGGTCAGAAACACTGTGTAGCTGCTGTGTTTCTTGATTCTCTGTCTCAATCAACTGTAATAAGACACCCTTGTTTCCTCTTTTCAACCACCTAAATGAGTTCACATCTTCCATACTCAATTCAGGACCTTGTTTTAATCCTTTTAATCTACATCTTCTAGTACCCCATTGAAACTCCATAGTAAGGTCATCAAAATTCCAAAGAATTGGACCTAATATCCTCAACCATTGAATGCCAAGGACTGCATCACACCCAGCCAAAGGTAGGGCATACAAATCTACCTGAAAAACAGTCCCCTGCATCTTAAGAGAAAGGTCTTCACATTTCCCCGGGCTACTGATTTGCTGGCCATTTGCTATTCTCACCTTAATAACCTCTTTGTTAGTACTAGATAACCCCATCCTTTTAACCACATGCTCATCAACAAAATTGTGAGTACTACCCGAATCAATAAGAATTATTACTTGTTGGCCTCTTAGAATTCCTAACAATCTCATAGTTTTTGAATTAGGAGTTCCTGTGATGGCATTGAGAGATATTTCAGGCTCTTCATCCAAGAAAAATTGTCCTAGATCCTCCTCCTCTTTATCAATACTAATCAACTCAGTAACTTCTTTATGCTCTTCAACCACTTCAATTAAAAACAGCTTAGGCACTACACACACATGCCCTCTACTCCACTTTGCGTCACATGAATAGCACAAGCCTTTTCTCCTCCTCTCATCCATTTGAGCAGGAGAGATCTTCTGCACTGGTACCAGTGCTTTAGGATTGTCATTTACAATTCCTTTTGGCTGATTATTTCCTCCAACACTCCCTTGAAATTGTCTAGGGAAGTTTGAAAACTGCACTTTGTTCCCATACTGATTTCCCCCCTTATTAAAACTAGAACCATATTCACTTCCAACCCCCTGATTCCTCCAAACAGGTTTTCCTGATTTCATGTTATTCATAAGGCATTCCTCTTGAATCCTTGCTAAGGCATAGGCATCATTCAGTGTTTTAGGGTTAAACATCCTAACAGGCAGCCTAATATCATCTCTTAGCCCCCCCCAAAAACATGCTCAGTTTATGAGAATCTATCAATCTCAAAACCCTATTTGCCAATACCTCAAATTGAGTTTTATATTCTTCCAATGAACCCGTTTGGTTCAGTTTCAACAATGTTTCCATAGGATCATCATAAGAACTCTTGCCAAATCAAACTTGGATAGCAACTAAAAATTCATCCCAACTACACAGATTATTTGTACTCCTTAAAGTTGTAAACCAGGATAAGGCCTTACCTTCCATGTGAAATGCCGTAATCCTCAGCTTTTGTCTTTCTTGAATTTCATAGAAATCAAAAAATTGCTCCGCTCGATAACACCATGAATCCGGATCATCACCATTGAAGGTTGGAAATTCCTACCTAATAATCTTGGTTTGAATCCCGTCAGAGCTTGTTGATTCTCCTCCAAATTTTTTTCCCCACTGCTGAGAAACCCCACAACCAGCAACTGCAACATCTTCCTCTAGATGGATAGGCTGCTGCTTCTCCTTCTGCTTCTGCTTATCCACGAGTGATGTAACCATCCCCATCAACTGACTTAATGATGACTTTATCTCCACAACATCATTTTCGACTTCTCTCAGTTTCCGGCCTTGCTCCCATTGGCCTTGCTCCCATTGTATATCTTCAACCATTGTAGAAATATTCTCCATTTAACTAACGGAAAAATATAAGAACCAAATGGATCAAAGCTTTGATACCACTTGTAACAGTGCTCTTAGTGAAAACACTGTAATTGCACACAGAATTGAAAGAAAGAAAGAAAGAAAAGAAAAGATGAGAAGAATGAAGAATCTTTTATTGAATGATAAGCACTTCGAGGGTGCTCAACCTCCTGAGACAATTCGAGATGCCCCTCTCCAGTTCAACATGAACTCTACAAATCAACAAGCTAACCATTACAAAATGAACTATAGACTTTATACTACAATTTCCCCCCATTTCTCTAATAGCTAACCAACTTAACAGAAGCTAACAATTAACTGCCAGTAGTTGCAACTTCTCAACTTCTCAACTTCTCACTTGCCAGCTGTACTGCTAAGTAGTTGCAGCTCCTCACTTCTCCCTTGCCAGCTGTCCTTCAATGCTTAGACCTATGACACGTTCTCTCTCCACCAGGCACCAAGCTAGATGCAGAAAACCCAAGCCCCATCCCGTCCGTTTCTCCCTTCTGACCATCACGTCAAGCAAAGATGCAGTAAATCTCTTATGTTTAATTCCTTACCAGGTGTGGTTGATAGAGAGAGCGGATGAGAGGGTGAGAGAGGGATCGAGCTGAGAGAGAGAGGACGAACAAGAAAGAGAGGGGCTGGGGTTGGGTGCTGTGTAAATCTGGCATGGTGGCGCTGCCATGCCGTGAAGGCCAGCATCCATGGGGTGGGTCGCAGTTAAAGAGGCAAATCAGGTGGTGGGGTCTCAGTTGGAGCTTCCTTCAATGGATGCGTTTTGGTTGAATCTCCACTGAAGACCAGTTTGAAGAATGGGGAGATGCTTGAAGCCTTGAACGAAGAAGAAAAGGGGAGATACAGGCTGCGTGCATAGAGAGGCATGAGAAGAAAGTAATTTTATGAATATAATAAAGCTTTGGATCGCTACAGTTGAATCCAATACATTGGGGGTTCAACTATAGCGATCCTGATGTTTATGGCAGATTTAGGGACTTTGTTGTGGGCGACTTTTTGTGACTTTTTTTTGACATTTTTCCCTAACTTTAGGGAACACAACCACTTGTAAAGGATCTGCTGCTAATGCTCTGAAGCAATGTTTGAGACCCAAATTATGGGATGGAGCTGCTGTAGTGTATGTCAGCTTAGAACATAGCTTTGAGCTGCTGAAGATGGGCTGAATTGCAGGAGATGCGACTGTAACCGTGTGCTGGCTGATGACTCAGCTTGGGACTGTCTAAAATAGCCTTTAACGGTAACATCAAGCGACTTGGGACTGTCTAAAGTAGCCTTTAACAGTAACATCAAGCGACTTGGTCCATATTCGGATTGTAAAACCAGGGGTTTTATAGATACCTTGGTTGATCAGTTCATAAGATGAAAAATCAAATGAGTGCGGTTGGTGGGAATCAAAACATGGCTTTCCAGAGGCACAGTTGGGCCACTAACTTGAATAAATTATACGTCTTTAGGAGGAGGGAGTTGAACTCTTTCATAATTTTAGAAGATAATTTTAGCAATTCAACCGTTTGACCCAAAGTGAAAGAGGTCCATTTGCCGAAGCACACGGGAGTCAAAGATATTTCATTTTCCTATATTTCTGCTAAGGAAGTTTGAAAGAGAGCCTCTTGAACATAACCTCTACCTCCTCTAAATCTCTAGGAAAACCTCTAACCCACCTCCTCTAAATCTCTAGGAACATCAGATTTGCTATTGTGGTTTGAATATCTGAAATTCTTCCCATATTTATGTTTTAGTTTCTGATAGAGAAAATGGAAAACGTTGTGTAGATCTTTCAGCCTTGGATCCAGAGGAGAAAACTTGCTTATGTGAAGCACAAGCATGTTCTAGTTGGACTTCTAAAGCATCTTAAAAAGCGTGCACTTGGAAGGCTGCTCAAGGACAATGGCGAACCTGACGAAGGCGTTGTTGACAAGTTAGTTCACTAAGTAACATCATTAATAAATCGTTTACTTTTTTGTGTATTTGCTGAATTTTTGTTGGATCTCTCATGACAGGCTGTTTTCTGCAATTGACACAAATAAGGACGGAAATATTTCAAAATCTGAATTGAGAGCATTTATTGTTGGAATTAAGTTTGAAGATATTGACCTGGATATAGAGGATGCTATAGATAAACTAATGAAAGATTTTGATACGTCCCATGATGACGTCATTGATAAGGGCGAGTTTTCCGAGGGAATTAAAATATGGCTAGTGAAGTTAAAGTGGAGGCGGCCTGCCTCTGGTGATCCTGGTCCTCACTCGGAACATTTCTTAGACTTTCACCGCGTAAGTTGAGCTGTTTCTTATTCACGTACACACACATATTAACATAATGCTTGATTTATTTGAAAAATTCATATACAGGAAATAAAAAGAGAGGAAGATTTGTTGGATGTGAGGGATCAAAGTGATGAAGTTATCGAGGGTGATGAGAATTCCAAGTGGATCTCCCTCAAAGCAATGCTTTTATTGTTGCTGGGAACTCTCATTGCCGTGGCATTTGCGGATCCCCTGGTAGATGCTGTTGATAACTTTTCTGATGCCACTAGCATTCCTGCTTTCTTCGTCTCCTTTATCGCGCTGCCTTTGGCTACAAACTCTAGGGAAGCTGTCTCAACAATTATAACTGTTAGCGGTAATAAACGGAAAACTGCCTCGTTAACATTTTCTGAGGTTTGTTTTTTATACCCACTCTCCCATTTAGTCTGTGGAATAAATTTCTAGAATGTAATGGGTTTCCTTTATTTGGTAAGGGCCTATTCTTAGGAATTGTTATTCCCGTGAGAATAATAATTCTCTAACGAAGATGAATAGCTATTCCATAAGAAATATGTTGCAAAAAAAAAAATATTTTAAACTTAAAAACAAAAAACAAAAGGTGGCATTTCAGGGTGGCCTTAGATTTCCTTCAGGACATTTAATGTGGGGATATCATCTAATGTGGGGGAGATATGCTACACATTATTCTCTCAACCATCTCTCAACCATCTTCTCTTGCAAATCTAATGGATTTACCATTGATTTGTAGATTCATGTGGGTTCTACAAAAATTCAATGGTAGATTCACCCATTTACTACAGGGAGATGGTTGAAAGAATGATTTTTATCATTTCTCAATGTGGGGACATCAAATGTGGGTGGTCACGCCCCGGCTGCTTATGTGGGTGGCCGACCACCCACTTTATTTTTTAGGTTTTTTTTTTTAATGAGTTGAAAAAAATATAATGTGGGGATTTTAGTATTTTTTATTTAATTCTAGTTAGAGTGTGTATTATTACCAAACCTAAGAAATATGAATAATTATTCAATTCTACTCCTCTATTCCCAGTAATAATTACTCAATTTCCGAGTGGAGTAAAATAGTTATTCGTACTCCTTAGTTTAACAATACACATGCTCAATTGTAATTGAATCAAAATTACTAAAAACACCAAATTATTTCTTTCTTTCTTTTTTAACCGAAATTTTTTAAAACCAAAAAACAAGAAACCTGAAAAAAAAAAATAGGGGTGGCCTTAGCCATTCCCAAATGCTATGGTGGTGGTGTGACCACCCCCGGCCTTTTCTAAGGGTGGCCGTGGTCTTATTTTTCATTTTATTTTATTTTTTAAAAAGTTTGAAATTATATAAAAAAAAAACAATATGGGTGTTTTTTAGGGTTTCTCATTTTTTAGAGGAGTAGGTTGTCCTCCTCGTAAGGGAATGATTATTTCTAAGAATGAGTCCCTACCAAACAAAAGAATTGATATTTCATAAAAATAATCATTTCATTTCAAGGGCTTGATTTGCAACCAAACAGGACCATAGAGAAATAACTATTCCTCAATTTAAGGAATAGCTACTATTCTAAGGCTAAAAACCTTATCAAACTATGGAATAAATTATTCCATGGGTTTAATCCTTGTACCAAACATACCCTAGTATTTACACCACAGGGCTGATACTTGGATAAATTACAGAAATTGCAAGATATATACCAAACTGTGTTATAGGTGTCTTAGCTAAAGTCTACAAAATTTTAAGCAGCTCTTCCGAATAATGGTTAGGATTGTGCTGAATCCTTATTACATATGGTGGATCTTTAAATTTCTTTAGTCTGGTTGTTCTGGGACTTCTGGTGAGTGGAACCAACCAACCAAAGAAGGAGATCCTAATCACCAATGAGGCCCCTTAATATGTTGCCTGAGCCCACCCATCCTTGGAAGTCAAGAGACAATTAAGGATCACCTGGATTTTAACCATAATTTGGCATTTATGGGCCCCTAATATGGATATTATTGATAGCAGTTTGAATCAATCAGTCAAAATATGGTTGGCATTGATAACATTTAACATCTGTTGTACCTTCACTCTAACTAGATTTGTTTGTATTACTTGAGTCTTGACCAATCTTCTAGTAGGTCACATGAAGACAATGGTGTGTATTAGCTGTGCTTCAACTTCAAATTATTAATTTTCTACAAAATGCTAACTACTGTAGTGCTATAATTCGTTAATTTCTTGGTGCAGCTTTATGGGGCAGCGACGATGAGAAACGTCCTCTCTCTGTCTGTCTTCTTAGCCCTTGTTTACATTAGGGGGTTGCCATGGGATTTCACTGCTGAAATGCTGGTTATTCTAATTGTCTGCATTGTGATGAGTGCCTTCGTCAGCTTCCGCACCCATTACCCTCTCTGGACGTCTATTATAGCTATTCTACTTTATCCATTCTCCCTGGCTCTGGTCTATGTCTTTCAATACATTTTTGGGTGGTCATAGATTCACGTATGTCCCAAAGTTTGACACGTGGCGATGCAAAAATTGACAGTGTCTGTGTTCGATATAACCAGTAGTGTGTTAGCTTAACCACCAACTACAAGGAGTTCCATGCCTACTAGAATTCGAATTATCATCAACAAGCCATAGATGACATTTTATGAAATATGGAAGTAAGATATTTACTGTTTGAGTGTGATGTAGTTTGTTGTTAATAGTCCTACATTTAGTTTGTTTCTAAGTCCTAATTTGTTTTGAATAAGTTGGTGGCTATATAAAAGCATCCACTGCATTCTCATCAAAGCAATTTTTTGGTTATTTTGGTGAGGCAATTTAACCAAAAGGGCTTTAAATGCCACTTTTCAGCCTCACCATTTTAACCAAAAAAATAACAAGATGAACAGTAAATCATCAAATATAAAATTTACTATTCACTCACTTATTCATTAAACAAATATATTTTCTCTCTTCCTTTTTACTTTTCATTTCTCTCTCCTTTTACTTTCCGCAGCCCATTCCTCTCTCTCTCTCTCTGTGGCAGTGCCACCATCAGGTCAATTTCTTTTGTAATCCTGATTTTTCTTCTTGGGGTGGTGCTGTTTGTTTTCGTGTGTGTTGTTTGGTTTGTGGGTATTTCTTCTTTTTGGGGTTTAGATGACATATTGTGCATGTGAAAATTTGAAAGGCAAGGTCTTTGCAAAGGTACCCATTTGGGGTTTCTTGCAGAGCTTCTATGTTTGGGCTGCCATGGCGAGCTTATTGTTTGGTTGCTGGCGAAAATTGAGAGAAAGTGAACGAAATGAGATATTGGGTTTGATGGTTTCTTTTCTTGGTTTGTTAAAAAGAATAGAGAAAAAATAAAATAAAACAAAAGAAGCATGAATCACTCACTGAAACTGGTTTTGGTTGGTTTCTTTACTTGGGTGTTGAAAAATGGGGAAAAGAATAAACAAATCTTTGAAAAATAATATTTAAATAAAATAGTGAAAATGAATTGTTAAAGTAGTGAGACTGAAATTGGTGCTCTAAAAAGGTGAGTTTTTAAAATAACAAAAAGTACTCTTTTGGTACTTTTTGTTATTTTGGTGAGTAAAATTTGAAGAGGCTGCTGTGGATGCTCTAAAGGAATAATTCTAGAAAGCCTACTTGTATTCTACTAAAAATGATTTGACTATTAAAATTACTATTAAACTTGTGATTAATTATTATTGAATTTTGATCAAATAGTGATTTTAATAGTTGCATCATTCTAGTAGGATACAAATAAATTGATGTACGTTGTAGCTTTTTTTAAATGAATGAATGGAGTATTTTTATTGAAATTCTAAGCTATTGGGATGAGATTTGTCTTTCTTAACGAGTGAGACTTTGTTCAACATAACAAATTTAACATTTTAATGGATAGCTATTCCATCAAAGGCCGGAATGATGGCAAGGTTCAATCCTAGTGGGAATTGGGAGTTCATGAACAAAATATCTAGGGGAAAATTCACTTTATCTCCTGAATTTTAAGGGTTTTTCAAATTTTAATTCCAAAGTTTAAAAATTTGCAATGTATCCCCCCGAAGTTTCAAAAGGTTGCAATTTTAACCATCTGTTAAATTTTTTTTGTCAAAATGGATGGAAATTAAAAAAAAAAAAAAAAAAAAAAAAAAAAAAAAAAAAAAAAAAAAAAAGCCTGAGGGCAGTTTCGTCATTTCATATTTTTCTGTTCAATTTGACTAAAAAAGCTAACGGGGGGGTTAAAATTGTCAATTTTTGAAACTTCAAAAGGGTACATAGCCACTTTTTAAACTTTGAAGTTAAAATTGAAAAACCTCTGAAACTTCATGGAGGTAAAGTAAATTTTTCCCAAATATCTATTGGTAGTTTGTGGGGACCTGCAACACTGTTGGGGGTGGCAGCCCCGTTGCTGGCCACCCCTTCAATTTTTTTATTTTTAATAATTTTAAAATTAAATTTAATAAAAAAACTAATATTTTAAAGTGAGGTAAAACGGTGCATTTTGATTAGAACTAACAGGCATTAAACAAATTTGAGAAATTTAACGGTGAGGATTTATTTGGCATTTCGATTAACCTAGCTAGGGTGTAAAAATTCGAAGAAAAAAAAAAACTTAGTAATTTTATAGTTTTAGCGCGTTGACTCAGGGATTTATAATATATTTATCATTTCTTATATTAATTATTGGTGGTTTTTTTTTCTATTTTCTATTTTCTATTTTCGATTCTTATTGTTAGTTTTAATTATTGGCTAAATATTTGGAAAGTAAAATGGATTCAAAGCCCACTTACAACCCAGACAGCTCGTAGCTTCTAGGTCTAATTTACAATGTATTTGAGTTTTAACTAGACTAGGAGTCTGTTAGGTGTTATATTCTAGGTCTAATTTACAATGTATTTGAGTTCTAAATAGACTAGGAGTCTTTTAGGTGTTATATATAGATCTCTACAAATCTGTATGAGGTACGAATTTTGCATATAGAATTTGTCATCGTATACTAAGAGAGTCTATGATTTAGAGCTTTTGTTCTCTCTCTTAGAGTAAATGTTCGTTGTTATTTATTGATTGTTGAAGTGAAGTCAATCGGAGTTCCGGTGAAGGGAAAGCACGTAAGAGAATTGTGCGAGCTGTCTCTGGAAATGACTACTGCGGTAGAAGGCAAGTGGGTCACTTGTCTTATACAAGTGTGTGTCATAGCAAAGGTTTTGTAAGTATGAACATCTTGTAATCCTTTATTCTTTTACTGAGTTAGTTGATTTCCTAGGTTTGGCTGTCCCAGAGAGGTTTTACTTTTAGATAGTTCTCTAATTGGTTTCCTATTCATAACCAAAATATTTGTGTTCTTTATTGTTTATTGTTTCATATATATTTGGTTGTTTATGAATTGTTAGGTTAGATCTATTTCCGCATAATATTATGTGAAACACCTATACATTCTGAATATGTGTCGTTTTAAGTCGTATATATATTTTTTTCAATTGGTATCAAAGCAAGTTCACTCTGTGTGGATTAAATTCCTGAGTGAGATCTTTTGACTCTTGTTTGCTATGAATACTTCTCAAGGGGAGTATGATCTTATAAACTCCTTCAACAATTTGTTGGAAAAATTCACTATTGTGAGACATCAATACACAAATTGTTTGAAGGATTTTCAAGATTTAGAACATGTGAACAAATCTTTAGTAACTAAATTGTCTGAATCACATGCCTTAATTGATTCTTAAAATCTGAAAATCTTGTTTTAGGTTCTAAAGTTGATTTGTTAGAGAATAAATTAAAAGAGTTAGAAACTCGCTTGGAAAAATTCTCTAGCAATTTCCTTGAAAATATGATGCATACTAAGAACTTTATTGTGATGAATCTGAGTTAAGTTGTGATTGTAATGCTGCTTTGTCTTCTAACAATGACTCTATTTCTAAGACTCCTTCAATTAAACAAACTCAAGGTAAGTTTGTTCCTACATGCCACCATTGTGGGATTATTGGTCACATTAGACCAAACTGTAGGAAATTAAAAGCTGCTCCTAAGAAAGAAAATCAAGTAGCTGCTTCGACTCTCAATGGTAAGAAATGTAAGAAAATTTATCTTGAGCATCATGCATCTTACCCTAAGCCTAGAGTCATGCATCCTCCTAGAAATAGGTTTATGCCCACTTGTCATCACTGTGGTAAGATTGGGCATATTCGCCCAAACTGTTTTCAGTTGAATAATCATGAGTCAAAAAGAGACTATTTTCATTCTAGGGATAGTCATGATGAATTATTCAACATGTTGAGGGGTGTTATTACCCAATTAAATAACTTGGATAAGAGTCGCACTTCTGTTCCTAAAATGAAGAATGCTTGGGTTAAGAAGGATGATATCATTCACCCCTTGAGGGGGAGTGGTGGTGATCTCACCTTATGTTAGGTGAGTCACCCACATGCCTAGGATTGGTTGTCATGCATTATTTTGAATATCCTAGAACATGTTTTCTATTGCTTTGTTTTTGATTCATTGCTTGAAAACATAAGTTTTTGATGTATGTATCCTATGTGTTTTCTTGACTTTTAAGGGGGAGAAATTTTTTTTAGAAAAAGTTTCTTGTTGATTGTTGAGTCTTATTTTGAGGGGGAGTTTCTGTTATTCATGATCTTGTGTTATATTATGCAAATATTTATCTGTGATCATGAATTTTATTTATTTTTCTTGTTCCACATATGCCTTGATGTTTTTGTTAAGTGTTTCAAGAAACATGAAAGCTTTTGTCAATTTGTGACAAAAAGGGGGAGTTTGTTGGGGGAGATGAGTTTGTTGGATTTTGTTCCCGAAATTGCCAAATGGGGAGTTTGTTAGTTTTAATTATTGGCTAAATGTTCGGAAAGCAAAATGGATTCAAAGCCCACTTACCGTCCAGACGGCTCGTAGCTTCTAGGTCTAATTTACAATGTATTTGAGTTCTAACTAGACTAGGAGTCTTTTAGGTGTTATATTCTAGGTCTAATTTACAATGTATTTGAGTTCTAAATAGACTATGAGTCTTTTAGGTGTTATATATAGATCTTTACAGATCTGTATGAGGTACGAATTCTGCATCTAGAATTTGCCGTCATGTGCTAAGAGCTGTCTCTTATACACCCAAACTGTAGGAAATTAAAAGCTGCTCCTAAGAAAGAAAATCAAGTAGCTGCTTCGACTCTCCATGGTAAGAAATGTAAGAAAATTTATCTTGAGCATCATGCATCTTACCCTAAGCCTAGAGCCATGCATCTTACCCTAAGCCTAGAGCCATGCATCTTACCCTAAGCCTAGAGTCATGCATCCTCCTAGAAATAGGTTTGTGCCCACTTGTCATCACTGTAGTAAGATTGGGCATATTCGCCCAAATTGTTTTCAGTTGAATAATCATGAGTCAAAAAGAGACTATTTTCGTTCTAGGGATAGTCATAATGAATTATTCAACATGTTGAGGGGTATTATCACCCAGTTAAATAACTTGGATAAGAGTCACACTTCTATTCCTAAAATGAAGAAAGCTTGGGTTAAGAAGGATGATATCATTCACCCCTTAAGGGGGAGTGGTGGTGATCTCACCTTATGTTAGATGAATCATCCACATGCCTAGGATTGGTTGTCATGCATTATTTTGAATATCCTAGAACATGTTTTCTATTGCTTTGTTTTTGTTTTGTTTTTTTTGTTTTTCTTTTTGCATTGATTTTTTGTGTGCATTTTATTTTGAAAATTTTCAGAAAGACAAAATTTTTAATTTGGTTATTTTTATTTCTTTCTTCTTTTGTCTGATGCACCTTGAGTGTCCATTATGTGATCATGCTTCTTCCATGGATTTAATTCCTTTGTCTTAAAATGTTTTTAATATGCATGAGTTGTCATATTGTTTCAATGGACTAATGTTTTGTGGTTCCTAAAGCCTATGCTTAATTTGTACGTTTTGCTCATGCTTTAAACAATTGTGCACATTTAAGCTTAAATTGATTTTATTTTTAAAATACGAGTTGTGTGAGGTAACTATATGAGGGTTTTTGACTAGTTGTATCTATCAATTTGACCATATTCTAGTTAAACCTAGGGCTCATAAATTCCTGCATTTCTCAAAGCACAAAATGTTTAAAGACACCTTCTCATGAAGAAAAATTGTGAAACAAGAAATTAAAAGATTACATTCCAAAGGAATTTATTTCACAGTGTCAAACTTATGCTTTGTTTCAAAAGAGGAATGCATTGGATGAGAATGGCTAGGCCCTAGTATGATAATGTTTGACTTTTGTTTTGATTTGCTTGTCAAAACCTTTATTGTGGTGAAACCTTCTCCTCAACTTATAAATTATTTTTGCTATTCAATGGTTGGCTTACACACACACGACACAAGCATGGGTTGAATGGACTTTTTGGCATTGCTTGGGTTAAACAAAAAATGTACTTGTTTTCTATAAGTCTCATATATATTTTAAATTTTTTGAGATAATTTGAAATATTCATTGCTTGAAAACATGAGTTTTTGATGTATGTATCCTATGTGTTTTCTTGACTTTTAAGGGGGAGAAATTTTTTTAGAAAAAGTTTCTTGTTGATTATTGAGTCTTATTTTGAGGGGGAGTTTCTGTTATTCATGATCTTGTGTTATATTATGCAAATATTTATCTGTGATCATGAATTTTATTTATTTTTCTTGTTCCACATATGCCTTGATGTTTTTGTTAAGTGTTTCAGGAAACATGAAAGCTTTTGTCAATTTGTGACAAAAATGGGGAGTTTGTTGGGAGAGATGAGTTTGTTGGATTTTGTTCCCGAAATTGCCAAATGGATAGTTTGTTAGTTTTAATTATTGGCTAAATGTTCGGAAAGCAAAATGGATTCAAAGCCCACTCACCGTCCAGACGGCCCGTAGTTTCTAGGTCTAATTTACAATGTATTTGAGTTCTAACTAGACTAGGAGTCTTTTAGGTGTTATATTCTAGGTCTAATTTACAATATATTTGAGTTCTAAATAGACTAGAAGTCTTTTAGGTGTTATATATAGATCTTTACAGATCTGTATGAGGTACGAATTCTGCATCTAGAATTTGCCGTCATGTGCTAAGAGAGTCTATGATTTATAGCTTTTGTTCTCTCTCTTAGAGTAAATGTTCGTCGTTATTTATTGATTGTTGAAGTGAAGTCAACCGGAGTTCCAGTGAAGGGAAATCACATAAGAGGATTGTGCGAGCTGTCTCTGGAAATGGCTACTACGGTAGAAGGCAAGTGGGTCGCTTGTCTTATACAAGAGTGTGTCATAGCAAAGGTTTTGTAAGTATGAATATCTTGTAATCCTTTATTTTTTTACTGAGTTAGTTAATTTCTTGGGTTTGGTTATCCCGGAGAGGTTTTACTTTTAAAAAGTTCTCTAATTGGTTTCCTCTTCGTAACCAAAATATTTGTGTTCTTTATTGTTTATTGTTTCATATATATTTGGTTGTTTATGAATTTTTAGGTCAGATCTAGTTTCGCATAATATTATGTGAAACGCATATACATTCTGAATAGGTGTCGTTTGGAGTCGTATATAGATTTTTTTCACTTATTTTATATAAAAAATAAATATTTCTTTCTTTCTTTCTTTTTTACAATGTCCGAAGACCTCAATATATGATTTGATCCAAACATTTCTCACAATGTCCATTAGTCTGATCGATCATAGAAAACCCCTTTAGAAATGATGTCCATGTTGTCAAAGTGAATAAGTTTGATCGATTGTAAGACAATCAAATAATTGATCAAATTTGACACAATTGAATGTTCAATTAAACATCCAATTGCTCTTATTGCATTAGTTCGATTGATCGTGATAATCTTAATCGATCGATCATTAGTCCGATTGATCGTAATAATCTCAATCGATCGATCTAAGTAAATTAGTTTGATCGATCGTAAGACAATCAAATGATTGATCCAATTTGACAAAATTGAATGTTCAATTGAACATCCGATTACTCTTAATGTATTATTTTGATCGATCATGATAAGATCAATCAATCGATCATTAGTCCGATTGATCGTGATAATTTCAATCGATTGATCCAAGTGCATTAGTGTGATCGATTATGATACAATCAAATGATCGATTCAATTTGACACAATTGAATGTTCGATCGAACATCCGATTACTTTTAGTGTATTAGTCTAATTGATCATGATAAAATGCGAGTATTGTATATATATATATACACATTTTTTTTCAATTTTTTTACTACAAAATAGTAAAGTTGTACCCATAGTTATAAAATCACATTAATTAAGAATGTTGTATAGTTGTTAATTATTTTTTGGGTGTTAATTCTTCATAAAAAAAAGAATCTTATTTTTGGTTTTGTGTTATTGTTTTTGCATTCCAATCTAGCAAGATTTCTCCACATATTTGTGTATATATGAAATTATAGATTTGCTTTTTAAAAATAATTATTAAATAACATTAAGTAACATTAATGTTACTATTGAGGAAATAGAAACGTTTCCATTGAAATTTTTGGTGCATTCCCTGAAACATTTCTCAACAAAAATTTTAGGGTGTTTTAAACTTATACCTAAAAGCTTAAGGCCGTTCTCCCTCTCTCCCTCTCTCAAATCGTCTCTCTCGTTCTCTCTTTCTCTCCCTCTCTCAAATCTTAGTTCCCTCTCCCTCTCATTCTCTTTTTAGGTTCTAGTGCTTTTTGGAGTGGGTCGTTCACGGTAGTTCTGGTGATCGCATGAGGTGGTTCATGGTGCTTTTTGTGGTGGAAAACTGATATTCAATTGCATATTTTTCAGCTCTTAATTCGTCTAATTTTACTTGGTGTGTTTTTACTAGGTAGATCTATGTTGCTAAATGTAAGTTTGTGGGATATAGAAGTAGTGTACGTGATGTGTTTTTCAATGAGTGACACATGACTGAAGTAAACTTTTCTTCTGTTTGTTGCTTAGTGACTTTGAATTAGCCCTTTGTTGTCATTTTGCTCCAATTTTGCGGACTCTTTGCACCTGATAGCATTGTTCTAATGCTTATGGAGTTGGAGAGATCGAGGCTGTAGATCAATTGTCAGAGTTCCGATATAATTGGGTGATGTCTAACATCTTTCTTTCCCTTAACCTTGCAGAGCGGACAAATGCGTAATGGCCTCTTCTGGTTTTCAAGCTGGTGTGAAAGCTTTACAAAAGCTCTCAGCAGCTACGCACTTGGTCAGGTTTCAAAATATCTAATTTTATACTGGCTAGCTGTTAATATAAGAAGTACATTGATTGAAGCATGCTAGATTGAGTGGGCTTAATCTGATTTTTGTTAGTTTCATATCTATAGACGCCTCTTTGCTCTGTGAATTAGATATGTTTCAAAGCAGAAGGCTCATGATAAAGGCCTAGTTATACTGCTCTCTGCAAGCAGGGACAATTGAGTCATGCATTTTGAAAACTCTATGAATAAGTTCTAACTTGTATTGCTGCATTTGTGAACCTTTTAGAGTATTATTTTAGAATGTGGAAAAGCTGAGTTTTGGTTATTGTGGTCACTCAGCTGTTATTGGATGGAGGCTCTTGCCGCATCTACAATTGATGTAGAAAGTATAAGCCTCTGATATCTATATCTATTGTTGAGAAAAAAGTTTGCAGTGTGTAATAATTCAGAAACGGGTTCTGGATGCTAATAACAAGACCTTTAGGTCGATGCTATTGATATATATATATATATTTTTTTATATCATTAGCGACGACCTCCAGATCGTCGCTATTGATATTTTAATTTAATTTTTAAATTTTCTTATATCATTAGTGGCAACCTCCAATTCGCTGCAATTGATTTTTTATTTTATTTTTTTAATTTTCTCATATCATTAGAGGCGATGAGGTCGCCGCTAATAATTTACCAATAGCGGTATTTTTTTTTGCGGCGGAAAAAAAATTATTAGTGACAATAAAAGTTGCCGCTATTTAGTGATTATTAGCGGTGACCCCAAAAAGTCGCCACTAATTATTGTCACCGTCAGATTACTTGCAACCAAAAAATAACGACAACATATATAGCGGCGACCCAAAGTTGCTGCTAATGAGGCAGATTCTTGCACTAAGAGACGACCTTGAGAAAATTTACTATCAAAAAATAAGGAAAAAACCACTTAAAGCCCAAGTTCCAATACACTAAAATCTCACTTTCATACAAAAGAGAAAAAAAAAACTAATTCAAGAAAAACTCTATTTTCTCAAAGTGTTGTAAGGCACAAACACCGTGACAGCTTCTCTTTCTATTTTGCTGTGCTAGTGTGCTTATTTCACGAAGGCTGAACTAGTGTTTCTTTTATAGAAGCGAAAGATGGTTGCTGAGAACAACACACCAAGTCCTACTTGTATTAGGAGTCCAACACCAATAACTTCTTTTGGTGAGGCCTCTGCCACCTTGCTTGCGCTTGGCAATTTCTTATAGTTGCCCCTCTATTCTCGTGGAATGTGACTCCTGGCCACTAACCAAGGTCACATCGGCCTTGTGCTCCTGTGATTGCCGATTGTTGCCAGCAACTCTCCTTTTTCAGTTCTTGGACCGCTTCAAAGGTCTCTAGATGTACTAATTTTTCGACACACTCAGTTACAAAATTGGCCGCTTCTTACTTGGTATTTGGAAGCATTCCCGAAAACTCTTATTTTCTTTCTACTTTAAGAATTAGGAGTGGCAAGTCCCTCCCTTGTAATTTGCTTTTGTGTTTTATTTGTCTCTCTTTCCTTTTCACGAAGTTGAAAAATAAAAAATAAAAAAGGTAAAGCCAAACCAAGAGTAAAGGGGATAGTGCATGGCTCCACTTGACTTGAGCATTCAAGTCGCATCACAATACAAATCAATACCAGGGACTTTTTCATTCATTCTAATTCAATGTTCACCACCTTTCACCCACATTCGAGCCCTTAACACCATAGCCTTCAAAACCAACCCAAGACAATGGCTTTAATAGTTTTGTCGATAGTTAGGTCAATAGATATTTTGTCTATGAGATATTTTGTTAAGAGAATAAATTATTTGGTACAAAGGAATATTTTATATTTTGGTGTTTCAAACTTAAATGTCTATTNGGGGATAGTGCATGGCTCCACTTGACTTGAGCATTCAAGTCGCATCACAATACAAATCAATACTAGGAACTTTTTCATTCATTCTAATTCAATGTTCACCACCTTTCACCCACATTCGAGCCCTTAACACCATAGCCTTCAAAACCAACCCAAGACAATGGCTTTAATAGTTTTGTCGATAGTTAGGTCAATAGATATTTTGTCTATGAGATATTTTGTTAAGAGAATAAATTATTTGGTACAAAGGAATATTTTATATTTTGGTGTTTCAAACTTAAATGTCTATTTTCTATTCGAGTGGGCAAAATACTCAATTTACATTACGACTTAATTGAAGCTACTCTCTTTAAGTTATTCTAATATATTAAAACTTTTACAATGCCTGATTTTTAAATTAAAAAAGATAAAAATAAATTATACCCACAATAAGAATCTTACACTTTTTTTAAAAAGAAAAAAGAAAAAACTCGTGGAAATCATTTCACTTGAAGGAACAAAAAGAAAAAAAAAGTCCTCCCTCTAGTCTCTTGCTAGCCCCACGTGGGCCCATTTCAGTTATCAATCGTCAGTCATGGGGCAACTATATAATGAAGGTCAGATATGGGGACCCCACCTAAACAAGGACAAGACAAAAGCACAATCAGATCCCACGATCCCACATGCACGAGAGTTTGTTACCGATCTTCTGCCTTTACTCACCCTCCATGCACCAACCAACCAAGCAAACAAAAACCACAAAACCCATGACTTCATCAAAACAAAAACACTTTCAAACAAACAAATCCTACATCTCTCTATCTTACCCTCACATGCCCCAAGATTTGGGCTTCCTTTATACTCAACCTTACATATGCAAATCTAGATACATTATAATATATGCACCTCCTATTGTATTGTTCAAAAGAAAAGAAAAAACAACCAAAAAGATACAAAGGAGCAACCAGCCCCCCAAACAAAACATTTAGATTTTTAACAATTTTTTGCTCGGATTGTTTGAACAGGTAGGTTTCATACATACTATCTCGTATTTTAGGTTGCAAAATTGTTGAAGATGTCGATCCGAATTGAGACAAACGGGCTAAGGCATTTATAGCTTCAAATCGAGATCAATACTTTCGCCTACTTCGCCAGTACAATTGTTGGTGGTGGTTGTTGCTTGGCCTATTTGAGGCGGTGCTGGTGGTAAGAAGCTATAAAAGGGTCGTTGTCCATTGAACTGACTCTGTCCCGGCTGGGTAATTGGCCGGCCTTCCCCACTTCCCTTCAACAAGTTAATTAAAAAACCGGCAATTAAGGATGAATCAAAATCAAAATGAAACAAGAATTTGGGGAAATGGGACATGGGACATGGGACATGGGTTTTTTGTTGTTAATCTCACCTGATAAGGCAGTGATTCAAAATCAGGGAAATGGTGCTTCAACTTTGAAGTTGTTGTAGGAGGAGCAAGTGTGAGAAAATCTCCATGGAGAACCACATTTTCTTTGATGCTTTTGTTTGGATTCACCTTGCAGTAATTGGAAGTTGAGCATGAAGGCCCCTCTCTGGATATTGTGCAAGAATAAACTAACAGATTAATATGTATTATACGTTAAGGTCAGTAGATTAAATGTTAATAAGCTAACCTGGAAATTGTATTGCTGGCTTCGAAAATATTAAGCATGCCTTCATTTCCACATGAAGCTGATTCATCTGATCTTATAGGAGCAACATTAATGGCAGGTAAATTGTAGTTGAAAGAGGGGCGTGGTGGGCGTGGTGGGTTGTCTAGACAGAAGGGATATGGCCTTTTCATGCCAACCATCTACACTACATTTAAAGAAGTCCATAAGAAGTAATTAAAAAGAATCACAATATGCAGGTTTTGCATTTACACACCTTCTCTTCCTCTGGCAAAACAGGGGCGAAGTTGCTATAACAGCTTTGGTTTGAAGGGGGCTCCATCCGAAAATTCAGTACGGATGATGATGAAGTCCCAGATGAGACATTCACCTACAAAATATATGGAGTAAAAACTCATATATATATTTTTTTTTCTTTCTGAAATATCTATGGGTAAAGATGAGGGGACTAATTTGTTACCATTGAAGGAGGAGGTTGCTGATATTGTTGTGTTCTTGGGAAATTCAAGCCCGTGGAAGGCCAAACAGGGATGTCGGATTCGTAAGGCAAATTCAAATTCGACCAAAAAGCTAATCCTGGATCCACCGCAGGAACCGAAATCCCCGACCATCCGGCGTCGAACTCACCACTATTTGTGGTTGAATTTCTTACAAGGATGTTTTGGACCGGTTGAGGCTGCCGGATCATCAAGTTTGGCGACGGAGGATCAACCGGGAATGGAGAAGGAAATGCAATATTAGAGGATGAAGATGGATTAGAGTGGTGATAATTTGGAATCGGCAAAGATATAATGGATGATTTGGTTGCTGATACTGAAGCTGGTGGAGACAAAATTGCAGCTGCGGCTACAACGGCATCTTTGTTTTGTTGTTCTTCTAGTCTGATCTTTTCAAGCTGAGCCACGCCAAGTCCTCTCTGTGGAGCTTTCTTTTGCTTTGGTTTTTTGGAAGATCTTGCACCGCCAACGCCACTGCCACCACCACCGCTACCACCACCGCCACCACTACTGCTACTACACTTTTGGGTTTGGTCGTCTTGATCCATTTTCTTTCTTTTCCATCGAAGTTTATGGATTTCTAGAAAGTTTGAAACAAACCCAGATGAAAAGATATAGAGAAAGACTCAAGCTTTTTTTCATTTCTATAATGCTAATACTTAACACTTTTGGTCTTGTGCCATTATTCTTGTTTTCTTCCAACAACTTTTCAAAGAATTTGAAGCAAATGCAAAGATTTAGAGAGAACCAAATAGTTGACTTCCAGGATCAATTAATCCATTGTTTTGAAATCGAAATCTGAGAGCAAAATCTAGAGGAATTTGAAGAATCGAAGCAGGAAAAAAGCTACCCAAAATCTCGCAGGTTATGGAATTTGAGAAACAAACCCAAAAGCCTAGCCAAGTTTTCAGCAAAGATTGACAAGAGAGAGAGAGAGAGAGAGAAAGCCAAGAATGTATAGATAGAGAGAATCTGAGAGGTTTCTGATTTTTCTCAAACCCAGTTGGTTGTCTGAGAAACAGATCAAATACAAACGAAAAAAAAAAACAATATTTTTTAAAAATTCAAAAACCATGCAAAATAAGTACTAGGAACAATTTTTTTCTGTCACATTTGTCGCCCAAATCCTCGGTCCACTCCTCGTTTTCTTCCTAGTCCGACTCTCATGAACTCTCTCTCTCACACACAGATCTCTCTCCCCGAGTTACAAGATTTCAAGGCCAATCCACATCAGACTCTCTCTCTCTCTGTAAATAATGTTTTGAGTTGTATAAAAAGAGAGATTAAAGCAAGTGCATGAGCAGGGGAGTGTCACCTTGAGCCATTCTGTTTCATTTTAGGAAGATTTTGCACTAGTAGTAGGACCCAACATAAAGTTTCCATCAAACACATAGAATGGAAAACATTTTTTTTTTTACACGGTCATCCCATAAATCAAAAGTATGATTTTAAAATAAAATTGCAAATTATGGGTCCGTTTGAATTTGTAATTTTAAAAAGTGTGACTTAACACGACCATATTTTTTTACAAAATCAATAGATCAACCATTAGATTTGTCGACTCATATAAATACTACACAAATTAAATGGTGAATTCTATCGTTTCTCTACTTAAAACTCACCCTTTTACACGAGATTTGAAAACGAAATTTTTGTACATTTTTAAATCGCAATATATATTATATAAAAATGCTCCCAATCGATAGATTTATTGCAATCTAGTATAAGATCACACTTCTAGACATTTATATTTTTTTTACTAAGATATTTAGATTAGAATAGTCGTAATGTATCGTTTGAAAGTGCATTTTAAAAAAATTGTGATTAAAAAATGTAGAAAAATATATTTTTCAAATCATAAGTAAAACGAACGATTTTAAATACTAAATTGCAATTTTAAAAACCAAACTGCAATTTTATTAAAATTTTAAATCGTTATTTTTAAATCAAACATTTTGAAACTACAAACAGATACGGATCAGGATCCCCTAGAATTCTTTCAAAATTTGAGTTTATCAAATTTTGAATCTTGACCATCCATCCTGATCTTAAGAGCCCAAAACAAAAAGTTTTTTCAGTTTTTACCTTTAAAGTCAAAACACATTATGATTTGTTAATTATTACAAGGGTTAAATACTAAATTAAATACCTCCTTAGGGTTTCATCACTTTATTTTCCCCCCTTAGGGTTTGATTTTTATCACAAGACGTCCATGTGGTTTTGATAAAGACCAAATTGGTCTTTCCGTCTATTAATCGTTAGTTGACTTAATGGAAGTACATGTCACTGACGCGTGGACTAATTAAAATTTGACACTTGGCATAAGTAGTCAGGTCATCAGTGATGATGTGAACACCTAATTAAATTTTTTATTTTAAAAAATATATATTTTTTAAAAAAAAAAAAAAATGGGGTGGCTACGGCCACCCCTGGGCCATTTGGGGGTGGTCGCCAAAACCACCCCCAATGGTGGTTTGGGGGTGGTTTCGGCCACTCCCTTGGTTCCATGTCCACCACCCCCTTGGTCTCCAAGGGGTGGCTAAAACCACCCCTAGTAGGTACTCTAGCCGGTATTGGCTACTTTTGGCAATGACTTTAACATCGACTACGTATGGCTGGCATTAGTTGCTCTGATAGCATATTATAACTTATAATTTAGGGAAGAGAGACGAGAAAATGGAACATAGACTCAGAGAATTAAGGTGGTTCAACTTATGGCCTACATTCACACATCAAAGCCTTTTCATGACTATATTTTTTCTTGATATTTTTGATTGTGTACAATACTCTTATTTATAAAGAAAAAGTATGAACGTTACCAGTCTTTTCTACTTTTACATTAACAACAATAAATTTAATTTATCATTCATACCTTTTGTCTCTTGAGTTCTTGTCTTTTGAGTTCTTGTGTCTTGAATTCTTGTAACTCTTAACTCTTGAGTTCTTGTCACTCTTAACTCTTGAGTTCTTTGTCTCTTGAGTTATTGTAACTCATGTCTCAATGCACCCCTGCAAACCCAACAGTGGATCACGTATGTTGATGTTTGATCTTGAACATCAAAGGGCTGGGAAATGGCTTCTATGGCCTGAAGTGGAACATCAGTTGTTATGACTGAAACTTGGACTTTGGCAACTCTTGGCCGGCATCGGCTACTATAGCCGTACTTGAACATCGGCAACTTTTTGGCCGGCATCGATTACTATAATCAAGATTTTGACATTAGCAATTTTGACTATCACCTTTAGCCATGCTGTTTCATTTTAGAAAAATCTCTATTTGGCTTTGCACTAGTATCAAAAACCAAACTCTGTGACCCCAAAGTTTCCATCCATGACATGCATAAAAAATTTCTTCTTTTTTTTTTCTCTTTTATTATTATTTAAAATATATATATATTTTATTTTGGACAATAATGTTTTAAAAGTGCTTTACACACCATCATCTCATAAATCAAAAGTGCGATTTCAAAATCAAATTGCATTTTATGGTTCCTTTCGGATTTGCAATTTCAAAATCAATAAATCAATCATTAAATTTGTGGAGTTTTGGGAGAAGATGCCAAGGTTAGAGCATTAATCAATGATTCAACCAAATGGTGGAACTATGAGCTTATAAGGGAAGTATTTCCAGAAGATGAAGCCCAACGGATATGCAGCATGGTATTGAGTCCTCTAGGCCAAAAAGATAAAATTGTGTGGGCTGGCACGAAGAAGTGAATATTTACCATCCGTAGCGCATATCATATGGCGAAAGAGTCTGAGTTGGCAGATGAGGGTGAGTGCTCAACCAAAGGCAACAAGGAGAGGATGTGGAAGGCCCTGTGGAAGATAAAACTGTCCAAGAGTGGTACATTTATTTTTATGGAAAGCATGTAACAACATTCTCCCTACCAAAGCAAACCTTTCCAAACGAGGAGTGACACAAGATGATAAATGTCCAATCTGTAATTTGGAGAAGGAAACTGTTGGACATAGTCTATGGAGCTGTCAAGCGGCTAAAGATGTGTGGTTAGAGTGCCCGGTGCGAATTCAGAAATGCCCCTATGACGAGGATGACTTCTCAAGCATATTTATGCGCCTAGTGGAGAGACTAACGGAGGAGGAATTAAAGCTGATGGTGATTGTAGCAAGACAGATTTGGTTCCAGCAAAATAATGTTGTTTTCAAGGGAGAATTCAAGTCTCCGGGGGATCTTATCCAAGCTAGCCGCGCTCAGATGGAACAATACGATCAAGCGATGGAGAGAAGGAGCAGGACAGGTCCGATAGAGTCGCAGACATCCACCCGAACTATAGTACGATGGAAAAAACCACCAATTGGAGTCCTAAAAATCAACTGAGATGCTACTCTAGATCCTCAAACAGGCAAGACAGGATTGAGTACTTTAGCAAGGGATCATGAGGGACGTGTTTTGGCTATGACTAGTTCCATTCGAAATCAGATAAGCAATTCCACTACGGCTGAAACATTAGCGGCGTGGCAAGCGGTAGTCCTTGGAATTCAATTGGGAGCAACGTATCTAGAATTGGAGGGTGATGCTTTGGAAGTGGTGCAGGATCTAAACTTACCGGGGCACTGTTGGGGTAGTAATGGTCCAGTTTTGAATGACATCAAATTATTTTTTCAGAACTTCAATGAGTGGAAAGTATCTCATGTACTCTGAGGGGCAAACGGGGCTGCTCATAGTTTAGCCAAGTTAGCTCTTTCTAGTGGGGTTGAACACACATGGTATTATAATAATTTCCTCTGGTAGTGCAAGAAATTGTAAGTGCTGAACAAGTTCATTTATAAATGAATGAAGTTATGTTTTTTTCTCAAAAAAAAATAAAAAAATTGTGGACTCATATAAACGCAACACAAATTTAATGGTAGATTCATCTATTTATTATAGAGAGGTTTAAAAGATAGTTGAAAACGAATGAATTCTATCATTTCTCTTTTTAAAACCCACCAATTTACATGAGATTTGAAAGTTTTTTATTTTTTTTACATTTTTAAATTGCAATATATATAAAAATGCTCCCAAACGATAGATTTATTGCAATCAAGTATAAGATTGTACTTATATATATATGTATTACTAAGATATTTAGATTAAAATAGTCGTAAATCGTAATGTGTCGTTTCAAAGTACATTTTCTAAAAATTGCTACTCACGTCTTGAAAAATTGATACTACCCTAAAACTTGTTAATTTAAAATGCCCTCAACTGATGGATCCACTCTGCTTTTAGGTGGCAATGGTTTGTGAGCACATCACTATGGTCCCCGATGAGGAAATGATAAAAATGGAACTTGTGACGTCATCATATGTTTACGGGTTGTCAGAAGGATCAAACTCAGTTGGATGTAGGCAATGTCTTACAACCAGTTTGGATCGGGTCAACTCTGCAATAAATTGAATTAAAAACCCCGATTTCATCTCCTTAAATTACTTTACTATTTGAGTCAGAATAAAACGCTCATAACTTCATTCTTTGAAAAATAAAATAACTTTAATCAAGTAATGGTAGAGTTGGCAAAACAGTCGGCTGGTCTACCCGTTTATGATCCGCAATGACCCGCGACCCATTTAGGGTAACCCAAACATGACGTGTTTAGCTAATAGGTTAGCCCCACCAAACTCGGACACGACACGGTAATTTCACAAGTCACCCAACATGACCCACGTAACCCGTTTAAAATAATAGGCTAGGTCAACCCGACCGGACACGACCTATTTAACTTATTTAGCATAGAAAGTTTTTTTTTTTTTTTTTAAAAAAAAAAAAAATGAAAGTGATGTGATAATATCATTAGCAAAAGGAAAAAGGCTAGAAAAATCATATATTGATCTTCAATTTTGAAGAGCTTAATTAAAGAATAACAATAGGAAAACAATATTTTATGCCTATCAATTGACCTCTGCATTGTGCACAACAGCAAAAGAACTAGGATCTTCTAAATACCACTATTATGAGTAAGGCTTCTCTAGTGACACTATTGGAGATGGGGTGATACTTGAGAGACCTGTAGGTTGACCCATTAAGAGAAAAATAAGCGGGTCGACCCGTTTATAACCCAAACTAGGTAATTTCGTGTCAGGTTGCCGAGTCGTGTCAAAATTGCCAACTCTAAGTAATGGTGTAAATTGTATGTTTTTTTTACCTTCCAATAAGAAGTAGACACTTTAACTTGAAACACTAAAAACTAATATAATCATTTACACCAAATAATTTATCTTATCTTGACAAAATATTCATTGACAAAACCACCGAAGCCATTGTCTTGGTTGGTTTTAGAGACCCTGGTGTCGAGGGCACAGAGATGTGTGAAAGGTTTGATGGTGGGTGATGAGCGTTGGGTTAGAATGATGAGCGTGGTGGGTGATGAGCGTTGGGTTAGAATGATTTTGATTAAAGATATCATGTATTCATCTCCATTGTAATTGGTGTTTTTACCTAATGTGTTGAATTTTTATTGAAGGCTGTAAAATTGAGTTTTACGCCATATCCTAATAGAATGAGCTCTCTTTGAAAAATATTAAATTAGTGGATAAAGTTGGTGAATGTCTTTTTTTTTTTTTTTTTTTCAATTTCTGATCCTCAAAAACTCAAGAACTTCGAATTCTTTGAATCTTAACATTTAGATTATCTGACACATATTAATTTCATAAACATTATGCTAATAAATAAATAAAATTTTGCATTTTATTTACATGCAGCAAGTATATTTATGATCAAACCAGTCGAATTATTGATTTTATGTTCACTCACCTGTTTGGTTTGTAAGAGCATTCACAGTAGGCTCAACAAACTAGCATTTTGGCTTGTTTGTTGAGCCAAACCACCAAAAACTCTCTCCATCCGGCTCAACAAGCAGCTCAACAAAATGGCGAGGAGCTACAGTGCTCAGCAAGTTTGCTTAGCACTGTAGCTCCTCGGCAAACTTATATATTTATAAAAAATTCCTCATTTCTCTCTCCTCTACACTCCTCCGGCGCCTTCTTCTCCATCCCAGAGCGATTCAACTCGGCCTCCAAGGCCTGCTTGGCCTACTCCAACAACTCAACATGCTGCCTACGCTCAAAGGTTTCTTTGAGAAGCAAAGAGTTGAGGGCCTTGAGGTTCTGGAGCTTCTCTGAAGGGTTATCCATGGGTTTGGCTTGGTGGGTTTGGCTTTGGTCTCTGTGCTGGAGAACCCAGCTCAGCCATGGAGTAAGCAAAACAGGGGATCGGATCAAGCATGCTTCCAGATCCAACGGTTATGAATAAAGAAAGAAATAATAAAAAAAATATAAAGGAATAATAGGAAAAGAATATTTAAATAAGTGTAAAGTTAAAATATTAAGCCGGATGTGGATACTTTAAAAATGTAAGTAGTTAAAATAGATAAAGGTAGTTTTTTTTGGCTAAAATAGCCAAACATTAGACGAGCCGGATGTGAATGCTCTAACGTTGGACAGAAGGATGAATCAAGGATTGAGTTTATTACGATCGAGCTCAATCTTTGACTCCTTATTTTGTTGGAAGAAGAGTGTGTCTTCAATTCAATACTACCCACTTATCTAAGTAAATAAAAAATGATAAATTTTTATAATTTGATTAATAATATTTTAACACATTCCTTTACGTGTGAGTTATAAGGTTGAACAAGTAAAATATTTAATTTCATAAAAGGTGAATTATGGAAACAAAGTTCAAACTCGGAACATTTGCTTTGATACCATATTAAAAGTATGTTTGAAATTACGTTATGAATTTTAACAGGTACATTTAGTACATAAAAAAAATTTTAAAAAAATTAAAAAAATGTGCTAGGAAAAAATTGGTCCGTCTAGTAAAAAACTTCAAAAGTGTTTTTTCGATTTTTTTTTTCTGTAAAAAGCTCAAAACTGTGTTTTGTAGAAAATTTGAAAATTAGGTTTTTTCCAAAGGTTCTTTTCTAACTTTTTCTATAGACAAAAACTCTATTTTTCAACGCAATTTTAAACTGACTTTAATTATCGTGAAAGTTTAAACTAACAAAAAATCATGATTAGCCCTTTCATAGATTAATCCGCTATTGAGGATAGCCTCACCTTAATCATAATAATGCAAGCTAGAGTGGAAACTTTAAGATCCAATTACTAGAAAGGGATAAGAAATGTAGGAAACAAGTTGAAAGGTCAAGATGGTTGGATCTTCATATCTTTGATAGCATGCCAATGAGCAAAGCCATCTCTACCTTTTCTTAATGGGCCCGCCAGAGCCACAACAAACAATCCCTAACTTGCTGATGAAACAAAAGTTTTTGTTCTTCAAGAAACAAGGCCACCACTATCCATGACAACCCCCCTCTTTTTGTCAAATAAAGGTGCCAAGATTTTTCCTAGATACACAAGATATATATATATATAAACCCCACCTAGCACCTATTCAATAAGATACTCTTTTATCAAGTTTCACTATTGGCTTTTTCAATAGCTTTTTTGTTTTTTTAGGGAAACATGATTTGAATCAATGGAGATTGGCTATATAGTTCTAAGCTGTTGAAGTTGATAGGGCATCCTATTGGCTATATAGTTCTAAGCTGTTGAAGTTGATAGGGCATCTAATAGGAGAGGAGTGTGAAAGATATTAAAACTTGTCATATCAATATGTGTGGAGAGCAGCATTACTCTAATATAAAAATAGTAATGTTAGAAACCATAATTTTATAGAACAATTGTATCACAATGTCGATGTAGTAGTCCCAGTCAACTATTTGATCAATCATTGCTAGAAAAAAGAAATCCGAATGTTTTTACTTACTCTCAATTCCTTTCGAGCTTATGGCAACGTGGCCTTAACTCAATCAAGGCATAGGCTATTTTGAAGTAGGGAAAAATATACTTTAACCCTATGAACTATCACTTATTTTATAATTAAGCCTTTCAATTTTAAAAAGTGACATCGAGGTCCGACATACTAACTACCAATGTGTATCAAATTTAGACACTTTAATATTTTTCTTCCCAAAATACTATTGAAGTTATTAATAGATAAAATTAAAAAAAAATATCAAAAAATAATCGTTTCAAAATAATAAATGAAGGGGGCTAATATAAAAAGAGGTTTGCTAGGGGTTCTCCCCATAGTGTTCTCCTGGCGTTCTCCTAGTCTTACATAGAACATGATTTAAGAAAAAATAAAATTGTAGTACCGTTTTTTTGACAACCGATTAATTTTTATGAGTTAATAGTTAGGTTCTAATGCTTTAAAACTTGTTTTTGGATTCAAAACTAAAATCTAAAGGTGAAAGGTTAACCCTTTAGGGATGATATCACTCAAAATGGATTTGATCATCCTAAATTTGGTGCTAATGCCTCAATTTTGGTGCTAATGCCTCACAAATTTGGTGCTAATGCCTCAAATTTGATGCTAATGCCTAAAAAAACCGGTGTGGAGGCCACTACAATTTTATTTTTTCTTAAATCATGTTTTATGTAAGACTGGGAGAACACCAGGAGAACCTATGGGGAGAACCCCTAGCATTTTCCATATAAAAAGGACCACCCAGAGTTTTTTTGTTTATTTTTCTAATCATTTTAATTTCTTTCAAGTAGTTATTATTTAATAAATTTAAGGGTATTTTGAGAAAATAAATATAAAAGTGACTAATTTAACAAGCGAAAAGAAAAAGAAAAATTACAAAAATATAATAAAATGTAGTTTTTCTCGGCTATTGCGTCCATCGGATCTAACTGAACATGTCCCTTTTTCTGGTTGTCTTTTATTTGACTTTATTAAAGCGTCCTCAGGAAAATCCACAACAACAACAAATTATGTAGGACCCACCCAATGATGAAGGACCCAAAAGACTATATATATACACACAAAAGGGTTTGCTAGGTTCTCCCCCTTAAGGTTCTCCTAAAGTTTTCTCAATCTTACGTGGAATATGATTTAAGAAAAAATAAATTTATAGTATCATTTTTTTGTCAACAGATTAATTTTTATGAGTTAATATTTAAGTTCTAATACTTTAAAACTTATTTTTTTATTCAAAACTAAAATCTAAGGGTGGATGGTTAACCTTTTAGGGCTTTAGAAATGGTATTACCAAAAATGGACTTGATCATCCTAAATTTAGTGCTAATGCCTAAAAAAACAGGTGGTGGAAGCCACTATAATTTTATTTTTTTCTTAAATTATGTTTTACGTAATACTAAGATAATAACACTAGGAGGAGAACCCCTACCTATACAAAAAGACGAAGGACCCGACAAATAATGCTAGAAAGAGAAAAAAAAAAAATTATTGATTAAAATGTAATGTGACTTTTAAAATTAATATTAAATTTGATACAATCTTTATTAAACTTAACTCTATTAATAATTTTAAAAAGTAAATGACATTTGAGAAAAGAATCAAAGAGAACCGCCTTCTTCTGAGATTAACCTAACCTAGTATATTGTGTCTTGTGCCGCTGAATTGACTCTTCATGTGCCAATGGACCATTTTCTTATGTGCCATGGACCACCCACTACATTTGCCAATAGCCCAATCGATTTCTCCATGTTAGCCAGGATGTTAGGCCCAATAATTTTCCAACTTATGAGTTATAACTTCTATTTTTTTATTTTTTAGACATAATCATACAAGAGAAGCGGAAGAAGGATTTGAACTAGGAGTAATGTTATAAGTCTCTCTTGTATTTCTCTCGAGTCTTTTCAAGAATGATGTGACTATTAAAATCATCATTGATCTTGTAATTGATCATTATTGAATTTTGATTAAATAATAATTTTAATAAACACATTATTCTTAGAGGAACTTCTAAAATTACTCTTTGAACTAATGACTTCAGCTTTATTAGAAGTGGTCCACAGCCGATTAAATTACCTCTTGAAAACTTTATAAGTTCTAACTTATATACATAGCTTATGACAAAAGCAGAAGTCCAGGTAAACTAACTTTATAGTTTATACCATGCTTTTTATTAGACTTTATAAGGTAATGTTTGGTGCGTAGAAAAGACTTATAAAATGGAATTGTTATTTTTATGAAATAAGCTTTTCTTGTCTCGAAGGAGTAGCTCAATCGGTTGGGATCACGCCTAATGAAGTGGAGGTCACTAGATCGAATCCTCCTCCCCCTCCTCTTGTGTGGATATGTCAAAAAAAAAGAAGAAGAAAGAAATAAGCCTTTCTTTGTTTTGTTGTACACTATGCTTCCAAATAGTAATTCTCATGAGAATATTTATTCCCACATTTAGAAAAATAGCTATTCCTTTATTAAAAAAATAAATAAATAAATAAAAAAGAAGAGATGAATAGTTATTCATTGAAAAATGAAATATTTTTTCTAAAACCCTTTTTTTTAACAAACCTAAAATTTATAATTTTTTTTTGGGAAAATATAAAATAACTACTTGGGTCAACCCTTCAGAATTTTAAAATACTTAGGTTTTTTTTTTCAAAAATTTACTCCCTGAGTCATTAAAAACTACAATAAAATCTCTACCGTCACTTTTTTGCTAACGGCCGTTAAGGGGGATAAAACGCACCGTTTTGCTTTCATTAAAATATTAATTTTTCAAAATTAATTTTAAATCTAAAATAAAAAAAAATTATTTAAAAAAAAGAGAGAGAGAACAGGGGTGGCCGTTTGGCCTTGGGGGAGTGACCAAACCACCCCCATGGCCAAGGGGGTGGGGCAAATTGCCAAAAAAAAACAAAAAAACAAAAATGGATTTTGGGCTTTTGGGGGTGGCCGGACCACCCCCAAGGGCCTGGGGGTGGCTTCGGCCACCCCATACGGCCGGTATGGGGTGGCTTTGGCCACCCCCAGGCCATTGGGGTGGTCAGGCCACCCCAAAAGGCAAAAAAAAACCAAAAAATGGGTTGGGGGCTTCCCCAGGCCCTTGGGGGTGGTCCGGCCACCCCCAAAAGCCCAAAACCCATTTTCGTTTTTTGTTTTTTGTTTTTTTTTTGGCAATTTGGGGGTGGTCGGACCACCCCCTTGGCCACCGGTCTGGGGGTGGCCGAACCACCCCCATGGCCAAGGGGGTGGTTCGGCCACCCCTGCTCTCTCTCTCTCTCTCTCTTTTTTAATAATTTTTTTATTTTAGATTTAAAAATTAATTTTGAAAAATTAATATTTTAATGAAAGCAAAACGCTGCATTTTATCCCCCTTAATGGCCGTTAGCAAAAAAGTGATAGCAAAGATTTTATTGTAGTTTTTAATGACTTAGGAAGTAAATTTTCAAAAAAGAAAACCTAAACATTTTAAAATTCTGAAGGGTTGATCCAAAGAGTTATTTTATATATATATTTTTTAAAAAAAAACAAAAAGAAAAAGAAAAACCCAACATTATATGGCTGGCTAGCCACCCTAGAAGAACCACAGTGGTGCAACCACCCCTAGGGTTCTTTGAGGGGCCACCACATGGGGCTCTAGGAAGTGGTCGGCTCACCTAAGGTGGTCGGCCACCAAAGAGGGTTTGCAGTTTTTTTTTTTTAAAAAAAAATATTATTATTATCATATTTTCTATAAATCTTGTTTATTTTAAATTTTTGATTAAATTTTAGTGAAAGAATGTGTTGTCGCAAACTAACGAATGAGAAGTCTCCAAGAGGTAGTTTAATCGGCTGGGATTATGCTTAATGAAGCGGAGGTCGCTAGTTCAAATCCCCTCCATCCTCTTGTGCGGATATGTTAGAAAAAGAAAAAAGAAAAAACTAACGAATGAGAATCATCATTCCATTCTCACTTATTGTATTTTCAGTAATAACCATTCATATTCCTAAAGAACGGCTATTATGTGTACTAGACGTGGCCTAATTGTTAGGCAATATGTACGTTTGATTTTATTTCAAGAGATCTAAATAGAAAGAAATACAAGCACATTAGGAGTTTATATTCAAGTATGAACACAAGGACAAGAAGTAAAGCTGTAACCAAGCCGAGTATTGAATGTTCAAACTCTATTCATTTAATTTTATTTCGAACATGAGCTCAGTTCAAGCTTAATTATCACTAAACTAGAGCCGAGTATTAAATGTTCAAACTCCATTCATTTAATTTTATTTCGAACATGAGCCGAGTTCAAGCTTAATTATCACTAAACTAGATCATTTTTCAAGCTAGACCCATTTATTTTTCGATCAATTTCGAGTTTGTTCACGAGTTGCTCAATTAACTTATTCATTTATTATATAAATTAAATATCATAAAATTGTCTTATCATTTTTTTGAAAATCCATGCTAATTATAGTTAATTAATTGTTTGAATTAATTAAACAAATTGATTTAAATCTTAAACAATCTAATATTGAGTTTATATGTATGTTTTATAATATGTATATAAATTCATTATCCGTGCACACACACTTGCACATATTTATATATATACATATACTAAAACTCATTCATGTACATACAAACACACATATACTTATACCATGACTCACAATAACAATAATTCAACATATATCTAATTCATCTTTCACTTAAGATGCTCTAATTATAAAATTAAAATAATGTTTTCAAAAAATAATTAAAAAAAATTATATGAGCTTATTTGAATCAAGCAGAGTTTATAAAGTATAACTCATTTAATAATCGAGCATAAGGTTTTGTCCATGATCAACTGATTTAGTAAATGAACTGACCAATTCGAATCAAGTTTACACGAGCAAGACATTGAACAGACTTATTCATTTACGTCCCTAACCAAAAGTAAGATTTGGTAATTGATATAGAAATATAAATTGTAAATGAAAATGACATATCTCCATCAGACTTTACATAAATTTTGCAAGTTAATGAAACCAATTACTCAATCCTTAATTAGATACCCAATAATTAAGGTTTAATGTTTGTAGTGAAATTTGTAAAAGTCATCCTTATCCCAGGCTCTGACACACTCATTCCTGTCCTTTCATCCTTAAAATTCATTGTCCAACACACCGTATTGCTTCATCATGTAACTTTCAACGCCAGAGGCATGTCACTTTTAAATTAAATATCTGAATAGATGATTAGTGAAAAAGGATTTGAATTAAATATAAGAGAAACTATCAAAAACGGTCCCGTAGCTCAGTTGGTTAGAGCGTTGGTCTTATGAGCCGAAGGTCGCGGGTTCGAGCCCCGCCGGGACCATGTCGTTCTTATTTTTCGAATTTTTTTTTTTTTTTAAAAATTTCCTACAGCATCGACCGTCTGATTATAACCATGTCAATTGGTTGTAAATCACCAACCGTAGAATAATATCCACTCTACATAACCGAGTTGACGTACTTCAAACGGTACAATAATTTCCTAATTACTGTGGCGGTGGTGTTGACTGCTGAGCTCCCAAAGATCAAACACCAGCTTCGGTTTAGTTGGGGTGTCAGTTGGGAGTTGAGAGACGAGACCATGGAGAGGGAGAGAGAAACCATGCAACTCTCTCTCTCTCTCTCCTTAAAAGCCGGTAAGATTGGGCTGCATTTTCCCAGAACACCTCCCAAGCCCTGCCATGTGTTGCCTCTTCTCTGGTATGCACCCCTTCAACCATCTCCTCCTTTGTTTCCCATTTCTTCTTATAACCAATGCTGCAATATTTTTTATGATGATTGTGTATACTAACGTTTTGATTTAGGAGAGACCAACAAAGAAACAGAATGTAAAAGTGAGAGATCTTTAGTTCTCCCTGTTACAATATTTGATTTGGTTTTAAATTTCATTATGTTCTTTGATCTTTAGTTCTTGAGATGTGTTTGGTGTCATTTTCTTGCACATAATGTAACAGTGAGAGACAGCATATAATATTTGAGTTAGTTTTTTAAATTTCATTATGTTCTTTGAATTTTTTGTTTAATTGATGTGTTGTATGTAGCTTTTGAGTTCTTTTTGTTGATGATGATACCGATCTTTAGTTCTTGAGATGTGTTTGGTGTTATTTTCTTGCACATAACACAATTTAGAGATCTGAAACTGGATTGGGATTATTAGTTGTGTTCTTTTTTTCTTGCTGCTTGTTCAAGTCTAATGACTTTTTTGAGGAAACTTTTTGTGCCTGCAGGTCTGCTGCATTGACTCTGCTCCAATCTTCTGGGTTCTGATCAATGGGTTCAGGTCTCTGGTTTAGGTCAATCATTAGCATAAAAAGACTGAAGGATGATAAGTCCAAACAAGCAAAGGTAAACAGTTTGATGTGTTTATTATGCACATTTGATGAAACTAAAGAGTTTTTGTATGTCTTTTCTCCTGAATGAGAACATAAGATTTGGCCTATTTTTTCTATTAAGGTACGCTCAGCTACTGATAAACCGAATACATCCAAGTGTAAGGATGATTCCCATGAAGTGTCAAGTAGTACTTCCAATGGTCATGCCAATAAAAATCTTGAGGTTCCTCCGGTTCAAGTTGAAGATGCAGCTGCAACTCGGATTCAAGCTGCATTTCGGGCATATAGGGTACATATGAACATCAAGCTATTAATACTCGTCCCATATAAAACTTTATTTGCTTTCCTGGAGTTTTCGACTTTTTTATGAATACAAAGAATTGAAAGTAAAGAGTATTTGGTAAATTAAGGGTATATAATTAAGGAAAACAAAAGAAAGTTATGATATAAGATATATCCTCTGATACGCAAGAGTAGTTCTTCACTTTTTCTGGGGTTTCCAAACACTTTCTTACTTGGTTCATGCTTTAAAATGAAATTTGAAATTCATGATGCCATTACTCAGGTCACCAAGAAGAACTGGGGCAAAAAAAATAATAACCTGAACACCATTATTAGTTTAAATCATCAGAAGAAAACTCTCAGAAACAGAAATCAGCATCTGTGCCACTGCACAAAGCTATTTCAGTTGTCCTTGTAACTTATAAGTTCTTCTCTTCTTTGAAAAAGATGCAAATGGTAATCCTACTTGACACAAATAGCAATCATGTTGTAAGTAGAATACTATTTTGTTACTAGAACAGAAATCCCAACACAGAAAAGCCTGAGAAATTCATGGGGTGGGAAACATTTTTCAATTTTCAACAATGAAACTGTACGTTTTGTTGAACTAATGGAGGTAGAGTATGTAAATATAGCATAGCTTTTCTCAAGTTCATCTTCCGGACATAATACAAGCTCAAAATATGCACAACTAAAAGTGTGTCCTAAGAAGTTAACTAGGTTTTAACCAAACATGTTTTTGAAATTTTCTGGCTGTCTCTAACACCTCGTACCATCTGCGCAATGGTGATTTCATTGGTGGATTTGAGCTCATTCAATAGCACTCATTGAGAATTTGTATCTTCAATATAATGGTCTCTCTTGCTTACTTATGCAGGCAAGAAAAACAATAATTCATCTAAAGGGGACAGTGAAATTTCACGGCATGATTCAGGATCACACTGGCCTAGAGCAAGCATCAACTGCATTGAGCTACATGCATTCATGGAGTAGAATACAAGACCAAATCAGAGCTCGCAGACTCCATATGGTAATGGAAGGCCGAATTCGGCAAAAGAAGCTAGAAAATCAGTTGAAATTTGAGGCTAAGCTTCATGAGCTGGAGGTACTTTTGAGTCTCTGACTTTCTCCTACTTTGTCTTTAAACTATTTCCACAATATTTGATTGATTAACCTCATTTCTAGCTCTTGTCTGATGGTGGCCATCTTGTTTGCGCAATATTTTAATTTTAATTTTGCTTAAAAGGTTGAATGGTGCGGCGGCTCTGATACCATGGAGGAAATCATATCGAGAATACAACAGAAAGAAGAAGCAGCAATTAAGCGTGAGCGAGCCATGGCGTATGCCTTCTCTCATCAGGTCTGCGAAAGACTGCACTTGTAAAGTTAATCTGTTTGGTTTTATCAAAATATTTATGCATGAATGTGATTTGCATGCAGTGGAGGGCCAACTCTAGCCAATATCTTGGCCAGGCTTCTTACATTCTTGGCAAGGAAAACTGGGGTTGGAGCTGGACGGAACGGTGGATAGCCGCTCGCCCGTGGGAGGTCCGAGTTCATCCGCATCCTACCGACTCAAACAAAGTCCCGGCGAAGCTGAGCAGATCATATAAATTGGCAAACCAGCCGGAGAAGAAAATACCAGTTTCAGTTAAACCCACAAAAGCCAAGAACTTGGTCTACCCAACTGCTGAAAAATAAGCTGCCCAAGATTCAACACCCAGCTCAGATTTTTGCTTACCAATTAGTGCCATGAATGATGAATTGATCGGGGTTTTTTTTATTATATCTTTTTTCTGGATTTGGTGTGCAAAATAAGACGACAAACTTCATCATATTCTGGATTGTCAGGATTAGCATTAGCATATACATATATATATATATTGTATATATGATATTAAAATGCTTGAAAAACTTAAATTGATCTTTTTAATATTCATCTCCGTACAATACAAACTGTTCTGCATGTTATGTAGCAGATGCTGGAACATTCTGAGCTAATTATTTGGATTCTTAGAATATATATATATATTTTTTAAAAAAAAAGAATTAAAAAGAAAAAATCTTGCCTTTAAAAATTTGACTCTCACCAAGAATATCACATCCTTCCCCCACTAATCTCTAGATATTCTTCAGCTCATGCACGCCAATAGCCCCACCAAAGCTCATCATGCCATTACTCTAATCTAAAAGACAAACAGTAAGGTTGGCAGCCAAACGTCGGGCCCTCTTGATTCTACACACAGTGTAATATCTTCCCTCCATATTCTTCTAGTAATGCCGGGATACTATATTTTTATTTTATAATTGTTGAATAATGTTAACGTGATACTGGGAAATAACTATTTAGGCATCGTTTGGCTTATAGAATAAACCTCAAGAATAAAATAATTATTTATGATGAAATAGTTATTATTCCATTTGGTAAGGGTTCCTTAAGAATAATTATTCTCGTGGGAATAACTATTTCCTTATGAAGAAAAATATATAGTCCTCCAAAAAAATGAAAGAAATAGCTATTTCTAATCGAAGAGATAGTTTTTCAAAAAAAAACCAATTTTTTCCTTTTAATTTTCTTTCAAACTTAAAAATAAATAATTAAAAAAAAATGTTGAACGTCGAAGGTCAGCCACCCACAGCAAACCTTGTGCCACCCCCAATTCACATCGGTGGCAGACCGCAGCCACCCCCAAGAACACTTGGGGATGGCAGCAACCACCCCCGGAGAGCTCCAAGGGTAGTTGTGGCCACCCCTAGGGTTTGCTATAGGTGGTTGGCCACTACACATTTGATATATTTTTTTTTCTTCTTAAATTTGAGTTTTTGAAAAATCATACGAGTTTTTTAGTAATTTTAGTTCAATTCCAATTATAACATATATATTGCTACTAAACTAAAGAATATAAATAATTATTTCATTCTAACAACTTTCATTCTCAATAATGACTATTCATTTTTCCAGCTAAATATCAATTTCACAAATCAAACAAGATCTTATTTTTTTCATTATTGTTTGCAATACAACCTTCTTTTTTTTTTTTTTTTTAATTCCCCAAAGAAAAGAATGTTCCCGGCTAGACTGAAGAGATTTATATTAGGCACTGAGATTTACTGGGTGGGGGGACCATAGACAGATGGCCAATAGCTAGAGTTTCCCTTTCACGGTTCCTCTGCAGATGTAGTCCAGTTAGCCCCCACTTGGTGTCCCTTGCCCTATACATTTATCCTCCCAACTCATCATTGTAGGCCATGACCTCAGATTCCTACCCAACCTAATCTTCATTCCTACCCCTCTGTTGCACAACCTAAGGAACAGCTTTTTGAAGACAGAGCAATACTATTGAACTGATGTGACAATGCACAACCGTCATTAATCATTCTTTTTTATCAAAGAAAAAAATTCTTAAAATCGAATTAGTCTTTTATGATCTATCAAAATGAGAATCTAAGTATTTAAAATTATTCTTTAAAAGCGCCCAACATCTAAAAAATAGTGATTATTGTAACACCGACATGAGTAAACAGTATTTAAAATTATTCTTTAAAAAGGCCTTATATCTAACAGTAATAATTATTGCAATACCGACATAAGTAAACAGTAACTCACGTCAGTGTTAAAAAATATTATTTTTTTAAAAAATTACTATTTATTTTTTTAAATAATATTTTATATTTTTTTTAACACAGGCTCACTCACGCCGGCGTTACGATAATCACTAAAACTAGAGTCTACTAAAAAGAGGGCATATAGGGTTTGAAGTGGATGATGAATTTTCCTATAAATGAAGCCCTATGGGCTTCTTTCCTAGCAACCCAACCACATGTAATCTTTACCTCCATTTTTCTCTTTATTCCACTTTTCTATTAAATTTTTCATTTTATTATAAGTAGGCCCTAGTCTAACTTGCCCTAATTTGAGGAAATGGGTTCTCAAGATTCATCCTTGTTTTGTTAACATTCTTCAAGCTAGTTTGGGAATACTAAAAAGAGGCTAAAGATGCACAATAACAAGTACATGACACTTATGAATTTGGGAAATTTCCCTTTTTTTTTTTCTTTCATTTTGGGCTTGAGAGGAGAGAGAATTGTGGAATAAACAAGTATAAATTTCCCATCTTTCCAACAACCTCTACTGTTCCAGGAATATGACCTCTAGTCCCTGCTCCCAAAAATCCCAGCAAGGAAAGAGATGTAAAAAGATCAAATATTCTTTTCTTTAATTCCTATTGCAGGTTTAAGCAAAGTCATTGAGTGAAATGGAACTGTTCCATTGGAAAGTAGTCAAAGAAGAAAACAATCATAAGGCACCAAAAACAGAACTGAGAAAATGACCATTTCTACAATAGAGGGGAAAACTCCCCCATTAGGTGATATGGGGGTTCCCTTTCTTTCATGACAATTGTTCCAAACAATGCCATATTCTGCATTAAGGCTGTCTCACCAGATGAAACTCTAGAAATGGAAATGAAAAAGCAAATAGCATGACATACAAAAGTTCCCACATAAGCAATCCAACAAAAGCTTAAAACAAAGTTGAGCTTGAAGAGCCCACTCAAACATCAAAGATAAAGCTAGAACATAATCAAGCTGATAGAAGTGAAACAAACCGCCGATCGAATAAACCTGAAATGCACTCAGATTTCTTCTTCCCATGCGGTATATATAAGCCATCGGATCTATTCGAACCCAGAAATCTCCTCTCCCCTAACTTCAATTGGCATAACAGATAACTTTCTCTTTGACCCATTGAATAAGGTAGGTAGCAGAATCCTGTAAAAACATGTTAAAAATCGATAATGGAGCATATTTGGATGAATTAGAGAAGTGGGTGTTGAAGGAAAGCACCTCGTAGAGAGAGGGATTTCGGGTTCTTTTATCGATCTATCAATGGCGAGAATCGGAGGAAGCAGAGGACGGCTTGTCGGAGATGCCGTCGTGCTCCTCTTCACCCTGGATTCGTGCTGGAATGCGAAACCCGGAGAATCCGCCGGAGGCGTATCCGATGCCCGAAGACTGATGATGGAAGGCGGATGGAATTTGATGGTGGTGAGCGGTGGCAATTGGCGGGTCTATCCAAGCGCGAAGCGCAGGTGTGTTACTGGACTGAAGGGGTCCCCTCTGTGGAAAAAACTGGTTTTGGGCGAACGAAGGAGGCGGCGGCGGCGAACTGAAGATGAATCCACCGCCGCCTCCACTGCTGCCACTACCAGTTTCTGCACCAGCGGCGTTCCAAGCTAGCATTCTCTGGAACCAGTTAATCTCTGCCGGGTGGTGTTGGCGGTGCGGGTCGGACCACCCAGCGGACGACCCATCAAAACCCAACTGGGTCGTCGTTCCAGAGAAAAGCATCACTTGCTCATTTTGATGATGTTGAGTTTGGGACTGGGGCTGGTGCTGGTGCAGAAGAATTGGGTCGTGAAACGACTGAAGAGAAAGCCGCAGATCTTGGCTCTGGCTACAAGTTCTTGACAGCAAATCTGGTGGGTAATTCTGAAATAACGGCGGAGGAGAGTGCGTTGTCTCCGCCGCTGCACCAATTGGGAAAAATGACTTTATTGTGTCGGCGATAGAGTCGGAGTCCAGCGATGGTGGAAGAAAACTCGAACTATTACTCCGGTTTTCACCCATCTGTGGTGGTTGAAGATTGTGCATATCACTCTCTGAAACTTTACCACCATCGCGACCCACCATTGTAGTTGCTGTCCTTCTACATCCAGAAGCAATGGCATCCACGGCGTGGATACCAATTGGGTCCATAATCTGCGGCTGGTGGTGGTGGTGCTCTTGTTGTGAGGCGGCGGCGGTGGAAGTTGTTGGGTCCCATGCTGGGAGCTCGGCAAGCTCGTCGATGGCGGCCTTGGCCTTTTTTATGAGCCAATCGACAGCCTTGCTGGGACGGTCGTAGCCGAGGCGGTCCTGGACGTCGTAGAACTGGATGGCAGTGTTGGCTGAGAGGCGGACACGGCGGTCTCTCGGCCCCTTTGCAGTGCAGACCTTGCTGTGGCGGTCCTTGCGTCCGGTGGAGCGAACAATGTGGCCTCCTTGGACCTCCACGATTTCGCCGCCTGCGCTTCTTATCCCCAACCTCGACGACGTTGTGGCTTGCTGGTGGCTCTCTCCCATTTTTCTTGCATATTCGATGGAAGCTGCTGCTGAAGAAGGGGCAGGAGGAGGAAAGAAAGAGCGCTTCTTTGCGGGTTGGTGTGGCTGCGCTTGTGCTTTTGAGTCGTCTAAACCTCCATACAAATGTTGGTGATGGAGATATTGTTCCTGGAAATGGAAGCTTGGCTCTTGCTCTTGCTCTTGCTCCTGATGATGATGATGATATTCTTTTTCCTGTGAGGAAGAATCTTGGTCTTCTTCTTCTCCTCCTTCTTCTACATACCTTGAATTTAGAACTACTAGTGGGTTTTGATGGTGGTGATGATTCCTTTGAGGATCCAGACTCAGGCCCTTGTGCTTTTCCCCTTCCAGCTTTTAATGGAGCACCACACTTTTTCCTAGTGGTTTTTTGATGCTGCTTTGCTCTCCCTTTCCTTCCCACTTCCCTCTTGTTGCTTGTGCAACTGCCACCACTCTGAAACCTGCTGCCTCTCCCAAAAGCTCTTGCCATTCAGTTTCCCCACTTCCATTACCCAACACCACAAACCAAAGCCCCCCCACCCAATACCCTAAACTTGCAAAAAAACAAAAACAAAAACAGACCCAGAAGGCCAAGACCGCCTATATTTCCTGCCTAACCCATCTCTCTTTCCCTCTCTCCTGCTGTCTCCCAACACAGCTTTTGATAATTGTGCCTCCCTTAGTACCCAGCAGCCCGTACGAACCAAATTGTAAATATGGGGTGTATTTGTTTAATACCCCACTTGACCAAACCAAGAACTATAAACACAAACACCCAATTTCTCAACAGTGTGAATAGGGTTTGTTTGGTGGAGAAGGATAGAGGAGGAAGGAGGTGGAGGGTTATTAGAGGGTATAGGGAAGAGGAATTGTTTCTGGGCCTATGAGAGGGTGGCAGTGTTTGGTCAGAAAGAGGATTAAAGATCTCTGTGATATCATCACTGCGTCTGCTGCTGCTCCTTCTTGTACTACCCTCTACCCTACACAAAACACCAAACTAAACTAAACTCTTTTTCTCTATATTCAATCACCCAACTTTTAGCTGCTCCTCCCTATTTCAACTTTAACCCCCCTCTCCCTCTCTGTCTCTGTCTCTCTCTCACGTTAACTCGTTTCCAGTTTTTTCACTTCCTGTCTAGAACTACAAGTAGGACCGTTGGTCATAGCTCAATGGACGGCCTGGATGCTTCAGTTGATGAGATCCTTTATGTTCCACACCACGCCTTTTGAAAGTGACCCCATTACAGCTTTTCCTTCTCTTCCTTTTTGTAATGCTTCACCTTAAAGATACGACATCCTCTTCCTCTCGTTTTCCTTCTCTCAATTAAGGACTTATAATGCGAGTTTGAATGTCAGGTTTGGATCAAAGTAATAACTTGTATTTGTATGCTGAGTTTGAGTTGTATTGAAATATATGTATAAGATTATGAGACTGTTTAGGTATGTATTTGAAAAGTTTAAAAATGTGCTTAACATTCAAAAAGTTTATTTGAAGAAAAAAATATTTATTTGATGTGAAAAAATTAAAAGCTCTTTTAAGGATTTAAAAAGTTAAAAAATGACCAAAACATATTTTTGATAAAAATCTTAGAAGTGAAACTTTTGCTAAAAAATGATTTTTTACCTAAAAACTCTATGTTTTAAACACAATCTCAAACATACTCTATATAAATTAATCATAACCCAATTCATTTTAATTTTTTATTGGGTTCGTATCAGATTTATGGGTCATGTGAAAAATTACCTTCCATGTGTCATGTGTCAGATTCGGATTGTGTTAAACTCGACCCATTTAGTTAAACGAGTCAAACTCTTCATATCATGTGTGAGAGACGTGTAAAAATTGACAACCCTAATTAAAACCTTTTAATTTTAACATACTAATTTTGTATGAGAGTCGTGTAATTGTAAGAATCGGATTAGTACTGCACATTGAATCTTAACCGCCAGTCTGGTTTCACTTTTGACAAAATGATGTGTAATGTTGATAACCATTTGTACTTTAGTGGTATGTAATTAAATTAGTTTAATTATACGCCTTTCCTTTTGGCGAAGGAACCAAATCTATCTAGTATCGCTACCCTTGTCATCAACAATTTTTTTAATAGTGCTTTTAAGCATACTTTAATGCTAATAAATATTAAGGGTACAGTAATTTCCAATATTATTTTCTTATTTAATGCTCTAATCAATTTTCTTCGGTCTATTATGGAAAATGATAGAGGTCCAACTAACTTGCCCAATTTAAGTTCAACTTTGGCATTCTTTTTTTATTTTTTTTTTAAATACTAAATAGCAAATGAAAAAAAAAAAAAAAAAAAAACGTGTGAAAGAATAATATCTATTTTTGGTCCTTCTTTTATGTGGTATTTTTTTTTATATATAATCATGCCATTTTTTCATTTTTATTTAGTTTTTTTTTTTTTAAATAAAAAAAGAGGGCCAAAGTTGGACTAAGTTGGATCCTTATCATCCCTCTTCTATCATTATCACTTTAAGATGATAAGTCTTTTTCAAAAAAAAAAAAAGAAAAGAAAAAAGAAAAGAAAGGGAAATAGAGAATTTCATTGATTAAGAGCTTGTTTGTGATTTTGTTTGAGAAATAGATCTTTTAAGTCAAAAGGAGATATTGGACAAACGCTTCATTTTAAAGTTTTTGTCAAAAGTGTTTTTTTAGTCATTTTTAGGTTTTTTGGACCCTTAAAAGCGATTTTATTTTTTATTTTTTTACCAAATGAGTTTTTTTTTTTCATTCAAACGGGCTTTTTTTAAGTATTAAAAACACTTTTATGTTCCTCAAGTGTAATCCCAAACAAGCCCTAAAGATCATGAGCATAAAGCTCCTATAGAGTAGAGCAAACAGTTCTGCAAAATTATAGCCACATACTATGAGGTTACAAAGTCATAGATACAAACAAAAATTCTTACAATCAAATGCTATCTATATAACTTCAATCTCTCACTAACCTATGTACAAATATAATTAAAGAGCAAATATGCTCCGAGCAAACTAGATCTAAGATATGAGTAGCCAAATTTTTTAACAAAATTTATTTAAACTGGCCGTGAGAGATAACTTCTCACATTGAAACTATCAAGGCCATGGTAAATAATCTCTCACACCTAATTATTCATCATCGCTCATGATGGCAAACTTAGAGAGAAAAAACCTTTTTATTCAAAACAAAAAATACAAACAAACAACCAACAATTAGCAACGGTCGGGGAGGAGATGGACGGCATAACACGGTAGAATGTGGATGGACGCATAGCAGAGAAGCTGAAGTTGTTGATCTAGCCAGAGAACACCTACGCAAATAAAGAAAAAAATGGAAACTTTAGACAGCCCTCCCATCTTCTAGCATTTTGTAAAAGACACTCATGAATGAAAATTTCTCATTTATCCCCCTGATCTTTCGTTTTCTCTTACTTTGGACCCCTAAACCCTAAACTCACAGTTTTGAGTCCTAAAATGACACCATTTTTTGGCATCAAAACGACAATGTTTTGGGTTGTTTTGGACATTGAAGGGTCCAAAGTGAGAGGAAACGAAAGATTAGGGAGGATAAGTGAGAGAAATTTTTGTTTATGGATGTCTTGTGCAAATCCTTAGAAGATGAGGGACTTTTTGAAGTTTTTCCAAGAAAAAAAGAAGAAGAAGATGAAGAAGGGGATAAGGAGGATAGGAGTAGGAAGTAGAAGAGGGAGCAAATCCACTTTCTCCGCCTCTCAAATCTATTTTATGAAAAGAAGAGCTGAGAGACGGCTAGATGATAAATCTTTTTCAATGGCATATGACATTAATATTATTTAGAATGAGAATATTTGACTCTTTCTTTTTTTTTTTTTTTCTATTCCATTTGCGTGAGGAAAATGTAACCATCCTCATCTGCCTTCAGCGTGATTTTCAAACTTCTCTTCCCATTTTCCTAGAAAATAAATAAATATTTTAAACTTTAAAGTCTTTTTTTAAACATGGTCTACAAAATGAACATCAATGGTTGGCCGCAAATCTCATCATATTCTAAAGAGAACGACGTGCTTGGATTAATGTTTGCATAATTTACTGTAGATCTGTAAGTAACTTTTTTAAAAAAAAAAAAAATTAATGAAACTCTAATACGGTTAAAAACTATTCATTTAGGGTATCAAATTAATTTTAATTTTTTTTTTTGGTATTATCCCCCTCTGTCACTCCGTGAGATTTTCGTTAAATATTGTCAAAATTTTCAAAATATCCCTACTTTTTTATAAAAAACTTACAAAAATTCAAGTGTAGGTATTTTTACAATTTAACTTTTGAAAGCGCACGTGATTTTCAAACCATCATTATTCTATTTTTCAAAAAAAGCACTCCAAAACAAAATACTCCTCCCTAATTCTGTTTCAAAATATACTTTTAACCAGCAAAATTACAAGGCGAGACCATCTCTTAGTCCAAGTACTAGAGGTGATGCAGAAACAACATGCATAACTCTTCATCATGAACGATCATGTCCTATCATGCACTGGGAAATTACTAACAAGTTAGCTGGCATATATATATATATATATGCAACATAATAAGGCAACATAAGGGTTCCTTGTCTTGACTCTTGGTTGATAGATTTTGTCCACCCAAGCAGCCAATCAAAATTAACTATATGAGAAAATCCAGCAGCTAGATGAAGAGCATATATTTGTCTGTTTTTTCTCCTGGTTGCTTTGAACTTGCTTGGAAATGCAGCAAATTATCATGTTATTATTGCAACAAAAACATAATTGAACTTTTATTTGTCCTTAATAGAAGACTGAAGACCCACGCCACCAATTAAGGCACGGAGAAAGAATTGTCAAACAGAAAAAGGAGCATGGGGACATTTATTTTTTGCACCATGGCTTAATCAAATCCTATGTATTTTGTGTCAAATTCTGGAATTATGTTGCACACTTGTTTGAACATCCTTTTCCTCCCCGCCTCATTTTCAAAAAGGGTTGCGATCAGGAACAACTTGAATCTGTGGTATTAATGGACAATGATGTGTGAAAGTTCTACTTCTTTTCCTTTCACTTGCTTCCACACATGTCCTGCTTGAAAAATAGATGTAATTCTATTTTTGAATAGAAAATATATTTATTAAAAAAAACGTCAGATCGAGGCGGCCGCTCTATCCTATTATCGGGGCAACCGAGTGGCCGCTATATATCCTTGACAAGTTGAGGTGGTTGCATGGCTATTTCTAATTAGGACAGAGCTGATCAGGCGGCCGTGTTTATATTTTATTTTTATTTTATTTTATTTTTTAAAAAGGCGGGAAGGGGCAACCAGTGTAATTTTTTTCCTTGGGCGTAACCATCGAGGTTCGCAGCCGCTGTGGAATGTTCGGTTTGAGCCATAGCTACTGCCTTGGAAGGCGAGTCCGTCACCACAACTCCACCAAAGTGCAAGTTGGTAAAGCCTATTCTTAGTAGCATCTGGTTCGCGGACTATTACCGCAAGTAGGTTTGAACCCATAATCACTAGGAAGAAAGGAGGGGGGGGGAATTGAACCCTATTCCCTGCTGCTTTACCAACTCAACTACCACCTTGGTGGTCGGCCGTGTTTATTTGATTTGGTTGGCCGCGCGACTACTCATCTCCATTTTTTAAGTAGGGGTAATTATCATTTCCCCCCACGAACTACTACGCGATTACCATTTGCCCCCATGAATTACTAACTTTACATTACGACTCCATCAAACTACCATTTTGTTATCCAAACTCTCATTTTGTCAATCAACACCGTTAAGTCAAATTGTCAACTATACTGTTCACAACATTGTTCTGTCAGTCAACGACATTGTTCACGCACGTGACACGTTAACCGTCATGTTTAATGTATTTGACTGACGGTAGGGGGTCTTTGGTAAGGAAATGGTAGTTCATAGGAGTGTAATGTAAAATTGGTAATTCATAAGAGCAAATGATAATCGTGTGGTAATTCGTATGAGGAAAGAATAATTATCCCTTTTAAGTAATAAGTGAACCTTTACATCTGAAAATAATAATAATAATCACGTGTTTTCTTAATATTTGTATAAGAAATTATGAATTTTTTTCGTCTAATAAGCGTGTTTTGCATTGATCACGATTGTGTTAAAGTTATGTTTTTGTATTTTGAGATTATAATCACGTATTTCTCAATATTTGTATAAGAAATTATGAATTTTTTTTTCTTCTAATAAGCGTGTTTTGCATTGATAACGATTGTGTGAAAGTTATGTTTTTGTATTTTGAGTAGAGATTGGAATATTTAGCAAACATAGCCGAATCTATATATATATATATATATATTTCTTCTAGTTCATTGTGTTTTTCTCATTATGAAATTGATTATTCCATTCAATTATGTACATATTTTAGAGGTAAATTTTTTTTTAGAAACTTTACAAAGGCCATTTGAACTTCCACGTGTTTTGAGAGGTTCAAAAACTCTCAAATGAATCGAACTTTTAATTTGATACAATCTATCCCTAGATTATGGTTTGACATTAGTCACTAAGTGAATAACACGTAAGAACTTGCCCTTGGCCGGGAGGGATACAACAATTGAAAATGATTGCTAATACCCCATAGGCTAAGGAGCAAAAGAGGGAGTACGCCTGAGGACTGAAGAGGGGCTCATGTTTGATTAACTAGTTGGTGAGACAATAACTTACCAAGACGATGATCAGTAGTTGGTCCGCAGATGTTAAAATATATGAAATGACATTTATACCCTTGAAACTTTTATAAAATTTTAAATTTACCTTTATTTCACATTAATTAATGGTATTTTGGTATTTTTCATATTCTCCATTAGGATTTATTATCACATCCTAATAGAAGGGGTAAATTGCATCAAATTAGCTAGAAGTTCGATTAGTGAAATTAAAAGTTTTTAAAATTTAAAAAGTCTTCTCAAAATGCGTAAAAATTCAAAAAAGCTTTATGAAGTTAACCCTATTTTTTTAAAAAAAAAAATTTACTGTAATGGTTATTACAATATAACGTTAATTTGTCCACTTAATTAATTTTCTAATGCTTGAAGGATGAGTTCATTATGATAGTTCATTATGATACATGTACCCCCCACGCGTGACAATATCCTAATTTTTATTAAAAATGTATTGGGAAAAAAAAAACCTCGATCGACAAAGACTTATGAAAGAAACAAAAGCATGTTTTCTTGACAAAGAGAGTTTCTCTACATTATTAAACAACATACATACATATATAGTTGAAACATGTAACGAATTAGAAACACGTGAAACTAGCTATTATGATCATCCCTCTAACAAACAACATTTATATATATAGTTTTATTGTATACTTTTCATTTTATTCTTTGGGAGCTTTCATTAAACAAAATTTATAATTTATTTATTTATTTATTTATTTTTTCTGGGCACTGATGACGTATGGAAAGAGCCAACATGCATTTCTAACGGATGTGCTACGTGGGGGTTAACTGATAACTAGGATATTTTATTAAGTGTACGGCCCATATTAAAGACTTAAAGTACTCACTAGGATAACTATATATAAGACCAGGTTGGCCAATAAATTATAGTACGATTAGGTTAATTTGATCTTGTTCATCGGTTTTTAGATTAATTTATTATAAAATAAAAATTTAAGCGTCAAGGGACATTATCACGTTAGTCCAATAGTATAAGAGTGAGATGTGAATTGAATATTTAAAAATTACTATTACTTAACATAAATTATGATGTTATATATTAATATATTATACTCTATTGTCCCCAAAGGGTAGCTTAATCGGTTGGGACCACGCCTAATGAAGTAGAGGTTACTAATTTGAATCATCTCCCTCCTCTTGTGTGGACATGTCAATATATATATATTATTCTCTATTCCGATTATCTTCTTACTAATAAGCGAAATAAGAATGAGACGAGAGTGTAATATGTAATATAACTCATAAATTATAGAAATAAGTACACCAGAATGAAAAATTAAGAGGGAAAATGTAAAATTAGTTCTTATGATTTACTTGATTTACGAATAGCTCCATGCGGTATCAAAATAAATTTAAAGGTCCCTGAGATATGCCAAAAAAATAATTTAGTCGCTGCAGTTAAATTTTGTCTACTAATTTAACAGATTCTCTGTTATTGTGACACTGACTTAAATAGAATAAGTATCACAATGTTATTGATTCTAACGATTCACACTATTATAATATGTTAAGTTAATGAACGAAATTTGGTTGTAGGGGACTAAATTAATATTTTTTATATACGTCAAGAACTTTTTAGTTCATTTTGATATCACAAGGAGTTAATTGCAAATCAGATAAACCATGGCAACTAATTCTGTATTTTTTCCAAAATTAAATGTGGTTCGTGGATCATTTGGCAAAAAAATATATATATTGTCATTAATTTAGAAACATAAAGGGGTCTATTTTTATACTTACCATTTTTTTAATATTTAATGGTGTATATGGTGTCAAATAATTTTTTAAAATTTTGAAATTATTATTTAATTTTTTTAATGACGTGACACTATATAAACCATTAAATTTATAAAATATAGTATAAGCATGCAAGTGAAATAACAATTTAAAAATAAATAAATAAATTTGTTTGCCACATGCCGGCGTGAAGTCGTGTTTGGCATTATTTAACGGAAGACGACATAGTACTAGCTTTGANTTCCAAAATTAAATGTGGTTCGTGGATCATTTGGCAAAAAAAAAAAAAATTGTCATTAATTTAGAAACATAAAGGGGTCTATTTTTATACTTACCATTTTTTTAATATTTAATGGTGTATATGGCGTCAAATAATTTTTTAAAATTTTGAAATTATTATTTAATTTTTTTTAATGACGTGACACTATATAAACTATTAAATTTATAAAATATAGTATAAGCATGCAAGTGAAATAACAATTTAAAAATAAATAAATAAATTTGTTTGCCACATGCCGGCGTGAAGTCGTGTTTGGCATTATTTAACGGAAGACGACATAGTACTAGCTTTGAATATCCTGACAACGCCAGCAAATGATTGGAGCAAAGAGAAGACTAAAATTATGAAAATTAATTAATTAAAAAAAAAATCTGAAGAGATTTTTTAGCATATAATATAATATATGTGACGGTTCATAAAATTTTAATCATGTTTACATTATTATCTGAAATTAAAATATGGAAATATTAAGATAAAATAATTTAAATATTCTCTCTTTTTGCAGTTTATTTATTTGTGTTGATGATCGACCAAGCTGCCCACGCTGGCTACTTATGCTCATGCTGGTTTGTTGAGCCTGCTGGAGGATGTTTTTAGTGGTTTGGCTCAACAATTGGGCCAAAAGACCCAATTGTTGAGCCTACTGTGAATGCTCTAAGGGGGGCAGCAGCAGTTCTCGAGCTTCTTTTAATTCGTAAAATAATATTTTTGGGTCTCAAAGTAATTTTATGGTTTCTGGGGGACTACACAGAAACATTCCCCTTTATCTTTGGAAATAATTATAATGGTATAGGCTAATAGGCTAATAAAAGATATCAATAATATATTATAATAATAATGATATAAAAATAGTTTTGAGTCTTTATTCATACAGTAATATTTCTTTTTCTTTTTCTTTTTTTTTTTTAAAAAAACACACACAGTTATTGGTATGAGGTTTGTTAAGGGTTCTCCTTTTAGTGCTCTCCTAACATTCTCATAATCTTACGTAAAACATGATTTAAGAAGAAAAAAAATTATAGTACCATTTTTTTTTTGCCAACAGATTAATTTTTATGAGTTAATATTTAGGTTCTAATGCTTTAAAACTTATTTTTTGATTCAAAACTAAAACCTAAGGGTAGAAGGTTAACCTTTTAGGGATAATATCACCCAAAATAGATTTGATTATCCTAAATTTAGTGCTAATGCCTTAATTTTGGTGCTAATGCTTTAAATTTGATGCTAATGCCTAAAAAAATCGGTGGTGGAGGTCACTACAATTTTATTTTTTCTTAAATCATGTTCTACGTAAGACTGAAAGAACGTTAGGAGAACAATAGGAAGAGAACCCCTAATATTTTCCTATTGGTATAACCTCATAAATAGCTTAACTTATTTTTTCATCCACCATATCTTAACTTTTTCATCCTCCAGTGAATCAACAAGATATTTTACGGTATTTATTAATGCAATCACTACGTATCAAAACCTTTATGTACTGCTTGGAAACGTCTCGATGCAAATTTTTGTTTTGAATTGTTCATCGATCGGTTAATTCAAGGCTGACGTGAATTGTAGTAATGCAGGTGACAGTACTGTAGTACGTACTCCTGAGGACAATTACAGTCATAATTTTTTTTAAATATATATATATATACTAGCAGGAAGGGAACATAAACATGGATATTTAACTCAGGAAGGCATTTATACATAGTAGCAAGTGATATCTAGCTGTGTTTTGGAGGAATTAAGAGTGAAAATAAGAATGTGTGAGAGAGAAAACAGTCACCAAAAAAGGTTTATTTTACAATAAAACTTAGAAGGACACCAGAAGAACAAGAGTAGACGTTGAAGCAATATTTCTTATATATTAAACAAGATCAACTTCCAACATTAGGACGAGACAAAAAAGAAACTTAAATCAAATTACACATCTTTTTCTTGTTCTTTAATAAAAATGAAAATTCTATTTGCACGTACTTACAACCTCCTTCTCACAAACTTTTACCGTATTTCAAGTTAGATTTAACTGTTAAATATGGATGAAAAATGTTGCACGTATCTTTCGTATAACATGATTCGTCTAACCCTAAAAGGTTATATTTCACAGAAAAAAAATAAGCGTATATATGTGACGGTTTCCGTCACAAGTAATGGGCAAATCCTTTTAGAGATTGAAAGGGTTATGTTATATAAGGATAGTGAACCTCAAAAGATGTTTGAAACCTAGTTGAAGGTGAAAATTGATGTTCAATATACATCTTGGCAAATAGAATTACACACCCAAGCATTGTGTGTGAGAGAGAGTGTCCCAAGAAAACTAGTTAATCTTTTAGTGTGGGGCTTCTGGGAAAAGGTATTAGTTATGTGCGACTAGGCATTGTGTAGTCCCTTTCCATCTTTTTCAGAAATAAGAAGGAGAGAGAAAGCAAGCATTAGCAGCCGCTGCTGCTGCAATATAAGGTACTACACCTCTCAATATTATGGGCTACTGTCCTATTCCACTGTTGTCCTTTCACTTTACAGTTGGTCTCATTTGTTTCAGTTCTAAATCATACAATATACCTAAATTATATTATTATTAATAATAATATAAATTGTACATGTGGCAGTTGGGTTTTCAGATAAAGTTTTTTTTTCTTTAAAAAAATATATATATTATTTTTATAAAGGTTAAGGGGGGGATGAAATGGATCTAAGCTTTTGAGGTTAAATCTTTGAGGGCATGTGAGGGAAGGCCCACTACAAATGATTGGTTTGCTGCTGGAAGATGTTCTTCATTGCCGGTGGTGCACTACTTTTTTGGGAAATGTGATAGTCAAATAGTCTGGCTATCATAGATGCCAAGCATTAACCATATGTTAAAAGGTAAGCCTACTTAGGCCTTGTTCCGCAGTCACTCTCCCTTTTTCTCACATTTTATTTTATCGTACTATTCATTTTATTTTATTTTTTTTTAAAAAAAACATATCAAATTATTTACTTTTTATATCACATTATTTATTATTTAAATAAAAAATTACTACAAAACAAAATTTTTTACTTTTCAATACCACATTTTCATTTTTCCATATCAATTATTAATTTTTTTTTTTAAAAAAATGATGAATAGTGAAAGCTACAGTTCTGTGGGCTACATTGCCGTGTTTCCCATGTAGTTTGCCGAACACCACCCTAATCATCTATTAATTAAACGAGTTAAATCTCTCAATTCATTTAATTAAATGAGGCAAACCTTTTAATTCTAATTCTCTAATTTTGTATTGAGTTCGTATTAGGTTCTCAAGTCATCATATCAAAAATTGTCAGTCATTATGTCACGTATCGAGATATGTGTATAAGACTATATAGGTAAAGCATAATTCGACCTATTTAATTAAATGAGTCCGACTCTTCAATTATAACCCTTTAATTTATAACCAAATTCATAGATCATATAAAAAATTATCAACCTAGTATTCGTCGGTCATTGGATTAGTGTTTAATAAAAAAAGAAAAAATTTGAGGGTTGCATTTGATTGTTAGTACCACTAGAAAGCTACACTAGCTAGCTAGCTTTCCCATGCATGCAGAACACCATAATGGCATCGATAGACTTCANGTATTGAGTTCGTATTAGGTTCTCAAGTTATCATATCAAAAATTGTCAGTCATTATGTCACGTGTCGAGATATGTGTATAAGACTATATAGATAAAATATAATTCGACCTATTTAATTAAATGAGTCCGACTCTTCAATTATAACCCTTTAATTTATAACCAAATTCATAGATCATATAAAAAATTATCAACCTAGTATTCGTCGGTCATTGGATTAGTGTTTAATAAAAAAAGAAAAAATTTGAGGGTTGCATTTGATTGTTAGTACCACTAGAAAGCTACACTAGCTAGCTAGCTTTCCCATGCATGCAGAACACCATAATGGCATCGATAGACTTCATAATGTTGTGCATAAGCTAGATCGTTTGCCTTTTGGCATTATAATTGACCTTTTAGCATGTGTTATAGGAGAGTTAAAAAAAAGTGTCTAGATGGGCTTATTTCAATGTCAAAACCATCATAACGGTGAATGTTGATGCATATAAAGTTACGATGAATTTATACTTTCTTATAGAAAGAAAAAGAGAATCATCATAGCCTTTAATCACCTTTCACATAAATGCTTCTAAAGCCATGAAAGCCTTTGTTTAACTTTGCATTTTATTTTAATTTTTCAGGTAAACTTCACTTAAGATCGCTAGATTATAATGCATTTTGAAAAGATTTTCTTAAATTTCAAAAACTCTAAATTTCACTTTCTGAACTTTCAATTTGATTCAATATACCCCATCCATCAGATTTTAAACGTTAAAAGTGATAAAATGATCTTTATACCCCTGATTTTTTTATAAAATTTCAAATTTATCCTTAATTTCAATTTTTTTTTTTTAAAAAAAAACAAAACAAAAATTGAAGGATAATTTGGTCTTTTTAGTCAGTTCCGTTAGCGGCTAAATTTGATAGAGGGAGGGTCAATTGAATCAAATTGAAAATTCAGGGATTAAATTTAGAGTTTTTGAAATTTGGAGAGAGGATCTTCTCAAAACACATAATAGTTCAGGGGTCAATTGAATCAAATTGAAAATTTAGGAGTTAAATTTAGAATTTTTGAAATTTAAAGAGGGGATCTTCTTGAAATGCATAGTAATTCAAGTGTCTAAAATAAAGTTCCTATAATTTTTCTTTAAGTCCTCTATATATGCTAACACCTTGGCATGTTCACGTTAAGTTAAAGGAGTATACGTACTTGAAAGTGTGAGAGTATGCTCCCCCTCCCTCCCAATATATTCAAGGTTAAAACTTTATACTTTGATCTTAATTGGTTCCATTATTATTATTATTATTATTTAAGTTTTGACAAAGGATGTGGTGTCATGCTAGACCTAATGGGTGCAACTACATGGGAGTACATCATGAACAATAATTACACTTTGACAATAGCAGAGCTAGGGGTTCGAGAGGGGGCAAATTAAACCCTTCTTTGGTCAGCTTAAAAATCGTTTACCCAAGTATAATAAAAATTAATTATCTAAATATATATAATAGTCAAGAGTTTCACACCCTGGAAAAAAGCCCCCCTCCCTGGCCTCAATTAATAACCATTGAAAAAGAAGACATAGAGAGTGCTTGAAGCCAGTTTATGCTTAATTATAAGATGAATGGATTGGGAAATTGTAGAAGCATATGACTTTTCCAATCACTTTCACTTTCATAAAGAATTTTGTCGATAGTGGATTGAGAAATTGTAGAAGCATGACTTTTCCAATCACTCTCACTTTCATAAAGAATTTTCCAATTAATTACTATCTACAATATATGATCCCCTCACCCTCAGTGGTAAATATAGAAATTCGTATTAGAAAAGGTAGGAGAAAAAGAAATTTGTATTAGGAGAGGCAAGAGAAAGAAGAGGATGGGCTAGGATTAAAAAATTAAAAAAATAAAAATAAAAATTGAGGGGGCATGCTATAAAAAAGTTTTTAGGCATACCTATTCACTCACATATTTGTTCAGAATCTGACACAAATATTTAATATTGTTTATGGGCCTCACCTATTTTATTCTACATCAGAAATTAGAGTGGATTTTATCATTTTTAATCTTATTTGTTGTACATCTTTTCACACCTAACATATATATATATGTCTCTTTTTTTTTAGTGCTTAAAAAAACAAGAAGACATATATTAAGAATGTCTCTTAGGAGAGGCGAGATAAAGAGGGATGATAAGATAAAAAAACTTTTTAAACAAATTTGGTGGGGGGCGTGCGCCCCTGCACCGCCGTGCCGCCCCCCTTTAATTTGCATCTGCCTCTGCTCACCTGCTCACCTGTGTAACACTCCACTTGATAAATACAATATTTTACAATATTCATGTAGCGATACTACTATTTCCCGATAATCAATGCAGTAGAAAATGCTATAAAAATGTGCCTTTTTAATTAAATTTGAGAGAAAAATTTACAGATCCCAGCTTGAATGCTCTCGTCCTTCTCAAAATTAATTGCAACATTTGAGTGAGCATATTAATTACATCTTACGATATTAATTCATGAAGAGCAGAAGGAAGTTTTTAGGTATAACTATTCACTCATATATTTGTTCAGAATCGATCTGACACAAATATTTAATATTTTTTATGGGCCTCACCTATTTTATTCCACTACAGAAATTAGAGTGGATTTTATCATTTTTAATCTTATTTGCACACCTAACATATATATTAAGAATGTCTCTTATGTTGTTTGACCATGCTGCCATGCACGCACTCGTAACTCCTTATTTGTTTTTGTTTTTTTTTTCAATCGGTGATAAAAATTTTGAACAACGTGTTTAATTATTACAATATCATTAACACATTAAGGCTCCGTTTACTTCGACGTAAAATAGTTTCTAGAAAATGATTTCTGCATTTTACGGTGTTTACTTCGACGTAAAATAGTGGTCAAAGAAAAATATTTTTCATTTGACCGAAAATTCTTCTTTAATTTTCGGAAAATGGTTTACAGTTTTGAAAACCGTAAACCATTTTCTGATTTTGAGCATCTCATTCTCAAATTGATATACCCTGTCAAGGCACGCCTAGGACCTTGCCGGGACTGGGACCCACCCGAAACTTGATCGAGACCAACCCGGGACCTGCCCGGGACTTTATCGGGACCCATCTGGGACCTGCCCGAGACCTGCTCGAGATTTGACCGGGACTCGCCCTGGACTTGATCGGGACTTTACCGGGACCTGCCCAGGACTTGACCGAGACCTACCCGAGACTTTATCGGGACCTGCTCGAGACCCGCCTAGGACCCGACCAAGACCTACCCGGGACTTGCTCGGGACTTTACTGGGACCCACCCGGCACTTGACCGGGACCCGCCCGAGACCTACTCGGGACTTTACCAAGACCCACTATGGACTTTACCGGTACTTGCCCAGGACTCGTCAGGCACTTGATCAGCACCTGCCCGAGACTTCACCGGGATCCACCCGGGACCTGATCGGCACCTGCCCGAGACTTGACCGGGACCCGCCCGAGACTTGACCGGGAGACTTTACCGGGACCCGCTCAGGACTTGACCGAGACCCGCTTGGGACTTCACCGAGACCTGCTCAGGACCCGCCCAGGACCTGTCCAGGACTTGATCGGGACCTGACTAGGACTTGCCAGGGACCTACTCGGGATTTGTCCGTGACCTACCCGGGACTTGACCGGGACCTACACGGGACCCGCTTGGGACTTGCTCGGGGCCGCCCGGGACTTGACCGAGACCTGCTTAGGACTTCACCTGGACCTGTCTGGGATCCGCCCGGGACCTGACCGAAATTCTTGCCCAAGACTTGCCCGGGCAGGTCCCGGTCAAGTCGCGGGCAGTACTGAGCAAGTCCCGGTCGGGTCCAGAACAAGTCCCGGGCGGGTCCTGGGCAGGTCTCGGTTAAGTCCCGGGCAGGTCTCGGTCGGGACCCGGGCAGGTCCCAGGCAAGTTCTGGTCGAGTCTCGAGCAGGTCCCGGGCAAGTCCTGGTCAAGTCCTGGACAGCTGCCAGTCAAGTCCCAGCGGGGTCCCGTTAAAGTTCTGAGTAGGTCTTGGTCAAGTCCCGGCGGGTCTGGTCAAGTCCTGGGACCTACCCGTAAATTTAGAGTTTAATATGGTTGAATTAATATATATATATAAATTTTGTGATTTTTCGTACGCGCTGTAAACACCGTAAAATGTTTTCGATAGAAAATATTTTGAGGGAAAATGACTTCTCTGAAAATATTTTCCGACGGAAACTATTTTACGTCGAAATAAACGGAGCCTAAGGGTGATTTCCTCACTGTGATAATGACGAAAATATCATTGTTGCTAGCTGTGTCCAAAAAACTGCCCTTGCTTGAAGTTAATGCTAGTGAAGCTTAGGTTGCTTTGTCGGCAGCTCAATTTACTTCCTCTTTTGGTTGCTATTTTCTTTGTTTTGAGTACGGGTGGGTAGATTAACTGGTTATCGATTACTGACCGATTACCGAAATTAACCGAACCGATATTAACCACAACCGATAGTTATCGGTCGGTAATCGGTCAGTTAAAAAATTGTTATCGAAAAACCGATATGACCGATAAGGATTTTTAATTTTTAATTTTTTTATAATTTTATACTTTTTACTCATTTGATTTTTATTTTATAATATAAAAAAGATGTAGTGGATCAATATAAAAAAAAGCTTCAATAAGCTATTTTAGCCAAATATATATATACATATATTTGGGCCCCAAAAGGGTTAAAACAACTAATTTTTAATAAGTTATTTTATACTTTAGCCTAACAAAAAGTATTTGGACTCCCAAAACAAATAATTTTTGGCTTAATTAGCAACCAGTAAAAATCTCAATAAAAAACTAACAAAAACCGGTTTAACCGACCGATTTAACCAGTTATCGATATAACCGATTAATCGATTAACCGATAGCTTATTGGTCGATAATCGGTCAAGAACCGGTTAACCGATAGCTTATCGGTCAGTAATCGATAACCCTATTAACCTTATCGATATGACCGATACCCAGCCCTAGTTTTGAGGATGATTCACTCACCGTAATCCTAGCCATTAACAAAGTTTCTCTTTTTACTAATTGGTCTTTTGGTCCAATCATTGGAGATATCCACTCGCAGCTCCATGGTTTTTTTACTTGGACAGCAGTGAAGACTTCCTGTAGTACGAACTTTAAAGCACACTAGCTTGCTAAATGGACCGCTTCCAACTGTATCTTTGAAAGCATTCTTATGTCTTTTTTTTTTTGGGTTAGGATCAATTGTGGGAAAAACCCACCTTTGTAATTTCCCATTTCCCCCTCTCCCACTTTGAATAGGAAAAAAGAAAAAGAAAAAAGAAAGGGACTTTATCTATGTGCACCATTTTTTCCGTAGCGAGAAGTTCACTCTTTACTAACTTAATTATGAGCAACTTTATTTACCTCTCATCTAACATGATATGTATACTCCCTACTATTGAAGAGATTGTAGCACAAAGCCGGCATTATTTATTAACTGGCCATAGTGACATCAATGGCAACTACCAAATGAAGTATTTTGGCTCAAAGGCTGTGAATCTTTTATTGTATATATACACTTTTTAGAGGTTTTTTTTTTTTTTTTTAATTTTTTTTTATTTTACGTATTTTATGCTAAATAAAGATAAAAATAATTTATAGTGTTTTGTGAATATTTTGCATTTGAAGTTGTTTATAAACAATTAATTTTTGCTTGCTTTTTGTGATTTTTTTTTTCTTCTTAAAAACCAAAATGCAAATGAGACATGAGAAATGCTACATACACTCTCATGCACTCTTACACTCCATAACCTGATTTAATTTTAAAATTATTATTGAATCCAAAGTTCAATAGTGATATAATTTAAAAGGCATATCAGATGGTATGAAAATAAAAGTGTGCAGGATTTCTCTTGGGATATCGAAGAAAACCGAATCTCAAAGAACAAAGTAAAGGTGCTATGCTTATCTTTTTATCTTTTCAAGGATTTAGTTCAGGCGTTGTAAAATAATAATAATAATAATAATAATTTTACTCTATCTTTTTTATATATATAAAAAAATTAAATGAAAAAAAGAACAGTAATTTTTTATTTTATTTTTTATTGCACCTCAGCCAAAAGAGTTTTGGGTAGTTTTTTTGTCTATAGAAGTTTTGATCAGAATTTGCAAAGTTAGGCAGTAGTTTTGCAGGATGTGAGTCCCCCACCCCCACCTACCTAGAAGCAGAAAGCATGTAAATCGCAAGGACATTGACGAAGATTACAGTAAAGCTGTGAAACACGCAGAGACGCAGTCGTCCTTTCTTATTCACGCGCCGTGACATTGAAGAAGATTACTGTAAAACTGTGAAACTCGCAGAGCAGTCGTCCTTTCTTCTTCACACACCATGTCCGCTCGTGATCCAAGACGATCCGTTGGAACTCAATCACCAAAAAGGAGCGCAGCAAACAGACAAATCTGCTTCTTCTTCTTCTTCTTCTTCTTTATTCTTACCTGCTCCTGAGGGCAGTAATTTATATATAAGGCTTATGCTCAAACCAAACGGTGAAAATTATAGTCGAATCAAAAATATTTTTGGCTTTACCAAAAAAAAAAAAAAAAGCTTATTTAGTTTCAGAAAATGGTTTCCGTTTTTAAATTTTGTAAACCATTTATCCTTCTCAAATTGCTGGACCTCTGCACGCCCTGAAGTTGTCAACTGTTTTCTGTGGTTGATCATTTTCCGTACAAGCCAAAACGCTGAAAACTATTTTATGGGCAATCATTTTTTCTGCATTGAAAATATTTTCATATGAAAAATATTTTACTTCAAAAACAAACAGTGCTTTATTGTGCATGTATATTCAATATTATGAGTTATTTTGTTCTCTTGTAGGTTTATTTCCTTCTTTATTTTTTTTCTAAGGTTTCTTATTTATCATTTATAGTCTCTCTATAAATAAAGATATTTATAATATAGTTTTTATATATATATGAAAGAGAAACAAAAGAGAGGGGAAGTGAAGAGAGAAGAAGATTGACTAATACCGTCTACATCTTGAATTAATTGATATGGTTTAAGGTTTTAGTCATATATTCATATCAATTTATTCAAGATGTAGACGGTATTAGTCAATCTTCTTCTCTCTTCACTTCCCCTCTCTTTTGTTTCTCTTTCATATATATATATATATATATATATATGTATGTATATATGTCTTTCTACAATATTGCAAATGACCAAGTGCTACACATGTCCATAAACGTGTGATTAACTACTCACCCAAATATATATATATATATATATTTACTTACCCATAGAAAAAAGAAAAAAAGATAAGTTGATGATAAATTACAACAGACTTAACTTATTTTTATGTAAACAGCTCAAAAGGTTCACGTGAGAGACCCTCAGAACACCGATAAGGTTTAGGGATAAGATATATATATATATATATAAAATAGTGTTGATCAATGGGAAATATAAATAACTGAAGAAGGCTAGGGTGGGGAAAAATGGTCAAGTCAAGTGGGGTTTGGTAATTAAGACAAGAATTAATGAATGGAGGGACACAAGGTTCAAAATGTGGGTTTCGTTTTGTTTTACTCGTTAGAATTATTATCCAGGTGGGCAGGGGCAGTCGATGGGCGAAATGTTCACGCCTCTAAATGATGTTGATGGTGCTACTGCTCGCTCGCTATGAAATGAAACTATCAATCAATGCGCGCAGGTACATGTCCCATTGGCCAAACCTGCAATCTGGGAAGCTGCATGATTGTTACGATTCCCGACATTGTCTCTCTCTTTTTACTGGTCTACTTTTGTTCTTCCTTCTAATTACTAAATTAATTAACCTAACCCTACCTCTAAACTTATCACTAATAATTTCTTGCTCCAACGGATAAAGCTAGCTTTCATATTTGTATTTCTTTTCAAGTGAGAAATAGGAGTGGAGACTGGAGACTCTCCCTATCTATCTCTCTTCAATTTTCATCTTCTTTAATCATTGTTGTTTTTTCCTTCTTGTTCTTCATCGTCTTCATAGTTGTTTCTCTCTTATACTAAATACGTAGCATATGATATTCAAGTGCTAGTTGGAATGAAAAGTGGTGAAAAATGTGGAGTTTTGGAGTGTTTTAAAAAATTGGAAACTTTTCCAAAAACCACTCACTCGACTAAGCTAGTATTATGCTTGATCGACCGAGCTCGAGACATAAACTCTTGAGAACCTTGCTCAATCAACCAAGCTCAGCTAGTGCTGTAAAAAGAGGGTTTTTACTAAGAGGTTTTGTGATTTTTATGGGTCCAAAGCTTCAATAGAGCTCTTAGGGTTTAAAATATGCAAAAGTTATAAGTACAATTGTACAAACTTAATTACTTACCAATACTTTTAATTGTTTTACACATAGCATGATATTATGTAGGGGAAAATTCAATTTATCCTCTTGAAGTTTTAGAGGTTTTTCAGTTTTAACTCCAAAGTTTTAAAATTGGCAATGTACTCATTTAAGTTTCAAAAAGTGGCAATTTAAACCCACCATTAACCTTTTTCCATCTAAATGGGTGGAAATTTTTTTTTAAAAAAAAACCCTGAGGATAATTACGTAATTTCACATATTTTCGTCCAATTTGACAGAAAATATTAACGGAGGGTTAATTTTTTTTTTATTAAATTTAAACTCCTAGTTCTCTTAAACAGCTCAAGAAATCAACTTGCATATGAGCATTTCCTTAGTCTGGCTAGCCGAGTATAAAGTCTGAGTCAATACAACAAGACACTTGATTTTGAAGCGAGAGGATATGCATCCTTTATAATAAAATGATGCTAATAGAATATATATATATTAATATGAGCAATTATGTGAACAACTGCCAATTCGAGCCTTATACGCGCTACTCACGAGCTTAGCTTAGTCGAGCCGAACTTGCTTCGTTTAATATTCGAGCCATGACTCGTGTTCACGAAATGCTTCATTTAATATTCGAGTCAAGCACGAGCCGAGCTTATGCAAGCCGAGTTCGAGTTCGCTCGTGAGCGGCTTGCTCTCTTAACACCCTTATCCTTATACTAAGAAGGGGGATAAAAGTATAGCAAACCCAATAATTACGTGGGGGTAATACACTTAACACTCTAATACTAAGGAGGGGAGAAAAAACTAGTGAACCCAGGGTTAAGTGGCCGGGGGCAATACGCTTAACAAACCCATCATTTAAGTGGGGGATACACTTAACAACCCGGTGATTAAGTAGAGTGATACGTTTAACAAGTCAATGAATGTAACGATAAAATGTTACAGCAATAAGCCAGATCACCTAAAGAATAATAACCGCGTAAGTTTAACGACTTAGTAAATAAACTCTACACTTAGTTATGACATAAGTCCAGTTTATGAAAGTAAACGTGCAATTTGAGTAGTAACCAAAAGAGGGCATTACCTCCACTAATACACTATTTAATGGGGTTTTTAAGGTTTTTAAAGCATCATGGTGTAAAACCGGCGATAACTACCTAAGTGTTTTAATGCAGAAAAGTTAATGTATTATAAGTCATAACTCCCATACATGGTCTACCCGAGATATTACCCATTCTTAGCAGGGTTGATGCTGTCCCGAGGGACCTATAATACAATGCCAGTACCCAGCCATTATACAACATACCGTACGTAACATTAGCGGCACAATCGGGTTCGACCCCAAGTGACCCACACCAATTAATGACGTCCGTCCTGTAGTGACCGAACAATTGAGAATGGTTGCATCAAGGTCATGAAACCAATGGATTCATAGCCCTCATATAACACACACTTGACCATAATATGCAGTTTATGTAGTAAGCTCATGGCCGTTACTACCGCACATACCGGCGTACCATGTCTTACGATGCATCTTAGTAGTTTATTTAATAGCACAGTTATCGAGTATTTACAGAAAATAAACATGCTCATATCATATGCGTGGTCAGTCAGTTGACATATCCCACGTTTTACGAAAAGGGTGTAAGTGTCCACTTACCTTGCGCACTCGAGCGAATCCTCCGACCAAGCTAATTCCTGCTATAACGGATACAAGTCACCGTTATTCTATGCCTTATGAATCCTAGAAATATGACTAAGCCTAAGCATACACGTGTAAACTTAAGAACAGGTACTCTGCCCACTGACCGTACGTTCGGCCTCGATGGCGTACGTCCGCTTAGTGTGTTAAGCACACCATTTTAAGATTCGGACAGTCCATGTTTCTAATGGCTTTCAAAGGCCTCTAAACCTCTTCTAAGTTCGTAAAACAGGACATGCAACGCAGGAAATCATAGAACCATGATCTTTTGAAAAAACTCTTTGAAAACGTTGACATTTTAAAAGGATGCTCAATAAACATTGGAAATTCTCATTTAAGCAGAAACACGAGATAACGATAATCACAGCAAGGAATAGAGCTTACCCCGAAGCTAAGTACGAACATAGTTTCCTCTCCTCGGAAACTCTTCGTCGAAGCTCTCTCTCACTTATGGATTTCTCACTCAAACACTAAGGAAGGATTCCGGCAGCCTAGGGGCATACTAGAGGAAGAAGAAGGCGTGATAAATGAAGAGGAGGGGCGGGCTATTTATAGGGAAAGTTCACCACCAACTCCCTGACAGAGGAGCGGACGTCCGGCAACCCTAGCGTATGTCCGATGGTCTTTGCACATTGGTCCAAAGGGTATCTCGTACGTTTAGGTATTACCTAAAGGGTATTCCAAAAAGTAGCGTACGTGCAGAGGTCCCATGTACGTCCGATGTACTATTTGTAGAGTGTACGTCTGGTGGTCCCCCGTCGTACGTCCGCACTATAGACATCAGCGTACGTCCGTCAAACCTAGCGTACGTCCGCCACCTAAGGATCAGTATTTCGCTTCTATTTTCTAAAGGCTCCAAACGTGTTTAGGTTAACTCTAAGGGTCTTAGGCCTTTGTCTAAGCGGCTTCATTAAAGGCTCGGGTTAAATGCTCTAGTGGAAAGGATCTCTTAACTAAAATGTTATTATTTTATCGGGGTATTACAAAAACGATTAGTTAAATTGTACTTACCGAGTCGTTGACTCACACTTTCTACTTGTAAAATTGTTAAATTTTGTAGATAGGTTCATAAAAATACACTTATACATTTCTAAAACTATTATTATTATTTTAGACCCATTGTTTTAAGAATTGTATTTTCAAACATTTAGCATTTATTGTATTAGATGGGCTCTATGTGTTCTCTTCTTTTTCTTTTTTTTTTTTTTTTTTTTTAAATTTTTTTTTAATTTTTTTTTTATATGTCCACATAAGAGGGGGAGAGGGATTCGAAGTAGTGTCCCCTATTTCATAAAGCGTGGTCCTAACTGATTGAGTTATCTCTTGAGGACGGCTCTATGTGTTCTAAATTATGACCTTTGTGCTTCTAAAGGCTATTTAGTTAACATTCTAAATCTCTTTATAGAGTTGGGGTGTTTACAAGATAGCCTAGTATCTAGCCACATCAAAGTTTACTTTGAGAGCCCCGATTGGAGTAGCTTGCCCCACTTTGATCCATAGGGGAGACCTTCCAAGCCAGACTATTAAAATTGATAGTGATGGAGTAGATGGTGATCATCTGCCTTAACGGGTGTGTTTGTCAAAAGGCCAAGGAAAGCCATTTACTATTCATAATATAATTAAACTTCTAATATTCTTACTTTTTATATTATATCAATCATGTTTTACTATTATTTAAATAATAAATTATTATAAAGCAAAGAAATTTTACTTTTCTATACCAAATATTTTTACTTTTTCTTCTCGATCACATCTATTACTTTCAACTATAGTAATAGGCCATTGCCAAACATAGCCCAACGTTTTTGACATTAGGGATAACCTCATTGTGGATGGCTTTGTTTCTTGCCATCTAGATGAGAATGAGATACTTAGTTATGGCTACATGTACTTGAAAATAATGAATACCACATGTTATTCCAAAAGTTTAAGTTCATAAAAGAGATAAATTTAATCACTTAACTATTAATTTAATACTTTCCCTCATGTGTGGGTTCAAATTTCTTTTTAATAGGTGAAACCTAACACGTGAAATATTTGATTAAAATGGGAGTGAATTGAGAGAGTTAAGGTTCAATCTCAAGACCGTTCTAATACCATGTTAAATTACCAGTTATTCCAAAAGCTTAAGCTCATAGGAAGAGATAAATTTTATCACTTAATCATTAGTTTAATACCTAATGGCAAATACAAATTGCCTAATTTTTTTAATCAATACTAAAGAATATTAATAGAGACAAATTGTGCAAAAGAGTTGCATGAAAAATATTATTTTCTTTGATAATGTCAATATATGATGGCTAAATTCTACTCTTTGTAATGTCAATTTATTTATTTTTGCTTTAATGTGATAAAAGTTGTGGCTGGTAACCTCTAAAGGCTAACAATCAGAATTATCACAGAAACACAAACACAGCTGAAGAGCTCAACTTCTCCACTAGTGTTCACAAATCTCCTTTTGAATCCCAACGCCCACGCTACTCTTCCCGCCAAAACAGATGCCCTATTCTCCTATACTTCGCCACCACCAACTTCCCGTAATCACTCTTCTTGCACTTCCAAAAACCCAGTTCAAAATCCCCTCTTTCACCCACCAATTCCCACCACGCCTATTTGTTCCTCACCTTCTCACAAAAAATCCATCTGGGTATCCAAAATGCTCTCTGGGTTCTTCGAGTTTGAACCCGCCGGATTGCCCTTCACCTGAAGACGATGATTTTGATGTCGAATTGGGCCGCCTTTTGGCGTTATTGCCAGAAGAAATGCGGCGGAGGGTTGTCGAGCACCCGGAGCTTCATCAGTTGATTGAAGTGGTTATGGATTTGGGTAGAAAGCCGCTGGCTCGGTTTCCTTCTGGAGACTTTGTTTTGTCGGATTTGCCAATTACTGCCGAGGATCTTGAACATGCTACTTCTCAGGTGAAAGATGATTCTTGCCCACCACATGTTTTATTAATTGACTTGAGTTTTTATAAGAGTTTTATTGTGATGTTGCTGGTTTGAATCTATGCTGTTGTGTGGTTCCACCCAGTGTTTTTATTTTTGCGCGTTTGTTGGTTGGCGTCGAAGAACATAGTTGATCTCATTGTTATTTATAGCATGGAAATGTTATTCTTCATGAACTCGCATTCTTGAATATTCATATATTCGTGGGTGCAGCATTGAAATTGATGGGAGAATGGTGGTCGTTTCCTTTTGAGATGATAAGTAGCACTCAACATAATATAAAATTGAAGTCAAACAAATATCACAATCCATGTCATTTTTCACATCTATGTGCTTACCCAATATATCAAAGAAAAACACTTTCTTTACCCTTTTTTAGTCTCAAAGCTAAACACAAGTTGACATTTGAAACATCACACATATCTCAAACCTTGCCAGTTTTCATGCCAGTTGGCCTAAGGCAGCCTTGTAGGTGTTTTAGAATGATTAGGAGGGTATTGAGATAAAAGTGTACATTTTGATTAATGTTCTTAGATATGGTCTAAATAGAATTGGATGATTTGCTACCAATGTGCTATGTGGTATGAGACCTTGATGACTCGAACCTATCCATGGAAGGAATGCCTGGATTGTGCCTTGATACAAAAAAAAAAAAATCCAATTGTTACATACATGCAATGCTTGTTTAAGAGTAGTTCTTGTTGCCAAATTTCACTGAGTATTCTTTGAGAGGAATCATCATATCTTACTCAGATGCCCTAAGGTTAGCGTTAACTTAGTTTTCAGGGAAAGAGGCCCTAGTATCGATAATGCCTTCTATTGAAAGTTAATTTGTATGGTAACTTTATTCGTACTTACAGTATTAAGGCTGATGATCAACTTTCTTAGAACTTTGTTTGAATGAACTGGTTGAATGAGAACAAAGTTAAGAGGATGATTGGGCTGGTTTTTTATTGTAAACCCATCTGGATTAAATGTCTATAGCTCATGCGGTATCTGTCCTGATATAATTAGTCTATAAACTCCATCACTACCTTAGAATATTCTTGTGATCCATTGGATACATAAAGTAGCATGGTACAGTACTCTTGTCCATAAATATCAATACTTAACAGTATTTCTTTGACGCTTTAAGCTACCACCAACCTTTTTATTTTGGTGAAAGATGCTATCTCAATTTGATAATTGATGGTAGGAGAGACTCTGCATCTCTCTCTCTCTCTCAATTTATTCTTTTTATTGGGTGTGGTTAAGGATCATGCTTGCCACTTACTAGATGCACGTCTCAGGTTGGTGATTTTGTGATTGACAATCGAGCAGGCATCAGTAGGACATTACACCGCATTAGTGGCATAAGGAATCGGAAAGGTGCAATTATTGGTTTAACTTGTCGAGTTGGTCGAGCAATATCTGGTAGTGCTAATTTGCTGCGAGATTTGGTGCAAGACGGGGCTTCCTTGTTGCTCATAGGGCCTCCAGGTGTGGGAAAAACCACGATTATTAGGTTAGTCTTTCCTATTTACCAATACACTTGATATGCATGCAAGAGTAGCAATATGTTTACCTTTAATTTTTTTCTGCTTATTCATTTATGTGTTTTATATATTGTGAATAATGTTATTTATTTATTTATTTTTTGATAAGTAAATCAAATTTATTAAAGGCGCAGGGGCGCAACTCAAGTACACATGAAGTATATAAGAGAACAACACCCAACAAAATCAAGAACAAAGAAAAGAGCGCAAAAATCTACAAAGCTAGCGATATTGAGAAGAGTGTTGATAGAGATCCATTCAAAGAATGATTTAAGAAAACGTTGTTGTAGCTCCAAACTCATCTTCTCACAATCTTCAAAACTTCGAGCATTCCGTTCTTTCTAAATGCTCCATATTAAACAAGGAGGGATTACATGCCAAACAATGTTAAAATTATTATGACCAAACATTTTCAGCATCCCAAGAACTCCACTACCCTTCCATGCATAACTCAGTCTACTCTAAACATCTGAAAAACCAACTTCATAACTTTCTCACAATATCACAATGAATAAGGAGATGCTCAAGCATTTTTCCACTCTTTTTAAACATACAAAACCAATCCATCAGAAAGATGTGAGGCTTTCTAGGGTGAAAATTTTTCCCAAGGAAGCTGTCTGTAACACCCCACCCTATTGACACATAATATTGTTCGCTTTTGGCTCTCCCCAACCAAATTTCCCAAGAGGTCACCCATCTTGGTACTACTCTTGCATAAGCTTTCTTAACTGCGGAGTTCTAATGGGATTATGACCATCACAACTTTAAAATGCGTTGTTGTCATAAAGAGTGTAAGTATACATATAAGCACATCTCCATCTCCATACCCAGGCGGTGATGTGGGACGCCACATTGTCCAAGTGAACAAGCCACCCCTAAAGGAACCTTAGACCCCCAAATGTTCTTCCAAGGGAAAGAGAAATCAACAATGGGAAGGATAACTATATAAAAAGCTTTGATCTCAAAGGTTCTTATCTTTGAAGGACTCCAACAAAGCTTATTTTCATTCCCTTGACCTAACCTAACGGAATACAAAACATTGAAAAGAGAAGAAACTACGTCCACATCCCAATCATGCACCAATCTGATGAAATTCATATCCCAATCCACCTCTCTATTGTTAACTAGCATGTGGTTTGCCACCAAAGCATCCATATCTGGAGCAATATTGAATAACTCTGGAAAGGTTTTCTTTAGAGGACGTCCCCACACCAAACATTATGCCAAAACTTGGTCTGAGCGCCATGACCTACCTCTATGCTAACAAAACAAGAGAAGACATCCCATCCACTCCTAATATGTTTCCAGATACTCACCCAATTTGGCAAAGTCCCTCTGAATTCAAATATGAAATCCCTGGATTTGTAGTTCCCCGTTTAACAACTAAAAAAGGAAAGCACCTTATGGAATGTGGTGTGCAATTGTATTGTACTTTTTGATATATGTACAATAAATTTTACATTATTTATTATGCAGTAAAAGTCAATAGATGGGGGCTATTATCATACTGGTGGAATTTTTGCTTTCATGAAATTTTCATATTGCGAACTTGGCATTATTTGATAAGTTCTGATTTTGCCATGATATATTTTTTTTACCATTGCTTGAAATATCTCTAATTATCTTGAAAGTTTTGATCCTTTTTTTTTTTTTTTAGCCTAAATGAAAAATGGCTTCTTATTTTTCATTTCTTTGGGCATATGATCCTTGAGGGAAAGCGCTATACATCTTCTCCATTGGTTGTTATTTTTTGGGAAGGAACTTTCTGTCAGTAATGCATCTATTTGGTGCTCCAATAATAGCCTTGAAATAACGCAACTAAAGGGTTCTTATGCGTAGTTGATCCTTGATGGTATTTTATGTGTTGTTCTAAGAAATGCTTTGCTTCTCATGGTGTAGCCATCAAATTGTAGTGCTAATCTACTTTACCCAACATTTTCAGGGAAATAGCACGAATGCTTGCAAATGATTACAAGAAACGTGTGATGATTGTTGACACCTCCAATGAGATAGGTGGGGATGGTGATATACCTCATGCAGGAATAGGAAATGCACGCCGAATGCAAGTCCCCAACTCTGAAGTGCAGCATAAGGTATGATCTGGAATACAGGATTCCAATTCTGTTTTTGGTTAAGAAAATTTTGAATTTGTTATTTGTGTGACCAAATGAGGTGTTATTAATTTGAAATTTGATTGTTTGGAGGGTTGTATAATTTGAAGAACGATTGAATTTATAGAATTCTTGTCTCTTACAATATTGATTCTTACATAGTGAAGAAATTATGATTTACTAAATAGAGGAGAAAAACCACTTACTCTCCTCATATTCTCATGTATTTATATAAGGGAAATCTTTGGACTACTATACCCTTCTGTGTATACTTATTACAAGAATGTCCTCTAATAAACCTCCAGTACTCTCCTTCAAGTTGGACCATATATGTCAAATAATCCTAAAAATGAACTTTAACCGATTATAGCTCAATAGATTCTGTAAATATACCTGCTGCAAGATTGGTGGCAGATTTGTCAAAAATCATGTTAGTGAGCAAAGGAATGATAGGTGGAGCGTGAGGATATGGTCAGTTGAGAAAGTAGGTGGCACATGTGCACGTGAGGGCATGTTCAAAAGAGAAAATCATCATATATATATTTTTAAATTATGTTGTGTTGTTTAGCGATGGGTTATATGGGGATTCTTCTACGTTGAAGCAAAATAGTTCTAGCTTTGATATTGGGCAAGTTGAGTGTGATGTAGTGGAGTTGATAAGGGGAGAGAAGTTGAGAGAATTTTATAGGCCATTTAGGTCTGGAGATGTGGTGTAATATTGCATAGAGGTGTGCAAATTGCCATGAAAGGTTTTTGGAGTTATCGGAGTATGGTGTAGGAGGGCGGCGAAATTTCATTGCTATTCCGGAGGACTGTAAAGGAAGAGGGTGGGGTGACTGTGTTGCACAGATGAGGAAGGTGGTCAATTTTCTCAAGCCTCATGGTAATGTTGCGAGCAGAGAAGAAAAAACCCACGATGGTTTTCTGTTGTTCTCACGGTTGGTGGAGAATGGTCGACGTTTGTATGTGGAGGCTGTGGTAGGGATAGGGAAGGGGCATGATCAGAAAATAGATTTATCAGATTCTTCATTTTTTGAAGTCCTCTCCAAGCAAGAGTGTTGTTTTGTACATATTATCACTTGGGCATAAAATCTTATACAAATACAGATGTGTTGGGTTAGTTGTGGATCAAAGGTCTATTGCACTTTAGTGGGAAGAAATCCAGTGCTTGGCATAGTAAATAATAGTCAGTTCCTGCTAGGTCTTGTGCAAAAGTTGAGTTTAAATTTATGAGTCATGGAGTTTGTTAATTATTATGGTTTACATTGTTGAAAAAAACTTGGGTACGCCTTTAAAGATTCTATGAGATTGTGTTGCACCAACAAAGTAGCAATTAATATTACCCGTACTCTAGTCCAACATGATAGAATCAAGCATATTGACCTTAGAGCATCATCAATGAACTCTCTAAAATTCACTTTTAGCCAAAATTTGGTTAAATTTTACAAAAAGCAAGCTTCATCAAACTCTCTATTCCCTCTCCATTTTAGGGCTTGTCAAACCTCTCCCCGTATTTGTAGAACAAAATCCTTTCTCTACTCCATTTTTTATGTTTTTATATTTTCCCTCACACTTTCTCTCTCCCTCATCTTTATGGGTTTGTAACTTCGTGGGGTGCTTTTGAGAATAAAAAATGAATGAAGATAGAATAAAAATTATATTTAAATAGAATAGAGTAAAATTTAGAGAGTTTATTATTCGGTACTTTTGCATAATTGCTACTTAAACTAGAAAAAGTGAGTTTTTAGCCAAAGTTTAGCTAAAGAATAGAGAGTTCATTGAGAATGCTCTTAATAGACATTTTTATCGAGGAGAAATTGCATGTTAACTTGATTTGTGCATATCATGTGAGAATAGAAGAGCAAACAGATGTTTTGACAAGGTGAGTTTCAAATAGAATTTTCACAAAACCTTAATGAATAATCTGTCTCACATTTGTAGAGACTAAACTCTTGACATTGGTTTAGAAAACTTTCGAATCATGCTCACAATGATTGTGTTAGGTTATACAAAGCCATTTTTAACTCGCATTCACTACCTTGATACTTGTTTTGAGCAACTAATTAGGTGGTTGCTCCATGTTGACTTCCTCCATTTAATCACCATGTAAAAAGGTATTTTCAACATCCAATTAGAACAATGGGCCAGCCATGATCTGTTGCAAGAGAAATTAAAAGCTGAACAGTGGAGATCTTAACAACTGAAGAAAATTTCTCCTCATGATCAATACCATATATTTGTGTATTAACTTTTAACAACTAACCATGCCTTTAAATATCCAACAGACCCATCTGGGTTGAATTTCATTGTGTACACTCATAGTAACCTACAAGCTGTATACGAGAAGGTTATGGAGCAAGATCTCAAGTCTCATTAATAACATAGGGCATTCATTTCCCTTTTCACGGCCTTCTTTCACCCTAGGTCATATAATGCATAGGAAAAAGGAGATAATGAATTGGAAGAGACACAATGACTAATGGGATGTTTAGTGCACGAGAGTGTGTACCTTTTTAAAGAGCAATTGGCAAAGATATTGGCACAACAGGCGAAATGGGATCCAAAGATGTTGAGGAAGATGGAGGGAGACTAGTTGTAGGTGGTCTCAAGCGATGAGAATAAACCTATAATAGAGCAATAGGAGATGGTGGAAAAGTATATGGAACAGCAGCAGGTTTGGTGGTGATGGTAAATTACTCAGGAAAAGAAGTGGAATAGGTGATGTGAGTGGCTCAAGATCACAATCACTTGGATAACAGAATCTAAAAAATATGGGTAATACTAAAAAATGTGGCATTGGCATTAGTGAAATATTGCTAGAGAATAAGAATATGGTAACTATATCGTTTTTGGATCCTATAATAAACAAGAACACATTTAGTGGCACAAAGGTCAAGTTTATCAAAATTGAGACCAAAATTATGAATATAACAAATACATCTGAAAACTTTTGGGGGAATATAAATGAATGACAAGAAAGAAACAAAACCGAGGCGGGATGCCCCATGTAATATAGTGGAAGGCATACGGTTAACAAGATAACAATCATTAAGGATAGTATTACTCCAAAAACAGTGGGGACACATGCATTTGAATAAGAGGGTTTGAGCCTTTTAATAAACCTCTAACATTGACAATTATAGAGAGAAAAAGTGAGNAAGATTATATATATATATTTTTTTATGAATATTAAGATGATGCTAGATATGTTTTTGTCATTTTTTTCAGAATATGGTGCTCATACATTATTTCATTTTCTATTATAGTAACATCACTCAAATTTAATTCATTTTATTTTTTTGATAAGTAATCGATAATTGTCATTAAAAGCATAAAGGCCATTGCTTCAAGCAATCAAATTTGTTTCATTTTCCAATTTTATGTTCTATAAGTTTGTTGGAAAGGGTATTGTTTAATTTTAATTTTTCTGTTTAGGTATTGATAGAAGCAGTTGAAAATCATATGCCTCAAGTAATTGTAATAGATGAAATTGGCACAAAACTTGAAGCAATGGCAGCAAGCACTATAGCACAACGTGGGATTCAGCTAGTTGCCACTGCTCATGGTATAACAATTGAGAATTTGACAATGAATCCTGCATTAGAGATGCTTGTTGGAGGAATACAGGTGAGGTAATTATTTTTCAAACTAAAAAGTGTAATTAGTGTACTGCATGTAGTATTTGGGCACTTGAAACTTTTATAAGTGACACGCAACTAAGACATACGCTCAGGTGTCAGTGCCGGAATATGAGGTGTTCAAAGTGACAATCTTATAAGGAAAAATGTAAAATGTGTGGAGTCCAACAAGTTTTTACAGCTCATAGCATGGAAAAAATGAGAACTTAGGAAGATATACATTTGACAACTAGTCAAACTGGTTCATGCATGCTATGTCACATTTTTTTCATTTCTCATTTTATTGCGTTTAAAATGGAAACTGCACGCTTCCTCCTTTATATATATGGGTTCAAACAGACTTTGCTATTTGAAGAGTTCACAGTTCATGCTTGAAACTACTATATAAGACTACCTTTGTTGGTAATTATGATCTTACTTTCTTAAAATATTCTTTGATTTTGCTGTGTAACAAGCTTATTCTTGACCCATTTTAGCATGTTTAATACATCCTTTCATGGTTGTATTTCATTCTCCTTCATATAGTATAAATTGTATTTGTTACTGTGTAATGTTGCTTTTTAAATTTGTCTTTATGAAACATCAAATTGTCTAAGAGCTATATATGTCTAATTTTCTTAACAACCTTCCAGCCAATCTCACACTCAATGTGGATGGGGAGTGGAGATATTGGCAGTGATTGCTTTGGGATCCTTTTGCTATCAATCTTTACCATCACCAAACCCTGGTTCATGAGTATTTGCATAGCTCGGGAACATCTCTCAATCCAAACCCTCGGAGATTGTTTCAGTTCATATAGGACTTTCTTTAATTTACACACTTTACCCTTAGTTGAGGAGAATTGAGGACCAGGATAAAATTCCCTTTATACTTCTTCCTCTAGATCTCCATGGAGGAATGGATTCTTCACATCAACTTGCTAATGTAGCCAATCTAAGTTCGCTACCAAAGCAAGCAGGACTCAAATAGAATTCATCTTTGCTACCGGTGCAAGTCTCTCCTCCTATTCTATCCCATAAGTTTGAGTAAAGTCTTTTGCTGCCAATCTCGCCTTATATCTTATCATTGGCCCATCAACCTTATGCTTCACTGTAAATACACATTTGAATCCAACCGCCTTTTATTCAGTAGGCAACTTGACTAGCTTCCATGTGTTATTTTTGTGAAGAGCTCTCATCTCTTCATGCATTGCAGCGACAAAGTTAGATATAGGGTGCTGAGTACAAGTTGAATTCTAATACTCCTATGTGGTAGTATTCTAATGCTTTGATACCAAGTTGAATAAAATAGAAAGAAAGAAAACCTAATACAAATTACTGTGGTAACATAATTTATGCATATTACAGAAATAGTGAAAAATTAAATCTGAGAATAATGACAATACAAGCAAGAACAAAATCTGATCTGGTATTAAGAAAGTTTCCTAATCAACTGTGAAAAGGTCTTGCATTTGAATAATACCTACAAAAAGAATGCTGTATTCATGAAGTTTTAGGAATTATATATATAAATTATTGGGATGTCTCCTTCAGAAAAAAAAAAATGATAATAACTATTATTAAATCACTAATTATCCTAAAAGCTTAAGCTAATAGAAAATAGTGAATTCAATTAATTAATAAAATTAATCATTTCTTATACATTTAAGTTTTTGAGATAATTGAAGAAATTTAACTTGATATCAAAGTAAAGGTCCTGAATTCGAACTGGTCTCTATAATTCACTTTTCATTTCAATTAAATATTTCACTTGTTGAGCTTCACTTATTAAGAGGGAGTTTGAACTCACACATGAGGGGCAATGTTAAAATGTTAATTAAATAATAAAAATTAACCCTTTCATAAGCTTAAGTAAGTAGTAATTTAACAACTCTCTCAAGATATAGCAACAATACATACATACCAATAAATATCACCTAGTTAGGTTTCAAGAAGAAACACATGCAAGCTAACGGTCACAAGGTTTTCAAAATTATGCTATAATATGTTACCAAAGGAGACTTATTATGCAGAATTTTGAGAGTGAAGCTCCTAAAATATAGAAATAAATTGAAAAGAAGTAAACCTCCCATATGAGACCTAGACTCTACTCATGTAAAACACTAGCATAATACCTCGAAGTAAATCTGAATTTCGAGTGTTTTATTCTTATATTATATTTAACTCTGTAGAATATCATAGTTTACTCTAGTTTTTTCATTAAAATATATTTCTTCTTTTCTCCTTTGCATTCATTTTTAGTTTTTGCTTCTTGATTGTTATTTTCCAGCTTGATTTTCAATTACTCATATCAAGGAATTATTATCGCTTAGAGCTGCTAACAAGGGCAGATATTGAAAGAAAGCAATTCACATTGTGCAAGAGAAAGTGGTAGAGGCATAGCCATCCCATCCATCTTGCTACTTTTATGTGATTCTCTCTCTCCAACTGCCCCCCCCCCCCCCACACACACACACAAAAAGAAAAGAAAAGAGAGAGAGAAATAAACAAATACACAATATATCAATCATCTTGCTCAGTTATGTGAATTGGACCTAGGAAAACAATGATGTACGTATATTCTAGTTGGTAATACTAATGCAATCATTTTTTAGAGTGTGACACTAGGGGATGAAGAGGCAAGTCGAAGGGGTGTCCAGAAGACAGTTTTGGAAAGGAAAGGACCTGCAACATTTAGCTGTGGGGTGGAGATAGTTTCAAAGACTGAATTGCGAGTTCATCGTAGCCTAGAGGCAACAGTGGATGCAATTCTCTCAGGTGTGAGTTATTTTTTTCTTTAAAGGAAAGTACTTAATGTGTTATTTTCAATCCTCATACTTCATAACTTGATACCTAAAATTAAGATATGACATTGGTAACTGCTCTTATTGTTTGAGTTGTTATTACTCTTATTGGTGAAGGTCGTATTCCAAATGTTGAAGTTCGCAAGATGAATTATCATGAAATTACAGAAACAATGGAAAAGGAACCTTTTATTCACACTTCCTCTGACAAGAAAAATGAGATTATGTTTGAAGATGCCCCAGAGATGGCCAATGGAAGAACTGTCCATGATGCTTTTACTTCTGAAGTCCCTGCAAATGTGGGAGAGGATCGATGGGGAGAAAGGGTGCGCATTCACCTATTTGTTTATGGGGTAAGACATCACCTTCCAACTAATGCTATCTTTGTATGAAGAGTTAATTTTCCATTAATGGCTAAATTATTCAGTTATGATGTTATTTGGAAAGGTTACTTAAGAGACTTAAATGTTATAGACTGTCAATTGGGTAGGGCTGAGAATGCTGGCGTCTGGTTTGGCCCATAGCTGAAAATGCTTGTTCAAGCTCAGTGTAGACCGTGTCTGTTGCTCCTTTACACTAGCTCAGCACAATATTAAGAATGAGCGTTTGGAAGAAGTATGTACACTTCACCAACAATATGTTTTGAACTATGTTCTCTTAGCTAGAGACCATGCTTATAATCTAGATCAATTTCTTTTGAAGGTATTTTGCCTTCAATAAATAAAGCAAATGCCATGAACAAGCTTGGAAAGTAGGAGACATTGTTAGGATCACTTATAAAAATTGCCAAATTAGCTTACAATGTTTGATCGAGGCATTACTTCAACTGAGTTCAGCCTAGCTTAAGCTCAATTTGAGTTACTCAGGGCAACATGTCTACCACAGCAGCCACAATGTGGTTCTATTGTCAAACACATTACCACAGACGGCAGGGATCACGATGACTCTGGCATCGACAACATCCCCAACTACTACAGATATGACGGCACCATCCACCATCAATAACGGACATGGGCCACACTACCAGTGTTGTTGTAGCATTGACAGAGCGAAAAAAAGGGGGCTAGAAAAAATATCGTTAAATTCTCGAACCTTGCTTTGCTACCATGCTATGGCCTTCTCAATATTTAATTATATATAAGGAAAAAATTACGGCAAAGACAAAATACTCTTTTCCCTTTTATTACAATATTACCCTTTCTAACAAAAGCCAACCAAGGTTGGTCCACTGCAGTGCAGTAGCATCAATCTCTCTTCTCTCGACTCCCACTCTTTTGAATTTGTATGTGTTTATGTGTATATCTGTGTCTTCATATATACTTAGACGGACATGTATAAAAAAGCTCCGTTCTCTCTCCTGCTACAGTACACAAAAAGCTCTGTTCTCTCTTCTACTTTGTTTTTCAAATTTTTTCAAATATTCTCAGATCTCGATCATCGGAGAACATATTTGCTGTCTCCGGTGCTCTTGTAAGTTTCATCCACCTTCATCGGTCTTCTCCGCTCTTGCTTTTCTTTTTCCGGTGAAGTCTCTGGTTTGCCGTCTTGGAAAGTGCTAGAGGTCTTCTTATCTAGCGGTAGCGTGGATGGACGCACCCTGCTAGAGCTCAGCTTCTGGTCTGTGGGGGGCACTTTATAGCGTCCGATGGAGCGCCGATTTCGGTGGAAGCGAAGTTCTCCTTGTTGGCGAAGAAGGGCAATGCGTTTCTTCGATTGGAGGAAAAGAGGAAGGGCTTTGGTGGGTTCATTTTGCTGGGGACCAAGTGCTTAGGTTGGCTAGCTGATGCGGTGGAGGAGGCGATTGAGGCTCAAAGGAAGGACGTTTTTGCCAGAACATTCTGGGATGAAGTGAGGGTTTTGAAGGTTCCTATGGGGAGCAATAAGGCGGGCTGTTTCTTGGAGGTGGCAGTCTTCGTTGAGGGTGGCCGGAAAGGGGTCATTAGACTCCCTAAGGGACGCAGAGGTTGGGGCTGGCAAAGGTTTGTGGATGAACTGCGAATCTTGGTCACGCATATCGTGGAGAAGACTCTACCGGTGGTTCCTGCTGTCAACGCTGGAGAGGTGGGTAGATCACAGTCCTGCGCGGATCCTGCTGTTAATGCCGAAGAGGTGGGTTCTCGTTTGAAGCCGTCAATGATGGAATCGCAGGATTCTATGTCGGATTTGGCGAGTAGTTTCAGGCCCCAGTGGCCATCGCCAGATTGTGCGATGGAGGCGATGAGGAGCTTGGCGAGGGATTTTTTGGCAAAGGTCAGGGCGGAGGTCGACCGGATCATGTTTTTTGGGTTGGGCTTAAAGGTCGACGCGTCGAGCGATATCCGAAGAAGTATGGGCCAGGTTCTTTCTCGGTTGGGCCTGAAGCCCAAGCTTGTGTTTGGTCTTAAATGGAGGGGAAGGCGGAAGGCTAGTGGGCTGTCTGTGAGGCCCAGGTCCTTGACTGTTGCCTTCTGGATTAAATCAAACTCCGGTGTTGTTGGGGTTGCAGAAGCGGATTCGGGTCTGGGGGAGGGGGGTGCGTCTACGGTGAAGGTATCGCAAGTCCCGTCAGGTAAGGTGCTCTGGTGTGGGTTTATTAGGTCAGTGCCTTCGTCGTCGTCTGAGGAGGAAGTGGTGCCGGCGCTGGGTACTGCTGAATCGAGTTCCATAGGAGAAATTTCGCCCGTGAGGGTCTGTGAGAAGGGTAAGGTTGTGTCTCGGCATCACTCTCTGGAGAAGGGTATGCTTCGGTGGGGGTTCTTGCTCTGTCGAAGCCCTGGGGTAGTGCCGGAGAGACGCCGATCATGTTCGCCGGAGAGCCCCAAGGCTGAAGTTGTTTGTCAGGTGGTCGCTTGCGGTAGCTTCGGGTCCTCCGGTGGACGATAAGGTTGCCTCGGGTTCTCCAGTTGCTTTTGTTGCAGCGAGCCTCCAGTTTCCGGTGGATGATGTGGTTCCTTCGGATGCTCCGTTGGATTCTGTCACAGAAAGCCGCAAGGATGATGCGGTTCCTCTGGTGGTTTCTGCTGCAGTTCCCCCGGATGCTCTTGTTGCGCGAGGGAAACACTTTTATTTCCCTCCGGTATTAGAGGATGCTCCCAAGTTTTCTGTTCATGCTAAAGGGTCTTCTGGTTCCAAGTTTACTCTAAGGAGGGAAGCTATTCAGCTGTATAGGATTTCTCGTAGAGAGCTTGAGAAAAGGCTTTCGATTGCTTGTTCCTTCTTTTTTGTGGACAAAGGTGGAGACTCAAGGAGTGAGGTTAGGGATGTGGNTTGTGTGATGGAGGCGATGAGGAGCTTGGCGAGGGATTTTTTGGCAAAGGTCAGGGCTAGGGGTGGGCAGAACCCGCCCGATCCGACCAACCCGATCCGAACCGCCCCGCCCCGAAAATCGCGGATTTTCAGTTATATTTTTCGGGTACGGGTAAAAATAAACTCAACCCGTGCGGATCGGGTCGGTTCGCGGGTATAGTTTTTAAAAAGAGGCGGGTATCCGACCTGCCCCGATCTAACCCGCCCATCATGCTTACAAGTTTGAAAACCCTAAAACACCTCTCATTTTAACACAGCCGTCAATCTCCATCTCCCTCATCTTTTTCAAACTCTCACGCCTCCCTCTCCTAAACTCCCTCATCTCCTTCGTTCAGAGCTGGGGCTGGAGGCCAAGGCCTTGTTCTCCGTCATCGGGGTGCTCCGCATGTGCCGGATCTGTCGAGAAGGCCATCAAGCGGCTTCCGGGGATACGCGAGGCTTCCGGGCTACGGTGATGGATCATTCACTTTCGGCGATTTCTCCACCGAAACGCTGACGTTCCGTCGTATCCTGATGGCGCGCGTGGCGGTTGGTTGTGGCCACGACAACGAGGGCTTGTTCGTCGCTTGGCCTCGGATCGGAAGTTGAACGGAGTCTGTAATGCTCTGGAAGGGAGAGGAGGTTGCGTTGAGGTTCTATCAATTCAAACCGACGGTGGAGATTGAGGATCACTGCAACCTATGATGTACTGACTCAGTTATAGGCCTATTATGGCCTATGACGTGCTGTCTCAGTTATAGGCCTGTGATGTATGACGTGCTGTCTCTTTGTTTTCTTATCAAGCATTGAGCCCTTCAATAAAAAAAAATATCAAGCATCGAGGTAGGCTTGTGATGTATGTATATATTATACTCTTTTTCTTACTTTTTTTTTCTTCTTATTTACAGCTTACTCTGAACGCCTAATATATTAATTAGGTCGCTTTAATTAATCATTTTGTTATGAATTTATAGTTTTATTTTGTTGTTGTTAGAAATACCCACCCCAACCCGATCAACCCGACCAAAAAAACCCCGATCCGAACCGCCCGATACCCGCCGGTTTCCCTCTTTTTCATTATTGTCACGGGTTGGAAAGTCTCATACCCGACTGGCACGGGTCGGGTGGCCGGACGGGCCGAAACCCGCCCGAACCGACCCGTGCCCAGCCCTAGTCAGGGCAGAGGTCGACCGGATCATGTTTTTTGGGTTGGGCTTAAAGGTCGACTCGTCGAGCGATATCCGAAGAAGTATGGGCCGGGTTCTTTCTCGGTTGGGCTTGAAGCCCAAGCTTGTGTTTGGTCTTAAATGGAGGGGAAGGTGGAAGGCTAGTGGGCTGTCTGTGAGGCCCAGGTCCTTGACTGTTGCCTCCTGGATTAAATCAAACTCCGGTGTTGTTGGGGTTGCAGAAGCGGATTCGGGTCTGGGGGAGGGGGATGCGTCTACGGTGAAGGTATCGCAAGTCCCGTCAGGTAAGGTGCTCTGGTGCGGGTTTATTAGGTCAGTGCCTTCGTCGTCGCCTGAGGAGGAAGTGGTGCCGGCGCTGGGTACTGCTGAATCGAGTTCCATAGGAGAAATTTCGCCCCCGAGGGTCTGTGAGAAGGGTAAGGTTGTGTCTCGGCATCACTCTCTGGAGAAGGGTATGCTTCGGCGGGGGTTTTTGCTCCGTCGAAGCCCTGTGGTAGTGCCGGAGAGACGCCGATCATGTTCGCCGGAGAGCCCCAAGGCTGAAGTTGTTTGTCAGGTGGTCGCTTGCGGTAGCTTCGGGTCCTCCGGTGGACGATAAGGTTGCCTCGGGTTCTCCAGTTGCTTTTGTTGCAGCGAGCCTCCAGTTTCCGGTGGATGATGTGGTTCCTTCGGATGCTCCGTTGGACTCTGTCACAGAAAGCCACAAGGATGATGCGGTTCCTCCGGTGGTTTCTGCTGCGGTTCCCCCGGATGCTCTTGTTGCGCGAGGGAAAAACTTTTATTTCCCTCCGGTATTAGAGGATGCTCCCAAGTTTTCTGTTCATGCTAAAGGGTCTTCTGGTTCCAAGTTTACTCTAAGGAGGGAAGCTATTCAGCTGCATAGGATTTCTCGTAGAGAGCTTGAGAAAAGGCTTTCGATTGCTTGTTCCTTCTTTTTTGTGGACAAAGGTGGAGACTCAAGGAGTGAGGTTAGGGATGTGGGGTGATTTGTTAGGGTTGTTGGGTTGATTTTGTGGGGTTTGTTGGGATTTTGTGGGTTTGCCTTTGGGTAGGGTGATGCTTTGTTAGGGTGTTCTTTTCGGTTTTTGTGGGTGCTCGTAGAGAGCTTGGGTCTTCTTTGGGTGCACTTAGGCGCTCTTAGTTATACTTCCTGTATAATTGGGTAGCGCCCCGTTAAATTTGCGCTTTTTTGATATAAATTTCTATTGACTTATCAAAAAAAAAAAAGTGTGAGTTGACCCATTGTTTGCAGCATGTTTTCACAATTTGATCCATGTGCATTTGTGCTCATGTTCATGTGTGTTTGTACGACAAATTAGATATGCTTGTAAATCATAGAGGGATGCTGGCACAACAGTTCTTCCTTCAATTACTGAAGAAAATGCTAATTTCAATGAAATATCAGCAATTGGTTGTTTGAACTAGCGGTAGTACTGTATAATGAGAAACTATCCAATATGGAACTCATACAATTAGCAGTGATTCTAGATCCTGGAGGCGACTGTGATTCAAGTGATTAAACAGTTGAGAATGGATGATGCTGCCATTTGGTTAACTGATAATATTAGCGAGGCAGATGCACTACTTGCCTTGCAATCCAAGCTTAAGAAGAATTCCCGGATTCAAGCTGCTGCAAAATCTCATGACATACCCATTTACGTGACTAAGGTAATTAATTACAATTGCTTTCTTAGCTTCAACTCTAACCATTTGTCATCGAACTTTTGACCATGAAGTTCTCTACTTTTTCTAGACAAGTTCGTTGGTTCAAATAACAAAGGCCATAGGGGCATTAATGAGTGATCTGAAAGATGGTTTGAAGGGATTTGAACCAGCTGATGAGATGAAATCATTGGAGAAGCTTGATGCATTAGAGGTAATAAAGGATATTTTAGTTTACTTTTTTTTTAATTATTATTATTATTAAATAACGGGGTATATGGGGCTTTGCCTGACTAGATTTTTGGAAGACCATGCAAATCGTCCCCTCCACATAAGTCGGGTAAAGTTTGAGCTTTTGCTTGCGGGTGTAAATATAACAAATGCATGTACACGATCTTTTATGTATAGATTTAGGTGAGCTAGTTCATAAGATTTGGATGCCATTGTTGCTCAATTAAAGTGTTCTTCATCTTATAGGAGGCAAGAATAGCCATTGAGCAGATAGTCATCGGAAAAGGAAAACCGGTGGAGCTACTCCCGAGGCCATCCAATATTATGGCTCTTCAGATGGCCCTTATTCGAAAGTACCAACTAGAAGCTGAGAGAATTGGTTCAGATTCAGATATACATCTCCGTATCCTTCCCTTCCATACCAGGATGGGTGAAGAAGATGGAAAAACCAATGAGACCGACAATGATGATGGAGGATTTGATGACTTCGTCAGTACCAATGGCGACACAAATGGTTCAGTTTCCAGCGTGGACAGATTACCGCTATTGCCTGATTAAAATGTTGTATATAGATCTCATTGCTACTGATCATCATTGTAATTTGTATAGCACCCATAATCACTTTTTTACTTGTCGTGGGGTTACATGGAAACATCTCTGAAACATTGCTGGCCGAATGGATGATTAAAAATGTTAAGTTGAAGTAGATTTCTTAATCATTGTAAATTGTAATTCATAATCACTTTCTTGAATGTCACTTTTATTTGAATTAAGGGGAAAATAACTTTTAACTCCCGGACTCTCTCCGGCCATATTTGGAAAATGATTCTCTCTATTTCATTTGAAATGAATAATATCCGTTTAGTGTATTTTAGCGGAGGAAAATTGTCTAAAAAATTAAAATGACAATTTCATCCCTCTACAAAACAATAACTAAATACTATCAATTTCATTTGAAATAAAGAGGATTCCATTTCTTTGCATTTTATCCTTCAAAGTTAAAAACTTTAAACTAAATGTTCACAAGCGCAAGGTGATAAAGTGTTAAAAAAACATATGTTAAATACAACATAAAAAAGATATAAAAATAAAAAGAAGAGGAACAAAAAATTTGGGGGCTAAAAGAATCGAGATCCCGCTAATTTTTCAAAACAAAATTATAAATTCTTAAATTACAGAATTTAGGTCATGTCTTTACATCTAAACGTTTGAAAATATTACCTACTAAAATTGTAGAATGTTATTGAGGCAGTAAGAGAGATTTTTTCTCGAAAAAGTTTTTTCTTCACTTTTCAAAGCTGCTTACTGTTAGAGAACATTTTTTTGTTTTGTTTTTAGTTTTTTGACATGTCCACACAAGAGGAGGAAAAAGATATTCGAATTAGTGACCCTCGCTTCATTAGGCGTGGTTCCAGCCGATTGAATTACTATACCTCTTGGGGACTACTGTTAGAGAACTAAAAGATATCTTTTTGTTGAAAGTTTTTTTACAACATAGAGAATGAACTTGATAAAAATATACTCAATTCTCTACTGTGACTTGTCACATAGGTAGCACTTCTCAAGCTTTTCGATGTAAGAATATGGCATATATTCCGTAATTTAAAAATATGCAATTTCTTTGAAATTGTAGAAAATCCTAATCTAGGCTTAAAATGCAAAAAATGGTAATACTTTGGGAGGTTAAATGTATTTTCCCATGAATTAATTATATAGATTCGTTTTACAAACACTTAACTTTCACTAATAAATTATATTGAATTCGGTGCAAATTGCTTTTGTTGGTCAATTTGATATTATAATCTATTAATTCAACTTTACTAGGATCAAGTCCTCTTCTGGATTCCCTTTAACCCACTTTCCCTTATTTGATTAGGATAAAAACAAGTGTTTGCCGGATCATTTTTTTTTTTGTCATTTCGTTTTTTTGTTTTTTGCTATGCACTTTTTCATTTTTCTCGTTATTTTGGTGTTGGGTAGGAGTGTACAAACGGGACAGTTATAACCGCCCTGCAACCGTTAATCACTAATCACTCACTACATGATTGCATAACTGCTTTAGTAGGTGGTTAAAAAAAATTACTAACCGCTTACTCTTATATATAATAATATAAATATATATTTTATATTTTATATTAAAAATATAACATTAAAATGACGCCGTTTTGGTATTAAACACCAAAATGGTGTCATTTTAAATATGAATTAGGGATAGAGTTTCATCATATTCATTGTTTTTTTGGAACACTTTGACAAAAAAACTTCTTAAAATAAGCCAAAACAACATGTACAATGAAGGATAAAATCGCCGGTTATTGGTTTGAATAATTGCTAACCGCCTAAGTGGAGTGGTTGCGGTTATTAAAATCCAATATCCATCTTAGGCGGTTGCAGTTAGTGGTTTTAGCCAATAATTGCAACCGCTTGTGTTGAGTAACACAATTAGATTGAAGGTTATTTTACTATTGTATTTAGGGTTGTAAATAAGCCGATACACTTGATAACCCGCTCAGTTAAGTTCGACCTGAACTTGAGCTCAATACTATAGAAACTCACTCAATTAGCTAATGATACATATTTGGCTTGCTCAATTGAACTCAACAAAGGCTCGCAAGCTCGACTCATTTAATTCTTGACTTGCCTGACTTGCTTATGGCTTGCAAACTTGACTCATTCATAAACTAACATATTATCTAGTTAATTGATGTATATTGAGTAAATATAATAAACTATAGGTTACTTTGATAAAAAAATAATTATAGGTTACTTAATATTTGTATGTATATTATATATATGAATATATGTATGTGTGTGTATATATATGTATTAACATACTAACGAATTAGTTAATATATACTAACTTAGTATTACTAAGTAAGTTAACTATTTTTTTTTTTAAAAAAAAAAGTAAGTTAATTAACATAAGTTACGTAAATATTAGTTAATTAGTTAATTAACTTACTTTTTCTTATGTAAAGTAATATTTACATAACCATATGTCATAATATTTCATATTTAATATTATAGTATGAAATATTATGACATATGGTTTAGTTGTTAACTAATTAAATATATAACTATATAACTATATTGAATACTTAGTATACAAGTATATATTAACATCTATACTAAATAGTAAATACTAACTATAGTTTTTTTTTTTTGACCATTCAATCATTCCATTCCTCATTGATAAATATTTTGAAAAACACCTTCAGTCATTACAATATCAAAAACAGATTGAGAAGCTTAATTTCTCTATACTAACTATAGTTAAGTGTTAACTAAATAGCTAATACTACAATCAGAAAAATAATACTAACAATTAGTCATATCATATTTAATTATATTACTATATATATGCTAATAATTAAGGTGTTAGTGTATATTAATGAGTAATGTTAGAAAGTCCCTTTTGTGTTCCTTCTGTATCACTCCAAAAATGATGTAGCTTTTAAAATTATTATTTGATAAAATCGCTATAAAGCTTGTTATTGATTACTATTGAATTTTGGTCAAATGATGACTTTAGGTACTTTATTTTTGGATGGACATAAAAGAGACACAAGAGGGACTTCTAGAGTCCCCAAGAGGTAGCTCAATCGGCTGGGACCATGTATAAAGAAGCGGAGGTTACTAGTTCGAATCCCCCTCCCCCTTCTTGTGCGGAGATGTAAAAAAAAAGAGAGGGACTTCTAGAATTACTCGTATATTAATATATTAATTGTTGAGGAGAAAATTTGCTCACCTGCTTATGTTTATTTACCATTTTGCCATTGCCCATTCATAAGGTGACATGTGTCACCATTGGCTTATAAACGGAGAAAGATCTCACTTTCTCCAAGACTTTTTTTTTCGCTTCTCTCTCACGTCTCTCTCTCTCTAGGAGACTCTTCCTTCTCCCCCGTCTCTCTCTCCCCCTTATGTATCTCACTTTACACACACAAATTAATGGACGTTAGAGGCATACCTTAATTATATATTTTTATCCATGTACATGATGTTAACTTAGGCATCAGAGTGTCTTTGGCATCAGAGAGTCTTCAGCCCCAACCGAAGACCCTCTAACCGTTTTCTTATTTTGCAAGAATTCCATTGACGCACAGGAATTCAACTTGAAGCTTGACCATGAAGAAATATCGTAGACTAGAAGTAATGTGGACCAAAAACTGCCACAACATTAATGTTAATTTTCTTCTCTTCTAAGCAAAATTATATTACATTATATATATATGGGGCATGTTATAGACCTATATATATATAGGTCAATAACATGGTATCAGAGTCATACGAGTTGCGATCTCTTTGCTGTTTGTTATCCACTTTGCTTTCTCTGTGATCTTTCTTTCCGTGTTCTGTCTTCCGGTTATAAACCTACCACCCCGTCAGACTTGTCTTAGGTTACCTTCTAAGACCCTTTTGAAGCCTGGAGTTGGCATGTTATAGGGCATAGGTGAAGGGTTAGTGCTCGGCCTAGGGTATGTGTAGTTAGATGTCTGTAAGGAAGAACATGTTTAGAAAGTGAATTTGTGAGCCGTTTGAATTTCAAAATGTGGAGATCAACCTCTTCTGTTAGTTCTAGATCAAGTTTACCACCCGATATTGTTAATAGTGAACAATTTTCTGTTGAAAATGATAATACTTTTAATTTTGATAAATGGAACATTCCAAAGGTTTTTGCTAAAGATGTTTATACTACTTCTTGGTTAAAGTCTTCCTTTAAGGCTGAATATTCTGTTAAGACTGTTGAATAAACTTTGGCTATTGCCAGTTAACAAAAGATTTGTTAATGCTTATTTGGCTAAAGATTATAAGTTTTTGCATGTTAGATCTATTCAAGTTGCTGTTAAACCTTTGACTAGACTTGGTATTAATGCTTTTGTTTTATAAGTTTCTGCATGTTAGATCTATTCAAGTTGCTATTAAACCTTTGACTAGACTTGGTATTAATGCTTCTGTTTTATTATGTTTGCGAGATGCTAGATTCATAAATTTTAGAACTAGTATTCTTGGAATGATTCAACCTTTTTTGTTTAATGGCCCTATTGATTTTGATGTTTTTCCCAATTTAACTCTTGCTTTGGAAGATATTAATGTTCTTAAAGCCTTGACTTTGAATGTTCTAACTTCTGGATATGAAATGGAAGAAGGTAGTAGACCTCTTGCTATCATCTATCGAATTTACTACAAATTAATGAGAACTAATTTAAATCCCCAAGCTGTAATCAAGAATTTTGGTAACTCTAATTTGCTAATTCAAAGTTCTACTTAGGATGCTAATATACGTACTCCAAATATTCGATGGGATCACATTAGTCTTCCTAACGAATGGCTTCTGGAGAATGCATCTAAGCCTTCTAAAGTAGTCAATGATACCACCAATCTTGATTATATCCAACAGTATTTGGATGGATATGCAAAAATTAGTTTTCAGATTTGAATATTTCAAACCGAATTCTAAGACCTCTTGTCATTGAAGAAAGAAGGAATTCTTTTGCTGGTTCCACAACCATTGAAGGACTCCACAAAAGAGACAAAGATATTAACGATTTGTTTGCTCCTCCTGATTTGAAACTAAAAGGAATTTCTACCAATTCTCAAGTTTATTTTACTTTTTATTCAACCAAAACTCATCCTCCCACTCACAAGGATGATGAAGATTCTATTTCTCCTTCTGCTTTTGATGTCAATGGCCTCCTTCCTCTTTCTCACCAATGTTTGGTTATTCATGCCACCACAAAAGATTTTTTTTCACAAATTGATTGGCCGGCTTTACAAAATGATTTTTATTCAAAAAAGAATCAAAATTTACGGCATGCTTATCGTGCCAAATTTTCATAAAAAGAAAGAGATCTCATCAAAGTCCAATGGACAGAAAAGATGATTGAATCTCAGAAACATATTTTATTTTTTGATTTTCTCCAAAAACACTTCCTTCTGACAATGTCCTGAATGTTGTCAAAAAGAATTTTGTTAAAGAAGACAAGACGATTGTTAAGTCTTCTCATTCTCTTCTTGAAAATATTCTCATTGATTGTAAAGGAGTCACTGTCAAAGGTTCTCCTTTCAAAAGTACTGATGGTGTTCATTTTGACAATAAAAAAATTATTGAACAAAACAATTTTGTTAACCAATCTTTACATATGATCAGACAACAGTTAGATCGTATTGAAGAAAAAATCATTTCCCCAGTTTCTCCCCAGGTTGAAAAACCTTTGATTTCCCTTCCTGAAAATAGAAAATCGCTTGGTTTGAAAACTAACAGCCCGAAAATTATTGAAAAAATTGAGAAAATGCTTTCTGAGTTAAAAACTAACTAGGCTAGTACTTATGCAATTCATCAGAAGAAAACTAGTGAATTTTCTGATTCAGATTCCATATCCTCACATGATTCCACTGATTATGATATTAAAATTCTTGAAGAAAATTTTGGAAAGATTGATCTAGAGCCAAAACTCCAAAGAATTTTTGACAAGTCCAAACCTGTCAATTTTACAAAAAATTGGTATTCTAGACCCACTTCTCCTGATTTACAATTTGAGGAAAGATTTCTTCAGTCCCAATTTTCTGTTTCTTCTGACAAATTGTATGAATGAAATATTGATGGTTTGTCTAAACAAGAATTGAGTAATAAGATGAATCATATGTCTATGGTTGCCAATGCCTATGACACCAATCAAAGCTTAACCCACTCAGAAATTGTTGATTTGCTTACTACTGGATTTTCTGAAACTCTTTGGAATTGGTGGGATAAACATCTCACAGAAGATTTCTGAGAAGAAATTCGAAAAACTGTCAAAAAGAATGAGGATGGCTTGCCCATTTTTGATGAAACGATTGGTAGAGGTGTTACAGATGGTGTTAATTCTTTGATTTATACTATTATTAAACATTTTGTTGGTACTCCTTCAAATATTACTTCTTGAATTTCTGATTATTTGAATAATCTTCGTTGCCCTACTATGTCTGATTATAGATGGTTTCAGGATGTTTTTCTTTCTCGTGTTATGGTTAGATCTGATAGTCAAAAACCTTATTGGAAAGAAAAATTTATTGATGGATTACCTTCATTATTTGCTCACAAAGTTAAAGACGAATTGATTAACACTGACACTGGTTTAATTGATTATGAAAATCCAAGGTTGTTACTATCTCATATTTGCAGCATGAGATTAGTAATGTCAAGAAAGACATTGTTGACTTGAAAAAAGATTTGCAAGATATTAAAACCAACAACAAGAAAATGGAACAAGAGTTTTTACTTTCAAAACTTAAAAATTGCTTTCAAGAAGATAATTCTGATAATGAAGACAATAAATCTAAACATTCTTATGAAGGTGAATCTAGAAATAATTTGATTTCTAATGATGTTAAGATTATTAGTCTGATTAATAAAGTTGTTCCCCCCAAGTGGTAATAAAAAATTCATATTGTTGTTGCCCAAGACTATTCTTTTGATGTTATTGCTTTAATTGATTCTGGTTTTGATTTGAACTATATTCAAGAAGGACTTATTGTAGTGACCCAAATTATTAACTAAGCGTAAGTAGCTTAGTTAGGAGAATTAATTTAGGCTTTGGGTCACTAAGGACGCTAGAGGGGTAATTTAGACTTTTGGCGGACGTACGCTAGGTCTGGCGGACGTACGTTGCTTTCTGTAGTGCGAACATATAGTGGGGGACCATCAGACGTATGCTACTTTTTGAATACCCTCTGGTTAATACCTAGACGTATGAGGCAGCCATAGAACCACTGGGCAAGAACCACCGGACGTACGTGTAGTGATCCAAATATTTAACTAAGCATAAGTGGCTTAGTTAAAGGGTTAATTTGGACTTTGGGTCCACTAGGATCAGCCAGAAAGGCATTTTGAGAATTTGTGTTCTGGTTTGTCTTTAGTGCAGATGTACGTTACTTTCTGGAGGACGTACGCTCTTGTCTTTTAGCCTGGACGTACGTTAGGGTTGACGGACGTATGATTGTCTTTTCTGTGGACGTACGCTCCTTTTTGGTGGATGTACATTGGGGGACCACTTGACATACGCTGACATATAGTATGCCGTACTTTATGAATAGTACAATGGACGTACGCCAAAAGTATCGGATGTACGGTACTTTTTGAAATACCCTCCGGGTAATACCTAGACCTACAAAACAGCCTTTGGACCGTTGTGGAATAGTATCGGACGTACTCCACTTTGGCCGGATGTTCGCTGCTTTCTGGCCCTATAAATACCCCCTCACCCCCTCGTCCATTTCACACCAAATCCGCCCCTCAACCCCTCTCTACACCCTTAGGCTGCCAGTAGGCTATTTTGTGAGTGTTTGTGAGGTTTCGTGAGTGTTTCGTGAGTGTTTCGGTGCTGCAAGAGGAGAAACTCTTGAGGTTTTGCTTCAAGGAGGTAACGCTCGGTTTTCTTAGCTTTTTAATATGTCGTTATGCTACTCGATTATAGTTCTATGTTGCTAGTTGTAGTTGTTAGCTTAGTTATGCTTTAATCTTCCTTAGGCTAGCGTTTTGATAGCTTAGCGTTGTTGTCTTTGCATGAAGGTTTTGATCTGTGTTAGGAGGCCCTAGGAAGCCTTTGTTGGCCTTAGGAGTCGGAGAATAGGTGGACAGTGAAGAGAAAATGAGATTCTCCCTGAAAGACGTCAGAGCGGACGTATGGTCTCGTGACCGGATGTACGGCTCGAAGTGTTACGGCGGACGTACGGCCCCAAGCCCGAACGTACGGTCAGTGTATGACAGGGAAACCCTATTTTCACCAGTCATCCCATAGCTCCCGTTTCCTTGTTGTAGATTTGTTTTAGTAGAAATAGAACTGATAAGGTCTTTTCTCAGTATTCGAGGTTATGGAACCTCAAGGAAATTACATGGAGGAGCTTTATGGCCCGGGTGAGTACAAACTCACATGGATGCTTTGTTGTCACTTTTCTTGCATTGCACGTATTTTATATAGATGTCAAACATGCATATTTTGTAACTTTCATGAAATACATTTTGGAACTACGGGTAACTCTCTTTTGTGAAAACGTGTGTCTATTAACAAGATAATGATGAGACTTGTAAAACTGTGCATGTAAAATACAGACAAGATAATTACATCGTATGACATGGTACACCGGTACGTGCGGTAATAATGGCCATAGGCTTACTATACATGTTAGCTTTATGGTCAATGTGTGCGTGTGTGGGGGCTTTGGATCCAATGACTCGTGACTAATGATGCAGCCATTCCTAATGGATGGTCACTATAGGACGGACATCATTAGCGGTGTGGGCCACATGGGGTCAGACCCGATTGTGCCGCTAGTGTTACGTATGGTATGTTTTGTGCAATAGCTGGGGCACCGGCATTGCACTATAGGTCCCTCGGGACAGCGTCAACCCTGCTGAGAAGGGGTAATATCTCGGGTAGACCATATTGTTGAACTATTATTGTTACTCATGATTATAAGCATATATTATATTATATATATACCACTTGCATAATAACTGTCATCTCATAATGTTGCATGTGTTTTATAAATAAAAGAATTCACAAATTAATGACGGCTACGTCATGTGAATTTCTACTCACTAAGTCGTCAGACTTACCCTTGTGTTATTCCCTTTTTTTTTTTTTTTTTTTTTCATATGTACGATTATGCTGTTCTAGATAGTGGATACCATGAAGCATTTGGTTCTTGTGGAGGATTCGATCCAGGAGATGCTTGAGGACTTATTGCAAGCTTAAGCTGGTACTCATGGTAATTAGTACTTTTGAGTTATGCTGTAGACTTAGAGTTTGTTGCATGTTAAGGATTAGCATAGATCCCTTGTAATGATGTTATGATTTCTGCTGCTTTGATGATCTTTGGTTAGATGCTCTGATTATATTGATTAATGTTTTTAGTACTTTATTACTTTCGTTGCTTAATATCCTCTGTTTTTGAGGAGTAGAGGTCTCAGAGATATTGTTCAGAGTGGAATAAGGCTGGGAGACGAACTGTTGAATTAATTACCAGTTAATTAATTCTCGGGACGTTACAGTACGCCCCTTGGCCGGACGTCCGCTGCTTTTCTGAGCCTATAAATACCACCCTACCCTTTCGTGTTTTTCACAACTTCCAGACGCCCCAGGCTACCAGAGTGTTCCTAGAGCATTTCTATAGTGTTTGGAGTGTGTTGTGAGCGTGTGTGTGTGAGACATTTGCGAGTTTCGAAACGTTCGTGAGGTGGAACTCTTTCGATTTTGTTTCAAGGAGGTAACGATCGATCTTTAGCTTTTAATTATGTCGTTATGCTGCCCGTTTTATGTTTAGTTGTAGTTGTTAGCTTAGTTGTGCTTTTAAGATCCGTTTGGGATAGTGTTCTCGTTAGCTTAGCGTTGTTACGTTGCATGGAGGCTATAAACTAGACTAGAAGGCTTAAAGGTATTCCTAATAGCCCTAGGAGTCGGAGAATAGGCGGACTATGGAGAGAAAATGAGGTTCTCCCTGAGGACCTATACTGCGGACGTACAGTATCGTGACGGGACATACGGCTTGTTGTTACATGGCGGACGTACGCTCTCAAGCCCGGACGTTCGGTCGGTGTATGACAGGGAAACCCTATTTTCACCAATCGTCCCATAGCTCATGTTTTCCTTACTTTAGAGTTGTTTAGTAGAATTAGGACTAATAGAAGGTTTTCCACAAATTTGGAGAACCCGGATCTTTTGGAGTTTTCGGAGACACGTATCGATCCAGGTGAGTTTTAACTCACATAATGCTCATTTCTATTTTCCCATGCACTGCACATCTATTTTGTGTATTGAGAAAATATGCATATTTTGCAACTCTCATAGTTTGTACTTAATGCACATGAACTTTGTCATTTTGAGAAAAACGTTGTGCTGAACATGTTAACCAAGTGAGACTTATAAAATGACATGTATGTAAAATATAGACAAGATAATTACATCATATGACATGGTACATCGGTACGTGCGGTAGTAATTACCATGGCTTACTATACATGTTAGCTTTATGATCAAATGACTGTGTTATACGGGGCTTTGGATCTATTGGTTTCGTGACCTTGATGCAACCATTCCTAATGGTTTAGTCACTATAGGATGGACGTCATTAGTTGGTGTGGGCCACTTGGGGTCGGACTTGATCGTGCCACTAATGTTACGTACAGTATGTTGTACAATGGCTGGGGCACTGACATTGTATTATAGGTCCCTCGGGACAACATCAACCTTGCTGAGAAGGGTTAATATCTCGAGTAGACCATACTGTTGAACTATGACCATTGTTTACATCATATGCATATATCACTACTATACATATATCATGCATTAATGAAGCTGTCATGACAGAACTGCTTTTGCTTATTAAACATCTGAGTTCATTACTAAAACTGGCATGGGTATTATTTACGTTAAAAGTCACTAAGTCTTAGACTTACCCCCTTTATTTTATGTCTTTCCCCATCATTAAAAAATAATTGCGCGGTTTAGCTGCACTAGACGAAGATGCCGTCAAAGACTACTTGGGTGATTGCTTAGGACCTGATAAGGGTGATCTTTGAGGATATGGATCCTGTTTGGCTTAGGACAATCTGGGAAGATGGAGGATCTGCCTATGCAGATATGATAGAGATTTTGATTTCCCTAACTTTGTTGAAGCTTAAGTCTAGGCTTTGATCTATTGATCTTTTGTGAACAATGTTGTAGTATCTTATTTTGGGGATGTATCTATTCTCTTGTTGACAGTTTGATACCTGGTACATTTGGCGACTATTTATCATATTACGGATGTAGTACTTTATCTCTAGTATTGTTGTGTGATGTTTCATTTACTTTCTCTTAATCTTATAGTCTTGGTAAAGTCTTCCGCTGCAGTTTTCTCATTACGAAGAGGAAAGTGATTTCCTGGAGGTCGTGTCCTAGAGGGACATGGCTGGGATGGCACGCCGTGGGATCAATTACTAGTTAATTGATATTCCCATCGGGCGGGGCGTCACACTTATTCCCAGTAAATATTTTGAAAAATCAACTGAAAGGTTGAACTCTGCCAGTGGCAGTCGATTGCAGATTAAATATGAATTAATAATGTTCATGTTTGTCAAAATAATGTTTGTTTCCATACTCCTTTTGTTCTCATTAAGAATATGACTGATAAAGTGATTCTTGGAATTCCTTTTATTTTCATGCTTTATCCATTTTCTGCTAATAATGAAGGTATATCAACAGTTAAAATGGGTGTTCCAGTTAAATTCCATTTTGCTTCAAGATTTGATATTGATGTCAATCAACTGAACTTGATTTCTGCTAAGACTAAACATTTGAATTTTATTAAACAAGAAGTTAAATACAAAAAGATTGCTGAACAATTTTCTGATAAATTATTGCAATCTAAGATTTTTGCTTTCAACAACAAGATTATTGACACTATTTGTTATGAACTTTCCAATGCTTTATGGCATAGAAAGAAACATATTGTTTCTTTACCCTATGTCAAAGATTTTTTTGAAAACAAGATTCCTACCAAGGCTAGACCAATTCAAATGAATGCTGAAATTTTAGATTTTTGCCAAAAAGAAATTGCCGATTTGCTTGCAAAGGGAATTATTCGCAAGAGTAAATCCCCTTGGTCTTGTGCTGCTTTTTATGTTAGGAAGAATGTTGAGATTGAGAGAGGAGTTCCTAGATTAGTTAACAATTATAAGCCCCTTAATGATGTGCTAGAATGGATTAGGTACCTTATCCCTAACAGGAAGGACTTAGTCAACCGTTTGAGTGAAGCTTTAGTTTTTTCTAAGTTTGACATGAAGTCAGGATTTTGGCAAGTTCAAATTGATGATAAAGATAGGTATAAGATTGCATATACTACCCCATTTGGTCATTATGAATGGAATGTCATGCCTTTTGGTTTGAAAAATGCCCCAAGTGAATTCCAAAATATCATGAATGACATTTTCAACCCTTTCAGTCATTTTACCATTGTTTACATTGATGATGTTCTCATTTTTTCCAAATCCATTAAGGAACATTGGAAACATTTGAATTTTTTCCTAGACACTATTAGACATAGTGGCCTTGTTGTTTCAGTGAAAAAGATTAAACTCTTTCAAACCAAGATTAGGTTTCTTGGTTTTGATATTTCTGAAAGGGTTGACATTTTCAACCCTTTCAGTCATTTTACCATTGTTTACATTGATGATGTTCTCATTTTTTCCAAATCCATTAAGGAACATTGGAAACATTTGAATTTTTTCCTAGACACTATTAGACATAGTGGCCTTGTTGTTTTAGCGAAAAAGATTAAACTCTTTCAAACCAAAATCAGGTTTCTTGGTTTTGATATTTCTGAAGGACAAATACGTCCGATTGACAGAGTCATTCAGTTTGCTAATAAATTTCTTGATGTTATTACTGAAAAATCCCAACTTCAAAGATTTCTTGGTTTCCTGAATTACATTGTTGATTTTTACAAAGATTTACGAAAACATTGTAAACCTTTGTTTGATAGATTATAGAACAATCCCCCTCCTTGGATTGATGTCCATACTTCCTTTGTCAAACAAATTAAGATTCGTGTTAGAACTTTACCTTGTTTAGGTATTCCTTCTGACAATGCCTTTAAGACTGTTGAAACAGATGCCTCTGAAATTGGTTTTGGAGGAATTCTGAAACAACTTGTTTCATCAGGATCTCCTGAACAAATTGTTCGATTTCATTCTGGATCCTGGAATAAAGCGCAATATAATTACAGTACTATTAAGAAAGAAATACTTTCTATTGTTTTATGCATTACTAAGTTTCAAGTTGATTTGCTTAATCAAAATTTTTTTATTGAGAATAGATTGCAAATCTGCAAAATACATACTGAAAAAAGATGTTGAAAATATTGCATCAAAACAGATTTTTCCCTGATGGCAAGCTATTTTGAGTATTTTTTATTTTGATATTGAATATATTAAAGGTTCTGACAATTCAATTCTTCATTTTCTTACCCGTGAATTTTTGCAATGTCACCATGGCAAGTAAAAAAGATAAAGGAAAATCCGATTCCAAGGCTTTGGTCCCAAAACCAGAGTCTGCTGTTGCTTCATTTTCTCCGATTTCTTCAGTTGCTTTGACTAATAGGTTCTCACCTTTTAGTCCTGATTTGCCAATTTCTTATTCAAGTACTTTGATTGCTCCTTATGACCCATTTGAGGATTCTTCCTAGAAATCTAGAGTTCCATACACTAATCATGATAAACCTTTTGCCTATATGACAGTCCCCTATTTTGAACATTTAATCACAATTGAAATGAACCGTTCTCATGTTAAATTCCGCAGTGAATTAGCCCTCTCTTATTTTCCCCCAAATTTTCATTGGATTCCTGAGCATCCATTGAAGACTCTTCCTTTTTACACTAATATTTTGATTCAGACCAAGTTTGTCCATTTTAAACCAATTTATGACAAGATTTCCGATCCTAAGAGAATACTTTTCCATAGTGTTTATTTTGACAAAGTAATTTCTGAAAAAGATTGGGGAGATCATCTTTCTTCTCCCAGTTCTTCATGATTTTGACATTCCTTATTGTTATTATGATTATATTGAAGCTTGGTCCAAATTTTTCCTATACCAAACCCCCAAGTTTGACCATTCTAGGTTCATTAATTTCGATCGCAGTAATTTTGGTGGAATTCTTCCCCTCTAGTTTTCCAGGTGGTGGATGCACTTTGGTCTTATCCCAAAAATTCTTCCCCTCAAACTCCTTGAAGCCTTCAACCTTTTTAAGGCTCATTTCAAGATTGATACTTATGGTTCCAAATTTCCTCCCATGCTTCATTTTGTTAAAAGCTTTAAAATTCCTTGGATTCTAAAATAGCAATATGTCATTATAAGAGACAAACTTGAAAGACATTGGTATGTTAAATGGTGGGATAAATGCCCCCAGATTGACACCATTGTCCAGAATGTTAAAAAATTAGCCCAAGCTCCCAAAGCCCAGATTTGCCCCCCAAATACCCCCTATGCTTTTAACCCCTGATGCTTTTCTTCCCCCAGTTAAAGAAGCTACTCCTACTTCTAATGTTTCTCCTCCTGCCTCTTCTTCTTCCTTGAAGAAAAAGTCTTCCAAGAGTAAGGAGAAAAAGAAAGCATTAATGAAGGCCTTTTTGGATTTTCTGAATGTTAGTTCTAAAGAAGATTAAGAAGCCTTTGAATCATCTTCTGAAGCTACGATTGATCCACAAAGGGATTTATTTGGAAATTCAAGATTTACTACTCAAGATTATTTTTCGGGACTTGAAGATTTGTGATTTACCAAGTCCGATTTCTCCAAGATTTCTGAAGATTTTTCCAAGACTTTCCTGTTCAACATTACTGTTGAAGATTTTCCCCAAGATTTTTCAAGATTTCATGATTTCAGATTTGTCTGCCGACCTTACAGTGCAGAGATTTTCCCCAAGATTTGTCTGCCGACTCTACCGTGCAGAGATTTTCCCCAAGATTTTTCCATGATTTTTGTTCAGTATCCTGTTGAAGATTTTCTACAAGATTTTCAAGATTTCAGATTACTTTTGAAGATTTGTTTGTTGACACAATAGTACTGTAGAGATTGAAGAATTTTACTGTTCACTGTCATGCTTGTACTTTTTTTCTCCGAATGTAATTGAAGAGCTTCTATAAATAGAGGGCTCCCTTACCATTGTAAGGCACAAGCTTTCATACCTTTGAATCCTTGAGCCAAACTTTGCTTCCTGATTGTAACTAACTTTCTGCTTTGTTTCCTAGTTCCTTTTCTCCTTCCAGTTACCTTCAGTTTATCCAGTTTATTTTCAGTACTTATTTTCATTATTTTCCTGTATCATTTCATATTACTACATACCGCCTTATTGGACGATTCTATTGCTTTCTTTACATTATTGCATTTTATATTCTGTAATACCGCCTCCATAGCTTATTCTACTGCTTTTTGTTAATTTATTTTCATTACTGCATTCTGCGCTTCCACCCTCCCCACTTGGTATCATATATATATATATATAGGAAAAATTACACTCTACCCCCTGAAGTATCCACCGATTTGAAATTTTGCCTCCAAAGTTTCAAATGTGACACTTTACCCCCCCAAACTTTCAAATTGTGGCAATTTGACCACTTTGACATTTTCTTTCCCAAAATGCCCTTATCACATATTTTATTTTATTTTTAAAAAAAATCCAAAAAAAGAAAAAACCAAAAAAAAAGAGAAGAAATATGCTGGGGTGGTTCGGCCACCCCAGCATATTTCTTTTTTTGTTTTTCAAAAAAATAAAAAAATAAAAAATGTGATGGGGGCATTTTGGGAAAAAAAGGTCAAAGTGGTCGAATTGCCACAATTTAAAAGTTTTGGGGGGGGGGGGTAAAATGTCACATTTGAAACTTTGAAGGCAAAAGTACAAATCGGTAGATATTTTAGGGGGGTAAAGTGTAATTTCCCCATATATATATAATGACAGTCTGATTTCGATAATATGATCTATTGCTTTTTTTAATTAGTTTTAAGTGGTCTCAAATTTTTAACCGTTCGATTAGGGAACAATTAATCTGGATGTTCACAATTTTTTTCTAATCTATTGCTATAAGAAGGTCAGATTTTGATTTGACCATCTTCTTATCTATTTTTTTAAAGATCAAACAGTCAGATCAAAATTTGGCCATTAGATATATTTTTTAAGTGGCACAGACGGTTAGTTTTTGACCTGATTGTCTAGCTAGCCGTTCCCTTCTCTTTTTTTTTTTTTTTTTTTTTTTCAAATCTGACCGTCCGATCAAAAGTTTGTATAATTGATGTTAAGTTTTAAATCTTACTCCCAATCATTCGATTTTTTCTCTAACAAAATCCTAACCATCCGCATATATTCTAGTACGTGCATATATATTTATTTCACCTACCCTTATCTCCTTCCTTAGCAGTGTCTCATTTGAGCCTTGAGATGTTCAACCTCACGCTTAGACGCTTGAGGTTTCGATGATTTTTGTTGGAACAGTTTTCCTCACGGTGGATGCGAATTCTTCGAGGCCTTCAAGTTCTGCAATATTTTGTCGTGTGCACTCCAATTTGCTACAAAAAGAGCAACAAAGCGTCAAAGGGCCCGACGGTGTCTCTACCGCGGGCACTCTGATGCCAAAGTTAAAACCTAAGAGAAATATTGTACTTCGACGCACAATAAATCAATATGCCAAATAATTTCTGATTATGAGAGAGAGTGTAAATTGTACCTCGCTTAGGGGCCTATTTATAGGCTAAAGTGCTGAGTTTGTATTGGACTTGTTCTCTTGGGATTGTGATATATTCAAAATTGCTCACNCTTTCTAAAGCTTTGTTGCATAGGGATGATACCCTACCTCAAGCTTAAGTCGAGTCGAGCCACTCGAGTACTCGGCTCAACTTGAAATTGCATTTCTAGCCTGGCAGCCCAATCTACTATATATATATATATGTACCCAACAAGCCGAGTTCGAACATGAGTTTTCCAGCTCGGCTCGAGCTCGTTTACATGTCTTCTAAAATGAGTTGCATTGGTTCGGAGTTGCCAAAACTCGGCTTGTTTATAGTCTTAATTGTATTCATTGCCCGTCGTAGTACATAACCTAACCATACCCTACCATGCTGAGGTCATATTATAGGCTATGTATATATATATATATATTCAACCATTAAGCAAATCACAATAAATTACATTTCTCTTGTGGTTCTTGTAGCCAACTTTATCTTCTTACCATTACTATTAGGTCATATTAGGTTACATATGTACGACCACTAGTTTAATATGTTCTTTAATCACACTTTTTGCTTTTTTGGCAGAAAATAGCGGTCTTCCAACATTTTTTACATAAAACAATGTCCTTTCATTCCTCTTCATATGTCATACCCATTATTTCTCAACTTATTAATTCATAGTGAAATTCTGGTTGTTTCTTTTCCTTGCCATTGTTGGCTTTTCAAGCTCCGAAACTCACTCTCTTACTCCATCTTTACACAAGAGTAACAGAGCTCCATTTATGGAGATTGCAAAAGAAGCCTTAAAGGTTAGCATGGAAAGACAAGTTGAAAGGAGTTTTGATGAACTGAAGTGACAAAGTCCTGGCGGACCTGATCCACGGCATCACTGATCATCTTTTACTTATTTCAGGCGGAGCCTTTTTGTTTTTATTTTCCATTCTTTACTAAATAATTGAACCTAGGAATAAGCTCACTCTTCTATTGTTTCCTATCCGATTTTTCGGCTCGGGTCGGCTCGGTTTCGGGTGGGTTTTGCACCATGCATGCACCTCTAACTGGCCCTGTACATTGCAGCAATAAACTTCGCTGAGGCTCCTTACTAGTTGTAGTGTGCGTCAAATAAGATTGAACTTGAACCTTCATTTGCAAGTATGAACTTTTTAACCTTTGGCACTGTTAGAATAGTGGGGAGAAGAGAAGAGAAGAGCGGAAGCATTAACACACAATAGACTACATTGTATTGTGTTGAGATATATAGAATGGATATAATAGTCTCCTTATATAGGAGAGAGAGTGGAGCTTTGGCTCCCAATCTTACCAATGTGGGACAAGCCCCACATATACATTAACATCCCCCCTCAAACTCAATGTGTCTAAACATTGAGGTTGGAAAACCAAAGCATAGATAAATAAATAAAAAAAAAACATTAAAAAAAAAATACTTTTTGTTTTTTGTTTTTTGAAGGTCGCCGGAAAAGTTGCCGGAGGTGGCCGGAGTTGGGCGGCTGGAGGCGGTGGACGGCTGCTGGAAGCGGCAGCTGGTGGCTGAAGATGTCTGGAGGTGGCGTTGGACCCAAAACATTGGGCTTGAGACTTGTATTGAGAGCCTTATAGGCTAATCGGGCCAGTTAAATGGGCCAATATTTGGCTATAATCCATGGACCATTAAATATGGTTGACCCAAATATAATATGAACCGGGTCGAGGATCCGAACCGAAATGAGACCTGCTTGGTCGAGTTGACGGATTGGATTGCCAGATTGGTAGATCTGGGTCTAACCCACTGGACCGGGTCGATGGTTTTGGATCTGCTTTAAACCCGATCTGAATGGGCTGGTTTAAATGGGCCTAAAAGACCGAAACCCCTGGACCGATTGAAGGTCTGACCCACTTGAGAAGATCCGGTTCTAACCTGTTGGATTGGGTCGAAAATATTGGATCCAGATCATATTTGACTCCTTTTTTTTTTTTTTTGGAACTTGACACGTGGCAGAGGCTAGGGCTGACGTGGCAGCTCTCTGGAGGACACGTGGAAGCTGGAGAGTGATGAGGAGTGCCTGGCGCGTGTAGTGCACGCGCCAAAGTGTGATGGTTGCAAGGGCGCGTGCATCTCACGCGTCAGTAAGCGCATGGGGTTGGAAGAATGCCTGGCGCGTGTAGTGCACGCACAAAAGCCTTATGGCTGCATGAAGCGCGTGCATGTCACGCTCCAGTAAGCGCGTGGTAGCGTGAAATTCATGCGCCAGAAGGTCTGGGGAGCGTGGGAGCGTGAATTTCACGCGCTAAATGTGCTAGGGTGCGTGGGAGCGCGTGGGAGATGCTACCGGCGCATGGAGGAGCGTGTCACACCATGGCGGCGCGTGGGAGCACGTGAGGCGCGTTTGCAAACTGGCATATCCTTCTGGACGCGCGTGTAGGCGCGTGGAAGCTTGGACGGCGATGATCTCTTCGGATCTGGACTTGGAGCGTCTGATCTATCATTTGGAGAGGAGCATGGTGCATGTGCAACGCCGAAATGGGCTGAAATTGCACAGATCCACCGATTCGGGGCCGAGACACCACTTTTGGTGGTTCTTTTGGCCAAGAGGGGTATTGATGGCAGCGCGATAGGCTCGGGTAGAAGTTGCCGGAGGAACTGACGGCGCGGTCGGCCGGAGATGGGAGGCCGCCGGAGGGAGTGCCAGAAAAGGAGCGGGAATACCGCTTGGTGCACCGAAAAACATCATTGACGTTTATTGGGGGCTACAAGAAGGTGGCTCTGATAACATGTTAGAATAGTGGGGAGAAGAGAAGAGCGGAAGAGAAAGCGGAAGCATTAACACACAATAGACTACATTGTATTGTGTTGAGATATATAGAATGGATACAATAGTCTCCTTATATAGGAGAGTGAGAGGAGCCTTGACTCCCAATCTTACCAATGTGGGACAAGCCCCACATATACATTAACAGGCACTATGATGGTCATGTGATTTTGACTATCGATTCGGTAGAAAAACCTTTTTACGTTTTATGCATGTCGAAGCAAAAAGTTGTGTGAGTACGTATACTCCTCACGCATGATGATGTAAAATTAATTATAAAAGTTATTTATTAATACATGCACTAAAAGAAATTTAGTCTTTAACAATCAAAGTATTAGAGGTGACGACGACGACAATGTTGAAAAAATGTAAACGTTAAAGAGTAGTGTAAAGATTAATAATGAATTGTAGCAAAGCTCCGGGTCAGATGATTATTCTACAGGTTTCTTTCAGAAAGCTTGGTCCTTGGTTGTTGATGATGTCATTGCCGTCATTTATGCATTTTTTTTTTCAAACTGGAAAATTGCTTAAAGAGACAAATGCTATTATGCGTATGCACTTGTGAAGTTTGTGTACCAAATTAAAAAAATAAAGAAAAATAGTAGTTAATGTATATAAGGGGACTCAAGCCCGTTAACTTTGACTTTTGGGCTAGAAGTAGTGTCATAATATGTATATTAATGTACTCTAGCTTGTTTGACTTCCGTTGTGTTTTTCTTGCAGAATGCATGGTTACTACAAAATTTGAAGGAAAACAGTTTAATGGTCAAAATAGTTTCAGTATTTGGCATATCAAGATGTGTGCTTTATTGTAACAATAAGGTTTAGCGAAGATTTTGGAATCATTAGAGGAAAAAAAATTGGTATTAAAGCAATTGAAGAAATTGCGGAATTTGAAGAAAAAGCTCACAGTTTAATTTTATTGTCTTTTTCAGATGGATTTTTGAGAGAAGTTGTCGATGAAGAAATTGCCGCTGAACTTTGGGAAAAGTTAGAAAGTTTGTACATGAAGAAGTCTCTCACTTATCAAGAGTAAATTAATTTACATAGTTGAACACAACTTTAACCCAAAAGCCTAAGTTAATGAGCTAAGGCCCACTTAGGAATATTCAACACTCATTTTTTTTTTAAAAAAATTTATTTTATACTTTCTTAATGTGGAACACAACACTCATAAGTGCACTCACAATAATCTCCTCCTCACTTGTGAGTCTCTTTACACCTCCTCACTTGTGAGTCTCTTTACATTGACCTAACTCCCCCTCGTTTGTGAGTCTTTTTATATTTCCAAGAATGTCTAACATCAAGAGTTGCGGATGGAGACTACTTTAATCCAGAAGCGTCCATACACCCATCCTAGGAAGGTAACCATGGCTTTGGTACCATTTGTAGGGAGACAAAGTGGTTATGAAGTTTTTACCAATAGTACATTAATATAATATAATTGAATATAATTCTAGCCCAAAAGCCTAAGCTAATGGGTTAAGGTCCACTTACGTATATTAATGTAACGACCTAGATTTTAAAACTATTATTAAAATAATATTAAATAGATTAAAAGGATAATAAATAAATTAGAGTAATGATATATGAATTAACGATATTAAACAACTATTTGATGTTAAGGATATATATTACATTGATTATTGACCTCTTTTGAGTATCACTTTAATTCTCAAATTCAGCTTCATAAGTATGTTTATGGGCATAATTAAACCCAATTTAGTGAATACATTATTTATATTAATTTTTGGTGAAGTCAAAAATTAATTTGAAGTTTATAGTTTTCTTTGCCTAAAAAGCAGTGTCTTAATTTTCATACTGTCTAATAAAGATTAAAACTACTAAAGAAAAGGTACCAACGCTAGCCACTTTTGTTGAAATCTTGAAGGCTTCTAGTAAGACTGATTATGAGAAAATATCATTAGAATTTAATGTGGCAAGTGGCCAAGTGTGAATGCAAGTTGTTAAAGTCTAATTAAGTTAGAAACTTTGTACGAGCCAAAAACAGAGTCAAACGAACTTAGATGAAATCGAATAAAAAATAGAAAATGTTTGTCTCGGAGTCCTCTATCTACCCGCAAAATTTCATGTCAATGAGAGTACGTTTGGACATCAAAAAATGGATCGGAGTACACTGCCCTCATTTTGGACGAAAATGTTAAAGTAGACTAGGTTCATTGTTTTGGTTGAATACATCTCAACACTTGGATAAAAAGTATGAAAATGAATCCCAGCCATTCATTCTCTTATAGATAGAAGCTTGTATTAACCTTTAGATTAAAAGTGTGAAAATTAATCCTAGTCATTCATTCTCTTATAAATAGAAGCCTAAGTAAATTCATTTGTCACTTAAGCTCTTTCACTTTCTTAGCAAGTAAAGATTGCTTGTTCCTCCTTTCATTCTCTTTCTTAGCTCTAAGTCAAAAATCATATGGCCTAAATCTTTCTATAGTGTTCAAGTGTCCTTACTTTTCTAAACTAGTTACCTAGAGAAGATTTGGTGGAGTTCTACTTCAAGGTTTATTGGGTAAGTGTTCTTGTGTAACTATAATGATTTATTGTTTGTATTATTTGTTCTCATGTAATTGTTTAAGACCCAATAAGCTTATGATGTAAAATAAAGTAATAAATGAATTAATGATAAGAGTTCATAGACAAATTGATTAAAGGCTTATGATATTACTTATATTTATTACATATATTATTTACTTTACAGCTTTTATATTCAGTCATTTATTTTATTGTCATTTAAAGTTTAATTCATATTTTTGGCGGTACGGACCATTGGTCTTAACCCCGAAATATGAATTCAGTATTTATATTTAGTCATTTAAATTTTAATTCATATTTTTGGCGGTACGGATCATTGGTCTCAACCCCGAAATATGAATTAAGTATTTATACTCAGTTATTTCTTTTATTGTCATTTAAATTTTAATTCATATTTTTGGCGGTACGGACCATCGGTCTCATCCCCGAAATATGAGTCATGCTTTATATATATTATTTATAATACTAGTTTTTATTTAGTGATATTGGCCATTAGCCTCGTCACGAAAAACGAATTCAGGAATAAAACTATTTATAAGTAACTATCTCAGATTTATATAATAAAATGAGTAAGTAAAGATGAAGTGACGGAAAATAAATATAAAAAGATGAGGGTCTTTAAACAATGATATTATTTGAGAATGAACTAATATGTAAATATTGTTTGTATGTATGTATTTGTATGCAGAAGTGGAGCAGAATTCTACACTAAGGAGTGTAAGTATGGATGTACTTATTGAGTATTAGCTTTGTTTTATTGTCATAGAAATTCTTATTTTGTCTTATTGATATAATTTTGTATTACAACTGTTGCATAATGTGTCTAATAATATGGGCTGATAAGATAGCCACCTTAAGAACAAGCTGGGTGGATTGCTGCGAGGAACTGTCGGTATCTCAGTGGATGGGGGTATATAACCGTCCAACAGGCTTAATATATAACTAAGCCGGGGTGGTGTAGTCGCCAGCACCAAACAGGTAAAACTCTAAAGTGTGAGGGACATAACGGACGTGAACGGGTTGAGAGCTCATGATGAGAGGTCTGAAGAAAGATTATTATAAAACATAAACTAAGATGTCACTACACTGCATTCGCATCTCATTCATGATTATATATTTTATTCCTTAGTCTTACTTTGTCTCAAACTAGTCTTTTAGTCTTTATTTCTAGGAAAATAGATTACTCATTTGTTTGTCTATGTAAACATGATAACGTCATATTTACATAGACCTTGATGCAGGAATAGAGAGTGAGGGTGATGGTCCTTTTATTGGTTTTGATGGTTGATAGATCATTTGCTATGAGATTGATGCTTCCTCTATGAAGCAAGTCTCATCTATGTTAATCGCTTTTATTATATAATGTGATGTGTGCGAACTTGACAAATATTACTATTTTAATTTGGTGCCATATGTGGCATATGTTTGGTACACCTAGTGTGTACATATGTTGTAATGAAACCATATTTCTATTTTCATTAAATAATATATCACCTCGAGGTATTTCAGTCAGCTCAATTGTGTTGTGCAAGTTATTCCTAGGCCATTGAAAAAGAAAAAAAAAATATATACATATTCCGCTGTAAAATTGTACTTCTAAAGTTACAGCGTAATGACTTCAATATTTGCTAGTTCAAATACCGGGGCGTTATAATTAAGCACTCTTTTCTTTTATATTTTCTCAATGTGTGACACAACACTCACAAGTGCACTCACAACACGCTAGATACTCTCTATGCTTTGAAGGAAAACAGAAAAAACGATCAACTCTGAGGCTTCTTATTAAACAAAACTCATATATAATCAATAATTTTTGTTGACTTGCATTTCATTAAGTGAAAAGTATAAAAATATAGAGTCAAGATAGATCACTATCTATCGCATACCCTATTCCTCATTTTATCTAATCCTTACGTTATGTCTCCTGTTTGTCTCTATGAAACAATCAGAAGATAGTTTATTACATTAAAGCCAATCAATATTAAATTGAATGCAGGAGCACAGAGAGAATTTCATAAGTCCATATACGAACAAAGTATCTTTCAGCCTTTATGCAACTAATAAATTAATAATCAAATAGATTCCTTGTCTATAAAACATGTATTTATAGCCCCCCAAACCCTGAACCTAATAAAAGTATGAAATTAAATGGAATTGAAACTTTACGATGCCCGTCCGGACGAAACTTAAGGCCATCCGGGCGGGGACGACAAAACCCTAACAAATTGCCATTCTACAATGGCTGTCTGGACAGAACATAACATCATCTGGACGGTCACTCACATAAAACCTAAAAAACATGAAAATAACATAGATGCCCGGACTGTCTTCGGACGAGTACTTTAGACGAGGCTCTCGAGTTTAGGCCCTTACGGTTGCAGACAAGGTTGCATATGAGGCTCTGACCTGCATCATTCTTCTCCGGTTGGAGAAAATTTGTCCTCAAATTTGGATGGTTATTCCCCTAGTCCTTCGGGTGCACTGTCAACTTGTTCTGTCCCTTGCTCTTCAAAAGTAAAATAATATAACATCCCGATATAAATAAAACCCCCTTAATTACCACAAGAATGTGAGTATTATCTTAAAAATCCTTTACAACAAGTTGAGATAATGCAATCTTTATACGCACTCCACTTATTTTCTCCCTTTCACGTGGCATGAAGATATCCTTAAAGGGATCAATGATCTCTTATGTTTTAAGCATAATATTCTCATCTAACACATAAAACTGATAAAACCCACCATCATCAAGAGGTTTGATAAAATATTGCATACGCCAAGAAAATCCACTAAATTGATTTCTTCAACCTCCTTAAATAAATCATCTTCGTCAGGATAGATGTCATAGACTGGTGGAGAGGCCCAATCTACCGATAAATATTCTTTGTTTGCGACCAATGCAACCCGTCGATCCTAAGGCACCCCATTGGAATTGAGAACCTTTTCAACTGCCTCTACCTGATCAAGGAATTCTTCGGGTTGTAGACCTAATGTAAGAGAAAATTGAGAAAACTGTTATTTTAATTATGCATGTGTGTGTTAATTTTCTTTTTAGAATAAGGACTAAGTTTTCTATTTTGGTTGTAGACCTAATGTAGGAGAAAATTGAGAAAATTGTTATTTTAATTATGCATGTGTGTTTTAATTTTCTTTTTAGAATAAGGACTAGGTTTTCTATTTTCCATTAGGATTATATATATATATATACACTCAAAGACTTAAATTTAATTGATAGTATATATATATATGTTTTTCCTTTCTTATTAGGATTTGTTTTCTTTTTCCTTGTTAATTTAGGAGGTGCCTAGCCTATATAAAGGCATCTAGTCATTGTTATTTTTAGAATTCAGTTTATACTATCAATTAAATTTAAGTCTTTGAGAGTTATTTTTCTGTTTGCTTATTTGGGGCAGTTAGGAATTTTCTCTTCCATATTTGTTATTTGATCTCTTCCTGAATTCCACTTAGAATCTTCAATTCTTAGTTTTCGCTACTTTCATACAATGTTAGAACAATTTTAGTTCTACCCGGCGTCAGTTGGTATCAAAGCTTAGCGTTTTCTTGGGATGAATTCTTTTCATTAGTTTTTTTATGACTGGTGGTCGTGGTTGACGTGGGTAGGTTCCGAACGAGGAAGTCCCCTACCGTGAGCGGCGTGTACAAGACGTGATGATTGAAGATGTCATCGCTATTGCTCACCAATCAGCGACGACAATTTCTTGTAGTCGCTAATTTCATTAAAAAAAAAAAAAGGACAAGAGCGACAACTAGATGTCGTTGCTGATATGTAGCTGTTGTGATAGGATTCAGATCATTTGCGATGACATTGTCGTCACTAATAAGCATTTTAAATTGGCGATAACGTTGTCGTCACTAATGAATCAAAGGAAAAAATTCGAAGTCTTATTAGTGACGACATTAAACATTGTTGTCACTAATTTAAAATGCTTATTAGCAATGGCAATGTCATCGCAAATGAATTAAAGAAAAATCATTAAAATCCTTAATAGAGACGACAAATGTCGTAGCTAAAAGGGAAAAAGAAATACAGAGAGGAGGTGCGTGTGATAAATTAATGTCCAATTATTACACGCAAGGTACCACCCACTGGGGCTCTATGCTTAATTGGGGCCCCACTCTCTAATCCACCCTTAATTCGCTGCATGCTCGACATGTGTCACTCCATTCACTGAAAATTTTGCTGCAGAATCTTTACCTTGATTGATTTTTCATTTCCAAAAGGATCCACTTGTTTTTAGGGGTGTCAATGCGGTTGCGGTTAGCGGTTAGTGGCAATAACCGCTAACCCTAACCGCCTTAGTGGTTAGTAGATTTTACTAACCGCAACCACTAACCGGTAGGCGGTTAGCGATTAACCGCTGGTTAGCGGTTAGTGAAATAGGTAACCGCCCTGCTAACCACTTTTTCAAAATTGGGCTTTGTTTTTGCTTTTTTTTTTGGGCATTTTTAGGCTTTTATTACTATTGTAGCATTTTTTACACTCATTTGTTTTGTTTTGTTTTGTTTTTTTTTTGTTTTTTTGTATTTTTAGTTTCTTTTTGGTCCCAATTGCTATAAAAAGAGCCCATATTGAAAAATAAAAAATATTTGACCCCAAATTTATATTTACTTGTACTTTAAAAAAAAATCCTTAAATATTAAATCATAACTAGTTAACTTTTAAAAAATAAAATAAAAAACACAACTTATAAAAAAAATTCAACACAACATATACAAAAAATATAAACAAAAAGTTCAACACAACATATACAAAAAATATAAACAAAAAGTTCAACACAACATATAAAAAAAGTTCAAATAAAACATATAAATTATGATCATATTTACTTATAATATATTTTTTTAATTGAACTTATTATCTAATGGTAATGCTCAAACTCCTAAGTCCTAAATTTCTAATGATCTAATGGTCATACACTCATACTATGATGTTAAGCTGGGTAAGTTTATAAATAGTCTCACTCCTTATGAAATTATTATCATATTTACTTATAAGTTTTTTTTTTTTAATTGAACTTATTATCTAATGGTAATGCTCAAACTCCTAAGTCCTAAATTCTTAATGATCTAATGCTCATATACTCATACTTAAATTATATGATCATATTATCTCAAATCACAATTCATATTAATATAATAAAATTATATTAGATATAAGAATCTAAGATAATGTGATATATGTTTTATAAGTATAAAGTATTTAATAATGATTTGATTCAATTGTGGTTATAAGTAACACATTGTTTAATAAATCCAATATTAATTACTTAATTTAATATTATACAAATCACATTATCATTGTATATTAATAATATGATTAACTTGAATAAAATATTTGAATTGTCATTGAATCATATGATTAAGTATTGATCTTATACATTTATATTATTCAATATGCATAATTGCATATATGTATAATTACTTAATATATACTAAATAACAAAATATTATAATAAGAATGTATGATATAAGTACTTACAAGCTAGTTAATATGTAACTATAAACTAATATTTAATAATTATGTTACTTATGTAGTTTATGTTATGTAGTTGATAACATATATTGAACTAAGTATCTAGATACTTAATTATTCATTGTTGTATTAATATGAACTTGCATACTTATAACTTATAACTTATGAATATGTATATATAATTTGTTATTATATAATCAAATGATTTTATGATTAATTGATCATGTAATATAATCATATAAATTATAGTGATATTATATTAATACTCAAATTGTGATTTAATTATCTAAAACAAAAATGTGATTTAATCATTAATAATCAATTGATTATGTTATATGTATAAATATTATTATAATTATAAAAATATAGTATATAAAAAGCGGTTAGCTGGTATGGTTAGTAAACCCTATAACCGCTAACTGCTAACTGCTAGGCGGTTATAATGGTTAGCGGTTATAGCGGTTAGACGGTTGGCGGTTATAACTGTTAGCGGTTGGCGGGCGGTTAATAACTGCCCGCATTGACACCCCTACTTGTTTTCACTCTCTGTCTCCCAGTACCCCAACTTCCGTTTTTTTTCTTTTATTATATTTTCATTCTGTAAATAGATTTTTCGTTTCCAAAAGGATCGAGGAGAAAGTAGATGTTTCTCTTTGCCCATTCGACCATTGGATTCGTTTCCATAGATCTGAGCTCACTTTGCTTTTTCTCTCTGCGTGCTAGTTTGTTTCGAGCTCTTACTTGTGCGGATTGAACTTGTCAATTTTCGACATATTTTCAAGTATTTCATTTGATTTCATGTCATATTTGCTCTTCTACTACTACGTTTTATTTATTTATTATTTATTTTTGTCAATTTGATATATAAATTTGAACTGAATACCTTGATTCTACCAAAAAAAAAAAAACTCAACTCTTAATATGGCTCAAATGGATGGACAGCAAGTTCCAATTAATTGTTAATGACCTTTTAGAAAATAAAGTTCAATACAATGGGTGTATGTATTATTGCAATAGGTTTAAGTTCTAGTCTATGTTATGAGCTAATAAATTCTTGCTTCTCACCTCCTAGTATGTGAATTGTAGTTGGTAGATTCTTGCCATTAGTTAAGGTCTCTTGTGATTTGGAATGCTGAAAACGTTTTTACCTGGTCAAAACCTAATTTACCAACCATTTTATAATAAGATACAAGGGTAATTTATTCTCATTCTGCAATTAGTTTGAGTCTGTGGCTTGTTAGTGATGGTTTCTAATTTGTTTTTCTTTCTTCATATGTAGCTGGAGATTGTGATGTCCACGCCAGGTGTACTTGAGGTTGTCTAGAAATTCAATCTTCCCAATTTCTCACTGCAGGTTGCTCTCAGTTTGGGCGTTTATGTGCTTTCTTTTTCATTTGCATAGGTTTTGCAGCAGCTGGTGCTGAAGCATCCTACTACGGCCTTAGGGGTAATATATTGTTAGCCACTTTTTGATTTACTGACATATCATATTATCTTTATTTTCAGTTCAAATTGAGTTGTGTTTGACAAAAATCCTTCCTGAAGTCTATGCTTGTGGACCTAGATTCTGTAAATGATCTATCGACACAAATTATGTGCTTGTTTGGAAAGACCATCAATTGGTGTTTCTCATTTGATATGTTACAACTAGAATCCCTCTTTTTTCTAGTGAAGCAACATGCCTCCCCAAAGTCGATTAGATTAAGGTTTAGTCATTAGTCTATTTAAGTGTGTTTTGTACTCACTACAAGAAAAAACACTATTAGCATCGACTTTTTTTGGACGCTAAAAGTCCAAAAGTCGACGCTAATAGTATTAGCATCGACATGTGGACACTAATGGGGTCGACGCTAATGAGGTCATCAGCGTCGACCCCATGTAGACGCTAATAGTCGACTTTTAGTGTCGACATGTATTGTGGACGCTGATGCTAGAGTGGAAGGAAGGTAGAGTGGGCTATTAGCGTCGACTTTGAGTCGACACTAATAGTGCACTATTTGCGTCCACTAAAAGTCGAAGCTAATAGTGCAAAATAAAAAAATAAAAAAAAATCAACTATTAGCGTCCAAACCAAGTAGATGCTAATTGTGTTAAAAAAAATTAAAAAAAAATGAAAAACCAGCTAATGCTCTAAAAAAAAAAAAAAAAAAAAACCAACTATTAGTGTCCAAACCAAGTGGATGCTAATAGTGTTAAAAAAAGTAAAAAATAAAATAAAATAAAATAACCATTAGCGTCCACTAATGGTCCTAAAAAAATAAAAATAAATAAAACATTTTTAGGGTCAATTCGACCCTAATAATATATATATATTTAAAAAAGCAATTTTAAAACATAGTGAGTGAATTTTATCATTTAATTAATATTCTAACAAATATAACTCTAGCAGGGAACCAATTTGTTGCCAACTTAGAAAAATTTTACTAAAGTAACTTCAACAAATTAATAGCATGCGAGTTCATGGAACTGTGGAATATTAAGGGTCAACTACCAAGAAATATCAGTGCCTCATCGCCTATGTCATTCATGTAAAGGTTCAACCATAACAGGTTCTTGCTCTTCTTTACGTATTCAGCAACATGAAAGGCACCCTCTTGCGCTAATTGAGTTGTTGCTAATGTCTAGAAGTGTAATCTTCCCTAAAGAGCAAATATGAATGTAAGGATTACAACAGCAGATATAAGCTAAGTGCAACTAGAGAAAAGCCAAGACGAAGCCTTGCGATATGGAAGACATGGCGAATCAAAACCTCCAAGAAGAAGAAGAAGGACGAGGAAAGACTTTTATATTTTGGATAATCGAAACGGCCTTCAACAAAAATCACAAAATCGAACTCACCTTGCCTTGGCTGTGAGTTCATCCCACCTTCATCTTCTTCCATTACTGCACTGCCCATTCCAAAAATCAACCACAATCAGCTACCAAAATCAAACAAACAAGAAGAAAGCAAGAGAGAGATAACGGAGAAAGAGAGAGAAAGAGGGAGATGACAGAATGGCATATAAACAACAATTCTAATAACCGTTATTGCTAACTGTTTTGCTCTTTAAACAACAATTCAAGTAACCGTGTAAACAGCCCCATAGATCCCTAATTTTACTTCCAAACACTATTTTTTTGTGAACCCTAAGTACTCATAAGATCCTTCTCTCTACTAAAGATTAGTAATCATGCATGTTTTAGAAGTTTGTAACAGCAAACTTTCCTAGATGCTACTTGTTGCATGTGATGACCTAGACCTACACAAGAAAGAAAAGAAAAGGATGCCATGAGCTTATGTCTTGACGAACAAAAGAAAAAGACAAAAAGAAAAAAGATGACAAAGACCATAGAAAACTTGAGCTTAGGGCATTAGGCAGTTGAATCTGAAAATGGTTTACAATATATTGGACATTCAAATAAGAACCTAAAGCAATATGTACCAAGATAATGTAAATCCTCATATAAACCCTAAACTTACATCCACAAACTCAAGCTAAATCCAGAAAATCAATAGAAAAGAAACCCACTCGTAGACCAATCAAGAAGCAAAGAAGCAATTTAAGGACCTCATCCACTCATAGACCAGTTAAGAAGCAAAGAAGAATTCTAAAGTTCAAGTAGCAATGAAATATGAAATCTGATATAAAAATTAACCAAAATATGCATAGCTCATCAACAAAACTTCGACATGATTTCATTTTCCAATATTGCATCGAGTACCAAACAAAATCTAAAATAATAAATCGATCTGCAAACAAACAATAGGGATCTAAACTTAAACAAACGAAAAAAATAAAGAAATGCTTCTTAGGAAAATATATATACCTGTGAATTTTCTTTCCCTAACCTCCCATTCCATGAAAAATATACCATTTTCTCTAATTTCAAGTTGAGGTGAGAAAGAGAGGAGGGGTTGAATGCTTTTTGATTCATGTTTTATAGATATTGGGGGTTCAAAATTGAGAATGTGGGAGAGTATATAAAGAGCAACTTACTTGCCAGCTGTGGGTGAGTCATAGAAAATAGATGTGACGTGTCTTTCATGCTCTTGGCTTCGTGTTTTGTGCTTGTTTAGTTTCCCTTTAATAATAACTAAAAACAATTAGATGGCACGTCCAAGAAAAAATACACACAATTAGACCAAGAGATGTATTTTCACGACAAAAGAATATCAAAACACAAGAGAAGGTTCAAACTAACAGCGGTATTGGCGTCAAGGGGACCTTGGTGGAGTTCTCTTTCTATTGCTTCCTCCATGTCGGCTACTATTTTTTCACGGGTGAGGAGAGAAGAAAATAAAAACAGAATCAAGAAGTGATTGATGAAGTAAACAACTAATTAAAATTAAGGGAAGAATCCAAGAAAGAAGATGTTATTGAAATGATAGCAATGTAGTTGTAAAATGCAGGTTTTGCTGCAGAGTATTGGAAAAGAAAAAAAAAAAACAGTGAGACTAAGCAGCCATGAAATTGATATGAGACAACTTTAACCATCTGCAAATGCAAACTTACCAGGTAATCCCATGCCAGTTCTTTTTCGAGAGTGCACTCCCATGCCTGTGTCAATAATGAGGATCCAGTTCTTAGCTAAAAGAACAACAAGAAGTTTCAAGCAAACAGGAATGTAGATGAAACCAAGAGTTTAGTAACAGCCCCATTGCATGTGTTATCAAACTTAATCACTGTCTTTGATTGCTGGAAAGTCACTTAATTCATTACACACCAAAAGCAATTTAAGAAAATCGGACAGTGGCTTGGAAGATGTGTGACGCCCCGCCCGATGGGCAAATCAATTAACTAGTAATTGATCCCACGGCGCGCCATCTCAGCCATGTCCCTCCAAGACACGACATCCAGGAAAAACACTTTCCTCGTCGTAAAGAGAAAACTGTAGTGGAAGATTTTACCAAGACTATGAGATTAAGAGACAGTAATTGAAACATCACACAGTAATACCAGAGATAAAGTACTACATCATCAATATTATAAATAGTCACCAAATGTATCGGTCATCAGACCATCAGTAGGAAAATAGATACAACCCAAAATAACAATGCCAATATTGTTCACAAAATATCAGTAGATCAAAGCCTAGAACTAAGTTTCAACAGAGCTAGTGAAATCAAAATCTCTATCATACAACCCAAAATAACAATGTCAATATTGTTCACAAAATATCAGTAGATCAAAGCCTAGAACTAAGCTTCAATAGAGCTAGCGAAATCAAAATCTCTATCATGTCTGCACTGGTAGATTCTCTAGCCTCCCAAATCAAGCGCAACCAAATAGGGTCTATGTCAAAAATCACACGGATCAAGTCCTGAGCTAGCACCCAAGTCCGCTCCGACGGCATCTTCTTCTAAAGCGGCTAAACTGTATAATAATCGTAATGGGAGATGAAACATAGAGAAAATGGTAAGTATAAGACTTAGTGATTTTTAACGCAGATAATAACCATGCCAATTTAGTAATGAACTCAGATGTTTAATAAGTAAAAATAGTTCCACCATGATAGCTTATTTATGCGTGATATATACATATAGTAATGATATATGCATATAATGTAAACAACAGTCATAGTTCAACAGTATGGTCTACCTGAGATATTACCCATTCTTAGCAGGGTTGATGCTGTCCCGAGGGACCTATAATACAATGTCAGTGCCCCAGCCATTGCATAACATACTGTACGTAACATTAGTGGCACGATTGAGTCCGACCCCAAGTGGCCCACACCAACTAATGACGTCCGTCCTATAGTGACCGAACCATTAGGAATAGTTGCATCAAGGTCACGAAACCAATGGATCCAAAGCCCCGTATAACACACACATTTGACCATAAAACTAACATGTATAGTAAGCCCATGGCCAATACTACCACACGTACCAGTGTACCATGTCATACGATGCAATTATCTTGTTTGTATTTGACATGCATGTTATTTTACAAGTCTCACTTGGTTAACATGTTCAGCACAACGTTTTTCTCAAAATGACAGAGTTCATGTGCAATAAATATAAACTGTGAGAGTTGTAAAATATGCATGTTTTCTCGATACACAAAATAGATGTGCAATGGATGGGAAAATAGCAATGAGCATTATGTGAGTTAAAACTCACCTGGATTGAAAAGCGTCTCTGAAAACTCCGAAAGATCCGGGTTCTCCAAATCTGTGAAAAACCTTCTATTAGTCCTAATTCCACTAAAACAACTCTAAAGTAAGGAAAATAGGAGCTATGGGATGGTTGGTGAAAATAGGTTTTTCCTGTAACACACTGACCGTACGTCCAGGCTTGGGGTCGTACGTCCACTGTGTCACGACGGGCAGTACGTCCGGCACAACACCGTACGTCGCCTATGCGGGTTCTCAGGGAGAACCTCATTTTCTCTCCACTGTCCGCCTATTCTCCGACTCCTAGGGATACTAGGAACACCCTAAAGCCTTCTAGTCTAGTTAATAACCTCCATGCAATGTAACAACGCTAAGCTAACGAAAATGCTAACCCAAACGAGATTCAAAGCTTAACTAAGCTAGCAACTGCAACTAAACATAAAACGAGCAGCATAACGACATATTTAAAAGCTAAGGATTGAACGTTATCTCCTTGAAACAAAACCGCAAGAGTTCCACCTCACGAAAGTTCCGAAGCACCCAAACGCCTCACACACACTCACCAAACACTCACAACACTTTGGAAACTCACACCGGCAGCCTAGGGGCATCTGAAAACAAGTGAAGAAACTAAATGGGGTAGGGGGTATTTATAGGAGAGGGCTGCCAACAACTGCTCTGGCAAAGTAATGGACGTCCGGCCAAAGGGGTGTACGTCCGGTGGTCTTCACCCAGCAGTCCAAAGGCTGCCTCGTACGTCCAGGTATTAACCAAAGGGTATTCAAAAAGTAGCGTACGTTTGGTGGTCCCACGTACGTCCGCTTGTACGGTTTGCAGAGAGTACGTCCGCCAGACCTAGCGTACGTCTGCTCAAAAGTCCAAATTACCCCTCTAGTGTCCTTAGTGACCCAAAGCCCAAATTAACTCCCCCAACTAAGCTACTTATGCCTAGTTAATAATTTGGGTCACTACATTTTCTCCTACTTATAAGAATTTCGTAGTCAAAATTTTGAGACGAATACCAAAAGAACAGCACTTAACGAGGAGTAGAATGTTACCTTTCGTCCGTAGAGTCTTCTTCATCATGCTCAGTAGGTTCCTGGATTATCTCGTCCCATCCATTAATCAGTACATCATCCTCTTCAAACAGCTGTGGAAAATCGCCTCGTAAGTCGTCGAGTGCATTGTACTCGATATTACTAACACTATACCAATCCTTGTCAATCTCTACTCCCAAGTCTATCCACTCGTAGAAGGAGTAATTTCACACGCAGTCCGGGTCGATTGGTATGGGTGCCATAATCCTGAAGAGAAAACAACCCTTTCTTAGTCAACTATTCCCTTACCCAAAATGGAAATAGGTATACTGTCCAAGTATAATCTTAAAAGAAAGAGTCATACACAATCATTCAAACAAATGCAGGTAGCGACTCCGCATGTCGTGTTATGCTTCCCATGATGCCTCCTCAACTCCATGATTACGCCACAGTACCTTGACGATAGGAATTGTCTTGGTGCGCAGCACTTGCTCCTTCTTATCCACGATTTTCACTGGTTCCTCCTGATGTGGTAATTTTTCGACCAAAAATATCAATAATAAAATTAAACCACTCGCAATAGGACGAATCTTTGTAGGATACGGCTATAGAGAGGGTGTCGAACCTCAAGGACTGTAGGGGTTTCGTTACTAAATTCAAAAGACTAAATTTAACCTAATTGAACAAAAGAGATTTGATTGTTTTGAGAATTAAAAGTGCATGAAATTAAATGCTAAATTAAGAGTAAAAATATGAGAGAGAGAGAGAAATAAGGTACCAATTTCACCACAATCCGCACAACAATGGTAACCGTATTTAATTCCAGAAACTCAGAATATGTATGTTATAAAAGAACAAGAAAATACAATATCAAGGGATAAGGATAATCTATCTTCAGTTGGCACGGATCGTCCACCTAACCACTAAGATGCGGCACGACCCGTCTTTCCTAGGCATAAACTATAAAATCCCTTAATAAGTTTTCATACAATCAATGGAATAGCATAACCCATCTTCGGTTGGCACGGATCGTCTACCTAAATTAAACTAAACTAAGGTGTAGTACGACCCGTCTTCCCTAGGCATGGCCTATCTTAATCCTATTAATCATATGTCTATTAAAACCCATTGCATAACCATCAATCTTATAATCACAGAAAATAAGGTTGATTTGAGTTCAATACAGGCAAAATAATTTCTAAGACAAGAATAGAATTTCGCAAATATTGAAATTGAATTGAATAACAATTGCATTGAATATTAAGAACAGAAATCTAAAATTGCAATCCTCACAGTTATGCAATCAACATACATAAATTGAATTAAATGAAATCAAATACAATCACCATTGTGCTTGGAAAGGGTTTACATCGGTACCCCACTAAGGGGTTTAGCCGCTCATGACTCCGCTAAGCCTCCAAGAAATATTTTCTGTCTAAAACTAAGTATCTTCTCTCTGAAATTGTCTCTCTAGTTGTGAGGCTTAGAGGTCTATTTATAGGCTTTAGGAGAGTCCTAGAAACCCTAGTAAACCTAGGAAATTCGGAATTCTATCTCCTAGTCAATTTAGGAGACAATCCTATTACAAATCGGAATAGAATTCGTCCAGAATTGGGCTTCTATCTTGCGGGGTGATTTTAGCATTGCGGCGGTCTGAATTAGGAAAATACTATTTCACAATGATTTGTAGCCTGTTGAGTCAGCTTTCCAATGCCGTTGGAATCACCTCAATCCGATATTTGAGCTGAAAGTTATGGCCAAAATACCGAGACCTATTCAGAATCCAAATTTGAATCCAATCCGATTTTAGCTCCAATTTGATAAATTCCGATTTAATCCTTTCCACATCTTCTAGGTCTTCCCAATTTGTGCTTTAAACCCAAAATTAATGGTTTTTCTTGCATCTTTATTAAATACCTGAAAACACAAAAACAACACAAAATCAAACAAATAACAATGCTAAGGAATTAACATATGCGAGTTAAGGGGCTTGAATGTGCAACATTCGGCGCTTATCACACCCCCAAACTTACATATTGCTAGTCCCTTAGCAATACAAAACAGCAAATAAACTGAAGAACAACAAGATAAATCCAGCTTTCGTGGGATGTACGGTTGCATTTAGCATATGCAACAAGCCTTTTAAACCCCTAGGAATTCCCTAGAGGACGAGTGGAGTCTCGTGAGGGTTTTCCAGAATTGATACCCACAAACATTATGCACAGTTCATGTTATCTAAAAATTAAAGTATCACTCAAAACCATGGTTTTCATTCATTAGTAAGCTTAAATAGTTAAACTCCATCTTCACAATGAATTGGAATTTAAAGTCTAGTTACTTACAACAGGCAAGCTAAGGCATCACAAGTTCAAAACAGTGTAAAGTGAACTAGCACAAGATTATGAAGCTTCCAAATAATTTCAATGTGCAATGTCTCCATATCTCAAGATTCACTGAAAGTCCTATCAGAATGAACGACAATGGCATACTTTTCTTATTTTTTATTTTATTATTAGGCTCTGCAGTGTTTAGTTCCCTTAAACTTTCTAATTGACCCATGTAGCGAGTGTTGAGCCAATGACTCCCAAACCAGATGGTTTTAGGACATTAAGTGTAGAGACACCCCTGAGGACTTACTAACTCGAGTCAAAAAGGCTACGAAACTAAACTAGCCGTAATGTTAACCACATCAAAACTCCCCACCTTTTGACGTGAACGCTCAATGCTTTGATGCAAGAGGCCCAGTTACTCAGTGAACAATTTATCAATGATTATCACCATTTTTTTTATAAATTTAACCACATCAAAACTCCCCACCTTTTGACGTGAACACTCACTGCTTTGAGGCAAGATGCCCAGTTACTCAATGAAGAGTTTATCAATGGTCAAATTTTTATTTTTTAATTTTTTTTTTTTTCTTTATTTTCATTTATGCCAAAGTCTCCAACTAATAAGTCACCCAGTGTCACCCAAAACACAGAAACATACACATTAAACCTACATGTCATACCCCACCAGTCATGTGCTAATGTGCTTGTGTCAGAACAGATCAAACATGTGACTTCTCAATTGCCTAAAGCAAGTAACAAACTCCAAATTCTATCATCAGATCATGTGTTCAAAATTTTAAGCTCACTGATGAAATCAAATCACAAATTTTAGGTCAACCAAAATTTTAGGACAACATGAACATGCATTTTTTTTTTTTTAAAAACAAGACAAGTGTGTGTAAATGTATCTCTCATACCCCCAAACTTGAATCATACATTGTCCCCAATGTATGTACAAAATTGAAAAATGAGGTTAAAGGTATAGGAGTACCTGAGTGAGCAGATGTGGGTATACCATACCCCCAAACTTGTATCCAAAAACACATGTCCTGAAAAAGAAGTTGATACTCCAACCAAGAAACAATCAAGTGCAACACATTGTTGTAAAAAAAATATAATCAAATAATGAAACAACAATGGATAAAATAAACCTGGATGAAGATCATGTACCCTGGTGGAGTGAATTTCAAGTGCACAGGGTTTGCACTTGAACTCAAGAAGCCGACTCATCTAGTCAAAATATATGGAATCCGCCAAATCAACAGAATCCATATCCTTGATGTGCTCAGTGTTCTCTGACCTTTAAGTTTAAATTTGAAACACCAATCTTTTCTCCTCTTAGACCACAAAGAATGGATTTTACCTATAGATAGGTAATTTTGAATTTTCGCATATTGAGGTAGATCCCTCTGAGTATTCTCAAACAGTTTCTCATCTGGTAGGGAATCATGAACTGGAGTAAAGTGAGGAGAATACTCAGGGAATTTTTCTACCTCGGTGGTCTCTTTGTGCTCTTCTAACAGCCCTAACGGTCTACTCTCCTGGCCTTTTGGTAAGTCATAAAAACTAATGACCGGGAGAGTGTCATCTATATCTAAAAATGAAATTTTTAGATTACCTGGAATAAGGGCTCGGAGCTCATATGGCGCCTTGGGAATAAGAACTGATGGCGAAGAAGCCTCAGCACTCACTTCCTTGCATTTTTCCCGAAGTAGATCCTGTGGGGCCTCAATTTGCTCCTCCTTTTTCTCCTCCTTCCTCTCTTCCACGTGGTTTTCGACCACTTCTTCACTCCTCAGTGTGGTGATAGCTTGCTCAAGATAAGTACTCTCATCTACAATGTAGTGTTCATCAGAATTGGCCATCGGCTGACTTTGAAGCTCTTCTTCCTCTCTATTGGGGTGGTTGATGCTTTTTTCAAGGTGAGCTTCTATCTTGGCAATGGATTCTGCAACGTTGAAATTCTTCTGAGGAGGTGGCTCAGCCTGGTATTGTTGTGGAAGCATATAGATGGGAGATGGCTCCTCTTCGTAAGTTTCTATCTTGACAATGGATTCAGAGCAAGATTTTATTGTCTGAGTCATCTTGTCCACCATGACATTTAGCTTGTCTTCTATCTCGCCCATCATTTGCAACATCCGGTCTTCAAAATTCGAATCATACTGAGGAGGCGGTGCGGCCTGGTATTGCTGCTGTGGAGTTGCTTGATATTGAGAGGAATAGGATTGATCATTGAACTGCGAATATGACTGATGGTGCAGTTCATGATCTTGTGGAGCATACCTTCCATGATCTTGAGCTGGCCACGAGAAGTTAGACTGGTTGCTCCATGCCGGATTATAAGAATCACAATAATATTCATTCCTCGGTCTAGAGAACGGCCTGTTCATATGCTCATAAGAATAATTAGAAAATTGTCCCGCAGTAGGACAATTTCTAACATGATGATAATGACTATTGCAATATGAACATGGTCCATGGGGTGTTGGAATGTTTCCCCACATGAACTAAACTAATAGAATAATAAAAGAAGAATAAAATAAAAAATAAAAATAAAAACTAAAACTAAATCTCACAAACGGCCCTCAGGTGCACTAAAATGGAGCTGCAGCAATTCTGTCTAGAGGGCGAACGATCGCACTTCAGTGTGCGAACGTTCGCACTGCCGAAGAGGGGAACAGACGCAGGGGCTGAGGTTCGATCGCAGCCGCTTGTTGAGTGCAGAACTGCGAACGATCGCACACAGGCTGCGATCGATCGCAGTTACAGAGAGTGCAACCTGCAGACTGATCGTGAACTTGGAAAGAGGGTTAAAATCTAAAAATTAAAAATAAAGAATAACAAAAACAAAAAAATAAAATAAAATAAAAATTAAGCTAAACTTAATCCTTAAAATTTAATAACAAAACCGTTAACAGTCCCCGGCAACGGCGCCAAAAATTGATGTGGTGATTTTACGACCAAAAATATCAATGATAAAATTAACCACTCGCAATAGAACGAATCCTGTAGGATAGGGCTATATTGAGGGTGTCGAACCTCAAGGACTGTAGGGGTTTCGTTACTAAATTCAAAAGACTAAATTTAACCTAATTCAACAAAAGAGATTTGTTTTGATTTTGTTTTCTAAAACTAATTGCATAAAATAAAAGATAATTAAAATATGATAGAGAGTGTAGGGTATTGACTTTACCTCTATCCGTACAACAATGGTTAATCGGATTCAATTCCAGAAATTCATTCTATGCATGTTATAATTAAACGAGAAACTACCTTATTAAAGAGTAAGGATAATCTATCTTCGGTTGGCACGGATCGTCCACCTAACCACTAAGATGCGGCACGACCCGTCTTCCCTAGGTATAAACTATAAAACCCCTTAATAAGTTTCATATAATTAATGGAATAGCATAACCCATCTTCGGTTGGCACAAATCGTCTACCTAAATTACACTAAACTAGGGTGTAGTACGACCCGTCTTCCCTAGGCATGGCCTATCTTAATCCTATTAATCATATGTCTATTAAAACCCATTATATAACCATCATCCCCATAATCACAGAAAATAAGAATGATTTGAGATCAATAAAAGTAAAATACTTTCTAAGACAAGATAAGAATTTCACAAATATTGATTTTGGAATTTAAGAACAATTGCATTTAATAATTAAGAACATAATTCAATTGTAGCAATTCTCACAGTTATATAATCAACATACATAAATTGAAAATCTGGAAATTAAATACAATCAAACCATTGTGCTTGGATAGGGTTACATCAACACCCCACAAAGGGGTTAGCCGCTCATGACTCCGCTAAGCCTCCAAGAATATTTTCTGTCTAAAACTCAGTCTCTCTCTGAAATTGTCTCTCTAGTTGTGAGGCTTAGAGGTCTATTTATAGGCTTTAGGAGAGTCCTAGAAACCCTAGTAAACCTAGGAAATTCGGAATTCTATCTCCTAGTCAATTTAGGAGACAATCCTATTACAAATCGGAATAGAATTCGTCCAGAATTGGGCTTCTATCTTGCGGGGTGATTTTAGCATTGCGGCGGTCTGAATTAGGAAAATACTATTTCACAATGATTTGTAGCCTGTTGAGTCAGCTTTCCAATGCCGTTGGAATCACCTCAATCCGATATTTGAGCTGAAAGTTATGGCCAAAATACCAAGACCTGTTCAGAATCCAAATTTGAATCCAATCCGATTTTAGCTCCAATTTGATAAATTCCGATTTAATCCTTTCCACATCTTCTAGGTCTTCCCAATTTGTGCTTTAAACCCAAAATTAATGGTTTTTCTTGCATCTTTATTAAATACCTGAAAACACAAAAACAACACAAAATCAAACAAATAACAATGCTAAGGAATTAACATATGCGAGTTAAGGGGGTTGAATGTGCAACATTCGGCACTTATCACCTCCACGTAGGTTAATCTTTCCTGGATTTCCAACTGCTCATACTCAACAATCACATTGGGGTTAGCAATGTACTTCCTCAGCATAAACACGTGGAAAACGTCATGCGTTCCGATCAAATCTGGGGGTAAGGCAATCTTATAAGCCAACCTCCCCACTCTCTGAGTAATCTCGAACGGTCCAACAAATCTTGGGCTAAGCTTCCCCTTCTTCCCAAACCGCATCACTCCCCTAATAGGTGATACCTTCAGGAACACACGATCCCCCACTTCGAACTGCAACGGCCTCCTTCGGTTATCAGCATAACTCTTTTGTCGACTTTGAGCTGCACTCATCATTTTCTTGATGACACGCACCTTGTCACGAGTGTCCTGAATTAGCTTCGGCCCCAACATCTGTCTCTCACCGTCGTTGTCCCAATACAAGGGTGACTGACACTTTCTTCCATAAAGTGCTTTATACGACGGCGTTCCAATAGTCGCCTGGTAACTATTGTTGTAGGCAAACTCGATCAAAGGCAAGTACTGAACACAACTACCTTTGAATTCCAACACACATGCCCGCAACATATCCTCTAGGATCTGGTTTGTCCGCTCAAACTGACCATCTGTCTGAGGATGGAAAGCGGTACTGAACTTTAGCTCCGTTCCCATTTCCTTCTGAAAACTTTGCCAAAATCTTGAAGTAAAACGAGAGTCTCTGTCCGAAATGATTGCCGATGGTACTCCATATAAATAGACTATATTCTAGACATATAGTCTGGCCAACTTATCCATCGAATCCTTAACCTTTATGGGAATGAAGTGAGCACTCTTCGTTAGATGATCGACAACAACCCAAATGGAATCTTCCCCAGTGGGTCTCTTTGGTAAACCCAAAATAAAGTCCATCGCAATCTCGTCCCACTTCCAGTTTGGTATAAGCAACGGCTTAAGCATCCTTGCCGGTCTTTGATGCTTTGCCTCCACTTGCTGGCAAGTCAAACATTGCTCCCCAAACTTCGCAATGTTTTTCTTTATATTGTTTCACCAATATGATCCCTTCACATTGCGGTACATCTTGGTGACTCCAGGATGCACAGTGTACGGAGAATGATGAGCCTCACTCATTATCTCCTTCCTCAGTCCTCTGATTCCCGGCACACACACTTGCTTGAAATGGGTGAGCAACCCGCCCTCCTTAGGACAAAACTCCTTCGCCTTACCTTCTGCAAGCAATTGCTTAATCTTGGCACACTTAGGGTCCTCAAGCTGAGCAGCCTTGATTCTTGCAAGCAATTTTAACTGAACCATCAGGTTAGCTAGGTGTACGGGCGTACGTTCACCTACTACTTCCAATCCCATCCCAGTGAGTTCCTTAATCAACTGGGGTTGAGAAATCCCAAGAGCGGCAAGCTCCACCATTGATTTCTTACTCAACGCGTCTATTACCACGTTAGCCTTGCCAGGATGATAATTGATCTCTCAATCATAATCCTTGATAAGCTCTAGCCACCTTCTCTGCCTCATGTTCAACTCCTTCTGAGTGAAGAAATACTTCAAGCTCTTATGGTCCATGTAGATCTCACACAGCTCGCCATACAAGTAGTGTAATGCTCCGAGAATTAATTAACTAGTAATTAATTCCATGGTTCGTCTTCCAGTCTTGTTCCACTCCGAACAAGACCTCAGGGACCTCTACTCTTAAAAAACAGAGGATACTAAGCAGTGGAAGTAATAAAGTACTATAAACATTGAATCATACAACCAGAGCATTTAACCAAAGATCATCAAAGCAGCGAAAATCATATTATAACATAACATCATTACAAGGGATCCAAGCTAATCCTTAATATGCAAGTAATGCGTCAAACCCTAAGTCTACAGCATAACTCAAAAGTACTAGTTACCATGAGTACCCGCTTAAGCTTGTAATAAGTCCTCAAGCATCTCCTGGATCGAATCCTCCAACATAGCCGGATGCTTCATGGAATCCACTATCTATAACAGCATAATCGAACATATGGGAAAAAAAGGGAAATAATATAAGGGTAAGTCCGACGACTTAGTGAGTAGAAATCCACATGACGTACCCGTCATTAATTTGTGGATTCTTTTATTGATAAAACACATGCAACATTATGAGAAGACAGTTATCATGCAGGTGATATATATATAATATAATATATGCTTATAATCATGAGTAACAGTAATAGTTCAACAGTATGGTCTACCCGAGATATTACCACTTCTCAGCAGGGTTAACGTTGTCCCGAGGGACCTATAGTACAATGCCCGTGCCCCAGCCATTGTACATCATACCGTACGTAACACTAGCAGCACGACCGAGTCTGACCTCGGGTGGCTCACACTGCTAATGAAGTCCGTCCTGTAGTGACCATCCATTAGGATTGGCTTCATCATTGGTCACGAAACCATTGGATCCAAAGCTCCCACACACGCACACATTGAGCATAAAGCTAACCAGTATAGTAAGCCCATGACCATTATATCACACATACCGGTGTACTATGTCATACGATGTAATTAGTCTTATCAGTCTTTTATATGTACAGTTTTATAAGTCTCATTATTATCTTATTAACCGACACACGTTTTCACAAAAGAGAGTTCCCAGTAGTTTCAAAATGTATTTCATGAGAGTTACAAAATATGCATGTTTGATATATATATAAAATACGTGCAATGCAGGAAAAGTAACAATAAAGCATCCATGTGAGTTTGTACTCACCCAAGCCGTAAAGCTCCTCCATGTAATTCTCTTGAGGCTCCATAATCTCAAATACTGAGAAAAGACCTATTATCAGTTTTATTTCTACTAAAGCACAACTCTAGAATAAGGAAACATGAGCTATGGGATGGTTGGTGAAAATAGGGTTGCCCTGTCACACACTAGCCGTACGTCCACTGAGTCATGATGGGCCGTACGTCCGGTCACGAGATCGTATATCCACTCCAACGTCTTTCATGGAGAACCTCATTTTCTCTCCACTGTCCGCCTATTTTCTGACTTCTAAGGCCAACAAAGGCTTCCTAAGGCCTCCTAACACAGATCGAAACCTCCATTCAAAATAACAACGCTAAGCTATCAAAACACTAGCCTAAGCAAGATTAAAGCATAACTAAGCTAACAACTACAACTAGCAATATAGATCTATAATCGAGCAGCATAACGATGTATTAAAAAGCTAAGGAAACCGAACGTTACCTCATTGAAGCAAAACCTCAAGAGTTCCTTGATGAGAGTCAAATAATGCATATTTGAGCCCCTTAACTTATATTAGTTAGGCTCTTAGCTGTGTTATTTTCTGATGCTTTTGTTAGTTTTTGGTGTCTCAAGTGCGTTGCAGGTTACTGACATAAGAATGCGGTTAAAGGGGTGAAAAATGTGCATAATGAAGGAAGAATCCCCCAGCAGTGCGTTCGACCGCACTGGGCTGCGTTCGACCGCAACTACGTTCGAGCCCAGGAGTCGCGCTCGAGCGCATGTCCACATCAGCTGAAACCCTAGCATTTCATGTTGAACGACCGCGCCGCACGGAGCATGAAGCCTCATATGCGTTCGATCGCATATGCTGCGATCGAGCGCATTGCGTTCGAACGCACATGTTGCGTTCGAACGCACTCGTAATGACTTGTTAGCACGCAAGAAAACCTAATTTTTTAGTATAAATTTATATTTTTTATTTGTAAACCCTACGTTGGGAGGCACCGTAGAGAGCAAAAACATGAATTTTGTCGTGTCTAAGCCTTTGTGAACGCTTTTTTATTGTAATTTTCGTTTCTTCATGTTTTCAATTGATTTTGACATGTCTGTTGTGATCATGAGGGTATAAACCTTCAACTGAGGTTGAAGATGAAGCCTCGTCTTTGATGAAAAATTGTATTCTTGTCATTTTATATACACAATTTGATGTTTTATATAGTTGTTCAAAGTCCCTCCATTGCTTGATTTATTTTGTATAATTGAGCGCCCTTTTTGATTTCATGCATTATTTTATATTCGGTGTGTTTTGTCTGGGGATACATTGAGTGATTGGATTGAGACTAATATCTACCGTGATCTACGGATACGGTGGATGATTTGATCTCAATTAAATACTCGTTGTGATTCTTTAACGGATAGATTCACCGAATGATTTTATATGCATGTTCACGACTGTTGCACAGTGATCAAAAGCATTTTAAATTATCAATTGTGTATGTAAAATGCGAGAATAAATTGTTTGATTAGACGAGGTGGATTCGGAAACCTTGGTGTTTTTATTTTGTTTGTTGTTTAAATTATTGTTTAATTTAGTTTTATCAAAATTGCAAAACGAACTTCGAACTCTAGGAACTAGGTTAAAATAGGATTTGTTTGAATAGAAAAGTTGATTTTAACATAAAACACAATTCCCTGTGGATCGACCTCGCACTTTACTGCACACGATTCGTACACTTGCGAGTATTATTTTTGGTACAATCATTCCTCCTACGGCAACACCGAAACACTCACAAACACTCACAAACGGCCAACAAGCAGCCTAGGGGCAAAGGGAGGGGGTTAAGGGGCAGAAATGGTTTGAAATGGGTGAGGGGGTTGATAGGGTATTTATAAGGCCAGAAAGTAGTGGACGTCCGGCCAAAGTGGTGTACATCTGGTACTATTGCACAGTGGTCCAAAGGCTGTCTCGTACGTCTAGGTATTACCCAGAGGGTATTCCAAAAAGTAGCGTACGTCCGGTACTTTTGAGTGTACATTAATGTACTATTCACAGAGTATGACATACTATCTATCAGCGTATGTCAGGTGGTCCCCTGGCGTATGTTGACGAGTGCTGTTTAGTGCTTAATCGAACCCCTTTATTTATGTTTGTTAAGCCTTTAGCCGTGTTATAATCTAACATTTTAGTTTGTTTTAGTGTCTTTTGGTGTTGCAGGTCCTTAGGGTAAAACCTCGGTAGAAAGGGTGAAAAAGGGCAAAAAGAAGAGAAGTATGCTCCCTCCCACTGCGCTCGAGCGCACAAGGAGCGATCGAGCGCAATGCGCTGGAGCCCAGTGCCCACGATTAAGTGCAGGCCTAGTCAGCTCGTGTCTCATGCGGTTGCCCTAGCCAGCCCTAAGCCTCCATTGCTTTCTCCTTGCGCCGTGGTAGTTATGAGCGTTCGATCGCGGCTTCGACGATCGATCATATACATGACTGCGCTCGAGTGCACCGCCTGCGATCGAGCGCAGCTCTCTGATCTGGCAGCAACTTAGTTTTCTATAAATACATGCCTTATGTAATTTATTTTTGCTACGTTTTTTGGAGCACAGCTTAAGAGCAGAAACCCTCTGTTTGGGTCTGCCCCTGCCCCTTTAAGCCTCAAACTTCATTTTCTTTCTATTTTTAATGCATACCTTTACTTTATTGTCATTCAATCTTATTATGTGTGGCTAATCTTCAACTAAGGTGAAGATGAAGCCTCACCCTTAGCATTTATTTATTGCTTTTACGTTTAACGCATTACATTCTGTCATTTAATTATCGTATTCGTTTCATTTTCAATTTAAGTGACATAAGTTGTGAGTGATTGCAGTTTGTGATGCATTGAGAGTCCTACATTTGTTGTGTTCCAAGCCGGGTGCACAACGGATGATTGAAACTCAATTAAATATCCACTGGATACAGTGGATGATTCTATTAAGGATTAATATCTGTTATGGGTCCTTAACGGTAAACACATCAAATCAATTTCACTAGTTTCACAAAGGCAATAGAGTATGATTAAGGGTTAAAATCGATAGACGGATGTGTGAGTTTTACGTTTAAGCAAGAATTTTAATATTGGGTGAGGTCGAGTCTTTAGCCTTAGTTTCTTTTCTTTATTCGTTTAAGCTTTTTAGAATAGTTTACATTTCTGCACGCTTTATGTTCGGTTATTTGTCAAAAATTCGGAACTAGGTTAAAATAGGGTTAGTCCAATTATAATATTAGTTTTTTTTAAAAAAGGCCTATCCCTGTGGATTTGATCCTGTACTTAGCAACGCTACACGAACAACGATTCGTGCTATTGCGAGTACATGAAAATTTGTACACCAAATTTTGGCGCCGTTGCCGGGGATAGGTTGTTTTTGTTTAAATTAATATTATTTTTAGATTAGTTTTATTTTTCTACTAGTATTTATTTTCTTCAATTTCAATTCTATTCTTAGTTTATTTTCGTATTTTTCTTAATTTTTGTTAAGTTTTTAGAATAACGTTTGGCTAGTTTTTAGTTAATTTCAGTTTCTAAAAAATCAGGCACTGATAGTGTGATCGATCGTAGCCTATTGCTGATTATCAATAATAAAATACCACTCGCAATAGAACGAATCCCGTAGGATAGGGCTATATTGAGGGTGTCGAACCTCAAGGACTGTAGGGGTTTTGCTACTAAATTCAAAAGACTAATTTTAACCTACTTAACAAAAGAGAGTTGATTGTTTGTGAATTTGAAGTGCATAAAAGTAAATGTAAGATTAAGAGTAAATATATGAGAGAGAGAAGTAGGGTACCGACTTCACCACCAACAATGGTAACCATATTTAATTCTAGAAACTCAGAATATGCATGTTATAAAAGAACAAGAAAATACAATATCAAGGGATAAGGATAATCTATCTTCGGTTGGCACAGATCGTCCACCTACCACTAAGATGCGGTACGACCCGTCTTCCCCAGGCATAAACTATAAAATCCCTTAATACGTTCATACAATCAATGGAATAGCATAACCCATCTTCGGTTGACACGGATCGTCTACCTAAATTACACTAAACTAGGGTGCAGTACGACCCGTCTTCCCTAGGCATGGCCTATCTTAATCCTATTAATCATATGTCTATTAAAACCCATTGCATAACCATCAATCTTATAATCACAGAAAATAAGGTTGATTTGAGTTCAATATAGGCAAATAATTTCTAAGACAATAATAGAATTTCGCAAATATTGGTTTTGAATTGAATAACAATTGCATTGAATATTAAGAACAGAAATCTAGAGTTGCAATCCTCACAGTTATGCAATCAACATACATAAATTGAATTAAATAAAATCAAATACAATCACCATTGTGCTTGGAAAGGGTTACATCGGTACCCCACTAAGGGGTTTTAGCCGCTCATGATCTTCTAAGCTCCACAGACAAGTTCTGAATTCTACTATAGGAAACAGCTCTCCTTTTACAATGTTTAAGAGCCTATTTATAGGGACTAGGAAACCTTAGAAACCCTAAAACCCTAATTACAACCGTAGGTTAGTTTCCAACTTCAATTAGGAGACTTGAATTCGCTTTGAAGTTGTCCAACGCGCCTACCGGGTTAAGTGATCCCCGAGTGCGAACGATCACACACGGGCTGTGATCGTTCACCCGGCGCACGATCACAGGGGTGCTGTGATCGTTCGCTAGCACATAATGGCTGCATCTCGTCCCTTTAGTCCAATTTTCAACGGAACTCTTGCATTTGACCTGAAACACAAAAACAAAACAAAATTAAACAAATAACAATGCTAAGGAATTAACATATGCGAATTAAGGGTCTTGAATGTGCAACATTCGGCGCATATCACACCCCCAAACTTATATATTGCTAGTCCCTTAGCAATACAAAACAGAAAATAAACTGAAGAACATAAAAGATAAATCCAGTTTTCGTGGGATGTACGGTTGTATTTAGCATATACAACAAGCCTTTTAAATCCCTAGGATTTCCCTAGAGGACGAGTGGAGTCTCGTGAGGGTTTTCCAGGAATGATACCCACAAACATTATGCATAGTTCATGTTATCTAAAAATTAAAGCATCACTTAAAACCACGATTCTCACTCATTAGCAAGCTTAAAAAGTTAAACTCCATCTTCTTAATGAATTGGAACTTAAAGTTTAATTACTTACAACACGCAAGCTAAGGCATCACAAGCTCGAAACAGTGTAAAGTGAACTAGCACAAGACTATGAAGCTTCCAATTAATTTCAATGTGCAATGTCTCAATATCTCAAGATTCACTGGAAGTCCTATCCGAATGAACACAATGGCATGCTTTTCTTATTCTTTCTTTTATTATTAGGCTCTGCAGTGTTTAATTTCCTTAAGCTTTCTAATTGACCCATGTAGTGAGTGTTGAGTCAATGACTCCCAAACCAGATGGTTTTAGGGTATTAGGTGTAAAGACACCCCTAAGGACAAACTAACTCAAGTAAAAAAGGCTACGAAACTAAACTAGCCATAATGTTAACCACATCAAAACTCCTCATCTTTTGACATGAACACTCAATGCTTAATGTGGCAAGAGGCCCAGTTACTCAATGAAAAACTTATCAATGATTATTTTATTTCTTTCGTTTTATTTATTTATTTATTTTTATGCATATGCCAATGTATTCAACCAACAAGTCATCCAGTGTCACCCAAAACATGGAGATACACACATTAAGACCACATGTTATACCCCACAAATCATGTGCTAATGTGCTTGTGTTAGAGCAGATCAAACATGTGAATTCTCAACTGCCTAAAGCAAGTAACAAAACTCAAAAATTCTATCATCAGATCATGTGTTCAAAATTTCAAGCTCACTGATGAACTCAAATCACAAATTTTTTAGGTCAACCAAAATTTTAGGACAACATGAACATGCATTTTTTTTTTTTTTCAAAAACAAGACAAGTGTGTGTAAATGTATCTCTCATACCCCCAAACTTGAATCATACATTGTCCCCAATGTATGTACAAAACTGAAAAATGAGGTTAAGGGTATAGGAGTACCTGAGTGAGCAGATGTGGGTATATCATACCCCCAAACTTGTATCCAAAAACACATGTCCTGAAAAAGAAGTTGATACTCCAACCAAGAAACAATCAAGTGCAACACATTGTTGTAAAAATGATGGGGGAAAGGAAGGGGAACAGTGACCTAAATAGGTCACGTGCATCCATTCTCGAGAGCGAACGATCGTACTCGAGCTGGAGTGTGCGTGCGGCCGAGAGGCGATCGTATGCCTTTGGGAGCATGGCAAGAGAGCGAACGATCGCCCTAGGAGGTGCGATCGTTCGCTTACACAGTGTGTTTAGCACTTTGGAGAGGACTTATGCGAACGATCGCCCAAGGAGGTGCGATCGTTCGCTTCCTCAGAATGCCACTTCCCACTTGAGTGAACCACGAAATTAACAAATAATGAAACAACAATGGATAACATACCTGGATGGAGATCACGTACCCTGGTGAAGTGAGGATTCAAGCGCATAGGGTCTGTGCTTGATCCTATACGGTAATGCTCAAAGTAATTCTGAGTCCCAAAGGATCTGACCTCGATCCTTCAGAAGTCCAATCAAGCTCTTCCATCCTTTCTTCTTTATGATCATGTAACATTCCACAAGGAGGAAGATTCCCCTTAATATCCCTGAATTTCTTCCTTCAGCTGAAAGAACTTGAGATCCATCATGGCAATTCTCTAGATGTTTGTCCCAAACAGATTCCATGATCAACCTTTTGTCTCTATAGGGTTCCTCAAAAACTGGCACAAACTGGGAGCTTGCTGAAAAATTGTCCACCCCAATGAAGTCCACTTCAGTAACCTCTGAATGAGATATGTCCCATGTGGGGTTGTCATCAGGTGGGGGAGTACTTGAAGTCAGGAGCATAGGTTCTGGTGGGCTTCTCCATGATGGGGCTTTACATAGAGATTCAGGCGGTGGGTCTTCAACAGTTTTTCCAATGTCATCCAAGAAGAAGCAAGCCTTTTGATCAGGTGCATTCTGGAAAGCAATGAAAATGTTCAGCCTGATCTTCATATTCCCAAAGGAAATCTTCATCACTCCAATACGACAATTTATGCATGCATTGGCTGTTGCAAGGAAAGGACGCCCAATGATGACAGGAATTTGCTTATCTGGATAAGGAACAGGTTCTGTATCTAGAACTATGAAATCAACTGGATAATAGAACTTGTCCACCTTGATAAGGACGTCTTCCACAATTCCTCGGGGTTTCTTGATAGATCGATCAGCCAGTTGCAAGACAGTACTTGTCGGTTTTAGTTCCCCTAAGCCAAGTTGCTGATACACTGAGTATGGAAGCAAATTTACACCAGCTCCTAAGTCAAGGAGAGCTCTCTCAATCTCAGTATTTCCAATGACGCATGAAATTATAGGTGTTCCAGGGTCCTTGAATTTGGGAGGAGTATTGTGCTGAATCAGGGAGCTCACTTATTCAATAAGAATAACCTTCTTAGGAATATGCTTTCGATTATTCCTCTTTTGAGTGCACAAATCCTTGAGAAACTTTGCATAGGCTGGAACTTGTTTGATGGCATCTAGGAGTGGAATGTTGACCTTAACCTGCTTGAAGGTTTCCATCATGTCTTGTATCTTCTCTCCTTGCTTCCCGAAGTGGGAGGGTGCCTTGAGACGTTCTGGGAATGGGGCTCGGGGTACATATGGTGTCTCTGAACTAGGGTTAGCTAATGAAGATGTATCTTTGATCACTTGCTTGCCTTTGTCCCTCTGCAGAGTCCCTGAAACCTCAGTATGCTTATCCCTTTTATCTTCGACTTCATTGTCAACCAGTTTTCCACTTCTCAATGTGGTGATGGCTTGAACTTGCTCTAGATGAGAAGTTTCATTTACCATGTATAGCCCCTTAGGATTGACCACCGGCTGACTTGGAAGCTTCCCTTCTTCCCTTCTGTTGAGGGAGTTCACGATTTGCCCGACTTGAGCCTCTAGTTTGGCAATGGATTGAGAGTGGGAATTTACTATCTGAGACATCTCGCCAAACCTATCGTTCAACTCACTCAACTTGTCGTTCATCTCATCCATCGTGTTTAGCCTGCAGTTAATCTCACCCAGCATGTTCAGCATTCGATTTTCAGTATTATATTCTGTTCGGGATGGTGGGGTAGCCTGGTACTGCTGCTGTGGAGGCTGGTATGTTGAAGATGGTTGATAGAGCTGCCTACTAGATTGAGCTTGATTGTGCTGCCCTGGGGTTGAGTTTCCCGAAGTTGGATTCTTCCATGAGAAATTAAGATGATTTCTCCACCTTGGGTTGTAAGTGTTGGAGTATGGATCATTACCCGGTCTGGAGAAAGCTGCATTAACCTGCTCATGAGAAACATCAGTATAATTTCCTGCAGTCGGACAATCATTCACATGATGCATATTACTAGAACAAAAAGAGCATGATTCCAGTTGTGTGTTTGTGTGAGCAGTATTAGGAGCAAAACCAGCAATCATTAATTGATCTAGTTTCTTGGCAATAGCATCAACTTTGGTGATAGCCTCGACTACTTGAGTTGACATGTCTGAAGGGTGTCCGACTTCATAAAGATTCTCAGTCTTTGGAGCCTTAGGTGCTAGTTCTCTCCGTCTGTTGGAAGCCTGCTGACGAGAGTTGTTACTCAAGTTTTCAAACATAGCCCATGCTTCATCTTCACTTTTTAACATAAATGTTCCCCCATAAGATGCATCTACCGTGCTCCTACTAGACTCAGTCAGACCATCATAAAAACTCTGCACTAGCTGCCATTTGGGGACAGCATGATGTGGACATGATCTAAGTAAATCCTTAAGCCTCTCCCATGTCTCATGTAATGGTTCACCCTGGTACTGGGTGATACTAGTGATGGCTCTCCTAGTGTCATTGGTCCTTCCTATAAGGAAATATTGCTTGAGAAAAACTTGTTGTAGTTGATCCCAAGAAGTGATAGAATTAGGCTCTAAGGACTGGAACCAATGTTTGGCTCTATCTTTAAGGGCGAAGACAAAAAGACGCATCTTTAAGGCATCCTCAGTGAATCCTGTCAATTGAATGGTAGAACAGATTGTCTGAAATTCGTTGAGGAAGTCATAAGGATTCTCATGGGTAAGCCCTAGGAAAGTCGGTAAACTCTGTATGGTGCTAGGCTTGATCTCATAGTGGGTTGCCGTAATGTCCGACAACCTGAGACATGAAGGGGTAGTGTATGTGGGTGGAATGTAGTGATCTTGCAAAGCTACGTGAGGGGCACCGGCCATGGTGTCAGTGATGGGCTCTTTAGGCAAATTAGATTTCCTTTCGGCTCTAAGTTGTCTAAGAGTGTGTTCTAGGTCGGGGTCACAAGAAATTAAAGGCAAAGACAAAGATCGGCGACCCAACATAAACTAAACTAATAATAAAAACGGAAACTAAAAACAAAACAGAAAATAACAAAACAGAAAATTAAATTAAAGCTAAAAGAAAAGCTCACAAACGGCCCTTAGGTGCACTGGAATATGGTTGCAGCAGGTTTTGTCCAGAGGGCGAACGATTGCCCCAAAAGGTGCGATCGTTCGCACAGCCGAAGGGAGGAACGAACGCTGCAGAACTGCGAACGATCACACACGGGTTGTGATTGATCGCAATTACAGAAGCTTGCACCTGCGGAACTGAACGTAAACTTGGAAAAAAAAATTAAATGCGAAAATTAAAAATATGAAAATAAAAACAAAAATAAAAATCAAGCTAAAATTAATCCTTAAAATTTAATAACTAAACCGTTAACAGTCCCCGGCAACGGCGCCAAAAATTGATGTGGTAATTTCGTGACCAAAATTATCAATAATAAAATACCACTCGCAATAGAACGAATCCCGTAGGATCGGGCTATATTGAGGGTGTTGAACCTCAAGGACTGTAGGGGTTTCGCTACTAAATTCAAAAGACTAATTTTAACGTAATTAACAAAAGAGAGTTGATTGTTTGTGAATTTGAAGTGCATAAAAGTAAACGTAAGATTAAGAGTAAATATATGAGAGAGAGAAGTAGGGTACCGATTTCACCACAATCCGCACAACAATGGTAACCATATTTAATTCCAGAAACTCAGAATATGCATGTTATAAAAGAACAAGAAAATACAATATCAAGGGATAAGGATAATCTATCTTCGGTTGGCACGGATTGTCCACCTACCACTAAGATGCGGTACGACCCGTCTTCCCTAGGCATAAACTATAAAATCCCTTAATACGTTCATACAATCAATGGAATAGCATAACCCATCTTCGGTTGACAAGGATCGTCTACCTAAATTACACTAAACTAGGGTGTAGTACGACCCGTCTTCCCTAGGCATGGCCTATCTTAATCCTATTAATCATATGTCTAATAAAACCCATTGCATAACCATCAATCTTATAATCACAGAAAATAAGGTTGATTTGAGTTCAATATAGTCAAAATAATTTCTAAGACAAGAATAGAATTTCGCAAATATTGGTTTTGAATTGAATAACAATTACATTGAATATTAAGAACAGAAATCTAGAGTTGCAATCCTCACAGTTATGCAATCAACATACATAAATTAAATTAAATCAAATCAAATACAATCACCATTGTGCTTGGAAAGGGTTACATCGGTACTCCACTAAGGGGTTTTAGCCGCTCATGATCTTCTAAGCTCCACAGACAAGTTATGAATTCTACTCTAGGAAACAGCTCTCCTTTTACAATGTTTAAGAGCCTATTTATAGGGACTAGGAAACCCTAGAAACCCTAAAACCCTAATTACAACCGTAAGTTAGTTTCCCACTTCAATTAGGAGACTTGAATTCGCTTTGAAGTTGTCCAACGCGCCTGCCGGGTTAAGTGATCCCCGAGTGTGAACGATCACACACGGGCTGTGATCGTTCGCCTGGCGCACGATCACAGGGGTGCTGTGATCGTTCGCTAGCACAGAATGGCTGCATCTCGTCCCTTTTAGTCCAATTTTCAACGAAACTCTTGCATTTGACCTGAAACACAAAAACAAAACAAAATTAAACAAATAACAATGCTAAAGAATTAACATATACGAGTTAAGGGGCTTGAATGTGCAACATTCGACGCTTATCAATTGCGATTGAGCGCACTTGAGCCTATTCCTCAGTATCGCGTACTTGCGCTCGCCTGATACGCTGCTGCGTGCGAGTGCACGTTTCTGAATAGACAACAGTGCAATGTTACGTTCGATCGCACCTATATGCGATCAAACACACTTGCGAAGCCTGCTTACATTTTTGCGCATGCGATCGATTGTGCTGCCCTACACTGGAGCGCACCTCTGCTTCCTGCACCAACATACCCGAGGCAGTATGTTCAGTTTCTGTTTTTTTTGTTGCTTTGATTAATTGTTAGCTTATTTTTAATTGATTTCTATGCCTGTTTTTAACATGTTCTCTGCTGCTGTTGGTTTTGTTTAGTTTATTTTTGTTTTTAATTGATTAATTAGTTTTTAATTGTTTAATTAGTAGTTTAGTAAGTTATATAGTTAGTTGTTTAATTGCTATGCCATGTTAGTTTTCATTTGTCTGAGCTAGTTTGTTAATATTTTCCTGTTTCTATATCTGTAATTTTTGCCTGTGTTCATATTTGTTTAAAATTATTTAGTTTTAATTCATTTAGTGCATATAGGTTGCTATTTTTGTAGTTTAATTTTAATTTAGTGTTTTAAATTCATCTAGGTTATTGTTTTAGTTCTTTATCTCTTGTTTTTGTGTTCATGTTTTTTATTTTATTTTTTATTATTATTGTTTTTGTTTCATACATGCTTGTTTAGCTTGCTGTTTTCCTTAGTGTTTAGTTTAAATTTTTGTTAGTTGATGCATGGTCGGTGATCCTTGAACATAAAATTAACACCCTTAGATCCCGATTTAGAAAGAAACATTAGGAGAGCGCATAGAGCTCAAGCTGAGATGGAGGAGAATCCAAAGAATGGAAATCAAGAGGAGCACAAGGAATGCCAAGATGCTAGAGCTGGGAACATGGAACACAGACGAGCATACGACGTGGATTTCACTACATCACTACGGGAACTTTTTGCACCAGTTGCGACTAGCTCCCATTCGTGCATAGTATTGCCATTGACTAATGCAACCCATTATGATCTAAAGCCACATGTAATCCAAATGTTACCATCTTTTTACGGCTTAGATCATGAAAACCCATATTCCCATGTGAAGAAATTTTAAAACATCTGTGCCACCACCAAATTTCAAAATTTTTCTGAGGAAGCTGTCCACCTCAGACTTTTTCCGTTCTCCCTTCATGATAGAGCTACGGAGTGGTTGGATTCCAACGCTCCTGGATCTATTACATCCTGGGAAGACTTGTTGAAGCAATTCTATAACAAGTTTTTCCCAATGTCCAGAGTAAATGAGGCAAGAAAGGAGATCAGTTCCTTTACTCAGGATAAGGATGAGAAATTCTTTGAGTGTTGAGGGAGGTTCAAGGATTTGCTCATCAAATGCCCCCCTCATGGATATGAAAAATGGCGACTTGTGCAATTCTTCTACCAAGGGCTGTCTCAGCCCAACCGTAGCATGATAGAGTCGATGAATGGAGGGGCATTTTTGAACTTAACAGGAGATTTAACTTACAAAGCTTTGGACAAATTGGCCGACAACTCACAACAGTGGGATTTCACGAGTTGTCGAGATAAATCTGCCCAAAACCCTAAGAAAGGGGGCATCCTTAAGTTAATAGGAGAATTTGAGTTGAACTTAAAGATGGATGCCATTGTCAAGAGACTAGATGCACTGAGTGTAGGAAAGCCTGTCAATGCTGCAAACACATTTCCAGTTGAGAGTTGTTCTGTATGTGCTAGTCCCATGCACCAAGCACAGAATTGTCTATCGATGATAGTATTTTCTGAGATGGAACAAGTGAACGCTTTCAACAACTTTCAAAAGCAGTCTAGTGGGCCATATTTTGAGACATATAATCCTAGGTGGAGAAACCACCCAAATTTCTCTTGGAAGCATAATCGACCCACAAATCAAGGAGGAGCTACACATGCTCAAAATCAATATCCTCCTGGATTTCCTCCGACTTATCAAAGTCATGGACGCTCGGCTCAGCTAGCGTCATCATCTTACCAGGCCCCCACTCAAGCCCCAGCGTCATCGACACAGTCATTAGAAGACACCATGAGGGATTTTATGAAAATGACTGGCCAATCAATCAGTGATGTGAGGCATTCCACCATGGTGAACAACCAGGCAATCTCGAAGTTGGAGATGCAGATGGGACAGTTGGCAAATCACCTTGGTGAGAGAGATAAGGGAAAGCTCCCCAGCCAAGCAGTGAACAACCCTAAGGCATGCAGTATCGAAAATTCTTCAAATCAGGAGCATGTACAGGCAATTGTCACTTTGAGGTCTGGGAAAAGAGTGGACAATCAAGTGGTGGACCCAGAAGCAGACCATGCTGAGGAAGAAGAGCCAAAAGGTGAAGATGGTGACAATCAGAAGGAAGGAGATGCTGAGCCATCTATAGTCACCCCTATTGTTGAGGAACCTCCTAGGGCGCTTGTGCCAAAAGCACCTTATCCTGAAAGATTACAAGTGCCCAAGAATGGAGGGAAGTTAGAAGACATTCTGGAAGTGCTCAAACAAGTCCAAATTAATATTCCATTTTTGGACACCATCCAGCAAATCCCTTCATATGCCAAGTTCTTGAAGGACTTGGTCACAGTGAAGAGGAAGACGAATGTCCCTAAGAAAGGCATTCATGACCGAGCAAGTAAGTGCTATCCTACGATTCAAGTTACCCCTAAAGTACAAGGACCCTGGATGTCCTACAATTACTTGCATGATAGGAGTTAGCCAGATTGAGATGGCACTTTTAGATTTGGGAGCAAGTGTGAATTTGTTGCCCTACTCGGTTTATTTGCAGTTAGGGCTAGGAGAGCTGAAGCCCACATCCATGACACTGCAACTTGCTGACAGGTCTGTGAAGATTCCATGGGGAATAGTGGAGGATGTACTGATTAAGGTGGACAAATTTTAGTTCCCCGTGGATTTCATTGTGCTGGACACGGAGCCAGTTCAGGTTATAGGGAGTGAGATCCCTGTGATTTTAGGGCGACCATTCTTAGCTACGGCTAACGCCCTAATTAATTGTAGGTCGGGGGTGATGAAGATTTCTTTTGGAAATATGACAGTGGAGTTGAACATTTTTCACATCAGAAAACAACCACTTAATTATGACCAAATGAACCAAGTATGCTTGATTGAGGAGATCATTGATGAAGTTATTGAAGAATCAAGCATAGAGGACCCCCTGGAAGCATGCCTTGCTCAATTTGGAGAAGATCTAGATTTGGAAAAACTTATGGAGCAAGCAGATGCACTTTTGGAGACTGCTCTTCTGGTGAGCAGTGAGAAGGAGGAGACAGCAGTACCTGATTCCCTGAAGAAGGAACTTAAGCCTTTACCTGATAATTTGAAGTACAAGTTCCTAGGTCCAGCCGATTCTTTGCCAGTGATTATAGCTTCTGACTTGATAAATGCTCAAGAGGAGGAATTGTTGAATGTTTTAAGAGAGCATAAGGAAGCTATTGGCTGGACAATTGAACATATCAAGGGAATCAGCCCCTCGTTGATTATGCATAAAATACATCTTGAGGAAAATTCCAAACCTTCGAGGGAACCACAGAGAAGGCTCAACCCAGCAATGCAAGAAGTGGTGAGAATAGAAGTGATAAAGTTGTTAGATGCTGGGATCATCTATCCAATTTCTGATAGCAAGTGGGTGAGCCCAATACATGTTGTGCCCAAGTGAGCTGGATTAACGGTAGTGAAGAACAAGGATAACGAGTTGGTGCCGACTCATATTCAGTCTAGATGGAGAGTTTGTATAGACTACCAAAAATTGAACGCTGCCACCAGGAAAGATCATTTTCCTCTTCCATTCATTGACCAAATGGTGGAGCGTTTAGCTGGGCACGAGTATTACTATTTGTTAGATGGTTATTCTGGATATAACCAGGTCCCAGTGGACCCCAAAGATCATGAGAAGACTACATTTACTTGTCTGTTTGGGACATTTGCCTAACGTCGCATGCCGTTTGGGCTGTGCAATGCACCTGCTACTTTTCAGCGGTGCATGATCAGCATATTTTTCAACATGGTAGAGCGTTTTATGGAGATCTTCATGGATGACTTCTTCATCTTTGGTTCATCTTTTCAGGAGTGTTTGCATCACCTCACTTTAGTCTTAGTGAGGTGTAAAGAGAAGAACCTTGTGCTTAACTGGGAGAAATGTCATTTTATGGTTAAGCAGGGGATTGTACTGGGGTATGTCATATCTTACAGAGGCATTGAGGTAGACAAAGCGAAGGTAGATTTGATCTCTAACCTTCCACCCTCACGTACTGTGAAGGAAATCTGTTCCTTCTTGGGCCATGCAGGGTTCTACAGGTGATTCATCAAGGATTTTAGCAAGATTGCCAGGCCCTTGTGCAGGTTGTTGGCAAAAGAGACCCCATTTGAATTTGATGAAGAATGTTTGAAAGCATTCGGGGCTCTGAAGGAGATTTTGATGTCCACACCAGTTATTAGACCACCCAATTGGGGTGTACCTTTTGAGATCATGTGTGACGCATCAGACTATGCAGTAGGAGTTGTTTTGGGGCAGCGCATTGAGAAACTCCCCCATGTCATTTACTATGCGAGCAGGACTCTGAACCATGCACAACTCAATTAATCCACCACAGAAAAGGAGTTGTTGGCGGTCATTTTTGCGCTGGACAAGTTTAGATCCTATTTGTTAAGATCTAAAATCATTATCTATTCAGATCACGCGGCATTGAAGTATCTTTTTTTCAAGAAAGATGCTAAATCCCACCTGATCCGATGGATTTTGCTGCTTCAAGAGTTTGACATAGAGATTCAGGATAAGAAGGGTTCCAAAAATGTGGTGGCAGATCATTTGTCAAGGTTGACCATGGATTTCACTGGGGACGCCACCCCCATTTTAGAGACCTTTTCTGATGAGCAATTGATGCACATTGCTCACAATCCCGCACCTTGGTATGCGGACATCGTGAACTATCTTGTCACTGCCCAAATGCCTTTGCATTGGGGGCAACAAGATAAGCTCAAATTTTTGACCAAGGTGAAGACCTTTTTATGGGATGATCCTTATCTGTTCAAGTATTGTCTGGATCAGATCATTAGGAGGTGTATACCTGAGTTTGACCAATCCAATGTCATCTCATTTTGTCATGATCATGCATGTGGAGGCCATTTCAGTGCAAATAAGATTGCTGCAAAGATTTTGCAGTGTGGATTTTATTGGCCCACCATGTTTGGAGACACTCGTGCTTATTGCACATCCTGTGAGCGCTGTCAGAAACTAGGGAGTATTTCAAAGAGGAACATGATGCCCCTCAATCCTATTTTGGTAGTTGAGATTTTTGATGTGTGAGGCATTGATTTCATGGGACCTTTCCCAAACTCCTTTGGGTTTCTGTACATTTTAGTTGTTGTGGACTATATGTCCAAGTGGGTGGAGGCAGTTGCGTGTGTTGTGACAAATACTACCTAAATTAATAGATAATATTTGCTACATTTTACTTGCAAGTGCACAAGGTCAAAAGATGTAGTAAAGTGTAAGTGCAAGATCGATCCCACAGGGATTGGTAAATAACGCTTAAAATTAGATTTGTGATAAAAAGTAAGAGAGAAAAATTGAGTTTGATTTAAATAATGCGAAAGAGGTAGGGCTTTGATTTCCACCACTAATCATGCTTATATAATAAAACAATATGCCAATGCTCAAATTACATGATGAATATTCAATGGTTGCCAACCTAAGGGCATGGTGTATACTCCTTAAGCTATTGGTTTCCCTAAGCAACGAATTAGGCATGGTGTATACTCTAACTCTTTTCTTCCCTAAAGGATTTAGCATGGTGTATACTAAGTTGTTCTCTAGGAAAGCATATGAACTGTGAAAACCGACAACCACATGAGACCTAGGGCATGGTGTATACTCCCGGTTTCCCATGTTGATTAACCCAAGAACCCGGTGTGGATTACTTTCGTTACTTATGTTAAACCCAGGACTCGGTCATCCAAATTGATCTAACTAACAAGTCCATACCACATGCATATGTTGATCAGGCAGACACATATGAGGAATTCATGAAAACAGGTATTAATCAAGTTAAATACTATCATGCAATTATCGCAAAGGCGCCAATATTGAATTAAAATATAAACATAATTAGGGCTTCAATCTAGCCCTACTGAAAGGTTTAGTTACACATAATATTGATGCTAATCATCTTCATAAAATAAACTTAAGGAAAAGAATAAACCCGGAAAAATTGTTCTCTTGAAAGCCGTAAATTCTTCTCCAAAAATCGCCTCCTTTCTTCTATGTTTACAGGCCTATTTATAGACTCTAAGAGGATTCTAGAAACCCTAAAAATCGTAGGGTTTGAATCCTTGTGCAACAAGGATTTACAAACCCTAAAACTTAAAACTTCCATAATAGGGCTGCGGCTGGTTTGGGCTTCACGCCTAGGTGCGCTCGATCGCACTCGGGCTGCGATCGATCGCACTGTGATCGATCCCCTTCTTTTGCGCACGAACGCAGGTGCGTTCGATCTTCTGCTTGGGCGCTCGAGCGCTGGTGCGCTCGATCGCAGGTATCTTGCGATCGTTCGCACTTACAGCCTCCAGATCCTTCTTGAGCTTCTTCTAGTTTTCTCCAAATTCTCTTCCGTTAAGCCCTAGACTTTCTTTTCTTCCAAAGGCCTGTAAAATAGAGAAAACACAAAAAGAAGTAAAATAGAACAAAATAACACATACTAAAGGCATAACAAACATAAATTAAGGGGCTTAAATATGAATATTTAAGCACTTATCAACGTGCAAGACCAATGACCACAGAGTGGTGGTCAAATTTTTAAAGGACACTATTTTTGCTAGGTTTGGTATACCTACAGCAATTATCAGTGATGGAGGCACGCATTTCTGCAATCAAATTTTTGAGCAGCTGATGAAGAAGTATTTCATCACACATAAGGTTGCCACCCCTTATCACCCACAGACGAGTGGGCATGTTGAAGTGTCAAAATGCGAGATCAAACACATTTTGGAGAAGACTATGAACCCCAACAGAAAAAATTGGTCTTTGCGATTGAATGACGCTTTGTGGGCATATAGGAGAGCATACAAAACTCCGATTGGGATGTCACCATATCGGCTGGTGTACGGGAAGGCATGCCATCTTCCCGTCGTGTTGGAGCATCGAGCTTATTAGGCCATCAAGTAGCTGAACTTCAATTTTTTGAAGGCTGGCTCTCAAAGGAAGCTCCAACTCACTGAATTAGAGCAGCTGAGGAATGATGCTTATGACAGTTCGAAGAAGTACAAGGCACACACGAAGAGGGTTCATGACCAGAGCATTCTGAGGAGATCTTTTGAGCCTGGTCAGAAAGTTCTCCTTTACAATTCTCGGCTGCATTTATTCCTTGGCAAGCTGAAATCTCGATGGACTGGCCCATTTATCATTAGGATAGTGTTTTCTCATGGGGCCATCGAGATAGAGAATCCCAAGAATGGTAACACCTTTAAGGTGAATGGACAACGTGTAAAACCATTCTTGGAGTTGAGGAGTTCAGAGGTTGAGGCTATTCTGTTGGAGGATCCGATTTATTCGGGTTAATTTGTAGTCTCATGTGACTAGTCTGGCTGAAGACGTTAAACTTAGCGCTTGTGGGAGGCACCCCTCATTATTTTTATTATCTTTTGATTTTGTTTGTTTGTGTTTTGTTTTGTTTTTCAGGTTAAGTGTTTGCCATCCAAGTTTGGAGAGCGTTCTCTTACGTTTTGCCTAACTTGCGACATTCCTCTGGTATTGTATTTCTGGGCACATTGGGGACATTGTGTCATTTTAGTGTGGGGGTAGGGTAGACGCTGTTGCTTTTCTTTGTGAATATTTGTTGTTCTTTGTGCATATTTTGTGCATATTTGTTGTTTTTGTAAAATTTTAAATTTTTTGTGCTATGTTGTTGATTGGGCATGACTTACATCATATCTGTGGATTGCATATCATTGGTGTGTTTAACTTGATTGAACACTACATATCATTAAAAATCCAAGTTTTCAATTCATATGTTGAATTAGAGAGACTTCGCATGTTTGATCCTTTTTTCACATGCACACTAGCATAGGGTCTGTGAGGTATGAAATTTGACTTGAGAAGTGTTTTTCTTGAGATTTGTGGGTTGTTGTGATGTGTGATGATGAACCTTGGTTGTCAGAAAAAAAAATAAAAAATTGAGCTTTTCATTGAGTAACTGGAACTCTTGCCTCATTAAACAATGAGTGTTCGCGTAAAAAGATGAGAATTCTTAACCAAGTGATTGTATGGCTAGTTAGACTTCGTAGCTCTTTTTGACTTGAGTAATTAAGCCCTTAGGGATGTCTTTACATCTAGTGCCCTAAAACCTTCTGGTTTGGGAGTCACTGGCCCAGCACTGGTTACATGAGTCATTTAGCTCAAGGGAGTCAAGCATTGCATAGCCTACATAAAATATATATATAAAAAAAAAATTACATTTTTCAATTCAAGCTTTGGTTGTTTTTATCACATTGTAGTCCTATGATTTTTGAGATGCACGTCTTTTGAAAAATTGAAACCCCATGAGCATATGTTAGTTCACTTTGTACTTTTTGGAGCATGTTTTGTCTCGATTTTTCAGCCGTGATTTGATTGATGTTTGGAGCCCTTGATGATGTGGTTTGTTTGTTCAAAATAGTTAAAATTGCTAATGATGTATGAACCATATGTTTGTGTGAAAGGCTTTGTCTGTCAATAACATTGTGCCAAATAAATGTTTGTGGGTATCATTCTTGGAAAACCCTCACGAGACTTCACTCGTCCTCTAAGGAATCCCTAGAGGTTTAAAAGGCTTGTTGCATATGCTAAATGCAGCCGTTCTCCCACGAAAGCAGACCTATGTTTAATTGTGTTTTTCATTTTCTTTTGCTAAGGGACTAGCAAAATATAAGTTTGGGGGTATTTGATGAGTGCTTAATCGAACCCCTTTATTTATGTTTGTTAAGCCTTTAGCCGTGTTATTATCTAACATTTTAGTTTGTTTTAGTATCTTTTGGTGTTGCAGGTCCTTATGGTAAAACCTCGGCAGAAAGGGTGAAAAAGGGCAAAAAGAAGAGAAGTATGCTCCCTGCCACTGCGCTCGAGCACACAAGGAGCGATCGAGCGCAATGCGCTCGAGCCTAGTTCCCACGATCGAGCGCAGGCCTAGTTAGCCTGTGTCTCACGCGGTTGCCCTAGCCGGCCCTAAGCCTCCATCGCTTTCTCCTTGCGTCGTGGCAGTTACGAGCATTCGATCGCGGCTTCGATGATCGATCATATACATGACTGCGCTCGAGCGCACCGCCTGCGATCGAGCGTAGCTCTCTGACCTGGCAGCAACTTAGTTTTCTATAAATACATGCCTTGTGTAATTTATTTTTGCTACGTTTTTTGGAGCGCAGCTTAAGAGCAGAAACCCTCTGTTTGGGTCTGCCCCTACCCTTTTAAACCTCAAACTTTATTTTCTTTCTATTTTTAATGCATACCTTTACTTTATTGTCATTCAATCTTATTATGTGTGGCTAATCTTCAACTAAGATTGAAGATGAAGTCTCACCCTTAGCATTTATTTATTGCTTTTACGTTTAACGCATTACATTCCGTCATTTAATTATTGTATTCGTTTCATTTTCAATTTAAGTGACATAAGTTGTGAGTGATTGCGGTTTGTGATGCATTGAGAGTCCTACATTTGTTGTGTTCCACGCTGGGTGCAAAACGGATGATTGAAACTCAATTAAATATCTACTGTGATCAATGGATACAGTGGATGATTCTATTGAGGATTAATATCCGTTATGGCTCCTTAACGGTAAACACATCAAATCAATTTGACTAGTTTCACAAAGGCAATAGAGTATGATTAAGGGTTAAAATCGATAAACGGATGTGTGAGTTTTACGTTTAAGCAAGCATTTTAATATTGGGTGAGGTCGAGTCTTTAGCCTTAGTTACTTTTCTTTATTCGTTTAAGCTGTTTAGAATAGTTTACATTTCCGCACGCTTTATGTTCGGTTATTTGTCAAAAATTCGGAACTAGGTTAAAATAGAGTTAGTCCAATTATAATATTAGTTTTAAAAAAAAAAGCCTATCTTTGTGGATTCGATCCTCTACTTAGCAACGCTACACGAACAATGACTCGAGCTATTGTGAGTACACGAAAATTTGTACACCATATGTCCGTCAATAAGTAGCGTACGTCTGCACTAAAAGACAAGAGCGTACATTCGCCTAACCTAGCATACGTCCTCCCCAAAAGACAAGGGCGTACGTCTGCCAAAAAGTGGCTTACGTCCAGTCTAGAAGTCCAATTCCCCAAAATGCCCTCCTAGCAGATCCTAATGACCCAAAGTCCAAATTAACCTTCTAACTAAGCCATTTATGCTTAGTTAAATAGTAGTGCCTCCAAATCTTAAGAGCAAACACAACCGCTGCCAACTCTAGGTCGTGTGTAGGATAGTTCTGCTCGTACGGCTTTAGCTGGCGTGAAGCATAGGCAATAAAATTGCCGTTTTGCATCATCACGCAACCTAAACCCTTCTTAGAAGCATCGCTATACAATACAAAATTACCAGATTCTGTAGGTAATGCCAACACTGGAGCAGTCAACAATCGCCTCTTTAGCTCTTGGAAACATTGCTCACACTCATCCGTCCAAATAAAACGAGCAGTCTTCCTAGTCAAAGCAGTGAGTGGTTCCGACAACTTTGAAAAACCTTCGATGAAGCGTCGATAATAACCAGAGAGTCCTAAGAAACTCTGAATCTCGAACACGCTAGTTGGTCTTGTCCACTCTACCACGACCTTCACCTTCTCTGGGTCAACTGCTACTCCTTCACCAGAAATCACATGTCTGAGGAAAGACACGCTATCCAGCCAAAACTCGCACTTCTCGAGTTTAGCATGGAGCTTCTCCCTCCTAAGCCTCTCCAATGCCTTCCGTAGATGCTCCTCGTATTCCTCCAACGTCCTTGAGTAGATTAAGATGTCGTCAATAAAGACAACGGTGAACTGATCCAAGTAGTCATGAAAGACTCTGTTCATTGTGTCCATAAAGACTACTGGCGCATTAGTTAGTTCGAAAGACATAACTAATAACTCGTAGTGTCCATAACGACTCCTAAAGGCTGTTTTAGGAATGTCCTCTTCATTCACCCTCACTTGGTGATAGCCTGAGCGCAAATCGACCTTGGAAAACACTCGCGCTCCTTGCAGTTGATCTAACAGGTCGTCAATCCTTGACAAAGGATATCGTTTCTTGATCGTTACCTTATTCAACTCCCGATAGTCAATGCACATCCTCGTTGACCCGTCATTCTTCTTAACAAACAACGCCAACGCTCCCCATGGTGATATACTAGGGCAAATGAAACCCTTGTCCAAAAGCTCCTGGAGCTGTTCCTTTACCTCCTTCAACTCCGACGATGCCATCCTATACGGTGCCTTAGAGATAGGATTAATGCCTGGCACACACTCAATCCCAAACTCCACCTCCCTCTGTGGTGGTAATCCAGAGTAATCTGTCGAAAAGACATATGGATACTCGCACACCATAGGAATATCTTCCAGATTCTTCTTTGCTTGCTTCGTTGGAGCTACAATGAATGACAAAAATGCCTGATCGCCTCCGATGATAAGCTTCCTAGCTTGCACAACCGAAATCGTTGGAGGTAAAGACCTCGCTCGCGATCCAACGTACGTCAATTTTCCTTCTTCCCATGGCGTAAGCGTCACTTGCTTTAGAGCACAGTCGATAACCGCTGAATGCTTTGCCATCCAATCCATTCCGAGAATAACGTCATAACTAAACATAGGGAGAACAACTAAGTTTGCGGGAAGTACTCTAACAGGGCATTCGCAAACCACACGCTTACAAACCACAGTTTTCCCTACGGGGGTAGTTACAACTAGACCAGGTTCCAAAGTTCTCACAACAAGTCTAGATAACCTTACGAACATTATAGATACGAAAGAGTGGGTAGCCCCCGAATCAAACAAAACTGAAGCTTCAAATCCAAGTATAGGGGTAGTACCTGTCACTACTTCCGATCCTCCTTCCGATTCTCCTGGAACAAGCGCGTAAACCCGAGCTGGCGCCAAAGGCTTCTGAGCAACCCCTTTGCCCATGCAATCCTTGCTGAAGTGACCAAACTGGCCGCATCGATAGCAAGTCCTAGTTGCCATCCTGTAGGGTCCTTAGTGTACATGGTTACACTTCTTGCACAGCTCTGACGTCTGATTCTTCTACGACGAAACTGGAGGGTTAACAGAGGTACGTCCTTGTGACCTCTGGGGTGGAAAACTCCCCACCGCCATTCTCTTAGCTGGTCTGGCTCCTCCGACCGAAGTACCAATTCCTTGAATCCTCATCTTCTGATCCGCGTACTTAGCCGTATTCTCCTTCAGACTTTCCTCATAGATTGATGCCTTATCGACCAACTGGGAGAAATCCTAAATGTCTAAACAACTCATCATGATCTGAATACGATAGTTCAAACCTCGTTCAAACTTCTTCGCCTTCTTTTCTTCAGTCGGGATGAGGTATAACCCAAAGCGCGACAACTGCAGAAACTTCAATCATCGACATCCTTCCTTGGACCAAATCCAAAAATTCTCGTGCCGTCGCTTCCTGTACGACTCTAGGAAAGAAGTGCCGATTGAACTCGTGTTTGAAGACTTCCCAAGAAATAGCAGTCTCTGAACCCAAGTCAGCAACCAGCACCACTTTCTTATCCTGCCACCAGCACTTAGCTTCTCCAGTCAGCTTGTAAGTAGCATAAGCCACCTTCTGCTCATTCGTACATACAAGGGTAGCTAACAACTCCTCCATGTCATTCAACCAATTCTCAGCGCGGATGTGATCGGCTCTCTTGTCAAAATTCTCTGAGTGATGACTACAAAAATCCTTCAGAGAACATCCAGTACCTTCAGCTGGCTGTCTCGCAACCCTATCGCGATCTAAGGCCAAAACCAACTGGCCAATCGCGTCCATCACTTGGCTTCCTAGGAGTGTCGCCTCATCAACGGGAATGTCCACAGGCTCGAGGTGAACACCTCCCTCTCCGATCTCTAGTGCATTAAGTCCGGTTGTAGGGTTCCTTCGAGACAACATTCTCTACAGCGAAGAGTAGAGTTAGAACCGACTCAACTAGAACCAAGCGACCAAGCCTAGAGACTAAGTTCTAATCACTCATCTAGCCTAATCTCTGGTGTGATCATGGCTTAAGTTCTCTTTTCCCTCTATCCTATAGTCTTCTCAGACCAAAAGCTCTGATACCAACTATGACGCCCCGCCCGATGGGCAAATCAATTAATTAGTAATTGATCCCACATCGCATTATCCTAGCCATGTCCCTCCAAGACACGACCTCTAGGAAAAACATTTTTTCGTCGTAACGAGAAAATTACAGCGGAAGACTTTACCAAGACTATGGGATTAAGAGATAGTAATTGAACATCTTACAGTAATACTAGAGATAAAGTACTACATCATCAATATCATAAATAGTCACCAAATGTACTAGTCATCAGACAATCAGCGGAAAAATAGATACAGCCCAAATAACAACGCCAACATTGTTCACAAAAGATCAGTAGATCAAAGCCTAGAACTAAGCTTCAACAGAGCTAGTGAAATCAAAATCTCTATCATGTCTGCACGGGCAGATCCTCCAGCCTCCCACATCGAGCGCAACCAAATAGGGTCTATGTCCTAAAAAATCACACGGATCAAGTCCTGAGCTAGCACCAAAGTCCGCTTCGACGGCATTTTCTTCTAAAGTGGCTAAACCGTATAATAATCGTAATGGGAGATGAAACATAAAGAAAATGATAAGTCTAAGACTTAGTAATTTTTAACGCAGATAATACCCATGCCAGTTTGGTAATGAACTCAGATGTTTAATAAGTAAAAATAATTCCATCATGACAGCTTATTTATAAGTGATATATATATAGTAATGATATATGCATATGATGTAAACAACAGTCATAGTTCAACAGTATGGTCTATTTGAGATATTACCATTCTCAGCAAGGTTGATGCTGTCCCGAGGGACCTATAATATAATGCCAGTGCTCCAGCCATTGCATAACATACCGTACATAACATTAACGATACGATTGAGTCTGACCCCGAGTGGCCCACACCAACTAATGACGTCTATCCTATAGTGACCAAACCATTGGGAATGGTTGCATCAAGGTCACGAAACCAATGGATCCAAAGCCCCGTATAACACACATTTGACCATAAAGCTAACATGTATAGTAAGCCCATGGCCAATACTGCCTCACATACCGGTGTACCATGTCATATGATGCAATTATCTTGTCTGTATTTTACATGCATGTTATTTTACAAGTCTCACTTGGTTAACATGTTCAGCATAACATTTTCTCAAAATGACAGAGTTCATGTGCAACAAGTATAAACTGTGATAGTTGTAAAATATGCATGTTTTCTCGATACACAAAATAGATGTGCAGTGCATGGAAAAATAGCAATGAGCATTATGTGAGTTAAAACTCACCTGGATTGAAAAGCGTCTTCAAAAACTCCAAAAGATCTGGGTTCTCCAAATTTGTGGAAAACCTTCTATTAGTCCTAATTCCAATAAAACAACTCTAAAGTAAGAAAAATAGGAGCTATGAGACGGTTGGTGAAAATAGGATTTTCCTGTCACACACTGACCGTACATCCGAGCTCGGGGCTGTACATCCACCATGTCATGACGGGCCGTACATCCAGCACAACACCTTACGTCCGCTATGTGGGTTCTCAGAGAAAACCTCATTTTCTCTCCATTGTTTGCCTATTCTCCAACTCCTAGGGCTACTAGGAACACCCTAAAGCCTTTTAGTCTAGTTAATAACCTCCATGCAACGTAACAACTCTAAGCTAATGAAAATGCTAACCCAAACGAGATTCAAAGCGTAACTAAGCTAGCAACTACAACTAAATATAAAACGAGCAGCATAACGATGTATTTAATAGCTAAGGATTGAACATTACCTCTTTGAAACAAAACCGCAAGAGTTCCACCTCACGAACATTCTGAAACACCCAAACGCCTAACACACTCTCACCAAACACTCACAACACTTTGGAAACTCGCACTGGCAGCCTAGGGGCGTCTGAAAACAAGTGAAGAAACTAAAGGGGGTAGGAGGTATTTATAGGAGAGGGCTGCCAACAACTCCCTTGGCAAAGTAGCGGACGTTCGGCCAAAGGGGCGTACGTCCGATGGTCTCCGCCCAGCGGTCCAAAGGCTACCTCGTATGTCTAGGTATTAATCAGAGGGTATTCAAAAAAGGTATTCAAAAAGTAGCGTATGTCCGGTGGTCCCACGTACGTCCACCTGTACGGTTTGCAGAGTGTACGTTCAGTGGTCCCCACTATACGTTTGCACTACAGACAGCAACGTACGTCCGCCAGACCTAGCGTACGTCCGCTTAAAAGTCCAAATTGCCCCTCTAGTGTCCTTAGTGACCCAAAGCCCAAATTAACTCTCCCAACTAAACTACTTATGCCTAGTTAATAATTTGGATCAATACAAGATGTCAATTTGCAAAGGTTCGATTTAACCAAGAATCTTTGCCTTGTGAAGAAATTCCAAAACTATGATAAATTAACAAGGAAAACACAAGCTCATCTCCCATATTATGGGGATCTTACTGGTACATGCATACTAGATTAGAAAATGTAAGTAAATCAAATTCTACATATATCATAACCAGAGTTTAGAAGATAAAAGAGTTAAAGAAACAATCAAGATTAAAGAGCATCAGCACCATATGAGCAACTGAAAACACGAGAGAATGGCCATTAACTGAAAAAAAAATCATCTTCTATATTCAAAATTTATTTTCATATATAAATAAGATTTTTGTTTTTATTGTTGTTTCTTACATTCTTTAACTTCTTCCGATCTCTTACACTTGTTGCACCACCAAAGACAAACATTAAATAAACTTAACAATTGAAACTTCATAGGCCACAAGAACATTCTTCTATTCTTCAAAATGCACAATTAGTTGCCATAAACAAAGTCATTATCAACCTCATCAAATCTTTTCTTTGATAAGTAAATGAATGGGTAGCTTTACTACCATTCAAAACATAAGGACAGCATCAGATACATTTCTAGCCTCATGAACTTACTCATTACAAGCAACACGGTAGCTCTTATTAAGTTAGAATAAGAATACAGACATTATCAACCTCCACCAATTAAATTTTCAACAAGATTTCCATAACACAGCTAAGTACTCAAATTATCACGATCTAATGGAGAAAATCACCAAGCAACCTTAAACAACACCACCAAATGGGTCACATCCGGTTGTGTATCATCAAGCAAGTGAAATGGATTCCCACAATAGAAGGGTCTCATCCAAAAAAAACAAACTAACACACTTAATAAACCAATTACCAATTAATCAAACTCAAAAACACATACAAAATCCCAATACAAGTAAAATGTTAAAAAAATCAAGGACTGCAAACTCAAATTGTAGCATGAGTTCTATGTTGCAGCGCACTCATGGATCCGTATCATTTTGTATTACAACTATACACTTACCAGCTACAGCTACCATGCTAAGAAGAGATTTATGTTGAATATAGGTGTAATATTCTTTTTGATGACTCATCTTCAAATGGTGACAACCAAAGGGCTGGCACATAACACCATTTTGTTCGATTGAATAAATATATCAATCAAATTTTCTGAGTTCAGATTCAACAATTCAATTGGAACAAGTTATATGACACAATAATCCAAGTGCAGTACAAGTATGATAGGTCAGGTAGATAAGGTATAACTAGGGTTATTTAATTACTTTAACACTAAGCATTTAGTTCTATACTTTACAACAACAAAAAAAATTAATATACATCTCTCTTTGCATCAGTGCAGCAATTTACAGAGATGGTGGGATCAAACTCCAAACTTTTGCAAACAAAATCAGTGAAAAACAAACAAACACACAGGCACACGCACACCTGCCCATTATGCAGCATACAAATATGTAGTCTTACGGTTGATAGCATGTAGATAATAGTTTAGAAATTTCACCATCACGTGGAACCCCCAACTCAACTCTAATGAACCAAAAGTTATGACCGCTATACAGAGTATCAGCTTTACTTTAGGAAATGAACTTAAACCCTAACCCTCCGTTTGGTTTCTTGGAAGAAAATCGTAGAAAAATGATAAAAAACAACAAGAAACTATGAATCTCCTCTCTGTTTCATTTCCTTCCATTTTCTCAACGGTCAAATGTTAATAAAATCAAACTCATCTCACCACAATCAACTCAGACCACAAACCTCTGTTTGCTTGCCTAGAAACAATATATATATATCAACAAACATATATCAAGAGAAAAATAAAATAAAAGGAACTCGGTATAGCTGACGCAGCTATGAAATTTAACCGATTCTTTCTCAATAACCGAACAGAACCACAAACTCACTTCCCTGACTCCATCCAATCTTAGGGTTTCCACAACCTTCAAAAGAAAATTAACCAAAAAAAAATATATATAAATTAAGCAATCACATAAATGAAATGACTACTTAAACAAGGGAATTTGCATTTCAAATGAATCTGAAATAGTTGGTTTTGGCGAAGAAGAAGACATGGATACTCTGCAACTAGAAGAAGATAATTACAAAGAGAGGAGAGGGATAAGGGCGTGGTAACAAGAGAGGAGATCACATACCTGAGGAGAGGAGATCGACGGTGATGCTGAGGATATGCCGGCCGGAGTGTTGCCGGAGGGAGAGAGAGTGACGGCCGAAGATTATTTTGGCAGAGAGAGAAGAAGAAGAAGAAGAAGACATGGATACTCTGCAACTAAAAGAAGATAATTACAAGGAGAGGAGAGGGATAACGATGAGGTAACAAGAGAGGAGATCACATACCTGAGGAGAGGAGATTGATGGAGATGCTGAGGATATGCCGGCCGGAGTGTTGCCGGAGGGAGAGAGAGTGACGGCCGGAGATTATTTTGGCGGAGAGAGAGCGACTGTGAGACTGACCGAGCGATGGAGGAGAGAGTGAGTGAGAGAGAAAACGACAGAGAGGAAGAGGAGAAGGAAAAAAAGAGAGAGCTAGGGAGAGGAAGAGGCGTCTGCGCGGGATGAGAGAAAAAAACGAGGGGGAGAGGAAGAGGAGAAGAAAAAAAAGAGAGAGCTAGGGAGAAGAAGAGGCGTCTGCGCGGGATGAGAGGAAAAAACGAGGGGGAAGAGAAAAAAAGAGGGGTCTGCACGGGATGAGAGAAAAAAAGAGGGGGGAAAGACAAAAAAAAGAGGGGGAAGCTACCAAAAAAATAAGCGCCAAATTTTTCGTATTACTATTAGCGTCCACTTTTGTACATTATCGCGTCGACTTTCAAAGTCGACGCTGATAATCCTATATATATTTTTTTATTTTTCATAAGGGTATTAGCATCCACAAAAGTGGATGTTGATAATCCTATATATTTATTTATTTTTATTTTTTATGGAAGTCGACTCTGATAATCCTATATATATTTTTTTATTTTTCATAAGGGTATTAGCATCCACGAAAGTGGATGTTGATAATCCTATATATTTATTTATTTTTATTTTTTAATAAGAGTATAGTAATTAATATATATATTTGGTTTTTTAAAATTTATTAAACATTTATATTATTCTATTAAAATTAAGACCTATAGGAAAAAAAAAACACTTAAATTTTTTGGGTTACAATTATATATTTTTATATTTTTATTTAATATATATACACCATTTTCTATATATATTTTCAATCCAACTCTACATTATTATTATTATTATTATTATTATTATTTTAGTGAATCATATAAGCTAGCCAATTAAATTAAAACTTGTAAGACATTGTGTCAAGTTTGATCATAGTTAGTCGAACTAATTCATTAGGATTGATCGGATGTTAGATTGAACAGTTGATTCTATCACGATCAATTGAACTAATTCACTAGGATCAATCGGATGATCGATTGATCATTTGATCATATCACAGTCAATCGAACTAATTCATTAGGATCGATTGGATGTTCGATTGAACATTTGACCCTATCACGATCAATCGAACTAATTCACTAGGATCGATTGAATGATCGATCGATAATTTGATCATATCACGATCAATCGAACTAATTCACTATGGTTGGTCGGATGATCGATCGAACATTTAATATATCATAGTCAATCAAACTAATTCATTATGATCGATCAATAATTTGTTTAAAGTATAATCAATCATTTGATCCTATCACGATCAATCGAAAGAATGCACTAGGACCAATCGAATGTCTAATCAAACATTTAATTTCAATTGTTTCAATCATTTGATCATATCACGATCAATCGAACTAATTCACTAAGATCGATCAGATATTCAATCGAACCTTCAATCGAATGGTTGAATGATCCTATCAAGCTTAATCAGACTAATGCACTAGGATTGTTTAGACGATTGATTGGATGTTCAATTGATTAAATGATCAATCAGGATAATGCACTAAGAGTAATCGGATATTCGATTAAACATTCAATTGTGTCAAATTGGATCGATCAATTGATCATATTAAAAAAAATTATTTATTTATTCATTTTTTAATTTCTCATTTTTATTTGATCATATCATGATCAATTGAACTAATTCACTAAGATCAATCGGATGATTGATCTAACTTACAATCGTATAAAGTTTGCTTGATCATTTGACTGTATCACTATTGATCAATTGAACTAATTCACTAGGATCGATAAGATATTCGATCGAACCTTCAATTTCAATTATGTCCAATTTGATCAATCAATTGATCCTATCACGATCAATCAAACTAATTTACTAGGATCGATCGGATATTCGATTGAATCTTTAATTTCTTTGAAATTTAATCGATCATTTGATCATATCACGACCGATCAAATATCCAATAATTTATATAAAAGAAATAATGACATATTATCGGGGCTAATATGACTCAGTTTAGTCGACGTTCATAGTTAGACTATCAGCGTCGACCTGTAGAGATCGACGCTGATAGTTTAAGTATTACTTTCTTTTTTTTTTAATTGTTAACAATTTATATTAGTTTATTAAAACTAAGTCCTACAGAAAAAATAAATAAACTTTTTGGTTTATAATTATAAATTTTTACTATTTTTAATTTTTTTATGGTATATATTTTTAGATATATATATTATTTATTTTCAATTGAACTCAATGGCTTATTATTATTATTATTATTATTCCTGCCCATTAAAAAATCATATAAGCCTATCAACTTTTTTTGTTAGCCAATTGACAATATATGTGAAGGAGCAGGGGCTGGCTCACTTTGACACTGGAAAAGGCAAGCTCGGGGGGAGGGTTTGACAGGGTCTATACATGAATCCAAAAGACTATTAAGATCTAAGAGAAAATACATAGCAGCACCAAAGAAGGGAGAGGGTGGTGAAGGAAAGAGGACACGCAGGGCAACAATCGCAGTGGGTACTGTGGAACACGAAATGGCGGAGGTTGGAAAATAGCCCCACCAATCGCCATGATTCTTTTAAGCTGGAACTGTCGAGGGCTTAGGAACCCTCGGTCAGTTCGTGATCTTTGCCAATTGGTAAAGGAGAAGAAGCCCGACTTTTTGTTTCTAATGGAAACAATAAGTCAGAAACACAAAATGGAAAGGTTAAGAGTAAAATTGGGTTATGAGGGTTTGCTCGTGGTGGACCCAGTGGGGCGGAATGGAGGCTTAGCCTTGTTTTGGATGGAAGGTTTGGGGTTGGAAATTCAAAAATTTTCTCGGCGACATATAAGTGCAGTGATATAGGGCCCATGGATCAATAAGAATTGGAAGTTCACTGGATTTTATGGCAATCCTGACACCTCAAAGAGAGACGAGTCATGGGATCTATTGCGGCATCTCAAACAGTTTTCTCCTTACCCATGGTTATGTGTGGGGGATTTCAACGAAATCACCGCACAAAATGAGAAGGGGGGAGCGAATCTAAGGAAAGAAAGCCAAATGGAAAGATTTTGGGTGGCACTTGACGATTGTGCTCTCTGTGATTTGGGCTTAACGGATCCAAATACACATGGAGTAATGGTCATAGTGATGGAAGTTTTACCAAGGAAAGGCTGGACCGAGTAGTAGCTAATGTGGGGTGGTGTTCGGTGTATAAGGAGGTAGAAGTTAGAATTGTGGCAACACGTACATCATACCATAATCATGTGCTAGTTGAGTTCCATGAGGAGCAGCAGGATGAACGGAGAAGGCATAGCAGTTTAAAGTTTGAAGCCAAATGGTGGGTGGATGATGAGTGTGGCACAGTAATTAAATCAGCATGGGAGGACGATGATCTCATAGCAAATCATATCACGGGTGTTAGGAAAAAACTTGCAAATTGTCAAAGAGCTTTGACTGGGTGGAGCAGATGGAAATTTGGAGATGTGGAGGAGAGCTTAAAAAAGAAAACAAAAAAAACTGGAGAAATTGCAACAAAACAAAAATGCAAACAATCAGGGGGCCATAAAACATCTTCAGAATGATATAGCAGATGTGTTGGAGCAGAAGGATATCCGATGGAAACAAAGGGCTAAACAAAACTGGTATACATATGGGGATCAAAATAACAATTTTTTCATGCGTGGGCCCATCATTGAAGATAGATTAATACCATCAGGAAGATTCAAGATGAGGCAAGGTGTGTATGGTCTAAAGAAAAGGAGATTGGCAGGGCATTTGTCCATTACTATGAGAAATTATTTCAAGGTGGTATCATGGAGAGGGAGGAGGAATGCCTACGGGGAATGGAAAACCGTGTTACACAAGCCATGAATGACAAGCTCCTGCAACGTTTTGATGCTTCTGAAGTGGATGTTGCACTCTCTCAGATGCAACCTCTAAAGTAACCTGGGCCAGATGGGTATGCAGCTATAGTTTTTCAAAAGGCGTGGGGGACGGTCAGAGAGGATGTTTGCAAGGCAATATTAGCATTTCTCAATGATGACATTTTTTATGCTGAGATTAATCAAACTTATATTGCCCTCATACCAAAGGTAAAAGCTCCTATGCTTATTACTGAATATCGCCCTATCAGTTTATGTAATGTCATATATAAACTCATTGCGAAGGTCCTTGCTAACCGAATGAAAAAGGTTTTACCTTCTATCATTTCTCCATCCCAAAGTGCCTTTATTCCAGGGAGGTTAATCACTGACAATATACTTGTGGTCTTTGAAGCCCTGCACACAATGGATGTGAAGATGAAGGGAAAGGAAGGCTTCATGGCTCTCAAGTTGGATATGAGCAAGGCGTACGATCGGGTGGAGTGGAAGTTTTTAGAGTCTGTGATGCGAAAGATTGGATTTGCAGAGAGGTGGATTTCCATGGCAATGACATGCAACCAAACGGTTTCCTATTCCATACTAATCAATGAGAAACCATATGGTAAAATAATCCCAACAAGGGGGCTTCAACAAGGTGACCCTCTTTCCCCATACTTCTTTCTTTTATGTGCGGAGGGACTTAGTACCATCGTATCAAGAGCAGAGAATGAAGGTCACATTACAGGCTTACCATTAGTACGAGGAGGGACAAGGCTCAGTCATCTATTCTTTGCGGATGATAGCCTTTTGTTTTGCAAAGCAAGTATTGGGGAGTAGATTAATGTGGGAGGCATTGGAAATCTATGAAAAGGCTTCGAGTCAAAAGTTGAATGATACGAAGACGGCTATATTTTTTAGCTGAAACACTAAGCCGGAAGTCAAGACCGATATTCTTCATGTAATGGGGTAAGCGCTACACAAACTTATGAACGATACTTGGGCTTGCTAGCATTGGTAGGAAGGTCAAAAGTGAGTACATTTATGGATATTAAGGGGAAGGTGTGGGAACGACTTAATGGGTGGAAGGAGAAATTCCTCTCATAGGCAAGGACGGAAATTCTTTTGAAAGCTGTTGTTCAAGCCATTCCAACATATACGATGAGTGTATTCTAACTACCCAAATTGTTGTGTAACAAAATTAATTCCTTGATGGGGCGGTTTTGGTGGGGAGCTAAAGAAAATTAAACCAACGTTGCATGGATGAGTTGGAATCACTTGGGGAGGGTGAAACCCCAAGGAGGTATGGGGTGTAGGGACTTGGAGATATTTAACATGGCCTTGCTTGCAAAACAAGGATGGAGATTACTTCAACAGCCCGATACGCTTATTGCCCGAATTTACAAAGAAAAATACTTTCCACATGATACGTTCTTGACTTCACAACTGGGAAGGAGACCCTCTTATGCTTGGAGGAGCATATGGAATGCAAAGAAACTTCTACAAGAGGGGCTGGTGTGGAGGGTGGGAGATGGGCGATCAATTAAAATATGGGAGGATCGTTGGCTTCAAACACCAACCTCATTTTTAGTTCAATCCCCCGTACAGATTTTGGACAAGGAGGCCACAGTCAGTGAATTGATAGATGTAGACACTAGGTGGTGGAAGACTAATATGGTGTCTGAAATATTTTTGGCGGAGGAGGCAAGGAATATTTGCACTATTGTGATCAGCCCCTCCTTGCAAAGTGATAGGCTTGCGTGGGTGGGCACTAAAAATAGTGAATATACCATTCGAAGTGGATATCATTTTGCCAAGGAGAAGATGGATAGAAATGAAGGGTGTTCAACTGATTCGTCCAATATATCCTAATTCTGGAGTGCTGTATGGAATTTTAAGGGTCCAAGAGCTCTGAAAATGTTTCTATGGAGGGCTTGCAACAACATTCTGCCAACCAAGGAGAACCTGAACAAGAAGAAAATTACTGATGATCCGAAATGTCCCATATGTAGCAGTGATATGGAGACGGTGGGTTGTTGTACAAATTTATTGTACTCGCAAGTGCCCGAATCGTTTGCAATATAATGGTTTGCAAGTGCGAGGTCGAACCCATAGGGAATTGTATTCTTGAAAGGTCAATTTATATCTAAGCTAATTTAATCCTAATCTAGTTCCAAAAGGGTTTTGATTTGGGGTTTTTGAAAAACTAAAAGACTAAACATAAAATAAAATAAAATAAAAACAAAAGATAAAGTACTAAGGATGCGGAATCCACACTCACCAAATCAGAACAACACATACTTCATGTTCATCAACATTAATCCGAAGTTTTCACAAATTAAATCTAATGTATGTTTTACTATGCTTCAAAGAATTAATCAAAATCATCCCATGTATCCATTCATTGCACAAATCACAAAAGGAATCCAAATTTAATTGAAACACCAAATGTATCCGAAGAACAAATCACAAAGGATATCCAATTTTTAGGCATATAAAACCAAGCAATCAATTATGTGTAATTATCCTAAATCATCAAGTGTATCCTTGAATCACAACAACATATCCAAGAATCATTCCACACATTGAAAAGAAGTAAAACAATTAATATATTAAACCATAAAATCGAACAATAAAAACTTACATAAAAGTATTGTTGTTCTTCATAGGTGAGGCTTCATCCCCAACCTTAGTTGGGGGTTAGCCCGACATAAATATAAATTCTAAACTAGAAAAACTAAACTAAAGAGAAGCTGTGAATTTTTGTCTCCAGGCTTGTATCCTTTTTCTTAACTGCAAAGAGGTATATTTATAGGCTTAGAGAAGTCCTAGAAGCCCTAGTAAACCTAGACAATTCGGAGGTCAGTCTCCCAGTCAAAATGGAAGTATGAAATCCGGATAAGATTCGCTCAAATTTGCGTTCTCATATTGCGGGATGATTTTGGCATAGTAAACGTCCGAATTAGGAAAATCCTATTTCACAATAAATTATAGCATTTTGAACTAGCTTTCCACTTCCGTTGAATCATCTCAATCCGATATTTGAGCAGAAAGTTTTGGTCAAAACACTGAAACATATGCAGAATTTGAATTTGAATCCAATCCGAATTTATCTCCATTAAGGAAAATTCCGATTTTATCCTTTCTTTGATTTGGTCAAACTTAACCACATCTTCTAGGTCTTCTCAAAGTATGCTTTATTCCAAGACTTTGCAATTTTCTCCTTTTAAGATGCAATTTCTCTTCAGCAACCTACAAAACACTAAAACACAAATCTAACACAAAGCGTTAGATAACGACACAGCTAAATGATTAACTAATGTAAATTAAAGGGTCCAAATATGTAATATTTAGCTCTTATCAAACACCCCCAAACTTATATTTTGCTAGTCTCTTAGTAAAACAAAACAAAAAATAAAATGAAAGCAATAACATAAATCCTCTTTCGTGGGAGAGACGATTGCATTTAACATATGCAACAAACCTTTTAAACCTCTAGGCATCCCTAGAGGACAAGTGAAGTCTCGTGAGGGTTTAACAGGAATGATACCCACAAACATTGCAGCACTATGTTGTTAACAAGAACGAAGTTTCACATAAACCATGGTTCTTATTCATAAGCAAGCTTAAAAAGACAAACACCATCATCACCATCAACGGGTATCCAAAATCAAATAACTCATAAATGAATAATTAAGACATCAAATGTTCTGAAAAGTGTAAAGTGAAAATAGCATATAATCATGAAGCTTCAGTTTAAACTCAAAACAAGTTCCACAAAATTTGTAAGAATCCCAAACAAATGAAACAACCAAGGCAAGATAAACACACACACACACATATATATATATATATTTTTCTATTTATGTAGGCTATGCAATGCTTAACTCCCTTAAGCTTTCTAGTTGACCCTGGTACCGAGTGTTAAGCCAATGACTCCCAAGCCAGTTGGCTTTAGGGCACTAGATGTAAACATCCCTAAGGGATTATCAACTCAAGTCAAAAAGGCTACGAAGCCAAGCTAGTCATACCACCAATCAACTTTAAACTTCACACCTTTTGACGCGAACACTCAATGCTTAATGAGGCAAAAGGTTCGGTTACTTAGTGAAAAACTCAAAATGATCTTCTTCTTCCTTTTTTTTTTTTTTTTTTTTTTTTTTTTTTTTTTTNTTATCTCCAAACAAGTGAAATCTCTTTTACCCAAAAATAAGTCAAAGGATTCAGACATCTACTGACATAATGATATGTTTAACCCTTTAAGCAAGCTAATGAAATGCAAATCACAGTCACAGTTTAACTCAAACTTGATAAAAACATAGCACAATTTCTTTTTTAATTTTTTCAATTTCTTTTTTATTAGCACAAAAAGACAAATAAAAAAAATAATAAATAGACAAATATGAATAGACAAAGTATTTTTCCATACCCCTAAACTTGAATTACACATTGCCCTCAATGTGTAGTATAGAAATACATTACCGGAAGTACGGAAACGTCAAGGTGTGAAAAAGTCCAGGGAGTCCCCCAAACTTAAACACCAAAACACAACAAAACTAATAGCAATATATATATATAAACAAAACATCAAAAGATTAATTGCTGTTAGAAGACAAAAAAACAAAACTAAAAAAAATCATGTAATGAAAAAGGAAAGAAAGAATTTGTGAAGTGAAGTGCAGAAAATAAACTGGAGGAGAAAACTTTACAACGCTTTCCCCTATCATACTGATGTCCAACCAATCCCTTCCACCCCTTCTTCTTCAAAACTTCATACCCTTATGGCAGGATATTTTGCCATCTTATGTAGAATTGCTTGCTTCGACGGGTCTTCTTAGGAAAGTGGTTCCTAGATTTTCGCGCTTGTGTGCATAGATCCTTGAGTATCTTGACATAAGATGGCTCTTGGGGACATTCTAGAGACGAAGCTTTGGGCTCTTGATGTGTCTCAAGAGGGGCAGTGATGGAGGCAGGAGCTTCAGTACTCACTTCTATGTCACTGGGCAAATTAAGATCTGTTGGGGGCTGACTTTTCTCATGGTGTTCAACTCGCTCAATTTGCTCAACTTGCTCCTCATTGTTATCCACAATTTCCTCACTCTCAAGTCTGGTGGTGACTTGGGCATGCTCAACTTGCTTTGTGTGCTCCTCTTCGTTATCCACAATTTCATCCTCATCAACCAGGTAGTCTAGAATGAATGGACACTTTTCCCTCTTGTGAAAAGGGCTATAACAATATGAACATCTCTTATATAGTGGATGAGTGTCAGGTAATTGCCTATGGGCAACTCTAGCTTCTTTGAATTGGGAAAATCTCTTGCCTACGTCATCAATATGAGCAGTTGGAAAATGTTGAACTACTAATTCTAAAGCAGAAAAAACAGCTCGTAGATTTGAACATTTGTTTTCGTATGTGTGAGAAAAATGGGTCGGAGTAGATCTGGCTGCTATGAGTTGGAAGGATTGATCACATAAGGCAATGCACTCAGCTCGTAGATCTGAATACTTGTTTTCCTCATACACATTATTCATCTTTTTTTTCTTTCTTTTTTTTTTCTTTTTTTTTTAAAGAAAATAAACTAAAAACAACTAACTAACTAAAAGAAAATAAAACTAAAATTTAAAAACTCACAAAAAGGACTAAAAATAAATTTTTGGCAAAAATCTACGGAACTGCTGCCTTTGCTATGAGTGCTGCCTGTGGAGGTGTGCTCGATCGCAATTGTGTCAATGTGCAGACAAAGAATGCGGCAGAAACTGCAAATCAAGCCAAAAACGAAAAACAAAACAAAAAGAAAAGAAAAATCTTTTTTTTTTTTTTTTTTTTTTTTAAAAAAAACAGGGATAAAATAAAAATAAATTGCAGAAAAATAAAATCCTAATTATAACTAGTAAAAAGATAAAATCAATTTGGACATAAATTGGTTTCAAAAATTGAACAATTCCCAGGCAACGGCGCCAAAATTTGTTGTACAAATTTATTGTACTCTCAAGTACACAAATCGTTTACAATATAATGGTTTGCAAGTGCGAAGTCGAACCCACAGGGAATTGTATTCTTGAAATGTCAATTTATATCTAAGCTAATTTAATCCTAATCTAGTTCCAAAAGGGTTTTGATTTGGGGTTTTTGAAAAACTAAAAGACTAAACATAAAATAAAATAAAAACAAAGATAAAGTACTAAGGATGCGGAATCCACACTCACCAAATCAGAACAACACATACTTCATGTTCATCAATATTAATCCGAAGTTCTCACAAATTAAATCTTATGTATGTTTTACTATGCTTCAAAGAATTAATCAAAATCATCCCATGTATCCATTCATTGCACGAATCATAAAAGGAATCCAAATTTAATTGAAACACCAAATGTATCCGAAGAACAAATCACAAGGGATATCCAATTTTTAGGCATATAAAACCAAGCAATTAATTATGTGTAATTATCCTAAATCATCAAGTGTATCCTTGAATCACAACAAGATATCCAAGAATCATTCCACACATTGAAAAGAAGTAAAACAATTAATATATTTAACCATAAAATCGAATAATAAAAACTTACATAAAAGTACTGTTGTTCTTCATAGGTGAGGCTTCATCCCCAGACTTAGTTGGAGGTTAGCCCGACATAAATATAAATCCTAAACTAGAAAAACTAAATTAAAGAGAAACTGTGAATTTTTGTCTCCAGGCTTGTATCCCTTTTCTTGACTACAAAGAGGTCTATTTATAGGCTTAGAGAATTCCTAGAAGCCCTAGTAAACCTAGACAATTCGGAGGTCAGTCTCTCGGTCAAAATAGAAGTCTGAAATCCGGATAAGATTCGCCCAAATTTGCGTTCTCATATTGCGTGACTATTTTGGCATAGTAAACGTCCGAATTAGGAAAATCCCATTTCACAATAAATTGTATAATTTTGAACTAGCTTTCTACTGCCATTTGAATCACCTCAATCCAATATTTGAGTAGAAAGTTATGTTCAAAACACTGAAACGTATGCAGAATCTGAATTTGAATCCAATCCGAATTTATCTCCATTAAGGGAAATTCTGATTTTATCCTTCTTTTGATTTGGTCAAACTTAACCACATCTTCTAGGTCTTCTCAAAGTATGCTTTATTCCAAGACTTTGCAATTTTCTCCTTTTAAGATGCAGTTTCTCTTCAGCAACCTACAAAACACTAAAATACAAATCTAACACAAAGCGATAGATAACGACACAGCTAAATGATTAACTAATGTAAATTAAGAGGTCCAAATATGTAATATTTAGCTCTTATCATGGGTCATGTAACTTAGAGTTGCCCAGCGGCCCATGTTTGGCTGGAAAATATGAAGACTATTCAAAAGAGCACCAGTGATGAGATAGAATTTAGTGAGCTATTTGTAAATCTATGGGAAAGGTTGGGGGAGGAGGATTTCCAACGATTTGCTTTTGTTGCTAGACATATATGGTTCCGACGGAATAAGTTTGTCTTTGAAGGAGATTTCCAGCCACCGGTTAGAGTTACTCAAGTTGCGTCTGATCAAATGGAGAATTTCAAAAAAGTAGAGCAACAACAGAGGGGTCAAGGTGTCTCGCACAATTCAATCGTGAGTCCACCATGGAAGAAGCCGCAAGAAGGAATGATGAAGATTAACTGGGACGTTGCAATATATAGACATGGGGACCGGATGGGTATGACAGTGGTAGCTCAGAATTATAATGGAGATGTCATGAGGGCCATGTGTAGCACGAAACCTTTCATTTCAAACCCTTCCACGGCTGAAGCAGTTGGTGCATGGCAGGCTGTGGCGTTTGGACGACAAATGGGATTTACAAATATATCTTTGAGGGGGATTCACTCGAGGTGGTCAACGCACTGAGAAGTGATGATAGCTGCTGGACCCAGTATGGAATGATGATAAATGAGGAGAAGGAAGGATTATTGCGTCTCCAAAAATGGAATGTCCAACACGTGAGACGTGAAGCCAATGCAGTAGCTCATCGTCTGGCAAAGGAGGCACTTGTATTAGGAGACAAAAATATGGCTAGGAGTTACTTCTTGTATTCAGGATGTAATCCTTGTGGATAACTGTATTTCAGGTTGAATGTGATATTGAAACACCATTTAAAAAAAAATTGTTAGCCTCTAAAAAATTAATAATTTTTTTTTAATAATTTTTTTTTTTAATTTTTTGTTAGGACTATTAGTGTCCACTAAAAGTGGACGCTAATACTCCAATATCAGCGTCAACTTTCATAGTCGACGCTGATAGTGGGATATTAGCGTCCACTTTAGGTCGACGCTAATACCCCTTTAGTTTTATTTTTTTATTTTTTGTTAGGACTATTAGTGTCCACTTTTAGTGGACGCTAATACTCCACTATCAGCGTCGACTTTCATAGTCAACGCTGATAGTGGGGTATTAGCTGTCTCTTATACACATCTAGATGTGTATAAGAGACAGATCCGTACGTGGTTTTGTGTTTTTATATAAATAATTGAAGTTATTAAAAGNTTTTAATTTTTAGTTAGGATTATTAGGCTAATACTCCACTATCTGCGTCGACTTTCATAGTCGACGCTGATAGTGGGGTATTAGCGTCCACTTTAGGTCAACGCTAATACCCCTTCAGTTTTTTTTTTTTTTAATTTTTTGTTAGGAAAAGTGGACGCTAATAGCTTTCATTTATTTTTTTTATTTTTTATATAAGAGTATTAGCATCGACAACAGTCGACGCTGATAGTTTTTTTTTTTTTTTAATTTTATTCTGGTATATACTATTATAAGTGGACGCTGATAGTTTTCATTTATTTTTTTATTTTTTATATAAGAGTATTAGCGTTGACTATAGTCGATGCTAATAGTTTTATTTTTTAAAAAAAAATTTTATTCTGGCATATACTATTAGCGTCCACATATAGTGGACGCTGATAGTGTTCATTTATTTTTTTATTTTTTATATAAGAGTATTAGCGTCGACTATAGTCGATGCTAATACTAAACTATTAGCGTCGACATTTGTCGACCCTAATAGTTACTTAAATCGACCCTAATAATTTTCCCGCCAGCATATCAGCGTCGACTTATTAGCGTCCACTGTATGGTGGACGCTAATAGTTCTATTTTGGTACAAGTATTAGTGTTGACCATAGAGTCGACGCTAATAGTCGACTATTAGCGTCGACTCTATGGTCAACGCTAATAAGTCGACGCTGATGAGCTCAAATCTTGTAGTGACTAGTGGTGGTGGTAATTAGGCAATGTTGTTTCATTTGAAGAGACTTTTTTAAGACTTTATTTTATTCCTTCTAAGTGCAGTAAGCATTGTTCTACAGCCATGTGCATTAGCTTTTGCTTTGTTTGGATAATTAATGATTTTATTCTCTTGCAATTTGTATGATACAGATAAGGATTTTATTCTTAACTTTCACTACTATTGACTCTTGTAAAGGCTTAGGTTTTCAATGATATCGTAGAATGGGAAACATAGCTTTATTAAAAACTAATACTAATTTGATCTTAATTTATTTGTCTGGTCCCTTTGTAGCTTGCTTTATAAACTTCTACCAAGACTATATTTGAACAAACATCGAGATGGATACGACTTGGATGCGGGTAACTCATAGATTTGGTGAGAAGTATTCAAAAGGTGTTGAACAATTTGTTAGTATGGCACATTGTGGTCACGTGGATGGGCTTAATAGGATCAGGTCTCCATGTCGCAAGTGTGAGAATCGTTATTATAAACCTATAGATGAGATGGAGAATGATTTGTTCATTAACAGAATTGATATGAAGTACACCCAATGGGTATTTCATGGTGAAGAAGATCCGTTTTGTACAAATTTGTATACCGATCATGATGATGAGAATGCAAGTGCGGAGGATATCGATGATGTTGAAGAAATGTTAAATGATATCCGTATGGGGAGATTTCCGGATGGTAATATAGGTGAATCCTCTACTACTCCAGGTCCATCAACCAATGGTTATATATGAATCGAGGAACTGCAAAATGCATTAGATGTGCAAAATGAGTTGGTGGAAAAAGATAGAAAAAGAGATGAACAAATAGAGAAAATTAGACAAGAATCAAAGCGCCAATTTGATCTCCTAATGTCACGTGTTTTAGGTAAAATGGTTGTGTGATAGATATGTTTTGTTTGCTTTAATTGAACCCGAACAACTAATTTTTTTTATTGATGACTTCTTTGTTTTCTTTTCTATATATTATAGGAATACAAGGTGTGAATTTGCTCATTTTGATGGGAATGTTTAAAGATATATGATTTGGGAACTTCACACCGTGGAGATGACGGAACCTAAGTACCAATCGATCTCCCGATACATTAGAGGTACGTGTTGACAATTTCAAACTACATGCACCATGAGAGGCAAGGCGGTCAAACTTGTCATCGATCCAAAGAGTTTCAAGAATGTAGTTTTAGATGAAGTAGTCCGAAAGTTAGGGCTTAATACCAAGAGACATCCTACACCCTATCGGTTGAAATGGCTCACAAAAGAAAATGAGGTAATAGTTTCTAAACGTTGTCTAATGTCATTTTCCATTGGAACTAAGTATAGGGATAATGTGTGGTGTGATGTGGTCGACGTGGATATGTGTCACCTATTGTTGGGAAGCCCATGGCAACAGGATAGAGCTGCTACACATGATGAAGAAAATAACACATATAGCTTCATGGTTGATAAATTCAAGTTTACATTTCTACCTAACCAAGAGTCAGGACCAAAACCTTCACAAGGGGATGGTCAATCCTTTGTAGCAAAGCAGGAGTTGACGGGCAAGGAAAGTAGTGGCAAGGGAGTGGTACCGGGGCTGGTAAAGGAGTAGTTGGAGGGATTTGCCGACATGTTCCAAGCAAAATTACCGGAAGAGGTTCCACCATTATGAGACATTCAACCTCAACTTGATTTGGTGTCGGGGTCTAGCCTTCCTAATCATCTACACCACAACAAGAGTTTTAAAGAACATGAAGAATTGAGGTGACAAATGGAAAAGGTAAATCTTTTAGAGAATATTGCAATTTTCATGAAAAAGAGGAACCGTTGGAAGAGGTAAATCTTTTAGAGAATATTGCAATTTTTCATAAAGGAGAGGAACCGTTGGATGAGATAAATCTTTTAGATAGTTTGACAGTGTTTGATGATAGTTCCATACACCATGTGCTTGAAGAAAGCCCAGAGGATGAAGTCTTTGATTTTAGTCTTGAACGAATTAATTATGTTGATTTGGTTGGGATTGAAAATTTTCTATCAAATTTTCCTAATAATAATTTAGATGTTGGTTTCGAAGTGTTGGAAGACATTTAAAAAAAAAAAAAAAAAAAATTGTGGTCAAGAAAGTATTGATCCTTTTTGGGAACCTTTTATGGAGCGTGAATTGGAGAAAATAAATGAAGCATGTGTGAAGATTGATTTATCTCAAGCTAATGTGAGAACCTTCAGATCTACTATTTAGAATCATGTTGTAATGGGTTGCAAGTTGTTTCTCTTCCAACATCAAGTTATATTCATGTTGAGAAGTACGGCATGGAAGAGATTAATTGGACATCTGAAAGATCGAGGCAAAGATGATTTGAACTCGAGGGCGAGTTCTTTCCAACACGGGGAGACTGATGCAGAAGAAAATTGAGAAAACTGTTATTTTAATTATGCATGTGTGTTTTAATTTTCTTTTTAGAATAAGGAGTTGGTTTTCCTTTTTCTATTAGGATTATATTCTCTTTTAATAGTAAGGATTTGATATTTCCTTTCTTGTTAGGATTTGTTTTCCTTTTTGAGTTATGTTTGCTTTTCCTTATTAATTTAGGAGGTGCCTAACCTATATAAAGGCATCTAGTCTTTGTTATTATATTATTCAGTTTATACTATCAATTAAATTTAAGTCTTTTAGAATTATTTTGATCTGTGTGCTTATTTGGGGCAATTAGAGATTTTCACTTCCCTATTTGTTATTTTCTCTCTTCCTGAATTCCCTTTAGAATTTTCAATTCTTAGTTTCTGCTGCTTTCATACGCTATTAGAACAATCTTAGTTCTGGCCGGTGTCAAGACCCCCTTGGAATTCCAGAATGTCGAGTTCAAACCTGTTCTCTCACCGATTGGCATGAGTTTGCGCAAGGGGTTGATGGCCATGTGTTCGGCGCTTCGCAAAAGGGATCTCAGAGTTGTGTTCATCTTTCTCCTCCGAAACGTGCGGTGGGGGNGGGGGGGGGGGGGGGGGAGATAATGACGTTTGTTATGATCACCTATGTTGGATAATCAGGTAGTGAAGGCTACGATTTGATCCCTTGTAGCCACAAATTGCTTCTCCATGTGTCACAGTGTCGCTAGTTGCTCCTTACATGTTGCCTCCTTGTGCACGTAGACTTCGTACATGTTTGCACAACAGTTGCCTTTCCCCATTCATGGAAAGTAACTTGAGCTCTAATACTAACTGATGTAGCGTAACTTAGTTGGCTGCGGCGAATAACAACAATAAAGAATAGATATATATTTCTAGATCTTGATTCTATCAAGTAATTTAAGAAATCTTCTCTAAAACGCTAGACACTCTCTAGGATTTGAAGGAAAACAGAAGAACACTCAACTTTGAGGCTTCTTATTGAACAAAACTCATATATTATCAACAGCTGCGTTCTAGGGTCTATAAAACATGTATTTATAGGCGCTCAAATCCTAATCCTAATAAAAGTATGAAACTAAATCCAATTGAAACTCCATGGTGCCAGTCTGAACAGAACTTAAGGCCGTTCATACTGGAACGACAAAACCCTAACAAATTGCCATTCTACGATGGCCGTTCGGATGGGACATAACGTTGTCCGGACAGTCTTCACTTAGAAACCAAAATAATTAAACATGAAAATAATATAAACGTCCGACTGTCTCCGAACGAGGACTTCAGACAAGGCTCTCGAGTTTTGGCCCGTTCAGACGATTGCAGATGAGCTTGCATACGAGGCACTGATCTGCATCATCTAGCCTGTTAAAAGTAATGATTAAGTGATTAAATTTACCTCTTTTTACCAACTTAAGCTTTTGGGACAGTTGGTGATTTAACATGGTATTAGAGCCAAAAGTCTTAAGATTAAACCTTAATTATGTTTATTCTCACCCTCCCATTTAAATTAAATATTCCACATGTTGTGCATCACATATTAAAATGAAGTTTGAGCTCACACATGAAGGGGAGTGTTAAAAGTAATGATTAAGTGATTAAATTTATTTTTTCCTATTACATTAAGGTTTTGGGATAATTGGTGATTTAACATAGCCTTCTCAAATAAGAGCTAATGCGAACAAGGAAACTCTAATAGGCCTTTACCTTTCTAACTCTTTATCCTCAAAAGTTAGAGGTGGCTAGGCTACCCATATTTGGCTATTTCGTGGTGGTCAAACCACTCCAATGACCCAGCCATGAGGTGGTTGAGCAACTCCCCTTGCCACCCTATTAGGCAAAAGAAGTGGCTTAACCACCTCATTTTTTTTTTATTAAAAAATTGTATTTATCCTTTATTTTAGTTTAAGTACTTTTTATTTTTAACACTTTATCCCCTAGGGCCATTTTGAGGAGTTCAGTTGATTAAAAAGTGACTGATTTGTCCAAAAAGATGAAAAAAGTTAACCGATGGACTAACCTACCAAAGTTTGTAAGTATGTTGAGGTCGATTTGTAATTTTTTTTTTTAACTTTGGAGGCTAAAACGCAAAAGTTATAATCCTTTGGGAGATTAAATGTGGTCGGTGCAAATTGCTTTTGTTGGTATATTTCATAATTTAATTCAACTTCACTAGGATATATCAAGTTCTCAGCTGGATCATTTTTTGTCATTTATTCTTTTATGTTTTTTTGCTATGAACTTTTACATTTCCCTCGTTATTTTGGTGCTAGGCAACACATGAATTAGATTGAAGGTTATTTATTTAATTTTAGTATTGTATTCAATGCCCATCACAGTACATAACCTAACCATATATCGTACCATGCAAAGTCTCATTACAGAACACAAAAAAGCTATGTTCTCTCTCCTCATTTGTTTTCAATTTTTTTCAAATCTCTCCCAGATCTCATTGTCCTTTGCTGTCTCTGGCATTCCTGTAAGCTCGATATCCCCTTCCTTGGTCTACTTCTTGCCTTTCTATTCTCCGGTGAAGTTTTCGTTGTCTCTTCTTGGTTAGAGCTAGGGATCCTTTTCTCTGGCAGTGGCGCGTATGGACATGCCCCGCTAGAGCTTGGCTTCTGGTCTATGGGAGGCACTCATCAGCGTCAGATGGAGCGCCGGTTTTTGGTGGAAGTGAAATCTTTCTCTTTCTCGGCAAAGAAGGGAAATGCGATTCTTCGTTTGGAGGAAAAGAGGAAGGGTTTCGGTGGGTTCATTTTGCTGGGGATCAAGTGCTCAGATTGGCTGGCAGATGCAGTGGAGGAGGCGATGGGGGCTCAGAGGAAGGGGGATTTTACCATAACTTTCTGAGATGAAGTGAGGGTTTTGAAGGTTCGTATGGGAAGCAACAAGGCGGGCTGTTTCTTAGAGGTGGTAGTCTTCATCGAAGGTGGCCGAAAAGGGGTTATTAGGCTTCCTGAGGACCGCGGAGGTTGGGGCTGGCAAAGATTTGTGGATGAACTGCAAATTTTGGTTGCGCATCTCGTGGAGAAGGCTCTGCCGGTGGTCCCTACTGTAAACACCGGAGAGGCAGGTAGCTTGCCATCCTTCGCGAAGCCTGCTGTTAACGCTGGAGAGGTGGGTTGTGCTTCTCATTCGAAGTCGTCTATAAGGGAAGTTAGGCTTCTATGTCAGATTTGGGGAGTAGGCTCAGGTCCCGGTGGCCATCGCCGGACTGCTCGTTGGAGGCGCTGAGGAGCTTAGCGAACGAGTTTCTGGCGAAGGTCAGGGCGAAGGTAGACCGGGTCATATTCTTTGGGCTAGGCTTAAAGGTTGATACGTTGAGCGATGTAAGAGAAGAATGGGCCGGGTTCTCTCTCGGTTGGGCCTGAAGCCCAAGCTCCTTTCAGGACTTAATTAGAGGGGAAGGCACGGACCAGAGGGATGTCGGTGAGGCCTAGGCCTTTGGCTATTGTCTCCCAGCTCAAATCGAACGCTGGTGTTTTCTGGGGTCCAGATTCGGCTTCGGGTCAAGGGGAGGGGGAGGCGTCTTCGGAGAAGGCGCCGACGGTGAGAGCGTTAGAGTTTGATGCATGTGGTTCTGATGAGGCGATGTCCTCGTCGTCGCCTGAGGAGGTAGCGGTGCCAACGATGGGTGCTGCTGAGTCGAGTAAGGTTGCCACACATCATTCCTTTCCAGAGAAGGGAATGCTTCGGCGGGGGTTCTTGCTCAGACGAAACTCTGGGGTAGTTTCGGAGAGACGCCGTTTGTGTTCACCGAAGGAAAGGCTGCCTTCTTCTGGGTCAGTCGAGGCCCCAATGGGTATGGATCTGGATCCGGCTAGCCCCAAGGCTGAAGCTACTTCTCAGGTGGATTCTGGTGATGCTTCGGGTTCTCCGGTGATGCCGGCTGATTCTGTTGTGGTAAGCCCCATGGCTGATGCTGTTCCTTCGGTGGAGTATGCGGTTGCTTCTGGCTCTCCTATTGCGCGAGGGAATCAATTTTCCTTCCCTCCGGTTTTAGAGGATGCTCCATCGTTTTCTATTCATGCTAAAGAGTCTTCTGGTTCCAAGTCTACTTTATGGAGAGAAGCGATTCAGTTGTATAGGATTTCTTGTAGAGAGCTAGAGAAAAGGCTCTCGACTGCTTGCTCCGTCTATTTTGTGGACAAGGGTGGGGACTCGAGGATTGAGGTCAGGGATGTGGGGTGATTCGTTAGGGATGTTGGGTTGATTCTATAAGGTTTGTTGGGGTTTTGTGGGTTTGCCTTTGGGTAGGGTGTTGCTTTGTTAGGGTCTCTTTTGGTTTTTGTGGGTGCTCTTAGTGAGTTGGGTTTTTTTGGGGTGCACTTAGGCGCTCTTAGTTATACTCCTTGTATAATTAGATTGCATCCTTTTAAATTTGTACTTTTTTGATATACAATTCTATTGACTTATCAAAATATATATATATATATATATCCTACCATGATTAGACCCATGATTAGGTCAAATTAGGTTACATATATTCAACCATTAAACAAATCGCAACAAACTACTTTTCTCTCTTGGTGCTTTAAGCCAACTTAATTTGTCTTCTTTACTATTGCTACTTTGCTGTTTTAATTACTGCCACTTATTTGTTCTTTAATCACACTTTTTGGTCGAAAATAACCGTCTTCCAATATTTTATTCATAAAACAATGGCTTTTCTATGCTCTTATAGTACTCGAACCCTGGATAAAGTAATTAAGTAATCTTCCTACGTCAAATGATCTTCTCAACTCATTAATTCATCCTATATATAAAGCTAATGGCAATGTTGATGGTCGGCCAATAGAATATCATGAGTTCTTGCTTCGTATATATATATATATATATGTCCGACTATCTTGTCATTAAGTCTCTACACCAAGTCTTTGCGTTAAGCCTACAGCTTTGACATCTTTAACAATGGCTGGGATGAAATTCTGGTTGTTTCTTTTCCTTGCCATTGTTGGCTTTTCAAGCTCAGAAACTCGCTCTCTTTCTTCATCTATACACCAGAACAACAGAGCTGCATTTACGGATATTGCAAATGAAGTCTTAAAGGTTAGCAAGGAGAGACAAGTTGCAAGGGGTTTTCGTGAGACGAAGCGACGAAGTCCTGGCGGACCTGATCCACGGCATCACTGATCATCTATTACTGATTTGTGGCGGAGCCTGTGGTAGTTGACGCAGAAGTTTGGCGGAAACCCTTTTGTTTTTGTTTTTCTTTCTTTAGTCAATAATTGGACCTCTCAGCTCTCACTTCTATTGTTTCCTATCCGATTTTTCCCGCTCCATTCGGCTCAGTATTTATGGGTCAATCGACTCTATCTGTATTGGGCGGATTATCGCCCACCCCTAACTGGCCATATCAGCAAGAAACTTTGCTCATGAGGCTCCTTACAAGATGTAGTGTGCATCAACTAAAATTGAACCTTCATTTAATTTTCAAGTACGTATGAAGTCACATAAGTATCTTACCTTCGGCACAATGATGATATGCTTTTGACTATCAATTCAGTAGATAAAAAAAAAACACCTTTTACTTTTATGACTGTAGCCATAATGCATGACGACTTAAAGTTCTAATGTTAAAATTATAGACGCACTACAAAAAATTTGGGGGAAATTACACTTTACCCCCCTAAAGTATCCACCGATTTGCACTTTTGCTTCCAAAGTTTAAAATGTGACACTTTACCCTCCTAAATTTTCAAATTGTGACAATTTAACCTATTTAGCCTATTTATTCCCAAAATGCCCCCATCACATTTTTTTTTAAAAAAAAAAATCCAAAAAAAAAAAAGAAAAAATCCAAAAAATATGCTGGGGTGGCCGAACCACCCCATAGGTGTTGGCCGGCCACCCGGTTTGGCCTGGGGTGGTTCGGCCACACCCAAGCCAGCCGTCTGGGAGTGGTCGAACCACCCCCAGTGGCCCACGGGGTGGTTCGGCAGCCCCAAGACCGGCCGGCCTGGGGTGGCCGAACCACCCCAGGCCAAACGGGGTGGCCGGCCACCACCTATGGGGTGGTTCGGCCACCCCAGCATATTTTTTTTATTTTTTCTCTTTTTTTTTTGGACTTTTTTTTTAAAAAAAAGTGATGAGGGCATTTTGGGAATAAATAGGCTAAATGGGTTAAATTGCCACAATTTGAAAGTTTAGGGGGGTAAAGTATCACATTTTAAACTTTGGAGGCAAAAGTGAAAATGAGTGGATACTTCAAGGGAGTAAAATGTATTTTCCCAAAAAATTTGGTCATTAGCGATCAAAGTATTAACAACGATGACGTTTCTAATGGGATGCAACTGCATGCATCGATCATGTACTCATCTATTTCCGCGTGAATGCATGCCAAAATCAATGAACAATTCTCTAAATTGCTATCAACTAATTAATTAAAGGAAAAATATTCCTCGTAAAAGTATGGATCAGACGAAAGCTAACTAGGCAGTCTTACTGTTACATAAATCCAAAGCAATAAACAACCAACAACTTGACTAAAGGGGACATTCTTTGTCCAGCGTACAAAAGGACATTCTTAAAAGCCCAATAGGTAACACCTCTTTTCATCCCCATATGATTGATTGTCGAAAACACGTAAACGTTAAAAGAGTAGTGTTAAAATGGATAATGACGTTCATAATTGTTTCAGGTGTGGTTTAAGTGTTTGATGTCTTTATGTCTTATTGGGTTGATAAAGATTTAAATTGTAAGACGTGACGGAAAAAGATGAGTGAAAGATGAGTAGATGGAGAGTGCAATCCTCTAATGATGTTTTGGTTTTGTGGGATCATCAACTATTACCTACTATCTCTTAACTCTTTTTTTGTCTTTAACTTGTTCGTCATTTGTTTTAGAATATTCTCTTGGATCTGGGGATTTCTTATGGTAATTCTTGATCTTGTTTGTTTGCAGAAGTACTGGAACTTTTGCTTCACATTAACAAGCTCTAATTAGGAGCTTCTTTTAGTGGTCGACAAAAGTATCCTCCCTGGCCTGAGTTACCCCACCATAATCCCAATCGCACGTACCTTTTTTTCCCATATATTATATATAATATATGAATCAAAGTTTGTACCATGCGGCGTGTTAACCTAAGTGGTGGTGAAAACCTAATTAGATCACTTGGCAGCATTCTCATTAGGTTTGAGTTTCGATTAATTCTGTTGGGTGCAAACAACTCTTTGATGTAACGCCTAGCTACAAGGAGAAGAGCAAAAAAATCGAACAAAATTAAATCTAATTCATAAAAAAATAATAATAATAATAAAAATAAAATAAAATTATTAAGCTAAAATACTTGTAATATTTTTCCAATATTAATTGGCGCTAACTTAAACTCTATTTTGTTGATCANAAAAAAAAAAAAATTATTAAGCTAAAATACTTGTAATATTTTTCCAATATTAATTGGCGCTAACTTAAACTCTATTTTGTTGATCAGGAAAAACCTTTTCCACAACATGGAGTTATACAGTTTTGTTTCCAAGTGAAAAGCTTAGAACAATCTTATGAATATTATTTGTTGATTTTGAAAATTATATCACATCATTACTTTGAAAATTATTTTTGAAAAGCAGCATTATTCTATAAAAATTTTTTAAAAAAAAAAATCAAATTAAGGGTACGTACATGCATAGTGATAATGTCTTCTAAACTATGTCGACCCAACTTGATAACTTTTTATATATCAGCTTATATTAGAAAAACTAGTACGAAGTTAATATGAAAATTGGCATTGACAAAAGAAAATTATTAAATATATAAATAACAGAATAAAGTTTTATGGATTCAATATTATATTAGGAAAGTATAGATTTTCTAAAACATAACTGGTGGGTGTTTGACTGGCATCAATCAAATAATCACCCACTTAGAACCTACACAAAATAGTGCACATTGTACCGTGTTTCATTACACATTATCCAAAATAGTGCACATTGTACCGTGTTAATATGAAAATTGGCATTGACAAAAGAAAATTATTAAATATATATATAAATAACAGAATAAAGTTTATGGATTCAATATTATATTAGTAAAGTATAGATTTTCTAAAACATAACTCGTGGGTGTTTGACTGGTATCATTCAAATAATCACCCACTTAGAACCTACACAAAATGGTGCACATTGTACCGTTTCATTACACATTATCCAATCATTAGCTAGAAGGAAAAACAAGAAAAAGAAAAGACACACTATCCAATTGTGGAACATTATTTTATAATCACTAAAAACTGCTTTAGGAGTGTCAAGTAGTGCTTATCGTGCAGCACCGCCGGCCATGTGCGTAAGTATAGATAAATTATAATAATATTAATAAAGTCAAAAAATTTAGAAATGGCCCTTTGGTCAACGTACATGTTGTAGAATCAGAATATGAGATTGTGGCCCTGCCAGATTATGACATATCACTCTTTCTCTCCTGTTATTATGCATGTGTCAACCCACCTATATATGGCTGGGTAGCTCCACTCTTAAAAGAAAAAAAATATATAGGAAAAAATATAAAAAAGCCCCATAAACTACTAGTCACTTACGGTTTAGTTAATTAATGTTCAAAAAGTGATAAAATAACCCCTTAAACTACCAATCAGTTGCAATTTGGCTACTCCATTAGTCATCACCGTCAAATAGAATGAAAAATTCAATACGACGTCGTTTTGGTAAGGTCATGTTCCTAAAATGCCATTTTGGGGAAAAAAAAATCAATTTTAAGAAGGCCCCAAATGACGTCGTTTGGCAAACCTTAAAAAAATAAAAAATTAATTTTAAAAAATAAAATAAATGAAGGGGTGGTTCATGGGTTGTGGTGGCCGGCGAGCCACCCCAGGCCACCCCACAGGCCTGGGGGTGGCTCATCTCTCTCTCTGCTCCTCTATATTTTCCTCCAATGGCAGGATTTTTGTCCCTGGCCAGACGATTATACCTCTCTACAACTGGATAGTTTTTGCCGGATGGTAATGCCCAAATTTCCCCCAGATCTCACTCTCCCTCTTGACCAATTTGTTGCATTTATTCGCATATGGGTAATGAATTTAGTTGTCATCTGTGCTACTTTGTTGTTTCAAGATTCAAGTTTTGTACCTAGTTGTGAAGACACTGAGGAAGTTGGGCCATGAGCAGGCACGCTTGAATTTCAAAGAATTTGGGCAAGAAATAAAAGAGGGGTGCTGGGTCAGGGTGCCTCAGCAAGTCCACGGCCGCCCGAAGTGCAAATCCCTTTTGTAGTTTAGGTTCATAGCAGTTGCAATGGGTTTCAAATAGATATTATGCTGATAGAATTGATTCTAGTTGTCCAAGCTTTTTGCCAGTATCGTTTCTTGATGTTATTGACAATATGGTGAGTCACATTGAATGCAAATGAGATCCTGTTGATTGTGGTTGCAGGTGTGCATTCCAGTTCTGCTATGGATGTGGAGCGGCATGGACAAGCGATCATGGTGGTTGCCGGTGAGAGATTAACTGAGAAGACAACATAACGAGGACATCGTTTACTTTAGGGTTTGCCAAACGACATCGTTTTGGGTTTTTTTTTAATTTTTTTTTTTCCCAAAAGGGCATTTTAGTAACTTGACCTTGCCAAAACGACGTCGTATTGAATTTTCCATCCTATTTGACGGTGATAACTAACGGAGTGGCCAAATTGTAACTGATTAGTAGTTTGATAGGCTACTTTATCACTTTTTGAACATTAGGAAACTAAATCGTAAATGACTGGTACGTAGTTTGTAAAGCTTTTTTATATTTTTCTCAAAAATATATATATTTAGTAGATTGTCATACGATTATCGTTACAACACTTAAAAAAAAAACACACACACGGGTTAACGATCACTATCTCTTTAAATGATCACTTATTTAACACACTATGGATGGTATCTCTTATCTCATGAATTGCTTGTTGAGCAACAGTTGCCATCCTCAGTGCTTGGCATTCCCACTGCAACCACAAAATCAGAATCATGGTGGGTCTCACACTCCTACCAACAATTTTTATTGTAGAGGTTCTTTTGGGGGATGTTCTAGGGGCTGGGGGCGTGGTCGTGGAGGATCCCCTACCCCCATTAGCTCATACTTATGGAGCAAATTCTAGACTCATCTAAAACGGTCGGGTCATGTTACTCCAAACCCATCTGTCATAATGTGGTTTACAGATCAATCGAATACTCTGATGCTATGCTGTAATGCTCTCAAAATTAATAAATTTGTTTGATCATGTTGAAGTGTTATTGGCAATGGCCACATACCAATTAACTGATAATTAGGCTAGAGGTATTATCCACCCTAATTACTAACTTATTAAAGTATATCATATAATAGAAAGCAGAATAAAAATGATTTAAGATTAAATACCTTTTAAAAAAAATTCATCATTTATCATTGAATATTAAGATAGAGCTTCTAATTAAATTGTAACTATATGAATATGCACTCTAATATTATACACACACTAGATGTCTTAATATTAATTTGTATGTAAAACCCTAATTATGTGGTCGAAACCATAATGTCATTAAAACTCTAATTAATCATTTTTAGCTTCATCGAACGTTCATATTTCTAAGATCGAACACTCATTCCCCTATGATAGAAACTATAAACCTAGGAAATCAACCTAAATCCCTAATTTCATGAAATCCCCTCCCCTGTGAGGATCAATTGATCCTCATAAGGCAGGATCAATCTTCCCTTAGTATGATTGATCTCAATCTGGAAGATCGATCGGACCTTGTTAATTTAAACACCATGTTTTGTCAGATTTTAGGACCTAGGTCATAGTTTTTAGTTCAAGAGAGTTGTCTAATATTAGGGTTTTTGCAGATAATCTTATTGGTGAGTCGGAAGTCGAACTTGAAGACTTTTCCTATGACCCAAGTGACTGAACTACACACAGATACTATTATTTGTTTTGCATTATTTGGCATATTATGTTGGTACAACTAAAACATGCATGATTTTTACTCGCATAAAAGATATTTTATGAACATGTGAACTCTATTCTTTATGCATATGAGATAACTGTGAATATGAGATAAAATGATGCATGAGTTAAGTGTTTTATCATGTATGCACATAAAAAGACAATAAATATAAGTTCCATCATATGACATGACCTTATTTCATGTGCTACTATTATATGGACAAGATTCTACGGTCCAGTTTTATGTTTTGTTTTGCCATTGGATCCAAGAAGCCAGTTGAGTAACCATTACAACAATTAATGTAAGCATGCATGGTGTGTTAGGGATATGACAGATAGAGTCTCGATCTACGAATCTATGTTATTGCTTTTGTTTATTGCTTTTGTTATTGCTTTCTATCTTATCCAGTAGTTAGATAAGGTTGGAACTCTAATTGAAAGAGAAGTTGATCTTCTACTCAAACTAGAGTTATCAACTAGTAAGATTAGGAGTTAATTCAATTCAAATAAGGAGTTATCTCCATTAGATAAAGGATCACGTATCCTAGTAGGTTTAGGAGTTAAACTCCTACTTTATGTCTTATTAGCCGCCTATTTAAAGGCACAACCATTCAATAAAAAGTATGCAAATTTAATCTTCAAACCTTGTGTTTGTTATGAGACCCAGGAATCTCTAATTTCCTACCGCTAGTTGTTTCAATTAGCAAATATAGGGAAGAATAAGAAGCAGGATCCTGCTTCCTTCCCCGTTTCTACCCGAGTTACTAGATCTGTTACGCATTCACGTAACAATTTGGTATCAGAGCCAAGTTCCCTTCCAATGGCGGACCCAAGAATGGAACGCATGGAGCAGCAATTCGCTGCTTTGCAGAAGATGTTCGAAGGTTTCATGAAATCTTCGTCAGAGCAAACAAAGAAATTGGCGAAATCAATGCAAGCCTCAGCAGAGGAGACAAAGAAATTAGCAGCAGCAATAGATGACAAGCAGAGCAAGGATTCTGAAGAGAATTCCACGGCTGGAAACCGTTCCAAAAAAACCAACGGGCACCGGAATTCCTACAAGCCGAAATTGGCTAAAATGGATTTTCCTAAGTACAAAGGGGTAGACGATCCCACAAGTTGGATATGTAGAGTCGAGCAATTCTTTGAATTCCAACAAACTGAAGAAGAAGATAAATTACCTATGGCTGCCTATCATCTTGAGGAAGAGGCGCAAATGTGGTACCAATTATTTCGAGACAGCGAGGAAACTGTTACCTGGGAATCATTGAAGGCTGCTCTCCATATTCGCTATGGCCCAACTGTTTTTGAAGACCACTTTGGCGATCTGACCAAACTTCAACAAGTAGGTACAGTAAGGGATTATCAGCTTAAATTCGAACAACTCCTAAGCAGGGTAGGGAAATTATCAATTCCCCACCAATTGGGTTGTTTCGTGAGTGGATTAAAAGGGAACCTGAGGACAGAGGTACAAGCGATGAAACCGAGAACCTTGACAGAAGCTATCGGCTTAGCCCGACTATATGAAGCAAAGAATTGGAACTCAAAGAAAACCCCAATACAAGAGGACCGTCGGATGGGCTTCAAGGAATCAGCACCGCCATGGCCATCGTCGAACCAAAATCACACGAAATCACCAGCCACTCGACGCCTAAACACAGCAGAGATGCAAGATCGAAGGGCTCGTGGGTTGTGTTTTAACTGCGAGGAGAAATTCGTTCCAGGTCATAGGTGTAAGAAGCTATTTGTGATTGAAGGGATTTATGATACGGATGAAGAGGAAGGAGATCCAATAGAAGGTGGGGAAGAAGAACCAATAATCTCTCTACATGCACTTACCGGAACACCACATCCTCAAACGATGAGAGTAAGAGGAGCAGTGGGCAGATTTGGGCTAACGATATTAATGGATACCGAGAGCACCCATAACTTCATCAACGCCCAGGTAGCTGCACGATTGGGACTCAAACCCACCCATACCGGAAACATGCGAGTCATAGTAGCAAATGGGGAAAAATTGGTGTGTACAGGTGTATGTGCGGGAATAATTTTATGGATTCAAGGTGAGCCATTTAAAATTGATTTTTACTTGCTACCCATGGATGTCTGTGAAATTGTATTGGGAACACAGTGGTTACGCATGTTGGGGCCGATCTGGTGGGATTTCTCAAGGTTACTAATGCGGTTTTCATGGGAAGGAAAGGAAGTGGAATTGAAGGGAATTAAACCCCCCCTGCACCGTGTGGTTGCAAATAGAAGTATGGGGAGAGAATTACAAAGAAGAAGGTGTGGGTGGATCTGCCAGATTCTGCCAGCAAACCAAGAGGACCCCATAGAAGGGACACTCCATGCCATCAATTTGGGAACCCAACAAAGGGGACCGAGTCCAACCGAGGCCCAGCTAGTATCCTTATTGAAGGCTTTCACAGAACTTTTTCATGAGCCACAGGGACTGCCTCCGAACAGACCTCATGACCATCACATTCAACTCAAACCAGGAAGCGGGCCTACTAATATACGCCCCTACAGGTATCCCCACTACCAGAAGAATGAAATAGAAAAAATTGTCAAGGAATTATTACAATCGGGAGTAGTGAGACCAAGCACAAGCCCATATTCATCACTGGTACTGCTAGTCAAGAAAGACGACGGCTCGTGGAGGCTTTGCGTAGATTACCGAGCACTGAATCACATCACAGTTAAAGATAAGTTTCCAATTCCAGTGATCGATGAGCTTCTAGATGAGCTAAACGGGGCCCATTTCTTCTCCAAATTAGACCTGAGATCGGGTTACCATCAAGTTAGAATGGCAAAAGGAGACATTGAAAAGACAGCATTCCGAACCCACCACGGACACTACGAATTTTTGGTGATGCCCTTCGGCTTAACCCATGCTCCATCCACTTTTCAATCACTCATGAATGAGATTTTTAAAGAATCACTCCGACGGTACGTACTTGTATTTTTTGATGATATCTTAATATATAGTAAGACTTGGGCTGAGCATCTTATTCATTTACAAAAAGTCTTAGAAATATTAAGAGATAATCAATTGTTTGTGAGAAGAGAAAAGTGTCAATTCGGACAAGACACCATAAGCTACTTAGGGCACATTATTTCAAGTAAAGGCGTAGCTATGGATCATGATAAAATCTCTGCAATGGTGCAATGGCCCAAACCAGGTTCGGTAAAGGCTTTGAGGGGTTTTTTAGGCCTCACGGGGTACTATCGAAAATTCATACAAGGGTATGGATCAATTGCAAGTCCCCTAACCCAACTACTCAAGAAAGACGGCTTTCACTGGACCACCGAAGCGGAAAATGCCTTTTCTTACTTAAAGCAAGCAATGACGACGGGACCCGTCCTAGCACTGCCAAATTTCAATAAACAGTTTGTGGTGGAATGTGATGCTTCGGGTAGGGGAATTGGGGCGGTACTTATGCAAGAGGGAAGACCTATTGCCTTCTTCAGTCAAGCTCTTAAAGGAAAGAATCTCAGTTGTTCAACATATGAGAAAGAAATGATGGCCTTAATTGCAGCAGTGCAAAAATGGAGACCATATTTATTGGGACAGAAATTTGTGATCCGAACAGACCAAAAAAGTTTGCGGTATTTGCTAGATCAAACCATAGCTACAGAGGCTCAGCAAAAATGGTTGGTAAAGTTGATGGGCTATGACTTCACCATTGAATACAAAAAGGGAACTGAAAATTCAGCGGCTGACAGTTTATCAAGAAGAGAAGAAAATGGGACTTTGACAGCCATTTCTATTCCAATACCACATTGGGTAGAGCCCATCAAGGAAGAAGTAGCTCAAGATACAGAATTACAAGGATTGATCCAACGCATTCAGCAGGGTGAGGCCATTGGGCCTTGGAGTTACAAGTCTGGGTTAGTTTTTTATAAGGATCGAATCTACGTGAAAGCTCAATCCCCACTCACAAAGGAGATAATCCATGAGTTTCACAGTGGATCTCACGAAGGATTCCACAAGATATGGCATCGGCTGAAATCAGTTTTTTATTGGCCAGGGGCATGTGCACAAATCAAGACATACTTAAAAGAGTGTGAGGTCTGTCAAAGAAACAAAGCGGAGTTAACATTACCATCCGGGCTGTTACAACCATTACCCATATCCACAACAATCTGGTCAGACATTTCCATGGACTTCATAGAAGGTTTGCCAATGTCCTATGGTAAGAATGTTATTTATGTGGTGGTGGATAGACTATCTAAATATGCTCATTTTTTGACCCTCAAACATCCCTACTCGGCTAATACAGTGGCACAAGAATTTTTTGAGCATATTTTTAAACTGCACGGAATGCCAACGTCTATTGTATGTGACAGAGACCCGGCATTCACAAACACATTTTGGAAGGAACTATTTCGTTTACATGGGACTCGATTCAATTTTAGTTCCGCCTACCACCCCCAAACAAATGGGCAAACAGAAGTAGTCAATAGAACCTTGGAGATGTACTTAAGGTGCATCACGGGAGATCAACCTAAGAATTGGGTCAAGTGGTTGCCATGGGTTGAGTACACTTGTAACACTAGCTGGCACTCAAGTACGAAACACACACCCTTCGAAGTGGTGTATGGGCGTGCTCCGCCAACTCTGCTATCATACATACCAGGAACCGCTCGCGTTCAAGCTGTGGAGCATGCCTTATTGGAACGTGATGAACTATTGAAGTTGGTGCGGGAGAAACTAAGCCAAGCCCAAAACCGAATGAAACAAGTTTATGACAAGGGGCATAAGGAGCGTATATTTGAATGTGGTGATTGGGTATATGTGAGGCTGCAACCATATCGCCAACAATCTGTGGAGCGGAGGATCAACATGAAGCTGGCCGCTAAGTACTATGGACCCTACCAGGTTATAGAGCGGATAGGAGCAGTGGCATATAAGCTAGAATTACCCACGGGATCTAAAATAAACCCAGTCTTTCATGTGTCCTTGTTAAAAAAACAAATCGGCACAGAGACGGTGGCTAGTACTAAAATCCCAGAATATTCCCAGGGAGAACAAGTTCTGCAACCACAAGCTATTTTGGAGTACAGAAGTCGTGATGGCAGCAAAGAGGTATTAGTTCACTGGCGAGGATTGAGTACTGCAGACGCTACGTGGGAGAAGGCTACCATAATGCAGCAGCAGTTTCCCAAATTCACCCTTGAGGACAAGTGTGATTTGAAGGAGGGAGGAATGTTAGGGATATGACAGATAGAGTCTCGATCTACGAATCTATGTTATTGCTTTTGTTTATTGCTTTTTTTATTGCTTTCTATCTTATCCAGTAGTTAGATAAGGTTGGAACTCTAATTGAAAGAGAAGTTGATCTTCTACTCAAACTAGAGTTATCAACTAGTAAGATTAGGAGTTAATTCAATTCAAATAAGGAGTTATCTCCATTAGATAAAGGATCATGTATCCTAGTAGGTTTAGGAGTTAAACTCCTACTTTATGTCTTATTAGCCGCCTATTTAAAGGCACAACCATTCAATAAAAAGTATGCAAATTTAATCTTCAAACCTTGTGTTTGTTATGAGACCCAGGAATCTCTAATTTCCTACCGCTAGTTGTTTCAATTAGCAAATATAGGGAAGAATAAGAAGCAGGATCCTGCTTCCTTCCCCGTTTCTACCCGAGTTACTAGATCTGTTACGCATTCACGTAACATGGTGGTAATTATTGCACTGCATTGTTAATAGCATGAGCCACCCGATGTCAGACCCAGTCGGGCTGTTCAATGATGGCCACTAGTTATCACACTGGGTCATTGATATTGTATTACAGATTCTTTCGAGAATGCACAAACCCTGCCAAGAAAGAGGTTAAGGGCTTGGATAGATCATATGGAGTTAAACTATGACAGTATGATTAGAGTTTGTCATGTATGTATAATTATATTGAATTGTATTTCTTACTCTTTATTGTTATCAACTGTCTTAATATATTTTAAATTGGAAAACCTTTTTACAAAACTATGAGTTCATGAAATGGATAATTGCCTTTAATGTGTTTTTACTTTACTAAATTGTGGACTTATAATTGATTTTCTCTCCACTTGTGAAACTTCAATTGTGCTTGGCAGTTAGTCAATAGCCACATGGCGAGCCCTATGAGACGGTACGTACTTGTGGAGGACATAGTTAGGGTTATCTTTGAGGAACTAGATTTTGAGCGGTTGCAAAGTATGTGGAATAGTGATAGAGATACGTGTAGCGAGATGATTGAGATTATTTACTTTAGTTTATCTTATTAAATTAGACCTTGATATTTGATATTTATGTAGGATTTTATTATGTTTGGAGAGTGCTTTAATTACTATTTGTTGGTTTTGAGAATATTTTGAGAATTGGAAAGGAAAATGCTAGGGGTTCTCCCGGTAGGTTATTCTGACATTCTCCCAGTCTTACATAAAACATGATTTAAGAAAAAATAAAATTGTAATGGTCTCCACCACCGGTTTTTTTAAGCATTAGCACCAAATTTGAGGCATTAGCACCAAATTTGTGAGGCATTAGCACCAAATTTGAGGCATTAGCATCAAATTTAGGATGAACAAATCTATTTTGGGTGATACCATCCCTAAAGGGTTAACCTTCCACCCTTAGGTTTTAGTTTTAATCCCAAAACAAGTTTTAAAACATTAGAACCTAACTATTAACTCATAAAAATTAATATATTAGCAAAAAAACGGTACTACAATTTTATTTTTTGTTAAATCATGTTCTACGTAAGACTGTGAGAACGCCAAGAAAACACTACAGGGAGAACCCCTAGCAAACTCTAATTAGAAATACTTTGGTACGTACTTAAGTTATTTATTTTGGAGACTTAGTATTTTTTTTCTAGATAATTATTGAATTGTGGTTTTATTTTTGACAACTATCATTTATAAGTTATTATTTCCGCTTCTTATTTATATATAGAGAGTTAACTGGAGATAGATTCATTGGAACTTATTTACAAGGTAAATAGGTCATAGAAGGTGTGTCGAGTTAATTACTTGTTAGTNTTATTTTTTCTTAAATCATGTTCTACGTAAGACTGAGAGAACGCCAGGAAAACACTACAGGGAGAACCCCTAGCAAACCCCAATTAGAAATACTTTGGTACGTACTTAAGTTATTTATTTTGGAGACTTAGTATTTTTTTCTAGATAATTATTGAATTGTGGTTTTATTTTTGACAACTATCATTTATAAGTTATTATTTCCGCTTCTTATTTATATATAGAGAGTTAACTGGAGATAGATTCATTGGAACTTATTTACAAGGTAAATAGGTCATAGAAGGTGTGTCGAGTTAATTACTTGTTAGTTATTTACAAGGTAAATAGGTTTTAGAATTAGGGGTGTGGGCGTGGGTCAGATATCGACCATTTCTACAATCCAACCTGCATAATGCAGGTTTGAAAAAAACTACCCGAAACCCGGCTACAGTGAACCATATCCATAGGATCTCGAGTGTCGTGGGGCGGGACAGATGGTGCGGGTTTGGGTGGTTTTGTGAGAGAGAATGAAAGAGGTGAAAGTGAGAGAGAAAAATATGGAGTCGTGGCCGTTTGACCACAAAGAGAGAGAGGGAGAGAGAAAAGCGGCAGCAAAGAGAGAGAGAGGCAGAATAAATTTATAAGGTTAGGGCTTTTTTTAATTTTATACTCAAGCGGGGTGGGGTAGAGCGGGTATCCATTGACACATAATTTTTTATACCCACCCTGCACGGGTTGGAAGAAATCCAACCCGTTTCCACCAAAAAAAAAAAAAACACTAAATTCGAAGGGATCGGGGAGGGTATTTGTCCACCCCTACTTAGAAGGTGTGGCGAGTTAACTACTAGTTAGTTAATTCTTGGGGACGTTACAAGTATGGTAACCATGGTAGGTGGAGAGAATACAAGTATTATAATCAAATCATTAATAAAGCATAATGATGTTATTAAACCGAGCCTAAATGGTAGACTGTCTATAATTATAAAGAAAATAATATAAACCTAATCTATGAAGCATATATTCTACATATATTCTTTTCTTTTTTCCTTTTTTTACATGTCCATATAAGGAAGAGAGATTCGAACTAATAACCTCCATTTCATGAATCGTGATCCTCATCCGATTGAGTTATCCTTTGGAGATGCATATTTTAAAAAATAATTAATTATTTTATGAAAAACATTTTATGTTTTTTTTTTTTATAAGTGTTTTGTAGTTTTTAATTAGAAGAGTTTTATGATTTATTTTGAAAATTGTGTTAGTGATGAGACCGAATATAAAATGACAGAAATTTCTTATAACCTAAGTTATAAGAACTCCTAAAATTCGGCATCTAAAAAAATGATGTATATCACTAATTAGTATGTGAGAAGTAAGTTAAATTAAAAAAAAATAATAAATAAATAAATGAAAAAGGCCTTAATTGGTGTGATCATGAAGACAAATGTTTGTTGGGTAAATTAAGTATAACTGTTTAGAAAATAAGTCATGATCTCCTCTCTCATTAATTAATAATTACCTAATAATCTAACTGCCGACTAGCCAGAAACGAATCCCGTTGGCCTCATTCCCATTTTCATGTCACAAAGAATATCCCCTAACACGTACGAGACAAAAGAAAAAAGAAACAAAATTAAAAGAGAGGGTCGAAATGGCGGTGAAGGTGGTTGCTCGCATACGTTTAATTAGACGACAATATATATACGTTTTTATGAATATAATATACGCTTAGGTTGTCTTCTCTCTATCTGACTATCCATATCTTTCTCTTTCTCTTTTTGTTTTCCTGGGCGATTTTGTTTTTGTTTTTTTTTTTGTTTTTCAGATGTTTAGGTTATCTCATATATATATATATAAACGCACGTTTTTTGGCATCTTTGAAGTGCATTCTTTTTCTTTATCGTTTGTCAAAGATAATATGCATGTACTACTTCTTGTCTGGCCCAACAGCTGACCTTAAAGAATCTGGTCGTGGAATATAATGTTGACGGATATATATCAGATCGAGAGTTGGGATAGATATATCAGAGTATATTCTTCTCAATGGGTGAAGACGATTGAGACAAGAAATCGATCAGGGAAGCACCATGATCATTTCCCTCTTTCTCTGTTTTCATGGGGTAGTGCTCATTTAGTTGATATAGTAAATGGCCAATAATTTCAAGGGTGGCTTAGTTATATAGTGGGGGGCAACGACTGTGGTCAGATTCCTTGCCTTCTTTAATTTCAAGATACCTTCTTTTCCGGCCTCTTACAAACTTTTGTCTTGTTAATCAATAATTTTGTATTAATTAAAGAGATATGATAGGCCGGGGCTCAAGAGATATGATTAGCTAGCCCCTATCTCATATCTTAATTAAATAAGTAAATCTATCATTTTTTAACCCGTTTCAACAAAGAATTTAGGGGTGATTCAGTGTTAAACACTTACATCTACCACTAAGAATACCCCTAAGGGCTACATTGTGCTCATTAACTTAATATGTCTATAATATAAAGGTCTCTATTTATAGGGTAATGTCTAAATACAAGTATAGTAATCAAATCCTCTTGATTTGATTACAATCCCAGTATTTGATTACAATTAACCTATAAATAGAAAATATTTGATATTAACATAATTATAGAATATACGAAAAATATTATATATTTTTTATATTTAATTAATGGTAAGAAGTATTTGGAATGAAACGAAAGTTTGATATATCAAAGTGAGATACTTTAAATATTAAAGGAGTATTTATAAAAAGTATATAAGTTGATGAGAAGTAAGTAAAGTTATCCCAAATAAAAAAATAATAAAAAAAGCAAATTTTGCCCATTCAAGGATCTCAAAGGAACACGACATATCAAAAGAAACAATCCAAGTAAGATTTCATACAAAGGTAGAAACAATCCAGTGAAAAGAAGCAAAAAGTGAACCCAAAAGGAAATAAACTTTTCAAGCTAGTCTAGAAAGACATGAAAACAGGTAGGAAAAGGGGAAAGAAAGGTCACCCAATGGCGACCCTCCAATAGATGAAGGGGCAACCTACCAAATGTACAGTAAGAAAGTTCATTTGCNATAAGTAAATCTATCATTTTCTAACCTGTTTAAACAAAGAATTTATGGGTGATTCAGTGTTAAACACTTACGTCTACCACTAAGAATACCCTAAGGGCTACATTGTGCTCATTAACTTGATATGTCTATAATACAAAGGTCTCTATTTATAGGGTAATGTCTAAATACAAGTATAATAATCAAATCTCCTTGATTTGATTACAATCCCAATATTTGATTACAATCAACATATAAATAGAGAATATTTGATATTAACATAATTATAGAATATACGAAAAATATTATATATTTTTTATATTTAATTAACGGTATGAGGTATTTGGAACGAAACGAAAGTTTGATATACCAAAGTGAGATACTTTAAATATTAAAGGAGTATTTACAAAAGGTACATAAGTTCATGAGAAATAAGTAGAGTTATCCCAAATAAAAATAAATAAATAAATAAAAGCAAATTTTGCCCATTCAAGGATCTCAAAGGAACACGACATATGAAAAGAAACAATCCAAGTAAGATTTCATACAAAGGTAGAAACAATCCAGTGAAAAGAAGCAAAAAGTGAACCCAAAAGGAAATAAACTTTTCAAGCTAGTCTAGAAAGACATGAAAACAGGTAGGAAAAGGTGAAAGAAAGGTCACCCAATGGCGACCCCCCAATAGATGAAGGGGCAACCTACCAAATGTACAGTAAGAAAGTTCATTTGCCACGCCAATACTTGGCTTTTCCAGTGTAAACTACATGCATAAGGCCAAATATGATGAGTAATCGTCGGCTGGTGCACGATTCTTCTTTTCATTATTGCGTTGACACGGCATGATGGCATTTAAGACTAGATTCATTCAACGTACTTATATACATTCTTTATTTTTTTTATTGGTATCTTTGTTTCCTTTTCTTTCAAGCAAATAAATAATTGCACTGTTATAGGAGATTGGTGGGATGACTCTAATTGTCTTTCCGAAAGCCAAGATGGGCGGCTACAAGCAGATACATGGCGGTACTAAATAAATTAGGAAGAGGGGCCTAATTTGACACGAAAGAAACTTATAATGAAATGGGAAGTAAAGAAAGGAACGTAGATAAAGATTTGTTGATGGTACGATGTTAAATACCTACGTTTATTAATTGGAAACAATTTTAAAGGATAACAATTACTTGCTCTTATTTTACTTAATATGATTGTGTATAAGGCTCTATTTATAGATCTTATAAATGATGATATGAGGATAGGTATAAGATTATGATAAGTGTCACTCATGATTTAAGTACAATTTTAATCATGTGTATATAAATAGCTTTTGGGCACCCTTCACTTGCAAGCCGATTTTCAAAAGTGAGTTTTACGTGAATTCATTTTTTTAAAGACTCTTTTCTTGTTTGATGATAGGGACAATTTTTTTTTTTTTTTTTGAAACAATGATAGGGACAATATTACAATTCTAAGTATCACGCATGGTAAAGTACAATCTTAACAATGCGTGTATATATATATTTTCTAAGCAAATAAGGGAAATGTTACTGGGATTAAAACACTGAAAAATGGGTGGGCTCCCCCACAACAAATCCAACAAAAAAAAAATTACAATGTGAGAAATACAAGAAAACAATAGGAAATTGGTCATAAAATGTCTCGGTCCTCTCAATCTGTGATATTCTCAGGCACTGACTAGAGTTTTGTGGTCTCTCCTACCCTAAAAGAGCTATCATTATTTCACAACTAACAATCCTTTGACCTAGTGGGTTAATTTTCCATCTTTTGAATTTATTCAAATGGAGTCGAATCCTAATTATCCAATCTTTTATCTTTTTAATCCTCATTTATAATAATAATTTATATCCTTAATTATCATATAGTCAATATAATCTAATCCTTTGAATTAGGATAATCTAATCCTCATTTATAATAAGAATTTCTATCATTATCATATAAAACTTCATAAATCATAAATTCAGGTTTATATATATATATATAGTAAACCTCCCTTCCCTGACTCTTCTCCCCCCATTTTTCTTTTTGCTTATTTCTTTTTTGTTACAGGCTCTTGCTTCACTGCGCTGGGTGTCCAGTCCTCCATTTTTGTCGTGTCCTAATTTTCCGAGGTTGATGGGGCTCTTGGATCAAGCTGGTTAAAGCCCGATCTACGTTTCCCCATCTGGCCCACCTTGACATGAGCCCATCCACCGCGCACATTGGCCCCGCCATTTTTCCAATGGCACCTGCTGCTTCTGATTCTGGCCCCTTGCGACAGATATTGACGCACATGCGCCTACGCGTGGTTTTTCCGTGCTCTATCCAGAATCTTCGAGCAACCTCTAATGGTGTTTGTGGGCTTTCGTGATTTTTCTTTATTTTCCTTGTATTTTCTGTTTTTCCCCTATGTTGTGGTCCTGACGTGTTGGGTTGAGGATGTGAATAATTTCCTGGCTTGTGAGTTGAGAAGGATGAGTTTTGGCATGGGGTTTCTGCTCCCATGACCGAGGAATATGAGCTACTTATGCATTGAGTTGAGTCTGTTTAGAATAGATCTGTTGTTAGAATTGAAGATTAGTTATGGATTAGCAGAAGATTAGTCATAGATAGGTCTTAAATGTTAGATTATCATGTATGTATCTATGACTTGTAACTCGTAACTTCGGCTATGATTTTCTCAGAGCTTTTGCTCTATGATGTAAGAGCGTTTCTACTCGTGATCCTTCTTCTATTAATGAGACCGAAATATTTTTCCCTTCAATATATATATATATATATAACATGAACACACAAAAAACAATGTCCACTAACAACGAATCAATTACCTAGCCTCCTCCTCAATCTGAATGCTTACTAATTAATTAATTAATCATTTTCTATTCATCCCAAAAAAAAAATGAGGACTATATAAATACAGCCATGAGCCCTGCCATCTCCAAGTCTCTCGATCTACTTGAAGGCAATTTTTGAGACCCAAAATAATAATAGAATGGCATGGTGCAGCAGGCTTTTCCTTGTCTTTGTTTTCTTCTCATTTTTGTGCATAGAAGCACGTTTTCCTGACTCACTTTCTGACAAGAGCTCCCGTGACTTCATGGAGAGTGCAAGAGAAGTGTTGAAGGGAAGTATAAGAAGACAGGAAATAATTGGAAGACTACTTGGTGAGCCAACTCGAGTAAGCCCCGGAGGGCCCGATCCTCGTCATCATTAATTTTTGTGTTCTGTAATCTGGTTTTTAAAATCACTTTTAAATTTCTATCTATCGTCACATTTGAAATTAACATAAGAAGAGAACTTTAGTCGTTGCTCCAATAATGTGGTCCAGATTTGTGTGGTGTAAGTAGGAATTCAGGTGCTTCTTCAATTGTGTGCTGGGGGATCTTTAATACTATGTGAGGGCTTTAATACTATGTGAGGGCTTTCTTTTTGAAGGGTGTGAAAGACTTGTAGGAATGTCTTTAAATAATGAATAAATTAATGTTGTTTTATGAAATCGATAGGATCATGTCTGTGACATTGAAATATTTTAAAAGACTTGGAGTGCAAGGATTAGGGCTAGAAGGTGGTACCCGTCCATGATATTGTGGAAATGACACCTTGTTTGCACCAGCTGGTGTTGACTTCCTGATCTCATCCATGCCCCTTGCAGCCTCAAGAGAATCTGTGGTAAAAATCAAAAACATAAGGATAAACACCTTTGCAGCATTGGGGAGGGTTTCCGCTGATGCAAAACAACATGTTTTTAGTAAATGAGAAAGAAGCAATTAAGTAGACTTCTAATTGGGGTTTGTAATGAATCGGCCATAATGTGCTTGCTATTGTACATGCGATTAGCTATTTTAAAATATTTCAATGTCACATACATGATCCTATCGATTTCATAAAACAACATTAATTTGTTTCTTATAAAAATTATTTTCACTTTCACTTTTTCTCTTTTTGTCACCTTTTGTAAAAAAAATTAAAAACCCAAAAAAACTTTTTTTTTCCTATTAAAAAAAAAAAAGTTGGAGGGGAGAATAATCGTGACTATTTTACCTAGGCGTGACCACACTAACACTAACCCATAAAAATTAATAAAGAATCAACGTTGATCACGTGGTTTCGATTTTCTTTCTTTTGGAGCTAGCTGATGGTGTGAGATAATTGGAGTAGTGTACAAATGTTTTTTTTACGTACTGTGTGCCAAATGCTTATTTTAGAGAATAACTTAGACAAAAATTAATGATGATGAGCTTTGTCCCCACAAAATTTCTTAAAATTTACCCCTAAAATTTAGGATTTTTTTTAAGAAATGTCCCCCCTAAATTTTTACTTTTTAAAATTTTGTCCCCCACCCTTAAACGTATGATTTCGCCCCTAATGATGAGGATCGTGCCCTCCGGGGCTTACTCGAGTCTGGTTCCGCCCTTGATGATGAGGATCGGGCCCTCTGGGGCTTACTTGAGTTGGCTCACCAAGTAGTCTTCCAATTATTTCCTGTCTTATACTTTCCTTCAACACTTCTCTTGCACTATCCATGAAGGAGCGGGAGCTCTTGTCAGAAAGTGAGTCAGGAAAACGTGCTTCTGTGTACAAAAATGAGAAGAAAACAAAGACAAGGAAAAACATGAACCTCCTGCACCATGCCATTCTATTATTATTTTTGGTCTCAAAAATTGCCTTCAAGTAGATCGAGAGACTTGGAGATGGCAGGGATCATGGCTGTATTTATATAGTCCTCATTTTTTTTTTGGGATGAATAGAAAATGATTAATGTTGTTAGTGGACGTTGTTATATATATATATATATATATAAACCTGAATATATGAAGTTTTATATGATAATGATAGAAATTCTTATTATAAATGAGGATTAGATTATCCTAACTCAAAGGATTAGATTATATTGACTATATGATAATTAAGGATATAAATTATTTAATAAAGAATCAACGTTGATCACGTGGTTTCGTTTTTCTTTTCCTTTGGAGCTTGATAGTGCCATTTATTAGCCGTTTGTTATGAAAAAAGAAAAATAAAAGAATATTGTTCAAGAATAGCATTAATTTCTTATACAAGAGAACTTTAGTCGTTGCTCCAATAATGTGGTCCAGATTAATTTGTGTGGTGTAGGAATTCAGGTGCTTCTTCAATTGTGTGCTGGGGGAGAGCTTTAACATTATGTGAGGGCTTTTCTTTTTGAAGGGTGTGAAAGACTTGTAGGAATGTCTTTAAATAATGAATAAATTAATGTTGTTTTATGAAATCGATAGGATCATGTCTGTGACATTGAAATATTTTAAAATAGCTAATCGCATGTACAACAGCAACCACATTATGGCCGATTCATTACAAACCCCAATTAGACGTCTAGCTACTTGCTTCTTTCTCATTTACTAAAGGCACGTTGTATCAGGGGAACCCTCTCCAATGCTGCAAAGGTGTTTATCCTTGTGTTATTGATTTTTACCGCACAATCTCTTGAGGCTGCAATTAAGGGGCATGGATGAGATCAGGAAGCCAACACCAGCTGATGCAAACAAGGTGTCAATTCCACAATAGCATGGACGGGTACCACCTTCTAGCCCTAATCCTTGCACTCCAAGCATCCCCAAACCTCGTAATGGGCACTGCAACAAATAAACAAAATCACGCTTTTTAGCTTTTGTTAATTTGATGGAGGCCAAAGTTGCAAACGACGTCTGTTGTTTGTTTCTTGTAACTTTGGCTCCGTTTGCTCCAACATAAAATGGTTTGTAGAAAATGATTTTTTTTTTTTTTTTAATGGTGTTTACTGCGACTTAAAATAATGGTCAACAAAAAATATTATTCTTTTGACCAAAAATTCTTATTTAATTTTTGGAAAATGGTTTACGGTTTTCAAAAACTGCAAACAATTTTCTAACTTTGAGCATTTTATTCTCAAATCAACAAACCCTGCCAACATCAGCCCAAGCACTACAAAAAATTTGGCCACTATTTAGTTGCCACTAGTAATTGGATAGTAATGACAAATAGCGGCGACTTTTAGGGTTGCCGCTAATGATCCCTCATTAGCGGTTACAAAACAGAGTTGCTGCTAGCTAGTGGTATGTTAGCAATGACTTTGAGATCGCCGCTAATGATGAATTTTTTTAAAAAAATAAATAAATAAAAAATCAATAGCAACGGCGACCTAATGATATGATAAAATAAAAGTAAAAAAAAAATCAATAGCGGTGACTAATAGTTGCTGCTAATGATATGAGCAAATTAAAAATAAAAATAAAAATAGCTTTTATTATATATATAAAAAAAAAAAAGCCCCAAATTGATTAGAGCCATTAATGGAGCTTGGGGAAAAATAAAATCAGACAATGAATAGGAAAAACAAATAGCTGACAATCCAAAAGCCAATAGGAAAAACAATTAACAGATTTTAAGCTTGCCTCTGGTTGTTTTGATGGAAAATATTTAAACTTTCCCCATAATTCTCTTGGATTTGGCTTAGGTGTGTAAAAAGAACTAAAGGAGAAGTTATTTCAACAATCTAAATTTAATTTCAAGTTTTCCACCCATTCGGAACAGGATCCTGTCCATTTCAAATGAAATGGATAATATCCATTTAGTGTAAAATAAAGGGTAGTATTGTCTTAACATTAAAATTGAATGACTAAATTTACAATATTACTCCTCATTTTACACTAAATGGATATTATCCATTTCATTTGAAATGGACAGGATCCTATTCCGAGAGAGAGAGGGAGTAAAATTAAATAAGCACCTAAGCCAAAAGAAAGTGGAGGGTCAAATTATTCTCTCAAATAAAGCCAATGAGAAAAAGAAGAAATGAAAAAGGCGTCCAAAGAAAAAAAAATCACAGCAAACTATTTTATTCGAAGAAAATAATAAAAATCAGAGGAATCAAACATATCTTGGTTGAAATAATGCGCTTTATAGACGGGACACTCTGATTTAAGCTGTTTTAAATTGGGTATGCAGGAACTGAAACGAATTGAAAAACCCAAACCCAGAATACAAATTAAATCAAGAATAATTTGAGAAAAAAAAGAAAAAAGAAAAAAAGAACAAAGACTAATTAAGATCACGATCAAGATGCAGTGGAAACGAACTTGCAGAAAATGTGATTGCAAGGGAGTAACATTGGTCTGTCGAGCAGGCTTAAGCTGCAAAACACCAACATGAAACCCATAATAGATTATGTCAACCTACACAATCACAGAGAATATGTCAGCCTTCAAACACAAATAAACTAAACTGAGTGAGAGAGAGAGAGAGAGAGAGAGAGGAGCGAGAGACGGAGAGACAGCTTCGCCGGTGACAGGTCGTGGAATATAATGTTGATGGATAAATATCAGAGTTGGGATATATATATTAGAGTATATTCTTCTCAGTGGGTGAAGAGACAAGAGATCGATCAGGGAAGCACCATGATCATTTCCCTCTTGCTCTGTTTTCATGGGGTAGTGCTCATTTAGTTGTTATAGTAGGCTCAATTATTTAGGACTGTTGGGGGCAACGACTGTGGTCAGATTCCTTGCCTTCTTTAATTTCAAGATACCTTCTTCCCCTCTTACAAATTTTTGTCTTCTTAAAGGATTAATTATATAATGAATACAATAATTTTGTATTAATTAAAGAGATATGATAGGGCGGGCCTCAAGAGATATGATTAGCTAGCCCCTATCACATCTCTTAATTAAATAAGTAAATCTATCATTTTCTAACCAGTTTAAAACTAAATTGTGGTTAAAATAATAATGATGCAGAATATTGAGCTGAAGCATGAGAGAGAATAAACACAAAGAATTTACAGGTAGTTCGGTGTTAGACATTTACGTCCACCACTAAGAATACTTCTAAGGGTTACATTGTACTCATTAACTTAATATGTCTACAATACAAAGGTCTCTATTTATAGAGTAATGTCTAAATACAAGTATAGCAATCAAATCCCCTTGATTTGATTATAATTTCAATATTAGATTACAATCAACCCATAAATAAAGAATATTTGATATTAACATAATTATAAAATATACGAAAAATATTATATATTTTTCATATTTAATTAACAGTAAGAGGTATTTGGAATGAAACGAAAGTTTGATATACCAAAGTGAGATACTTTAAATATTAAATGAGTATCTACAAAGGTACATAAGTTCATGAGAAGTAAGTAAAGTTATCCCAAATAAAAATTAAAAAAAAAAAGAGCAAATTTTGCCCATTCAAGGATCTCAAAGGAACACGACATATCAAAAGAAACAATCCAAGTAAGATTTCATACAAAGGTAGAAACAATCCAGTGAAAAGAAGCAAAAAGTGAACCCAAAAGGAAATAAACTTTCCAAGCTAGTCTAAAAAGACATGAAAACAGGTAGGAAAAGGGAAACGAAAGGTCANAATATGTCTACAATACAAAGGTCTCTATTTATAGAGTAATGTCTAAATACAAGTATAGCAATCAAATCCCCTTGATTTGATTATAATTTCAATAGAGAATAACTTCTATAAGGTGCTGGTGTAAACCAGCTCCTTTGTGCCCACCAATTAGAATTAGACACCTAGGATTATCACACCAAAAGAAATAAAGTGAAAAACACTGGATTAAAGTTAAACACCCACTTCCAACTAAAAACAAAACCCTACTTTTTCTCCTCTTCCCCCTCTCTCTCTCTCTCTCTCTCTACGCTGTGAATTGCAGCCCCATGAATTCCAACCACTTTGCCATGACAGAAAAATGGGTTGGGCTCTATCGTCTTCTCCGGCAAAAAATCACACTGTATTCGGTGAGAGAGAAAACAGAGAAATATAAATATAAAAAATCACATTGTATTTGTGCAAATGAAAAACCACATTATAAGAGAAAAAAAGAGAAATAATTTCGGTGAGAGAGAGAAATTGTGTGGTGACTGAGAGTGAGAGAGGAGAGAGAGAGGGGAGCACCAGAGAGAATAACTTAGTCCACGGTAAGCTATTGGCTGGAATTCACAGGGCTGCAATTCATGGCGTGTGGAGAGAGAAAGAGAAGCTGTTGACTGGAATTCACGGGGCTGCAATTCACGGCGGAGAGAGAGAGAGAGAGAGAGGAAGAGGAGAAAAAGTAGGGTTTTGTTTTTAGTGGGAAGTGGGTGTTTAATCCAGTGTTTTTCACTTTATTTCTTTTGGTGTGATAATCCTAGGTGTCTAATTCTAATTGGTAGGCACAAAAGAGCTGGTTTACACCAGCTCCTTATAGAAGTTATTCTCATTTCAATATTAGATTACAATCAACCCATAAATAAAGAATATTTGATATTAACATAATTATAAAATATACGAAAAATATTATATATTTTTCATATTTAATTAACGGTAAGAGGTATTTGGAATGAAACGAAAGTTTGATATACCAAAGTGAGATACTTTAAATATTAAATGAGTATCTACAAAGGTACATAAGTTCATGAGAAGTAAGTAAAGTTATCCCAAATAAAAATTAAAAAAAAAAAGAGCAAATTTTGCCCATTCAAGGATCTCAAAGGAACACGACATATCAAAAGAAACAATCCAAGTAAGATTTCATACAAAGGTAGAAACAATCCAGTGAAAAGAAGCAAAAAGTGAACCCAAAAGGAAATAAACTTTCCAAGCTAGTCTAAAAAGACATGAAAACAGGTAGGAAAAGGGAAACGAAAGGTCACCCAATGACGACCCTCCAATAGATGAAGGGATAACCTACCAATGTACAATAATATCAAGTTCATTTGCCACGCCAATACTTGGCTTTTCCAGTGTAAACTACGTGCATAAGGCCAAATATGATGAGTAATTGTCGGCGCGGTGCACGATTCTTCTTTTCATTATTGCGTTGACACGGCATTGAAGAGAAATGACCAAAACTAGATTCATTCAACGTACATTCCTTATTTTTTTTATTGGTATCTTTCTTTCTTTTTCTTTCAAGTAAATAAATAATTGCACTGTTATAGGAGATTGGTGGGATGAATCTAATTGTCTTTCCGAAAGCCAAAATGGGCGGCTACAAGAAGATACATGGCGGTACTATATAAATTAGGAAGAGGTCTTTCTTACCAATGTCATGGCCTAATTTGACAAGAAAGAAACTTATAATGAAATGAGAATTAAATAGAAAAGCAAAAGAAAGAAAGGAACGTACGTAGATAAAGATTTGCTGATGGTCCAATATTAAATACCTAAGTTTATTAATTGGAAACAACTTAAAAGGCTCTTACAATACTTAATATGATTGTGTATAAGGCTCTATTTACAGATCCTATAAATGATGTCCCTAAGGGATAACTTAATCGGCTGTAGACCACACCTAATAAAACGGAGGTCACTGGTTCGAATTCTCCCTCCCTCCCTTCCCTTGTGTACATAGAAATGTCACAAAAAAAAAAAAAAAAAAAAAAAAAAAAAAAAAAAAAAAAAAAAAAATTCCTATAAATGATGATCTGATGATAGATATAAGATTATGATAAGTGTCACTCGTGGTTTAAATACAATTTTAACCATGTGTATATAAATAGCTTTTGGGCACCCTTTACTTGTAGGCCGATTTTCAAAAGTGAGTTTTACGCGAATTCATTTGTTTAAAGACTCTTTTCTTGTTTGATGATAGGGACAATATTACAATTCTAAGTGTCACACATGGTAAAGTACAATCTTAACAATCCGTGTATATATATATATTTTTTTTCTAAGCAAATAAGGGAAATGCTATTGCGATTAAAACACTGAAAAATTTGTGGGCTCCCCAACAACCGATCCAACATAAAAAATTATAGTGTGAGAAATACAAGAAAGCAGTAGGAAATTGGTCATAAAATGTCTCGGTCCTCTCACTCTATCTGTGGTATTTTCATGTACTGAGTAGAGTTTTGTGGTCTTTCCTACCCTAAAAGAGCTATCATTATTTCACAACTAAAAGTCCTTTGAGCTAGTGGGTTAATTTCCATCTTTCGAATTTATTCAGATGGAATCTAATCCTAATTATCCAATCTTTTCACTTTTTAATCCTCATTTATAATAATAATTTATATCCTTAATTATCATATAGTCAATGTAATCTAATCCTTATTTATAATAAGAATTTCTATAATTATCATATAAAACTTCATATATTCAGGTCTATATATATATATATACATATATATATATATATATATATATAGATAGATAGATAGTAAACCTCCCTTCCCTTACTCTTCTGCCCCCCTTTTTCTTTTTGCTTATTTCTTTTTTGTTACAGGCTCTTGCTCCACCATGCTGGGTGTCCAGTCCTCTATTTTTGCCGTGTCCTCATTTTATGGGGTTGATGGGGCTCTTGGATCATACTAGTTAAAGCTTGATCCATGTCTCTCCATCTGACCCACCTTGACACGAGCCAATCCACCGCGCGCACCAGCCCTGCCATCTTTCCAATGGCACGTGCCGCTTCTGATTCTGGCCCCCAGTGATGGATAGTGACTCACACGCGCCTGTGTGTTGTTTTTTTGCACTCTAGCCAAAATCTTCAGGCAACCTCTAAAGGTGTTTGTGGGCTTTTGTGATTTTTCTTTATTTTCCTTGTATTTTTTGTTTTTCCTGTATGTTGCGATCCTGACCTATTGAGTTGAGGATGTGAATAATTTTCTGACTTGTGAGTTGAGGGAGATGAGTTTTGGCATGGGGNCCATCTTTCCAATGGCACGTGCCGCTTCTGATTCTGGCCCCCAGTGATGGATAGTGACTCACACGCACCTGTGCGTTGTTTTTTTGCACTCTAGCCAAAATCTTCAGGCAACCTCTAAAGGTGTTTGTGGGCTTTTGTGATTTTTCTTTATTTTCCTTGTATTTTTTGTTTTTCCTGTATGTTGCGATCCTGACCTATTGAGTTGAGGATGTGAATAATTTTCTGACTTGTGAGTTGAGGGAGATGAGTTTTGGCATGGGGGTTTTGCTCTCATGACCGAGGAATATGAGCTACCTAAGCATTGAGTTGAATCTGTTTGAAACAGATGTGTTGTTACAACTGAAGATTAGTCATGAGTTAGCGGAAGATTTGTCATAGATAGGTCTTAAATGTTAGATTGTTATGTACATATCTATGATTTGTAACTCGTAACTTCGGCTATGATTTTCTCAAAACTTTGCTCTGTGATGTAAGAGCATTTTCGCTCGTGATCCTTCTTCTATTAATGAGACCGGATATATATATATATATAAAACAATGTCCACTAACAACATTAATCATTTTCTATTCGTCCCAAAAAAAAATGAGGACTATATAAATACATGCAGCCATGAGCCCTGCCATCTCCAAGTCTCTCGATCTGCTTGAAGGCAATTTTTGAGACCAAAAATAATAATAGAATGGCATGGTGCAGGAGGTTCTATATATATAAAAAACAATGTCCACTAACAACATTAATCATTTTCTATTCATCCCAAAAAAAATGAGGACTATATAAATACAGCCATGAGCCCAGGGCCGGCTAGACTATTAGGCGAGTAAGGCACTCGTCTAGGGCCCCCGGATTAATAAGGCCTAAAAAAAAAAAAAATTGGCCAATTTTTTTTTTTTTTTTTAAGTTTATGGCCCATTTTTTTGATAAGGCTACAATTGGTTTTTTTTTTTTTTTTTTAAAAAAACTTAAGGCCTCTAATCATGATAAGTAATCAATTTAAAAAAATGCCTCAATTTAATTAATAAGCCCCAATATAATAAGCCTATAGTAAAATAAGACCAATTAACCCATAAAAGTAAATATCCTTATACTTAAAAAGGTGTATGAGAAAGTACGAAAAAAAAAAAAGGTGTGCGGATTTTTTTTCTTGTGGGTTTTTATGGGTCTTTTGACAATTTTTTTGGTGGGTATTATTTGAAATAAGTGTATCAATGAGGTAAGGATTTATCAAAAAATATATATTTATTATTATTATTATTATTATTGTAATATTTATTTTTGTGCTAGATTTTTCTTGTGGGTTTTGTATGGATTTTTGTCAATTTTTTTTGGTGCATTTTGATTAAAAAAAAAAAAAAAGAAGGCCCCATTTAAGAGTCATCTCCATGTCTCTCGAATGGCATGGTGCAGGAGGTTCTATATATATATATATAAAACAATGTCCACTAACAGCATTAATCATTTTCTATTCATCCAGCCATGATCCCAAAAAAAATGAGGACTATATAAATACAATCATGATCCCTGCCATCTCCAAGTCTCTCGATCTACTTGAAGGCAATTTTTGAGACCAAAAATAATAATAGAATGGCATGGTGCAGGAGGTTCATGTTTTTCCTTGTCTTTGTTTTCTTCTCATTTTTGTGCATAGAAGCACGTTTTCCTGACTCACTTTCTGACAAGAGCTCCCGCGACTTCATGGAGAGTGCAAGAGAAGTGTTGAAGGAAAGTATAAGAAGACAGGAAATAATTGGAAGACTACTTGCTGAGGCAGATCGAGTAAGCCCCGGAGGGCCCGATTCTCGTCATCATTAATTTTTGTGTTCTGTAATCTGGTTTTTAAAATCACTTTTAAATTTTTATTTATTTATTAGTGATTTTAAAAATCGTGTCACATTTGAATCACATTTGAAATAACATAAGAAGAAAACTTCTTATAGCCGTTGCTCCAATAATGTGGTCCAGATTTATGTGGTGCAGGAATTCAGGTGCTTCTTCAATTGTGTGCAGGGGAGAGCTTTAATACTATGTGAGGGCTCTCATTTTGAAGGGTGTGAAAGACTTGTAGGAATGTCTTTTTGGCTTCTTTCTTTCGCGATAACTTACAAAAAGAGAAAAAGTGAAAGTGAAAATAATTTAAATAATGAATAAATTAATGTTGTTTTTTGAAATCGATAGGATCATGCATGTGACATTGAAATATTTTAAAATAGCTAATCGCATGTACAATAGCAACATTATAAAAAAATCATATTTTTTTAGTAATTGATCATTAGTAATATTTTAAGATAATTAAAACATTACTAACAACATGCTAATGGTAACGTCTGTGGCACGTTATTAAACCGCAAGTTGTTAATAAAAATTTAGTAATGTTTCAACAGTACCACGTTACTAAATGGTAACGTTTCAGAAAATGTCACGTTATTAAATTTGGTAACGTTTTAATTTTGTGCCACGTTACCCCGTTGGTAACATTTTAAAAATTTGAAATGTTACTAATGGGGTAACGTTTCAAAAAGTGCCACGTTACCCTATTAATAACGTTTTGATTTCAAAACATTACTAAAACTTAAATAATAATTTTAAAAAAAAATTCTCATCATCGATTCTCATTGATGAGAATTTTTGGAGTTCCGACAATGGTGGCTATCTATCAATTTCTCTGTTTTTCTTCTTCATCATCTCTCCTATATATCTCTATGTTACACCAAGAACAGGTACAATTTGATCCATCCCAACAATAACTTAATCAAAATATATTTATAAAAAAAAAAAACAGAAATTAATTAAGCAGAAAAAATATGGACACCAATGGTCTTGCCTTGTAGGATGTCCTTTGTTAAGAAGAAGTTAGTACAAAAGACAAAATCCAATATAAGTTAAAAGCCACCTCCTAACAAAGAAAAGGAATAAGGCAGGGGTGAACTCGCCGCCATTTCTGTGAAATAGCTTATTAGCCCACCACTGGTATTCCTACACGCCGAAAAGGTACTTTCCGGCAGCGACACCCCCATACCATTTCGGATTCCGGTGGAGTTCGATGACACCAGGTGAGACGAGCTATCAATAAAGGGCTCTGGCGCAATCTGAGACCAACCCATCACCGGCCTTTGGCACACCCACCCGGGCATCGGAGTCTCCGGCGACGACTGTTCATGAAAGTTATCGATTTCAAATCCAGTCTCCGCCTCGTGTGCTCTTTCTGGAGCATCATGCGAGGAAGGATACCTGGGTCTTCCACAACTTTTGACAGGAACACCATCACCAATTCACCATGTCTGGTCTGCCCCAAGGTCCGTACCGTACACCGGAGAGAGAACGACTGAGATAAAAAAAAGAAAGGGAAATGCTATGCAATCAAAACCCCATATTTTGCCCATCAAAACCTACGTGGCAAGTATTTTAAAATGAAAAGAAATATCTTTTCTCTCTCCTTGGTTAACCCAACCTGGTTAACCCAAGTAGCCTTTTTATTCAATAAAAAAAAAAAAAAAAAAAAAAGCTTATATTGTTTTGGACAGTATGGTTAACCCAAAATCCCAAATCTTCCACCCCATTCTCTCTCTCTCTCTCTCAATTTCTCCCACCCTCTCCTACCCACATCCGGCTGCCACCACCATCCACCAACGCCGGCCACACCATCTAGTGGCCACGCCGCCGGCCACCACGAAGCAGAATCAGCGCCGACCATCCAAAAACAGGCAGGCCAAACATTACCCTAACCTGACATTTGAAGTAGGACCGATTATAGTAAGAATTGGTGGTTTTTTGTTTGATTTCGAAAATGGGTAACAATTTTTGGGTATATTTTGTTTTTCATTAGGTAACCGATTATGGGTTTTGGTTCTAATTTTGTGATTTGTTTACTATTTTGATGGAATTTGGATGATTGATTTTCGGATGGAAGGTTGATTTTTGTTGAGTCCTAATTTCCTTGGTCGATGTGTTGAAATTTTTTGGGAATTTATCTGTTTAAGCCGAATGGATTTGGGTGAAGCTTTCTTTGGTTATTCTTCGGTTTTGGTTTTGGTTTTATTTGCACAAGATCAATCTGCTTCTCTTCTCAATGGAATTTGGGTTTTGTGGAACAATAAAAATTGTTTTGTGCTGTGATTTAGGCCTCTACCTCCCCTTCCTAACTTGAAAATTTCTAATGAGTTTGTTGCGATTGCTACTATATATGTTTTGACATTTTGGTTTCGGTTTTCTTTTAAGAACAGAAAATCAAAACAGCTATATATGTTTTGATTTTTTGGTTCACAAATGAAGATTGAAACTATATATTATGAGTTTGACAATGAAAAGAATGATAAACATTGTTGTTATAATATTTCTATTGAGCAGAAAATAAGTTTTTGCCCTTGGAGGCATTGTTGATCAACTTCCAAAGATGACCATTGTTCTATATATCAGTTGATGAAAGGCACAATTCCTGATCATTGCTAGCTTTGTGAAGACAATAAAAATTACTTTTTGTATTACTGAAGGGTTTGGCATTTATCGGTAATCCTGATAGCTTTGGGAGAGGATTTTGTAATGTACATATTGTTATATTTTTGTAATGTTGACGGCTTCATATTGTTATATAATTTTGTACCTTGTTGATTTAATTGATTGGCTTAACTGGATATTGGTGGGAGATGATTTTGTATGGCTGAAAGGTTTGGCATTTCTTAGTAATCCTGATAACTCCCATTACATAACAAATTAGCTCTCCAGTTTGAACTTTCAAGTATTGCACTCCAATACACAATACATATTAACACAAAAAATCAACTTCAGAAAGGTACAAAATTTGTTGTTTTTTTTGGTCCGTACAAACAACCAAAAAGGTTACAATCCAAGAGTTTCTCAATGGTGCAACATTTCGGTCTCCAATTTCTTCATTCTTCTTATCATCATTGCTGCAAAACCCTCCATGTTTACGCATTTATTCTCCCTGATGCCCATTTTATAGCAAAATATGCAAAAATTCCCTCTCCTTGTTGAGTCTGCTTTGTACGAATTCTGGCATTTAGCTCCCTTGTATGTACACTTCATGTGATGGAGTTCTAAGCAACAACAGGGATGCTGGAAATGGAAATGAGCCCAACAAATCAAGAGTTAGCAGTCAAAAAAACAAAATCAAATTTAAGCCCAAAAGCCAAGGGTTAAAATACCGAAACAAATTTATCTTGTGCAAATAAAACCAAAACCAAAGAATAACCAAAGAAAGCTTCTCCCAAATCCATTCTGCTTAAACAGAGAAATTCCCAAAAAATTTCAACACTAGGACTCAACAAAAATAAACCTTCCATCCGAAAATCAATCATCCAAATTCCATCAAAATGGTAAAGAAATCACAAAATTATAACCAAAACCCATAATTGGTTACCTAGTGAAAAACAAAATATACCCAAAAATTCTTACCCATTTTCGAAATCAAACAAAAAAACCACCAATTCTTACTATAATCGGTCCTAACAAGAAAACCCATCCAAATTTCAGCCCAACAAAACCATTACCCATTCAACCTACCTCAAATGTCAGGTTAGGGCAGTGTTCGGCCTGCCAGTTTTTGGATGGTCGGCACTGATTCTGCTTCGTGGTGACCGGCAGTTTGGGAGAGAGAAATTGGTTCGGGTCAGCACTACTTCTGCTTCGTGGTGGCCGGCGGCGTAGCCACTGGATGGTGTTGCCGACGCTGGTGGATGGTGGTGGTGGTGGTGGTGGCGGCCGAACGTGGGTGGGAGGGGGTGGGAGAAATTTGAGAGAGAGAGAGAGGGTGGGAGATTTGGGGTTTTGGGTTAACCCTAACTATAGAAACTTTTTTTTAAAAAAAATAAAAAGGCTGGTTGGGTTAACCAAGGGAGAGAGAAATTTTCCCTTTCATGGATCTCAAAAAAACACGACATATATCAAAAGAAACAATCGAGTAAGATTTGACTCTGCAGTCATACAAAGGTAAAAGCGAAAAGTGAAGAAGCAAAACCCAAAAGGAATTTAACTTTTCAAGTCTAGAGAGACATTGAATATTTACAGGTAGCCATTGGGCGACCGGCCCTCCAATAATAGATGAAGGGGTAATCCACAAATCTCCAGTAAGAAAGTCCATTGCCACGCCAATATTTGGCTTTTCCGGTGTAAGCTACGTGCATAAGGCCAAATATGATGAGTAATTGTCGGCTGGTGCATGATTCTTCTTTTCATTATTGCGTAGACAAGGCATTGAAGAGAAATGACTAAGACTAGCTAGTTTCATTCAACGTACGTACATTCTTTATTTCTTTATTGGTATTTTTCAATTCTTTCCTTTTCTTTTAAGTAAATAAATAATTGCACTGTTATAGGAGATTGGTGGGATGAATCTAATTGTCTTTCCGAAAGCCAAAATGGGCGGCTAGAAGCAGATACATGGCGGTACTATATAAATTAGGAAGAGGCTTTCTAACCAATGTCATCGGCTAATTAATTGACACAAAAGAATTGAAACTTACAATGAAATGGGAATTAAATAGAAAAGCGAAAGAAAGCAAGAAAGGAAACGTAGATAAAGATTTACGAATGATACGATGTTAGATGCCTACGTTTATTACTAGGAATTAGATGCTAGAAGGATTACATTTTGCTCTTAATTAATATGATTGCATGTGTACAAGGCTCTATTCATTTATAGAACTTACAAATGATGATTTGATGATAGGGATGAGATTAGGATCCTAAAGTATTTCACATGATTGAAGTATATTCTTAATCGTGTATATATAATAAGTGTTTAGGCACCCTCCTCTTGATGAGTTTTACTCAAAGTTTGTCTAGAGGCCTTTTTCTTGTTAATAAAATAATCTAAGAAAATATTGGTGAATTTGTGGTACTCTCCTATTTTGAGTGGAGTTTTGTGGTCTTACCCCTAAAGGAGGCATCATTATTTCACCCAAACAGTGTGGGTTTCCATCATTTGAATTTACTCGAGTGCAATCTAATCCTAATCATCCAATCTCTTCACTTAGAGTAAATTAATCCTCATTTATAATAATAATTTATATCCTTATTAATTATCATATATATAGTCAATAGAATCTAATAATTCTAATCCAATCCTCTCACTTGGGATAATCTAATCATCATTTATAACAAGAATTGCTGTCCTTATCATATACTCTAATGGAAACTTCATATATTCTGGCTAGTTAATTATTATTATTATTATTATTATTTTCTATTCATCCGATCTATATAATCCATCCATCCCATCTCCAAGTCTCTACACACTTGAGGGCAATTTTTAAGACTCAAATTTATAGAATGGCATGGCGGAGGTTGAGGTTATTCCTTGTCATTGTTTTCTTCTCATTTTTGTACATAGAAGCACGTTTTCCTGACTCACTTTCTGGCAAGAGCTCCCTCGCATTCATGGAGAGTGCAAGAGAAACATGTTGAAGGAAAGTATAAGAAGACAGGAAATAATTGGAAGACTACTTGGTGAGCCTACTCGAGCAAGTCCCGGAGGGCCTGATCCTGATCATCACAATTAATCTTTGTGTCCTCTCAAATGTGAGTTAGTTTTTAAAATCACAGTTAAATCTTGATTTATTGATGATTTTAAAAGTCACGTCACATTTAAGAGGATACAAAAAGAAGACGTTGTCCTTCTTCAAGCGTTACTCCACTAATCTACTAGATTTTTGGGGTGTAAGAATTTAGGTGCTTCGATTGGAGTAATTCTAAAAGTCTCTCTTGTATTCATCTTAAGTCCATCTAAAAATGATGTAGCTATTAAAATTACCATTTGATCAAAATTCAATAACGATCAATCACAAACCCAATGGTGATTTTAATAGCCACATTATTATTGGATGGACTTGTAGCATTACTCGCTTCGATTGTGTGTTTGGAGAGAGTAATGTTACAAGTCCATTTTGTGTCACTCTTGTATCCTTCCAATAAAATCACCATTGAGCTTGTGATTGATCATTATTGAATTTTGATCAAATTGTAATTTTAAAAGCCACCTAATTTTTTTAGGGATACAAGAGTGGCATAAGATAGACTTCTAGAATTACTCGTATGGAGGAGTAATGCTACAAGTTCCTCTTGTGTCCTTCCATGGATGATATGATGTGGCTCTTAAAATCACCATTTGGGCTTGTGATTGATCACTACTGAATTTTGATCAAATAGTAATTTTAAAAGTCATCTCATTTTAATTTTAAGGAATACAAAAGTAATACAAGATGAACTTGTAGAATTACTTATTTGCAATGAACTTTATTTTCCTTGGAAGGAAAGCTTCATATGGTGCCATACCTGTACTCAACTGAAAATTGATGTTGTAGTGAACTTTATTAATGGTTTGTACGGTTTTTTATAACTTTCCAACTGTTTGCAAATGGAAGTCTAAGGTAAAATTCAATCTTGTACGTTCCCGGCCAATGGGGAATAAAGACTTTGCTAGAATCTTAACGTGAAACGGGGATGACGGTCTGATACAATTTGTAAGTTCTTGTTGGCGTAATTCGGTAAGCAAAATGGTGATTAAAAGTGCCGCTGTTTGGACGAGAAGAAAGGCCGTCCGGACCCTCGAAGAATTCTATTTTTTCAGAGAGCCTCGTCTACAATCTCGCCTACAAGCCCGTTCAGACAAGCTCGATAAACAAGAATTTCAAAGAGTTTCGTCTGCAATGTCGTATGAACTCTGTCCGAACGCCTATGTTTTTTCGTCTAACGACCTTTACTAAAAAATTCATATCTAGAGTTCTTGGCCTTTGATTGGAGCAAGCTTTATGAAGTTAGAAAGCTAACTCAAAGATCTATAAAGTCATGTTTCACGAAGTTCAGCTAATTCCAATATTTACTAGGTGAAAACAGGCCATAAAGAGAAGACTATAGAATGGCTCGTCTGCAATCTCGTTTGGATGAGATTGCAGACGGCCATGTGTTAAAAACACATCCTNCATTATCCGTCCAGACGAGTGAATTAAAAAAAATTTCCATAGTTAATTATGATCTCCCCCTGAATATCAAATCCTGATCAATTGAACACAGTCCATTTGTGACCAAATCAAACATGTAGGTGCATCAAGACAATAACAAGAACCACTTGAGCATGTAGAAATCATTTGAGCTCCCATGCACAAAACACATGAACCAGAACAAAAAAAATTTAGTTAAACAATGGGATATAAGTTAACCATTCTAGAAGGTGAAGTGTGTGAGAGTCAAATCCAAGGTCAAAAATTGGAAACAGAAAATGGGCACACTGCACACCATGACAGAAAAGACACACAGTTAAAGGCAAACCTTATGATACTAGGGCCTATGATCCATCATCCAATACACTTCCTGAACAGGCACAATTAGCCATGAATCCTTTTGCAACCGTCTTTTTCCGCAACGATTTGGTTACTGACTGTTTGTATAGGGATTCATTCAGCAATCATGACAGTGAACATTTGATCAGATGTGCTCTTTTAGAGCTCATTTTTCTTTTTTCTTTTTTCTTATTTATTTATTTATTTTTATATGATTTGATCAAGGAAAGCAGGAATTTTTAGGATCTAGGTTCAACTAGCGAATTGGTCAATTTTAACCAAGCCTTAAACTATGCAGCACATGCATTGTGACCATGAACTCTTTTCACAAGTCTCAACCAAGATGACTCATAACTGTGCACGACCAGAAAAAGACAACCAAATCCCACATGAAAACTAAACTAACCACACTCATTTCGGTCATGTAATAGTAGGAGCTCAAAACAAACTGGATGCAAAAGAGAATCAGTTATCATCTTACATGACCTAATGAGAATTTGAACGTTCATGAAATTGAGCACAAGAGACCAGTAGAGAACATTCAAAGAAAGAAAAAAATAACCAAAAAACTTTAACCAAAATTAAAGAAAAGCAGAAAAGAAAGAGATTTATATATATATATATATATATAAAAAAAACAAAGATAAAAAAAATTAACACAATTAAAAGAAAATTGAAACTGACAAAATTAACTATGAAACCAGGATAGAAACCAGATATACTCACCATGTAACTATCCTAGACATGCAAAGATAGAGATTATGGCATATGGCAAATACCAATTGCATTTATGAGATACTCAAACCTAGATCCATCAAGAGGTTTGGTAAACAGATCAGCCAATTGGTTTTCAGTAGACATATAGTCAAGAGATACCACCTGGTTCTCAACCAAATCACGGATAAAGTGATGACGAATATCTATGTGTTTGGTTCGAGAATGTTGAACAGGATTCTTTGATATGTTGATGGCACTGGTGTTGTCACAGTAGACAATCATCATCCCTTGAGGAAATCCCTAGTCAGCTAGGAGTTGCTTCATCCACATCAATTGAGTGCAACAACTCCCTGCTCCTATATATTTTGCCTCTGAAATGGATAAAGAGATGGAGTTTTGTTTCTTACTCATAAAACCTTTGCTATGACACGATCTTGTATAAGACAAGCGACCCACTCATCTTCTACCGCAGTAGCCCTTTCCAGAGACAGCTGAAACAATCCTTCTACGTGATCTCCTTTCACCGGAACTCCGATTGGCTTCACTTCAACAAAACATCTATCAAAGAATCAAAACTATACTCTAAGAGATCGAACCCACAATCAATGGTGATCAAGTCTCTTAGCTCACAAAGGCGAATTCCAGATACATAATTCGTAACCTAAATAGATCTGTAGAGATCTATATATAACCCTAGACACTCCTAGTTTAAATGTAATATAAACTCTTGTTCATAAAAACCCTAATCAGTTTGGGTGCGTCCGAACGACCAGAAAACTCGTCCGAACAGAGACTAGTTTTTACAAAAATTACAAGCAAAACAGTAGTCGTCCAAACGGCCATTAATGGGCGTCCGGACAGACTAGGTTAAAAAGTCTAACCCTGGATTTCTGGAACGGGGCGTCCGAACGGGAATACAGAAGCTGGTTCAGACGGGCTTCTCGGGTTGTTCTGCACAACATGCTCGTCCGAACGGAAAATCAGACGAGGCTTTAGACAGGCTTCTCGGGTCTCTTTGCACAACATGCTCGTTCGGACGCCACTTCAGACGAGGCTTCAGATGGGCTTCTCGGGTTTCTTTGCATAACTCACTCATCCAGACGCCACTGCAGACGAACTAACAATATCGAACTTAGTGCAATAGTATGATTGATCTTGATAAGATTGTAGGATCGATCCTAGTGCATTAGTATGATTGATCGTAATATAATTAATTCGATCAATCATAATAAAAACATATGATCGATCATTGTGCATTAGTCCGGTTGATTTTGATAGGATCATTCGATCGATTGAATATCTAATCGGTCGTCAATCAATCCTAATGAATTAGATCGTGATATGATCAAATGTTTGATCAAACATCTGAACAATCATAATGAATTAGTTTGATTGATCATGATATGATAAAATGATCAATCAAACATCCGATTGAATATCCGATAAATAATAGTAAATTAGTTCAATTGATCGTGATAGAATCAAATGTTCGATCAAACATTTGATCGATCCTGGTGAATTGATTCGTTTGACCGTGATAGGATCAAATATTGTTCGATCGATCATAGTGAATTAGTTTGATGTTATTAGCGTTCACTAATGTGGACGATAATATTGTTATTGAAAAATAAAAAATAGACAAATGACGTTATTAGCATTTCACTTCCCTATCATCAAGACAAATGATGCAAATAGAAATAATCATTAAACCGAGACAAAATAGATAAAATTTGTAGAAACCAACATGCGAACATGGCATTAAGTGACGAAATTTCACTAAATGTCCTTATATGGATTTCATTAACTTAACAAATCTATTATAGGATATTATGGTTTCACAAATTACTACTCTCCAAAATTAAATGCGTTTGATTTGTATTGAACTACTATAGTCTATAGATATCATACATTCACAGTAAAAATATTAAAGATTTATGCTAAGTGTTTAGTGAAAGATTTTGTTTTATTTTGTATTCATAAAAATATATTTTATATTCATAAATCTTATATGATGATTGATCATACTATTCTTATTAATAATATCATCCTTTTTTTTCTTAAGTTATCATTAACTTATCAACAATAACATCTCATGCTATCAATTCCAAATTTCAAATGACAATGTCAATACTTAATTTGTGACTATAGGACATTACATGCATTGTTAATTTGTTATTGTCAATTTTGAATTTGTAATTATAACCATTTCATTTAGGATTATTCTAATCACATTGTCATTTAGCTTTGTTCGCTTACAGCCATAATTTTAATTAACAATATTTTTTAAAAAATTAAAATAACTTTTTGTCAATTTTTTTCTTTCTAAGAAATATATATATTTTTTAAATTGTCAAAGTGACCCAATATATATTACTGGGTCACCCGTGACCCACATGGGTCACAAGGATCCAGCAGTGAGTCATAAGATGACCCAAAGCTGGGTCACCCGTGACCCACATGGGTCACACGAAATCTGACTGGTTTTGGCGCTAGGATTGAAATTTTTGGTGCCGGCGGCTGAAACTTTTTTAAGTGTATTTGCCCCAATTTTTTTCTTCCCTAGCACGCTTTTCCCTATAATCAATCCCTAATTTTCTTCACGAAAACGCTCTTGTCCATTTTCTTCACGAAAACGCTCTTACCTTTCCCTCTTCTTCATATCTCACGTTTGGTGCTCACATTGGCCGGGTCTCTTTGTCTTCTTCTCTATCTCTCACGTTCATCAGAGCTATCTCCTGTGCCATCAAAATCTGTGAGTTCCCTTGCTCTCTTGGTTTTCTTGAATAGCAAAGTGTTGTCTTTTTATTTCCTTAAGTTTTTTTTGGCTTCTGGGTTGGTCTTGGATACACATTGCTTTAACTTCTTTATTCCTCTTTGTTTATAGTAATTCTATTTTGGGGTCGTTTGGTTGCTGAGAAAATTATGGGGGTAAGAAATAAGATTGGATTCTCATAGTGGTTTTTGGTTTGAAAGTGGGTATTGTAATATGCCAAGTCCTATCATCATTTCATTTATTTTCTCGGTAATCAAATAGAAAGTTTTTGATTAATATTTCAATAGGGTTAATTAAAACTTTAATTGGTAATTATTTGATTAATATATATATTTTGAAATTGTGAAGCAGCTGTTGTTTGAAGCTTGAAGCTGATTGCAACCATACTTTGCAGCTTACCATTGGTCCTCAATTACTTACTACCTTCTAATCTAGGAATAGTCAACCTGATATCCGTGGCATAGTGGTTTGCGTGGTTATGATATTCTTTTGTTGTTCTTCAAGGCAAAAAGATGAGTGTGAATGCATCGGCCAAATCATTGTTATATTAAACTTACATCTTCCTTGGGGATCATATCTTCCTTGTACCCTTATGTTTTTGTGCTAAATGGACTACATTTTAGAGTTTCTAATAGTTTCATATTGCTTAATGCCATCTCCACCATCTATTTATTGTAGATAAGTGAAACTGTTACCCTCATTATTCCAAAAAAAAAAAGAAAAAGAAAGAAAAAAAGAAAAGAAAAAGAAAAAGAAAGAAAGAAAGAAAGAAGGAAAGTGGAAGTTGCATGATATTTTTAATTAGGGTTCTCTGCTTAGGTGACAAATTAGAGGATTCTAAATTGGAAATTCCAGTTTAGTTATTCCATTGAAGGGGTTATTGAGTTGGTAGTTTTACTTATGTGTGATAATTAATGCATTCCTTGTGGTTAACTTACTAGGACTTGAGGGCATGATGTTGATTTATAAAATTTCGTACATCAAGGACAACTAAAGAAGAGTGTGTTCTTTAACAACAGTTGGACTCCCCTCTCATGGCCAAGACAATATATTCTTGATGAGGAAGTGCACCTTTGGTAGCATTTCTGATGGTAGTTTATTTACAGAACTAGATTTATTTAAAGGCTGCCAATGTCCTGGGAGAAAAGTAATGATTCCTAATGAACCATTGAATGGTCTTTTGAATATAACTTAGGAGAAAGCAAAACGAGTTAAAGTGTTTTTGACCTTTTTGATACTTGTCAGTTTTTGTACTAGTTGAATTATTTGAATAGAGAAATATGACTTGTTATGGGCAGATATGTGTAATTGGATTTACTTATTAAAAAAAACAAAAGTCTTGCTTGAATATGACATCTCTTTTTGTTTCCTGCTAGTTAGAAAGTGGTTTGTACTTCATACTGTTGTACAATAATCTGAGGAAGTTTCAATTCTCGAAATGCCCCTTCACCCCTGTTTAGGCTCTGGTCTGAAATGGTGTGGGTTCAAATCCCACAACTGTCATGTAAACATGTTTACAATTTTATTCATAAAAAAAGTAATAATCTGAGAAAGTTTATGCTGTAAATGATCAACAAATGGGTGTTTCTTGTTCTTTCGGATAAATCAAGATTTTTGCGTGTACAACTAAATAAATTTAAAGGAAAGGAGCAAGTGAGATTTTAAGTACAGAATTCGTAACCTAAACAGATCTGTAGAGATCTATATATAACCCTAGACACTCCTAGTTTAAATGTAATATAAACTCTTGTTCATAAAAATCCTAATCAGTTTAGGTGCGTCCGGACGACCAACAAACTAGTCCGAACGGAGACTAGTTTTTACGAAAATTACAAGCAGAACACTAGTCGTCCGAACGGCCATTAATGGGCGTCCGGACGGATTAGGTTAAAAAGTCTAACACTGGATTTTTGGAACAGTGCATTCGGACGGGAAAACAGACGCTGGTTCAGACGGGCTTCTCGGGTTGTTCTGCACAACATGCTCGTCCGAACGGGGAAGCAGACGAGGCTTCAGACGGGCTTCTCGGGTCTTTGCACAACATGCTCGTCTGGACGCCACTGCAGACGAGGATTCAGACGGGCTTCTCGGGTCTCTTTGCACAACATGCTCGTTCGGACGCCACTGCAGACGAGGATTCAGATGGGCTTCTCGAGTCTCTTTGCACAACATGCTCATCCGGACGCCACTGCAGACGGGCTTCTCGGGTTTCTTTGCATAACTCACTCGTCCGGACGCCACTGCAGACGAACTAAAATAGACCTTTAACGAGATTTGGGGCGTTACAACTTAAGACAATGTGACATTCTAAAATGCTTAGAATTGTATAGTAAAGTCAACACAATTATGATTCTTAACCACTTTTTCGATAAGTAAACACATTTTATTAAAAAACGCAAAACATTTTAAGGCATAAAAACTTTTCTAATTCCTCTATCATGATATCATGATCAGTCTTTGAAATGTCTTCTATCCCTTAGTCTTGTAAGGCAATTAAGGTGGCTCCTTATTGCATCTCCTTTAGGCTATTATATTTTGGCTACCTTAGAGATTAAATGCAGAAGCATTCCTACCTTATATTTGGTCAAGAATTTTGGTGCTTTTGTTAAACTTTGTGATTAAATGTAGGTAAGGAGTAACTCGTGATAGTGACATCGAGATGGATAAGAGTTGGATGCAAGAACCTACTCGATGTTCAGATCGATATATAAGAGGTATTGAAGAATTCCTTAGAATGGCACGTCAATGTGTGGATGTAAATGATATTATGAGGTGTCCATGTCGTGATTGTGGAAATTGATATTTTCATCATATTAAATTGGTGGAGAGTCACTTGTATCAACATGGGATGGATCGTACATACACTCGATGGATATTTCATGGGGAAGAAAATCCGGGTAGTATAAACGTGACTGCCAACTTACACACTAATACAAATGCTAGGATAGAGGAGGTTGATAAGATTGAAGAATTGTTAGGCGATGTTCAAATGGGGACATTTTTTGAGGCCAACATAGGTGAATCCTCTACTACTCGGAGTCCAACGACTGACAATCATGAACATAGAACCGGTTTTGGTCGATTATGGGAAGATGGGATGGGTGAACTTTATCCAGGCTGTAATAAATTTACGAAAGTAGCTTTCATCTTGAAGATGCTTAATATAAAGACTATTTGCAACATGAGTAACAAGGCATTCGATATGATTATTAAGTTGATAAAGGAGGCCCTTCCTGATGGAGAGACATTGCCACGCTCGTACCGAGAAGCAAAACGATATTGCCAGGACTTGAGTTTTGGTTATGAGTCTATACATGCATGTCAGAATGATTGTGCGCTTTTCTGGAAAGAACATGCTGATAAAGTGGAATGCCTAACATGCAATACTTCAAGATGGATTTGTGTTAAGGGTAGCGGCAAGAAAATTCCTCAAAAGGTCTTGTGGTATTTCCCAATAAAACCGAGGTTGCAACGANTATGATTATTAAGTTGATAAAAGAGGCCCTTCCTGATGGAGAGACATTGTCACGCTCGTACCGAGAAGCAAAACGATATTGCCAGGACTTGAGTTTTGGTTATGAGTCTATACATGCATGTCAGAATGATTGTGCGCTTTTCTGGAAAGAACATGCTGATAAAGTGGAATGCCTAACATGCAATACTTCAAGATGGATTTGTGTTAAGGGTAGCGGCAAGAAAATTCCTCAAAAGGTCTTGTGGTATTTCCCAATAAAACCGAGGTTGCAACGATTGTTTATGTCGAAAGATATGGCCAAACATATGAAGTGGCACAAAGATGAACGAAAAGATGATGGCAACACTCTAGGACACCCAGCCGATGGTCTTGCATAGAAAGAGTTTGATAAAGAACATGAATGGTTTGCTAGTGATTCTCGCAACGTGCAACTTGGTTTGGCAAGTGATGGTTTCAACCCATTTGATAATATGAGTACCACGTATAGCATATGGCCAGTAGTATTAATGCCGTACAATTTACCTCCGTGGTTGATTATGAAGGATCCTTTTATGATATTGTCCTTAATTATCCATGGTCGCACTGCACCTGGAAATGATATTGATGTGTATTTGCAGCCTCTGGTTGATGATTTGCATGAATTATGGAATGAAGGTGTAACCACTTACAATTCTTCGACTAAAGAGACATTTCGGTTGCATGCCGCATTACTATGGACCATAAATGATTTTCCCGCGTATGGGAACTTGTCTGGGTATTCTACGAAGGGAAAGCGGGATTGTCCGGTATGTAACAAGGATACAATGTCTTATAGGTTGAAGTACGGGTCTAAAGAGTGTTACATGTGTCACCGTAGGTGGCTTCCTCCAGACCATGAGTGGCGCCAAGAAAGAGAATTGTTTGATGGTACAGAAGAGCATAGATTGGCACCTGAAGAAATGTCAAGAGATCAATTGTTGCAACAACTAATATATGTTGAACATGTACAGTTTGGGAAACATGTTGGGAACAAGAGAAAGCATTGCATAAGTGATAATATAGATGAGTCAAATTGGAGGAAGAAAAGTATTTTCTTTAAGCTACCTTACTGGTCAACATTGAAACTACGACACAATTTAGACGTCATGCACATTGAAAAGAACATATGTGATAGTATCTTGGGTACATTGATGAATATTCCTGGGAAGACAAAGGACACGGCCAACGTACGAAGAGATTTACGTGAAATAGGTATACGTAAAGAATTGCACTTGCAGACAAATGGTGCAACAACCACGATGCCAGTTGCAGCGTACACTTTGACAAGAGATGAGAAGAACCGGTTATATGAGTGGCTAAAATGTGTGAAATTTCCAGACGGGTATGCATCTAACATTGGTCGATGTGTGAACAAGCATCCTAGCAGGATATCGGGAATGAAAAGTCATGATTGTCATATATTCTTACAACGCTTACTTCCTGTCGCAATCCGCGGAAAATTAATGCCTGAAATAGAAACAACAGTGATTGAGATGGGTAATTTTTTAAGCAGTTGTGTTCACGATCTTTAAAAGTAGATATCTTGAAGCAAATGAAGGATGACATTGTCATAATTCTATGCAAGATGGAACAAATTTTTCCACCAGCATTTTTTGATGTTATGATTCATTTAGCAATTCATTTACCACGAGAGGCTGGACTTAGGGGACCAGTACAAAACCGTTGGATGTATCCAATGGAAAGGACGCTTGGTAAACATAAGAGGAGGGTGCGGAACAAAGCGCAGCCAGAGGCTTCAATTGCTGAGGCTTATTTAGTTGATGAGTGTTTGACATTTTGCTCCATGTATCTTCATGGGATTGAGACAAGATTGAGCCATGAAGAGCGAAATGTTGACGGCTGTCTGGAAGAAACGGAAGAAGGCCTCGATGTGTTCTCTCAGCGAGTTCGACCGTTGGGTGCGGCAAAATATGTGACACTTGATGAAAACATTTTTGCGAGGGCTCGATGGTATGTGCTTAGCAATTGTAAGGAAACGGATGCATACTTACAGTAAGTGTATAATTGTGGGTTCTTTATCCGATTCTCTTTTGTTTACTCATGACACTAGATGATTACTAATGACATACTTTTGTACACAGTGAACACTATCTGATGATCGAAAGGGAAGGTGGCCATGACATTGAGAAGAAGCATGAGAACACATTTGAGCGTTGGTTTCGAGATAATATCTACAGTGGTGAGCGTAATGCAGAAAATGTCCCAGAACAATTATATCATCTTTCACTCGGGCCTGATCATCAAGTTAAATCGTATAGAGGTTGCATTGTGAATGAGGTTAGGTTTCATACAAAAGAATCTACAGAAACTCGTACTATCCAAAATAGTGAAATTGTTGTTAAAGGTGGGTACAACACCTCAGACAATGAATATTATGGTGAGTTGAAGAATCTTTTTGAATTATGTTACCCTGGCCGAAATCGGGTGTATCTATTTGAGTGCGATTAGTGGGACACTGGGAGTAATACACAGGGAATAAGAAAGGAACAAGGCTTTACAATTGTGAATACCTCTCGTAAATGGTACGAGTCTGACCCGTTCATATTAGCATGCCAGGCTGCACAATTGTTTTACTTGAGTGATCCAAAATTGGGTGGTAATTGGAAAGTGGCACAGACATTGACCAATAGAAACACATATTATAATCCAAAAGAGGTAAGACAAGATAATGACAATGATGACCAAGGAACCAACAATGAGGTATACCAGAAAAATGAATGTATTGGGGGTAATATTGCAATTGTTGAAAACTCTACTATGTTACGTAGAGATAATTCGGCAATACCCATTAATGAATTATATATACAACTTGATGCAAGCATGTTCATTGACGATAACCCTTTGATTGAGGAGCATAATACCAACTCCGATAATGAAGAAGAGTTAAGTAGCAACTATGATACAAAATCTGAACACACAGAGAACTCTGAACACGAACAATCATCCTCAAGCAACAATGATTCAGATTATGAGACAGAATGACCAACTTGGAATTGGAGTAACATATTGTATGATGCTTTGCTATTTATATTTTATTTTTGGTTTTTCTTTTTCTACAAATTGTCCACTTATGTGCAATTAATTAAATTAAGTATATGAACAAGGTTTTTTTGTTCAAACCATTTAACTTGCAATATTATAGTTATATGACTGATCTACATTTGTTGTGTTGTTTGTAGATCTATCAAAGCAACCAAAAAATGGTGATAGGCAAAAGCCAAGGCCGTGGTCAAGTACGAGGACAAGGTCGAGGACTATGTCATGTTGAGGACCGTGTTAGGCCGACTATTGTTGATGAAGGTGACAATTCGGGCATGCTATCATCATCGCCCCTAGTGGCAGGGGAGAGCCATCATTCACAAGAGCAATCTAACGACTCCCCTTTATTTGGAGTTGCACCTACTGCTAGTTGTAAGGGAATATACGGTCTTTTTCTTATTATTTGTTGTATACACTTTGTAAATTATTTTGCCAGATACAACTAACTACGTTTTCATATTTTAATCAATATATAGCTAGCATGTCTATTAGACAGCCAAGGGGTGTAAACAAGAATTTGAAGTTTAATGCTATGATAGATAAGCATGGTCCGCTCACTTTGGAATTCAAAGATGACTATAAGGTACCTGTGGGCGAAAATGCCGAGGCGTGGTCGAGGATAATTTCAAAGATTATTTATAATCATTGTGACCTCCATTATCAGAGTTGGAAGAATGTTCCAGATGAAATGGTGAAGGGTTTAGAAGAACGTGTAAAGGTATAAATCTAATTGTGTATGTGTATTATGTAACTTGTTACAAATAATGTGGCAAACTTTTGACCATTGTTTTCGTAATTATTATGTCTCAGGGTAAGTTTGACCTAGATATGGAGCTAAAAATGCACAGAGATGCCTTAAAGCATGGATTACAAACGGCCTATAAGAGGCATCGCTCTAAGTTGTACCTCGAGAAATACAAAATTTATTTCAAAGATGTGGACAACCAAGATTCAGTAGCGATGGCCAATGCTAAACACAAGGCGAAGGCCAATGTTCCAAAGGATATGTCTCCTGAACAATGGCCTGTAATATGCGATTCATTCGAAACCGACGTGTGGAAGGTAAATGTATCTTATTCAAATAAATTAAAAATTATTATGTTTAAGATATGTATTCAGTTATAAAAAATAAAATGAATATGTTTTTTGATTGAATTTTTACAGGCCAAGTCTGAGCGAAATAAGAACAATAGAGCAAAAATGGAAACAAATCATACCGCTGGCAGCTCGACGTTCGTCAATGTTATTCACAAGAAGGTAAGAATATGTAGTGTTAAGCTTTTATAGTAATGTTCTTCAGTGTAACCGTTAATTATGTGTATTATGTGCAGGCAAAGATGAATGATGGCAAAGTCAATCTCATAGAAATATATGAGGAGACGCACAAGAAAAAAGATGGGCATTTTGTGAGTCCATATGCTGAGAGTAAACTTGTAAGTGAATGAAATGGGTACTCATGATGAATATGTCTAATGAACTTGCATGGCTTATTTAATTGAGGTTTCTATGGCTTGTGCAAAACGAAATGAAAGAAATAGCAGCAAACTCCGACAGTGTTAATACTAGCCAAGAAGACATTTTCTTAAAGGTGCTAGGTGGGCCTCGCTCAGGACATGTCAGAGAAAAGGGTTGTGGTGCCATACCGACCCGATCAATTTCCTCATCTGCACACACCTATCACAACCATGATGAATGTTTGGCTAAACAGCTAGAAAATGAAAAGAAACTAGCTGCTATGGAGGCAAAAATGAAAGAATCAAAAGCAACTCAAGCTATCATGCAAACACAATTAGAAAGATTACTAAATCATCTAGGAGGGTAAGAGAATCTTGCCTATCAATTATTATTATTATTATTTTAATTTCACACATGTCAAGTAATTTTTTAGATAGATTATTGATTATGATGAATTCTATTATTTTTAGGCTTGGAGGGAGCTCTAATGGATCTCAAGCAAGTGAAAGTAACGTCTGAAGGAGCTGTTTTTGTATTTCGTTTAAGAACTTGTTTTACTATTATTAAGATTTGGCACAATTTTGGTTTGTATTCTAGGTTAAGAACTTCAAATAGTTTGAATGTTTAAGAACTTGGAGTGAACTTTTGTTGTACTTAATTTGTTGAAGCTTTGGTTTGTGTTAGAATGTATGACCTACAAATAGTTTTTTGTTTAAGAACTTTGAGTTAGTGAATCTCTCTTGACATGTTTATCAAGTTGAGTAAACAATGCAAGAGAGTAATATTATATAACAATATTTCAGTTTTAAGTGTGTACAGGATGACACAAGTGGAAGATGTGCAAGGAGTTGTGACGCTAAATGACTCAAATAACAATAGGTAAGATATTTCAATCCTATTGTCAATCACTTGTTAGTGGAAGTTAATCCTATTTAATCTAATTTGATAAACTATTTTCTGTTGCAGTTTCCTTACAAAAGGTTCTATAATCTGTTGTGCAACTAAATGTTAGCCCTGTTTATACCATTAACTATGCTAAAATGCTTCTAACATGCTATTCTGATTTTCAATATCCTTTTTGGTCATTGTCTTCTTTGGTTTTTGCTTTTAAGTTATAAATACATATGTAAATTTTTCAAGTGCTTAAGTATCCATTGTCCATCTTGAGGAACTTTGCAGTATATGCTTTAGTCATATATGATATAGCCTTAACAATTGACTATATTATAGTAAATTTTAGTTTGATTTTGGTTTGAACTTCACATTATCTTTTGGTCTTTTTGAACTTTACAAAAAAAGACATGATCTTTTGGTCTTATGTTTTCTAGTTACCCTTTAAATAAATTTGTTGCATAGCCTAAAATTTGGACATCACTGTCTAGTGTCTACCAACTTTTTTTGTTGATTAGTATAAGTTAACCTTCTAAAGCAGGCAATGGGAGTTTCAGAAATACTCTGCATCCTGGGGTGGCTTGCAATACCATGTGTTTCTTTGTTGTTCCAGCTTTCTGATTAGTGTATGTATGCTTCAAGTAAGTTTGATCCAAGTCAATGGATCTTTGATTGTTTTAGTTACTTATGCATGAATGAACATATCCAATAATGAGGCGGTTTTCAGTCATCTTGTTCTTCTTGTTTACCAAATGAGCTTTGGCTTTGGGCATTTTAGTCCCTTTTTCTTACACTACTCTTGGGTGGTGGAACTCTTACTCAAGTTGGGTGCTTTAGTTTTAATTTTCCAAAGTTCTTTGATTATAATGCATTTGAATTCCTTATGCTAAGTCCAAGTTGCATTTATTTACATGTATATGATTCACTTTTTGTTCCATGATAAGAAGCGAATCCTTGAATCCACTTGTTTTAATTAAATCCATTTGACTATGAATAGACTTGATGCATTTTCCATAACTGCTCTTTAACAACATCTATTATAAGGATTTTGGTTTTTTTGGTTTCTCTGAGTTTGATTCCATTATATTATTGTTGGCTTTAATGAATTCTTGCCTACAGGTAATATTTTATCTTGCTGAGTTGACTGAAAAAGTTGCACAAGATGATAGGATACAGGTTCTTAAGGCTTCCCAGGCAAAATTAAAGGTGAATACTCTTCATTACCTGAAGAATAGTTTGAAGCTCTTTTAATTTTTTTTTTTTATTTGATCTGGTTGGTGGTACTTACCAAAAAAGGTTCTAATTGTTGGTTTAAAGGTTGCATGAATTATTCTTTGTTTTGATTCTTAGCTTTCATAAAGTAGCTCCACAATAAGTCATTGTGAAGAAACTAAAAAACTTGTATCCACTCTATTAAGAAATTTCATAGATCAGTAGTTCCTTACTCTAAATGCAACATGTGATTTATTTGGCCCTTATAATGAAGTATTGGTACATCAGTTGTTTGTCATTTCTCCAATACAGGGAGTGTTTTTTTTATACTATATTATTGCTTTTGTTTTTATATTCTTTTTGGAATCATCGAGTCTTCAAGAAATTTGTGAATTTCCGAGACCTTTTTGACTGTTTTGCTCTCAATGTCTTATATCCATGAAACTCAATCTATGTAGGGAGTGAATCATAAATTAGTCTGGAGAATTTCTCTTTCTCAGCATCTGTTCAATCTTCCTCATTATGTTTGGTTCTTTCAAATGGGTACTATTTAATTATTTTTCCTTGAATTTAACTTCTTTTATGGTAATAGATTGCTTTCAATTTTGGAAATTACATGCAGATGAATATGACTGTGCCATTGATGAGGCTATACGATTAACAAAGTAAGAGATATGTGACCTTACAACGTTTACTTCTGTAGATTAATTTCTATGGTATCTACTCTGCTCTTTTGCAATTCTACTTGATTGGGTCTTGTCCCATGGTTGCCAAATTATGCCCTTGTTGGTTATCTTTCTATTTGCATGAAATCTAGTTGTATTTTATCTGAATTTATTTATGTTGCAGTCAAGTAGATCTCAAGGTTTTTTAAATGCAGATAGATTTGCTGACGTTTGGGTGATTTTTTCTTCCAATGAATTCTGTTATATAGGATTGTGTGCCATGAGCAAGGTACAATTTTTTAGATTACCGTCGGCAGATAATATAAGCACCAAATTATGTATAAGAGAAATGCACTTATTGGTCCTGCAAATGTGATGTAAAATGTATTGTCCTCTATTAATATCCAAGAGTGATGGTTATTTTGATTTCATTTTAAATAAAGACAACTTTAGATATTAGTACAGAAAGTTGTTTTGTTTCTTTAATCAACGGTTTCAGTACCTAATTTATATGATCAATAATCATGTATTCTGAACATTATGGAGTTTTTTTTTTCCCCCCCTTTGAACCTAAAAAGTAGAAAGTTTATTTGACTTATGAACCTATTATGCCCAGCATATTCTGTCAATTGTCAATTTCATAGTTTTCTTTATTCAATTTTTTGAATGGCAAATGATATTTCATATCAAAAAAAAAGATGAAAAGAATCAAAGGGTGATGTTTTTTTCACCTCCTCTTCCAATATGTTATTTTCTTCCTTTTAGTTATGATAAATGTTATCTTGTACATTCTGCATATCTAGAGTCCTAATTAGATAGCACTGAATATCAAGAGTGACGTTGCATGAGTCTATTGCAGTTTAGATTCTTAGTCGTTCTCTTGTTTCATGAGCAAAAGAATTCTTCTTTTGTACTCAATTGGAATATCAACTGGTATTAATGAATCTAGATATAATTCTGACATTTAGGCTCTGACTTCGTGCAGTTTGATAGTGGTCAATCTCTCGCCATTATTGGGGCTTCTGATTCCAGTGACAGATCAAAGGATAAAGCTATTGCAGTTTTTTGAATGGCAGGGCTATTGCAGTTTTTTGATGCATGCATATATATATTTCTTACCTTTTTTATCATTTTCTTTCCAAAAGCATTGCTCAGGTTGTTTGTATAACACAGTGTCCGTGTTCTTTGTTTTTCAAGAAATTGATTTTCAGGTCAGCATGGAGAAGGAAATCACCTGGAGTAGAAGGCAATGGGGTTTGCTTGTTGGGTGCTTAGGAGCGATTTTGCTGGTGTTCCTCTTGCTTGCTGATAATTCTGGTTATCATGAGAACACCCCATCTAGGTTCATCCTCATCTTTTGCTCCCCCAAACATAACATTAATTATAAGATGTCGAAGTTCGGATCAAGGAAGTCTATATTGCTTTAGGAGAATTAGGAAATGTCTGAGAGAGTAGTGTTAAGAAACTAGAAAATGTCACACTATGCTTTAGAAGTACTTTTGTTATTTTCTTAAGACATAGTTTCTTTAGAAATAATTTTTTAAAGCTATTGCAGTTTTTTATTCTCCTTGTGCAGGCCTGGCTTACCACCATCTCTTTGGTTTTATTTCTTAAATATAATATGGGTTGGTTTTATTTCTTAAATATAATATGCCAAGTTCTTTTTTCTCCTCAAATCTTATTGAATCTTTGTCATGTGAAACTTTCAGCCTGCTTGAAATGCTGATGCTTTTTTTTTTTTTTTTTTTTTTTTTCTAATTTAAATAGCGGCCACTTTAAAGTGGCCGCTATTTGATCACATTAGCGGCCACTTCTAAGTGGCCGCTATTTGTAACACAGTAGCAGCGCCCACTTCAAAGTGGCCGCTAATGATTTTTTTATTTTTCTAATTTAAATAGCGGCCACTTCAAAGTGGCCGCTATTTGATCACATTAGCGGCCACTTTTAAGTGGCCGCTATTTGTCACACAGTAGCGGCCACTTTTAAGTGGCCGCTATTTGTCACACAGTAGCGGCCACTTTTAAGTGGCCGCTATTCGGTAAACAATAGCGGCCACTTCAAAAGTGGCCGCTAATGTGTCCCAAATAGCGGCCACTCACAGCACATTCGAAAATTTTTTAGCAACCAAAAAATTGGTTATTAGCGGCCACTTAGAGTGGCCGCTATTTAGAGGTCATTAGCGGCCACACCTAAAGTGGCCGCTATTTACCTTTAGTGTCGGATTAGTAGCGGCCACCAAATTGCAGCCACTTTTAGGTCATTAGCAGCCACTTTTAGTAGCCGCTAATGACCTTTTTTTTGTAGTGGGGATGATGGGACTATTATAAATACACCTCTATAGAAAGAGAGATGTACGAATTTTCACCCCCAAAGAGTTTGTGAGATGCTGTGCTTAGAGAGAATTATTGTGAGCCGTGTTGTTCCTCTTAGAGGATCTTTATTAGTTTTATTGTTAGCGTAATTGAGAAGTTTATCGAAAGGGTCCGGTAAAGGAGAATCACATTGATGAAAATTGTGAGCGAGGAGACGAGTTGGAGGCTTGTCGATCTTACAGAGTAAAGGTCTTGCATTAGTTTGTAAGTATTCCTAGTGTCTGTAATCTCTAAATAATCTTTTGATAGTGATTTCTTGGGTTTGGCTTCCCCGGAGAGGTTTTACTTTTAGAACGATTTTGAAAAGATTTACTCTTCGTCACCAAAATCTTTGTGTCTAATTTTTATATTTTGGTGATTGCTTGCATGTTGTTTAATATATGTTAATTCCGCATAAACTGTGTTTTTACTACTGCATAGTGTTTTTCAATTGGTATCAGAATGGGTTCACTCCGTGAAGGATTAATGTCTTGAGTGTGATATGTGTTTTAGGTTTAAGTTGTCTTAAACTCTTAACACTGTGCCTAATTTTGATGGATCAAATTATGGCTATTGGAAGTCCCATATGAGATTTTTCTTAAAATCCGTAGACGTTTGGCATGTCATAGAATCTAGATTTAAAGTTCTAGAAAAGCCGACAGCCAAATGGTCTACTGTTGAAAAACAAACTCGTATGACGAATGACAAAGCTATGAATGCCCTATGCTTGGCAATTTCACAAACTGAGTTTTCTAGAATTTCAAATTGTGATAATGCCAAAGTTGCATGGGAGATCCTAGAAACTACATATGAAGGAACTAATCTTGTTAAAGCTTCAAAACTTCAAATGTTAGTTTCTCAGTTTGAGGATATTAAAATGTTAAAGGATGAGACATTCAATGAGTTTTTCGGTAAACTTAGTGAAATTAGAAATTCCATGATAAATCTAGGAAAGAAAGTTTTTTACACTAAGCTTATTAGAAAAGTTATGAGATCACTCCCTGAAAGATTCAGAATGAAGACTATTGCTATTGAGTCATGTACTGATCTTAATACCATAAGGGTAGAAGAGTTTGTTGGTGCCCTTCAGACTTATGAGTTTTCTTTGCCTCAATCTAGGAAAAATAAGGATCTTGCCCTAAGAACTCTTAGGAAGAACTCTGATGAGTAATCTGATGAGGACTCACCAGATGAAGAGGAACTTGCCTTCATAACTAGAAGGTTTTATAGGAATGAACATAGAATTTCCAAGAGATTTGGAAAACCAAAATAGAGTACTCAGGATAGGAATGAAAGAGACCCACGCGGTTCAAAATGTTATGAGTGTTCTGGATATGGTCATATTCGCAAGGATTGTGGAAACCTCAAGAGTAATAAGCCTAAAGAGGAAAAAGCCTACAATAGTACATTGAGTGACACTGATGAGGAAGTCCTAGATGATTCTCCTAATTATGTAGCCTTTGTTGTGTCCTATGAATCTGATGATTCTAAACAATCAAATGTTCAGTATGATAATTAATCATATAGGGTTAGTGATCTTCAAAAATCCTTTGACAATTTGATGGAAAAATTTTCTATGCTTAGAAGTACTAACCTGAAAATTGTTAAGGATGTTAAGAATCTTGAACTTAAAAGGGATAATTTGTTGAAAGATTTGAGTGATTCACATGCTGTTTGCAATACTCTTAAATCTGAAAACCACATGTTAATTGCTAAGAATAAATTCTTTCATAATGATCTGATTGAAACTAGAATTCACTTGAGTACTTTCTCTAGTGAAAAGCTTAATCAAATGTTGGATGTTCAGAAGCGTTCTAGTGACAGGTCTAGTCTAGGATTTGATAAAGCAGCCTCTTTATCTTCTAACCATGCTTCTACTTCAAAGATTGTGTTTGTTAAACCAGTTAAAGTAGAAAAATCTTCAGGTGAAGGAAAGCCAGCAGTTGCTCCGACTCGCCAAGGTAAGAAAGGTAAGAAAAATTCCATTGTGCCTCATACATCTTACCCTAAGCCCAGAGTTGTGCATCCTCCTAGGAAATTACCTTCTCAAAGGTTTATGCCTACATGTCATCATTGTGGAAAAGTGGGTCACATTCAACCCTACTGTTTTAATTTGAAACATCATGTGCAAAAAAAATAAAAATTCTGTTTCTAGGAAAGATTGTGAGGGTTTGATCATGATGATGAAATGAGTGCTATCTAGGTTAGATGAGTTTGAAAAAGTCCATAAACCTAGACCTAAGATCACTTCAGTGTGGGTTAGGAAGGATGAAGCCATTCACCCCTTGAGGGGGAGTGGTAATGAACTCACCTTATGTTAGGTGAGTAAATAGCATGCCTAGGATTGTTTTTCTTATTTAGTTTTGTGTTTCCTATAGCATGCTGTTTTTGTTTTGTTTTGTTTAATTTTTTTTGTTGTTAAAAATTTCAAAAAGACAAAAATATTTTTAGTTGGTTTTTTTCTTTTCTTCTTTTGTCTTATGCACCTAGATAGTCCATTATTTTCTCATGTTGCTGTTATGAATTAATTCCTTGCGTCTTGAAATGTTCTTAATATGCATGAGATGAAAATTTTTTATTCAATGGACTTGTTTTTGTAGTTACCTAAAGTCTGAGCTTATGTTGTACGTTTTGCCTATGCTTCATCTCTTATGCACAATTAAGCTTAATTTGTGGTTATTTCTTAATTTTAAATGTGAGGTTTGTTAGTTAACTACATGAGGTTTGTTTTTGACTAGTCATATTTTTCAAATTGACCATATGTTAGTTGAACCTAGGGCTTAAAAATTTTCTGTTTTCTCATTTGTGATAAGCACCACAAGTTTAAGGACACTTTCTCATAGAGAAAAAGAAACAAATTAGTGAAACAAATAAAATCAAAAGATCATATTCCAAAAGGAATTTATTTCACTGTGTCAAGTTTGTACAAAGTGTTTTATAAAGAGAAATGTATAGGATGAGAGTGGCTAGGCCCTAGTATGATAATGTTTGATTTTTGATTTGATATACTTGTCAAAACCTCATGGTGGTGATGGTGGTGAAACTTTCTCCTCATTTTGTAAGTTGGTAAATTTTCTCATTGGATGGCTTACACACACAACACACAAGCATGGGTTGAATAGAACATTTTTCTTTGCTTGGGTTAAACAAAATGATGTTCTTGTCATTTTAGGTCTCATGTATATTTTTCATATATGGAGCATGTTTGGGATATTCATTGCTGAAATTCATAAGTCTTTGATGTATGTATCATGTGTGTTCATTTGACTTCTTGAAGGGGAGAAACCTTGTTCATTTCCAGTTTCTTTTTTTTTTTTTTAGTCATATATTGAAGGGGAGTTTCTGTTATTCTAGATCTTGCTTTATCTTCATGCATTTTCCTATATGTGATCATAAGTTGTGTTTACGTTTTTTCCTGTTCCACATATGTTTTGATGAGTTGTGTTGAGTGTTTCAGGAAACATGATACCTTTTTCAATTCGTGACAAAAAGGGGGAGTAAAAATTGGGGAATGATGGATGACTCGTCCAATTGATTTTTCACCAAATTACCAAAAGGGGAGTTTGTAAATTCTTGTTGGCGTAATTTGGTAAGCAAAATGGTGATCAAAAGTACTGCCGTTCGGACAAGAAGAAAGGTCATCCAGACGCTCGAAGAATTCTATTTTTCCAGAGATCCTCGTCTGCAAGCCCATCCAGACGAGCTAGATAAACAAGAATTCCCAAGAGCCTCGTCTACAGTGTCGTCTGAACTCCGTCCGGACGCCTATGTTTTTTCATTTGAAGACCTTTACTAAAAAGATTATATCTAGAGTTCTAGGCCTCTGATTGGAGCAAGCTTTACGGAGTTAGAAATCTAACTCAAAGATCTACAAAGTCATGTTTCACGAGGTTCAGCTAATTCCTATGTTTACTAGGTGAAAATGGGCCATAAAGAGAAGACTGCAGAATGGCTCGTCTTCAATCTCGTCCGAACGAGATTGCAGATGGCCATGTGTTAAAAGCACATTCTGGACATGTTTTGTTGCCCTGTCCGGACGGCACATGTTCCCGTCCGGACGCCTCCTACCTGTAACAGTTTTAAATGAATTAAAACTGTTTCCTAGGTCTAGGGATAATGACACTATTATAAATACACTTTTATAAAAAGAGAGATGTACGAATTTTCACCCTCAGAGAGTTCGTGAGAAGCTATGCTTAGAGAGAATTATTGTGAGCCGTGTTGTTCCTCTTAGAGGATCTTTGTTAGTTTGATTGTAAGTGTAATTGAGAAGTCTATCGGAAGGGTCCGGTAAGAATCACGTTGAAGAAGATTGTGAGCTAGGAAACGAGTTGGAGGCTTGTCGATCTTACAGAGTCAAGGTCTTGCATCGGTTTGTAAGTGTTCCTAGTGTATGTAATCTCTGGATAATCTTTTAATAGTAATTTCCTGGGTTTAGCTGCTCTAGAGAGGTTTTACTTTTAGAATGGTTTCTAAAAAGTTTCCTCTTCATCACCAAAATCTTTGTGTCAGATTTTTATATTTTGGTGATTGCTTGCATGTTGTTTAATATCTGTTAATTCCGCATAAACTGTGTTTTACTATTGCATAGTGTTTTTCACAATTGACACTGGCACTCCATGTAGCCATACAATCTCATTTATATAGATTTGTGCCAAATGATCCATGGCAAAACTCGTCTTGATTGGTAAGTAGCGTGCGGTCTTATTTGTAGTGCCCCGACTTTACATACAAGCCATAAGTAGAATTATTTGAAGTCCCACATGATGCAACTACTTAATGAAACTCACACTACATAAATTACCAAGTGTAAAATTTTTCTTTTCTTTCTGAAACCAGAAAACCTTCACATACCAGAGTTTCTAATTGAACTTCGTACTTTATAAACACAAACTACACAAACTTTTTATAAAAAAACCAAATGTAATAGAGAGATCTATACATATATAATAATACAAACATATTTATTTTCTTTTGCATTTTCATCACTATTTACATATACATCCCTGTATCTCACAATACAAAATAGTAAAATAGTTTATATCATGGAATGTAAAACATCATTTAAACACCAAACAATATGTATCATAACATATCTCATGCATATCTTACATGTTCATTTATCATTTTTTTCATATATTAACATTTTCCATTTTCGTATGAGATAGAGTAATTCTACAAACCACCTTATCATCGATCCCCCTAGCTCTAATCCCCCCAATCCTATGTAGCATGATCCCGACAACCAAGAAGTGTGCGCATGGGGATTAATTTTTGGTTGTGGAGACCATGCCACATGGGATTGGGGGATGGGAAGGGGTGATGCATAGACTTACTCTATGATATTAAATATATACTTCCACTTAACTATCAGAGCTAGGTTAAGTCAGAGTTTGCTAAGTGTATACCCTAAACTATCAGGTTGCTAGTGTTTTATCTCTCTACCATCTTCGAGGTGCATGCTAAGTCTAAAGCCCCATTAACATGCCGAGTTGTTAGGCTATTTCTTTCCCCATCCCTAACATCTTGTTAAGTTTATAACCTCACTTAACGGTTAGGTTCTCATATGACATGCATACATTTTCATATTCTTTATCACATAACCCCCTATCAAAATTAAGTTTAACCACCCCCTGCGCGAATAAGAAATATTAGTTCCATCGCTATATATTAATCTCATGTTCCCAAACTAACACTCATTTGTAATACTTAGTCCCTTCCAACTACCATTTTTGTCTTACAATTTAAACCATATTTTAGTTTTTGGCTTCAAATAACTAAATTTCCAATTTCTCACCCTTGCCCTTTTTTGTTTGATTCTTTTGAATTAAGGAATGAAAATTTTGTCATTTCAAGTAAAACTTTTGCACGTGCGCATCGATCACATGCACAACAAGTAATGCTAAAAGGAAGACCTTTATCTCCCTTTTGTCCTTCTAAAACGTATGTGTTTTTAAAAATTAGTATTAAATCAAAATCCAATAGTATATATATCACCTTTGGATGGACAAGAGGTGGACAAAAGTCTTCATTCTAACATTACTATTCGTTTATTTTAACTTTAGTATCTAACTGATGTAGATCAAGACAACATCTTATCTTTTAGTATTTTATTTTAATTAGGTTTATTTGTTAGTCTTTTATTCTATCTTATCTTTAAAGTCTTTTATTTGAATTGGGTTTCTTTGTTAGTCTTTTAGTTGATTTAGTTTTCTTTTGTAGACTTCTAAACTGACTTTATGTTATTGTCATCTTAGGACTAGGAGTCTTGGGGCTATAAATAAATGCTTAGAACCCTAAGAATGCAGTTGATTATTATTATTGAGTTTGTTTAATAAGAATACTCAGAGTTGAGTTTCTTGGTTATTTTCCTTCAAACTTTAGATAGTATCTATTGTTTAGAGAAGATTTCTTTGATCTTGTGATAGTCTCACAATCATTGGAATATTTATCCCTTCTACTTGCTGTTTTCTTGATTATACATGATCTATCCCTGCATCACTAACTAAAGTTATAAATTACAACGAAATGGTTGTTTGAAGAGACCAAATGTTGAAAATTAAAGTTTGAAGGCCTCTTGCAAAAATAATGTCAGTTGGGAAGGTTACTTGTATAATTTCTCTTCTTCTTCTTTTTTGTTTCAAAAAAGGAATAATACTACTGATTAATTAATTAATTCTTTTTTTTTTTAATTTTTACCAAATTAATGAATATATTCTTTAAACATTACCTTTGGGAACTCTTACTTTATACTTAATTATCTGTTGACTCATCAAGTCCAATGGGATAAACTGTCTAAGAAGGACAAAAAATACAAGAAAGTCTATTGTCTTATTCTGGATATCCTCGAATAGCCGTCTCAATGGAGCACCACTTTAGTTATACTGCTTATAACGACATCCTTTCTAATAGAAATTTGCTGATTCATTAGTCGAATGGGAACAAAAATGGGTTGAAACATAAAATCAACAAATTAAAGTCTGTCTTATTCTCGCCATATTCTATTTATCTGTTTGGAAGACCAATGGAGCATGAGTTTCTATGATTGCTCATAATTGTTAGGACAAACAATACAAAGGTTCCTTTTACCGTATTAAGTTTATTAAATTCAAAGTCTGATTAGGTTTGCAATTTAAAAAAGATGTGACTTAAAAATAGAGATTTGAACCCCTTTTGGATGTCGTGTGGGTGTTGGAGTGAAAAAAAAAAAAAAAAAAAAAGAGTAGATGCCTAGCTCTCACTTGCTCCTATGTCGGCAATTTCAGTGTACTTAGACCACAATTAGTAATGGAGGGTGTTAGTTACAAATTTTTGAAACATTAAGGGGGTATATTGCAAATTTTTAAATATTGGAGTTCAAATTGAAAAATACCTCAAACTTCAGGGGGGGTAAATTGAAATTTTTTCCTATTTTTTATTTGATTCTTTCGACGGAATGAAGATTTCGGCATTTCAAGTAAAAATTTTGCATGAGCGCATCACATGCACAACGAGTAATGCTAAAAAGAAGACTTTTGTTTTCTTTTTGTCATTCTAAAACTGACGTGACTTTTAAAATTATCATTAGATCAAATCCAGTAGTATATCACCTTTGGAGGGACAAGAGGGGAACAAAAGTCTTCATTCTAGCCTTACTACTATATGCACAACTATTCGTTTATTTTAACATTAGTATCTAATGAAAGTTATAAATTACAATGAAATGGTTGTTTGAAGAGATCAAATGTTGAAAATTAAAGTTTGAAGGCCTAGCCTCCTGCAAAAATAATGTCAGTTGGGAAGGGTACTCGTGTATAATTTCTCCTCTTCTTCTTCTTCTTCTTCTTTTTTTCTTTCAAAAAAGGAATAATACTACTGATTAATTAATTAATTCTTTTCTCTTTTTTTTGCCAAATTAATGAATATATTCTTTAAACATTACCATTGGGAACTCATACTTGATACTTAATTATCTGTTGACTCATCGAATCCAATGGGATAAACTGTCTAAGGACAAAAAAACAAGAAAGTCTATTGTCTTATATATTCTGGATATCGATCCTCGAATAGCCGTTTCAGTGGAGCACCACTTTAGTTATACTGCTTATAAAGACATCCTTTCTAATAGAAATTTGCTGATTCATTAGTCGAATGGGAACAAAAATGGGTTAAAACATAAAATCAACAAAGTCTGTCTTATTCTCCCCATATTCTATGTATCTGTTTGGACGACCAATGGAGCATGAGTTTCTATGATTGCTCATAATTGTTAGGACAAACAATGCAAAGGTTCCTTAATTTTACCATATTAAGTTTATTAAATTCAAAGCCCGATTAGGTTCGCAATTTAAAAAATATGTGACTTAATTAAAAATAGAGATTTGAACATGTACCTAATTAAAAATATAATTTGAAAATGCGATTTTTAAAGAGCAATACTAGTTAGTGGTAAAATACAATTTGATCTTTTTGCGATTTAATTTAAAATCATATTTTTTGTTTGCAAAATCACATCAACAAACGCACTCTAAAGCAAGGTAATGATTTTAAATGCAGTATTAATTGACAAGAGCATTGTGGCATTAAACATGAGCAATAATAAGGCTACGCACGTTTGTTTCGGCTTAAATGTTTTTCATATTTTCTGGTGTTTGATGCGATGGAAAATAATAGTCAATGAAAAATATTTTTTTATTTGACCGAAAAAGCCTATTTAATTTTCAAAAAATGATTCCATTTTTAAAAACCGTAAATTATTTTTTAAGTTTGAGCATCCCATTCTCAAATTGATAGAATGAGATGCTCATAAAACATTTATGTTGAAACAAATGGATTCTAAGTACATCGAAATGGTGAAAAATTTGTTGCATTCATTGTTTGCCGAAGTTGCATATTGTCAGATATATAACTACATAAGAGCCCATGGATAGGCCAATATAAGCCATTGGTGATCATAGCGCTATCGAGACTGAATTTTCATTCGACCTTTGAAGATTTCACGAAATATCGATCTCCCCATAATTATTTGATGGAAAGTTATTAAAAACTTCATTAAAGAGGCTACATTTCATTCAGACAAATTGACGCAAATTACATTTCATTGGCGGCTCTCAAATGGTAGTTCAATCGGCTAGGGATCACACTTTATATAGGAAGCGGAGGTCATTAGTTCGAATCCGCCTCTCCCCCGACCTTCTTGTGCGGGCATGTCAAAAAAAAAAAAAATTTATCATAGGCCCTATATATATATATATATATATAAACTCCCTAAGCTTTTGCATGAAGTGTGACTATGCACGTACGTAGATTAGTGATGACGTGGATCAGGACCTCCAGGACTTGTTCGCTTGGATTCGAAAGGGCTTACAACATTTCTTTCATTTCTAGCCTTAAACAATGCTTTGGAACTCTCAATCAGTGTATGCCTGCCGGCGTTGTCGGAAAATGCACCGGGAGAGCGAGCTTCAGAGCTTGAAAGGGAAACCAAGAGCAGGAAAAGGCATGACCAGAATTTGAGGCCACCCATTGTACGTCTATGTATTTTTCAAAACTCTTGGCTTTAGTTTAGAATCTTCTCGGCTTTGAGGTTCATTGAGGGGATTATATATATATATATATATAAAGAGAGAGAGAGAGAGAGAGAGAGAGAGAGAGAGAGAGAGAGATCTTAATGTCACTATTTTCACAATGGGGGAGCAAGGTATATACTTTTTTGATCGATGCACGTTTCATTCCTCTCTCTACCTTTTCTGTTTTGAGGAATTTTTTTTTTTTTTTTTTGACTTTCTTTTTCTCATTCATGGAATCATGAGTGCATCTATTGATTCAAAGATAAATCTTGGACGACTATATATGTTTATAAAAGGTTTTTTTTTTGTGTGTGTGTGTTTTCATTCGAAAAAGTTTTGGCAATAATAAAAAGTTGGGAAGTGTTCTCACTTGAATCCAAATTTAAAAAGTGCTTTAATTTTGTAGGGTTCACATACGAACAATATTTCATTCTTTTTAAAAAGTTTCATATCTTTTTCTTTTCTTTTCATGTGTAGAAGCTACGATGGCCCTTTCCTTACAATTTTTTTTTAAAAAAAAAAAACAAAAAAACAAAACAAAAGCAAAAACAAAATGGCCCACATGGCCATCTTCAGTGAACCCCTTACTAGGGCAGAGGTGGATATGCATACAATTACCTTTATCTAACTATGATGGCCGTAATGCTAACCTTGTTCTGCCTGTGTAACCAACTGATCATCTCTATTCTTTTGGGATGGCTACACGTCCACCTCTTTTGATTTTTTTTTTTTTTTTTTTAAAAAAAGAAAAAATGGCCCACATGGCCATCCTCAATGAACCCCTTACTAGGGCAGAGGTGGACAACAGTTACCTTTATCTAACTACGATGGCCATAATGCTAACCTTATTCTGCCTATGTAACCAACTGACCATCTCTAATCTCTTGAGGTGACTACGCACCCACCTTTTTTTATTTTATATATATATATATATATAATTCATCATTCAAACCTAAAAAATTAAACACCTGTTTTTTCAAAATATTCCTATAAAAAAATTGTGAGAAGTTTTCTAAAACTTGAGGGTTTTATGTTTTGTTGGGTTGGGTATATATTTTCTGAAAAGTTTGTTTTGTATTTGAAAAGATAATTAAGCAAAACAACGCATAAAAATTAATTAATAAAGAATCAACGACGTTGTTCACGTGGTTTCGTTTTTCTTTTCTTTTGGAGCTTGATAGTGCCATTTATTCGCCGTTTGTTATGAAAACAGAAAAATAAAATAACTATATATATATGTTCAAGAATAGCATTAATTTGTTTATGGAGAACATTAACCATTATTAATGGTCTCTTGAACTATATACTATTTATTCTGCATGCATGGAGTGCAAGGATTAGGGCTAGCTAGAAGGTGGTACCCGTCCATGATATTGTGGAATTGACACCTTGTTTGCACCAGCTGGTGTTGACTTCCTGATCTCATCCATGCCCCTTAATTGCACCCTCAAGAGATTGTGTGGTAAAAATCAATAACACAAGGATAAACACCTTTGCAGCATTGGAGAGGGTTCCCCTGATGCAAAACAACATGTTTTTAGTAAATGAGAAAGAAGCAATTAACTACACTTCTAATTGCGGTTTGTAATGAATCGGCCATAATGTGCTTGCAATTGTACTTGCGATAATCTATTTTAAAATATTTCAATGTCACATACATGATCCTATCGATTTCATAAAACTACATTAATTTGTTTCTTATTAAAATTATTTTCACTTTCACTTTTTTCTCTTTTTGTCAGTTATCGTAAAAAAAATAAAAATAAAAATAGAAAAAACGAAAAACTATTCAAAAAAAAAAGTTGGAGGGGAGACAATAGTGACTATTTTATCAGGACGTGACCATAATAGCACAAACCCATAAAAATTAGTAAAGAATCAGGTAGTGTTTGACAACAAGATTAGGGTTTGGGGTAGACACTGTTTAACGCGTGGTTACTGTTTATTATTTGTCTTTTTCTCAAAGGTCTACAACCAAGAAAAATACATATAATAAATAGTAACCACGCCTTAAACAGTGTTGTCTTTTTCTTAAGGCTAAATTACTGAAATACCCATAAAGGTATCGTCTTCTCACACAAGCATATAGGCACGCTCACAATTCCTTTCTCCCACTTGTTCCCGTCCGACCGCCTCATCTGCCTCCATTGCTCCTCCATCGCCCACCGCTCTTGTGCCGTCTCGTCTCCCTCCTTCCTCTGCCCTCCCTGCTCCAACCCTAGCTTCTCTTTCTTCGATCCCAATCCCAATCGGGCCATCGACCTAGACTTGGCCAAGGCGCTCTTGCCCGTTGCGCGGATCGCTGCCATGTCCATCCACAAGGCCGCCGCTGCCGCTAGGGTCGACACCGAGCGCCACGTGAAGGAGGCCTCCTTCGCCAGGAAGAAAGCCAGGGAGGCCTTGGACCGCATCGCTTTTCTTCCCGTTTAGGGTTAAAGGAGGCAAGAACCCAACCAGTGGCTTGCTTTCTCTTTCTGCCGCGGCCGCTCAACGGAGCGCTCATGCTAGTGAGGACTGAGAGAAGAACAAAAAGGTTGGGAATTGGGACTGTGTTCGTAAAATTCAGTTTGAATAGGACACCCAGAAAGTGTTGTAGAGAGTAGAAATCATGGGTTTATATTAGTTTCTTGTGTAGATTCACCAATGTTCCGTACTTGATCTTCCTCTATAACTTTTTTCTTGAATGGAGGGGGATTCGCAGGGGGTTGATGGCTTCTGTGGCTGAGCAGGGGTGAAGATGGAGGGGGATTAAGGGGATGAAGTGCTCTGGGTCATCTAGTTGGGAAACAGAGGGTCTTCAGGCTTCTCTGAACGCTTGAGGGCAAAATCGTCCATTTCCTCCTGACATAAATTTCAAACCTAACGTTACTTTTACAGTCAAAGTGTATGGAAATTCAAAACCCCAACAGTGTCGACGCCAACCCTTTTGCTGATAGTGCCATTTATTCGCCGTTTATTATGAAAAAAGAAAAATAAAATAACTATGCTCAAGAATAGCATTAATTTACTTAATTATAGAGAACATTAACCATTATTGGTCCCTAAAATTATATATACTATGTATTCTGCAGGCAAAGGATTTCTATCGCAATAAATAACACACACACGCACCCAAAAAAAAAAAAAACACTAAATTTTATTGGATATGAGGTAGCTAGGATCACAAACAGAAACAATCAAGAAATTAAAAAAGAATACTAACAAAAAATTAAGTTCAATTTTTTCTTTCTAAAATTTTATTCGATATATATATGTAGTTGGTGCAACTTAACAGTAGTGCAAGGTTACCTATAAAGTTTCGTCTAAAGTCAAGGGTTGGTGCTTTGACACTCAAAATCTAATTTTTGGAATGTTAGATGAGATTAATAAATAATACAGAAAAGAATTTGCTTTTCTTATAGAAATGAAAAAATAAATAAATGTAAAATGAAGTAATTCTCTTATGAGGGTACGTATGCTTAACACACGATCCCATTTCATACATATATGTAAGAGGATGCTATAATAATGTATACAAAATGATTAGATTTTTGAATATCAACATATATATATTGGACTGACTTGGTCATGAAGTAATTTCTGATCCTATTCCCACCTTTTCCTTTCTTTTTAATTCCTTTTTGTTCTGAATATGGGTAATGTCACTCATCCCATCCTTCGTGCCTCAAGCTCTATCCCCAAAATAAAGGAAGTGGAACATTTCTTTTCTTTTCTTTTCTCTTCTGAGCAAACAGGATATCAATGTGAATACAATCCAAGTTGAGCCTATCGATCACCGACCAGACCACTAATGGCCTATCCATATATCCTTGCTTCCAGACTATCTTAAAAGACATTAATGGTTACAGTGGGTGCATGCACGCGTAGGTTTTTCCTTCTAGTGTTATTGTGGTTCCTTCTATTGCTATTGTGCTTTGGCAAATCTCTCTCTCTCTCTCTACCATGTATTTGGTTGCCTTTTATAATGACCTGAATTGACTACAGGATTTTCGGAGTCTCTTATACCACGTTTCTCCACTTCTCATCATGCCCTATGCTTGAGATTCGGGGTTCTCAAAGCGGTTATGAGAATTGCCTAGGTGGCATTGGAGGTGGTGTGGGAGAGAATCATGTACGCCAATGGATTGGTGAGTCTGGGTCAACGGATTGGTATTCGCAGGAACTCGAGAAGTCTAAGGGGAGCAAGCGTACGAGATAAGTAAATACTTTAGGATTACTTTTTATAAAAACGTGTGATATGTGAGTTGACTGAGCACGTGTAAATTATGAACATATTTACTTTTCATGTAACTAGGTAAATGACTTAATAATTGATTAATAAGATGCATCATATGACATGATACATCAATACTATAATGGTCATGAATTTACTATATATATTTGATTATATGAGCCTTAAATCTAATGGCTGTTCGTGACCCGTATAGCCATATTTGATTGGCAAGATTGGCAAGTCATTGAATGACGTATATCATTAGTAGTGTTGATCAGCAAAACAGAAAAGCAAAAAAAAAAAAAAAAAAAAACCAATCCCTCCAAAACTTTTTGCTGCTATCAACGAGAGAGAGAATTTAACTCAATAATGAGAAGTCGAGACTAGCAAAAGGAACCCTATCCCCTCTTCACTTCATCCGATTTTGATTGTCGCTGTATAAAATTCATAAAACATCATTAGCGATGAGCATTATCGTCGCTAATACGACTTTAAACTTTTTTTTCAATTTCATATTAATTAGTAATTAGTAAGAATTTTTATTAGCAACAACCATTGTCGTCACAAATAAGGTGAATCCTATCACAAATAATTTTTGAGCGTGAAAAAAAAAAAAAAAACCCAACAACAACTTCTTTTGGTAATATTAGGGACGACATATCATCAACGACTATTATAGATGTTTCAATATAATCAATTATAGGTAGTTAATTAGCATTGTCATGTTCGTCGTGACTAAAAGAATAAATTATATATGTTACTGCTTTTTACGTTTTGTTTTTATTCTATTTGAAAAATATTATGTTACAAATATTATGATGTAACATAAAAGAGAAATTACTTTTGAATGTTTTGTGTTTAACATGTTTGCTAATTAATTTATTTATTTATTTATTTTGAAAAGAAATCAAAGGAAAGCCTTCCCTGTTATTTACCACGACTCCAAACCCATGGCTTCTATTTAGCACAAGGAGAAAAACTTTCTCAAAGTGTGAAAGCTACAAGATAAGAGTAATGCTAATGGAAAACTCTTTGTCCTCCTTTTATTCATGCCTTAAAATTGATATAACTTTTAAAATTATCATTAAATCAAATATTATGGGTGTCAAAAAAAACTGGGTACTAACCGGATAACTAGGAAACCGGTTGGAAAAAACGGGCAACCAAGTACCCAGTTTTGGTTTTCAGCACCCAATTATATCCGGGTAACCGGATTTATATATAAAACAATTTTTTAAAATTTTTTTAAGGCATTTTAAAACATTGAATTTTTATGGCATTTGTAAACATTGGATTTTAAGGGCATTTTAAAACAATGAAGTTTTAGGACATTTTTAAACATTGTATTTTTTTATTTATATTTTTGTAGGCCCAAAAAGGCAAAAACAATGATTTTTTAGGTTTTTTTTTTTTTTTTAACAATCGCAACAAAGCCCAACTTATGCGACAAAAATGCTAATTGTGTTTTTTAAAAAATGGGAAAAAAAATTGTTAAATTATGCACAAAACTTAGACTTAATACCTCAAATTAAATAAGCCCAAAATTTTGGCCTAATACCTAAAATAAGCCCAAAATGAATTTAAAAAATAAAATAAAAAATAAAAAAAAAACACCCATCAATTGGTTAGGATAACCAGCGGGTACCAGCTGAAACTGACCAATTATTGTCTAACCGGGTAACCGAGTACCTGGTTCCAGTTTTCCAAAATATTAAAAAAAAAAAAAAAAAAAAAAGTACCCAATTCCAATTCCGGTTCCGATTTCTGGTTTTGGCCAATAACCGAGACCGAGTTGACACGCCTAATTGGCACCATGGCGCAAGCATCACTACTGTCATTTAGCAAAAAAATCTAACCATTAGTAGTTGTCCACATGTCAGCTCATGGATTAAGTGTAATTCCCCTCCCACCGGCCCCTCCCCAAAAAAAAAACTTATTGGAGCATATGAGATTTTTTTAAAAATAAAAATTCTCAGTGTATTATCGTCCATTATTTTTATGGTATTATATTTCAGAAAGTACGTAATGATGATCAAAAAGCAAAAAGAATAAAAATATTTTTAATTATTACCTTGGCTCCATCCCTAGTCCAACAGTTAATTCATGGCTCCACCACTAATTCTCTCATATCCAATACATTAATCTAATTCCAGTACCTATATATAGAGGAAGAGATTGACTTTCTATATGTATATTTGTGTCAGCTAGAAGAAAATATATATATATATATTATTTTGTAAGTTAAAAGAAAAAGTTGGCCTACTTTTACAAAGATTAAAAAAAAAAAAAAAAATCATGAAATATATATATTTACGAGCAAAAGAGATGGATACGATGAGTCACTTGCCATATATAATTATATATAACATGTGGAAAATGACGGCTTGGATGAAAGCAACTACTCAAAAGACAAAATGACAAATGATGAGAAGGAAAGAGATGATCAAGAGAAAGACAACGATTTTAATCCATAAAGGATAAAAAGTATTAATTTCCACAATTGATACAGTAAAAGAAAATGAATATTAATATACTGCACTTGAAAGTTAGAGTCAATATTCATGATCATGCTGTCATACCACCCTTTACCACGTAGATTATAAGATACTATATATATCATAAACAGAATCTTCATTTCCAAATACAAATTGTTAAGTACTGTTGAAATTAGTTCATGAAAAGTTTAATTTTTTTTTTTTTTTTTCTCTCTCTCTCCTATTTGAAAATTTCAAGTTATTCTCCATTTGTGTCTTACACTTAATTTATCCCACATTGAAAAGTTAAAAGAATTTTTTTGTTTAATAAGAGATTNTTAATATACTGCACTTGAAAGTTAGAGTCAATATTCATGATCACGTAGATTATAAGATACTATATATATCATAAACAGAATCTTCATTTCCAAATACAAATTGTTAAGTACTGTTGAAATTAGTTCATGAAAAGTTTAATTTCTTTTTTTTTTTCTCTCTCTCTCCTATTTGAAAATTTCAAGTTATTCTCCATTTGTGTCTTACACTTAATTTATCCCACATTGAAAAGTTAAAAGAATTTTTTTGTTTAATAAGAGATTGCCTGTCCTTTAGAGTCACTTTTGAGTAGACACGTACTGGTGAGGTTATTCACATGGCGGCCTTCTTTATTTTCTAACATTGACTATCCTATGATGTTCTTTTTTTGTGATCCTTATCTTTATTCCGAATTCTATTAAATCTCAACCCCAAATGATGTTCTTTTGACATATATTCCTACCGTCATACCTATCCTTTAATTTCCATGTAGATAAGAAGATATCATGCGTGTGAACAGAATCCTAATTAATTTGACAAATCCAAATTCCTGTCTACTTATAGAAAGTTCTGATTCTCTTAACCTATTCCAGATTCTATAAATCTGAACACCAAATGATGTCTTTCTTTGACCTCTTTAATCCCATGTCGGCAAGGCCGGCTAGTGAGTGGAATCCAATTCTTTGTGGGGAAAGCATTAAGCAAACAACAACAAATGATAAGGATGTATACAATTCCTCATGTATGCGGATCAATTTATTTAGTTAAAGTTCATACGAAAAGAGGGCAATGAAGGATGACTAGATAATGGTGAACTAAGAACATCGGCTTGGCTTCTAGTGATAAAAATTGCTGGCCAATTTGGCTCTCCCAATAAGCATAATGATTAATGGCCTCAGAAAGCAGAAAACTCCAATTAGAAATAAGGCATGCTAAGCACACTTGTTATTTGAAATTATCTGCTTAATCAGCCTGCATTATCACTCCTGCCGCCCTTCGAATTCATTAAGAACAGCAAGAATTCCGTACATCCCGTTGGCATGATATATATAAGAAGACTTGAATGATCATGTATAAGGAAGGATACTCTTGCCCTACTTCATACACACTAATTATATACGCTGGTTTTTTTCACAAATATTGTAAGCTTTTTCAGCAGCTGCTTAATTACTTCCTAGCTAGCTATGGCTACTACTTTATTAAAGGCAATTAAGGTGGTGACCATCATTGCATTATTGATTGTAGGGGTTTCGGAGGCTCATCTTCTTTCTCCTGGCTCCTCAAGAATGCCAAGAAAGATTGACAGAAGCATTATGTTGCGTGAGATGCAAGTGAAAATATTCCACTACTACCAAAGAAGGATGATGCTTGGTGCAGCAACCCAGAGAGTCTCACCTGGAGGACCAGATTCTCAGCATCACTAGCTACGTACCCACTTTCATCCCAAGACGTACGCGAGATTAACCAAAAATAAAAAAATAAATAAAAGAGAAAAGAGAAAGCATCTTTCTGATCTCATCGTACTCTGAAAGGCGTATTTTATTAGCAGTGTCTACGGCAGTAAAGTTTTACTTGTCATTTACCTTGTCTCCTTATCTCATTTTCTGGGATTTTTGTTTGTTTCCTTGCATTTTGCATTATCTTGTAAGAATATGTCTCCTTATCTCATTTTCTGGGATTTTTATTGGTTTCATGCATTTTGCATTATCTTGTAAGAATATATATATTCTCATTAGCTTAAGCTTTTGGGTTAGAGTTGTATTCAACCACGTAAATTTATATATATATATATATATATTTCCAGTGGCGGAGACAAATTATATTGGGGGTGTAGTGAAAATTTTTTTGGCATCCAAAAAATTTTATTCACCTTAAAAATTTGGTAATTTACACAATATATACGTCACAAAAAATATCGATAAAAGTTCATAAATATGTGCTCAAATTGATATATTAGAAATGTAACATGTCGGCACTATATCAAAAAGATATAAATTAAATTAAAAAAAAAAAGTATCTAGAAATGCACTTTACGGTCTCTTAGAAGTACAAAATTATCAAGTATCGAATCTAAATCGGAGCTCTCAACAATTTTCTTTTCAAGAGAACTAAACTATTTGCAAGAATATTATCTTCCATTTTGTTGCGAAATCATGTTTTAACAATCTTAAAAAAATAAAATAAAATAAAATTGTTGTATCTGTGGGTGATCTTCAAAATTATGATGTGATCATTCATTTCTAATTATCAATTGAATGATCACATCATTTTGCAAGCATATTATTACCAAATTGGTAAAATAGACGAGTTGGGTTTCTTCAAGGAGCATCCAGCAAAAAAAAAAAATTTAAAAAGCTTTGCGGCACCCCCAAAGCCTAAAGTGGCTCCGCCACTGTATATTTTCATTAGCTTAGGCTTTTGGGTTAGAGTTGTGTTCAACTACGTAAATTTAATGTACTTTTGGTAAAAAATGTATAGCCGTTTTATCTCCCAACAAATGGTATCAAAGTCATGGCTGGTTACCTTCCTGGGATAGCTATCTGGACACGTTGGGTTTATAGTTGTGTCTCCACCCGCAACTCGAGTTTAGAGTTGTGTCTCCATCCGCAACTCTTGAAGTGAGACACTCTTGAAAATATAAAAAGTCTTACAAGCAATGGGAAGTTGAGTCAATGTGAAGAGACTCACAAGTGAAAGGGAGATTGTTGTGAGTGCACTTATGAGTGTTAAGTCCCACATTGAGAAAATATAAAAGAAAATAGTACTTGATATACCTAAGTGGACGTTAGTCCATTAGCTTAGGTTTTTTTGTTAGAGTTGTGTTCAATTACATATATTAATGTACTTCTGGTAAAAACTCCATAACCGCTTTATCTCCCAACAATATACATGTATCTACTGTCGGCAATGGATTACATGTCTTTATATTATTATACTCTCAAGTGGGCACTTGACATGTAAAAAAGAAATGATCTTTTTTTTTTTCCGTCTCTTATACATAATATATTTCCGGAAAATTTCTTCTATGTGGGTGTACAAATTCAATAGTTAATTATAACGGGTATTATGCGTATAATCATATTGCACTGCCACTTGCGGCATTATGCAATTCGACTACTACTTGTGCAGAAGAAATATTGTTACTCCAGTTATTTGGTCCAAACCAGAAATTATGATTCTGCATGCATGAGAATATTACTCCAAATGCCCTTCATCTTGCTGGTCAAAGGCCAGCATGAAGCCAATAAAAACTCTCAGCTTCCACACCACGGATATGGTTACCCTCTCTTCCAATTCCCTCGAAAGGAATTTTGAATTCTGCCAGGGCCCGCGGCTCTGTCGCCTAAGGCCCACCATCGAATAAGACCCCCAAAATCCAGATAGTAGTAGCAATGATTGGAAACTACAATCTTATTGCTATTCCTTTAAAGAAAAAAAGGAGAGAGAAATCTACATATGTGAGCTAAGAGTCTACTCATCTTTAATTCACTTTGCTACACCATATACAAAAAGATTTGATGGAATTAGGATCCTTTCTACTTAAAAAGATCGGGAGAGTTGGAACCTGCTAGTTATAACTAACCAATTCCGCTACACTTCTTTTCGACTAGAGAGGATCCTGATTTACTAACCAATTCCGCTACACTTCTTTTCAACTATAGAGGATCCTAGTCTAATTTGGTGTTATTCTACACATCTATAATTGGTGATACAACATAGGAAGAATTTCAATGCTATTCTCCCTCTCTCTTGGTGTCATTTCATAAATAAATATGATTGAAGAAATCCGAAGAGGGTGAGCTAAATCCATTCATCTTAAATTGGCAACACCATGTACGAAGAAATTTGAATTAAATCCACTACTGTTATTTTCTCTCCTATTGTGACTTTCTATCTTTTTGTCCCTCTAAAGTCTCAATCCTTCATTGAATTCTTTTTCAAATTCATAATTTTCTTTTGCTTTGAATCTTTATATAGTTCATGGTTCAAGTCCTTCACTTTCTGAATCAGTCATACCTTATATGATAAAATGATTAATCAATGCTCTCAAATTGCCAATAATGCACTCGTAGTCGGCCACTTACATTAGGTTTTTGGTTTGATTATCATGAATTATTGGATTCTTTATAATTTATTTGTTGTTGCTAATTGATCATATGTTAGGGAAATTTGTCTTTCCTTGTGCAGGTTGAGTTAATTGTTAAGTAATCATATCATAACGTGAAGCTAAAATGTTGCATTTGACCATCTAAGACGATGGTTTAATGGCCTAAGGAAATCCCCAAGTGGTTAAGTATATACTAGGGCATGGGTTCAAATCCTGTTATGGGAATGTTCATACCTAATTAGTATAAACTACATTGATTCTTACTATTGAGGTTATCACACATCGGTTGTGGAAGGGGTTGATGGTCAGTTCATAAGTGTAAGGGAAAGCATCATCTCTTGGTCTAGCTTTTGAGGTTGAGATAGGCCCAAGACCACCCAACATTTGTATCAAAGCCCAGGTTTACTAACAAGTTTTAGCCTAACAGTTCAAGAGAGAAACGGATTGTCGTTGCTCCGACCTAGGGCCCGACGTGTGAAGGAGAGACTGTTGGGGTTATTCCACATCGGTTGTGGAAGGGGCTGGTGGTTAGTTTGTAAGTGTGAAGGAAAGTATCACCTCTTCAGCTAGCTTTTAGAGTTGAGATAGGCCCAAGACCACCCAACATTGGTATCAAAGCCCAAGTTTACCAACAAGTCTCCACCCAACATTCCACGGAAGAAACGGGTTGTCGCTGCTTCGACCTAGGGCCCGATGTGTAAGAGAGAGATTGTTGGAGTTATCCCACATCGGTTGTAGAAATGGCTGGTGGTCACTTTATAAGTGTGAGGGAAAGCCTCATCTCTTGAGCCAGCTTTTGGAGTTGAGATAGACCCACAACCACCCAATAACCCACAAGCAAGACACTAAGATTTTTACGTGCAAAACCCTCCAATGTGAAGGTAAAAATCACAGGACATAGTCCAATTAAATCTTACACTATCAACAATAATGAGTTTACAATTGTCTTCCCTAGAGAAATATCTAGAAGTTATCATCACATCGAGCATACATGCATTCTTGGATTAAACATAAATTCATCACTTTAAAGTGGATTCCAACAAGAATAAAGAAATATCTCATAAAGTAGATATTAGCAACCAAGCAATTAGAAAGGAATTCCAACGATCAACACTAGTCAATACATAGCACTCATCGTCATGAGCAACGTACTAAAATTTCATCAAGATTGGACTATAAACGATCTTCCAATCTCTAACGGATGTGATTAAGAAAAAAAAAAAAAAAAAACATTTTTCTTTTCTTTTCTTTTCTCTCTCTCCCTCACGGCGCTGCATTCCTCTTTCTTTTCTTCTTTTTCTTTTTTTTTCACATCACACACATATGTGCATTGCACGTTCCTTTTATAAGTAAAACAAAAGGGTAGAAACCCTTTGTTATCTTGTCCACGTGGGTTGGTCCCCACATAGAGAGGGACCACCCCAACGCTCATTAATGTTCTAATGGGGTTGAGTTAGGTTATGACTCATATGAACTTAAGGGAGCGCCTGTGATTCCAACCATCTAGGCCCCTCATGTGCAACTTCTAACGGGTAAGTGCTAGTATGGTCACACCTAAGTAGAATGGTCTCCGCCGAAATTAAAATAAATATAATTTAATTCATATTTAAATATAAGAAGTTGTCTCACTTAAATTTGTTGCCTTTTGCCTTAAAATCTATCAAGCTAGCTCTGTGATAAGTGTCAAATGTTGCATATTCAAACCCCTTAACTCACTTATGTTAATCTATTAGTTTCATTGTTGTATAATATTTTGTGTTGTTTTGGTGTTTTCTCTGTTTTTAGGTTCCTAAGGAGAAATGCACTTAATTCCATCAAATTCAAGCTTGGAGAAAATACTAAGTAAAGGGGGCTCGAGCGCACCTCAGTAGGCTCGAGCGTAACCCAGAGCCAGGGCCGGCCCAATGGCTAGGCCACTTAGGCCATTGCCTAGGGCCCCCAATAAATAAGGCCCAAAATTTTTTTTAATAAGGCCCAAAAAAATTTTTAATAAAGCCTATTTTTTTAAAACTTAAGGCCCATTTTTTTAAAATAAGGCCTAAAATTTTCTCATAGAAACTTAAGGCCTCTAAAATAAAGCCCTAATATAATAAGCCCATTGTAAAATAAAACCAATTAACCCAACAAAAAAACAAATATGCCACATTTTTTTTTTTTTATTCTTTTTAATCTCTCTCTCTCTATCCTCTGTCAGCAAAGGAAAGAGAGCATAATTCATTTTTCTCAGAAAATGAGGAATACTATAGCCTCTCTCTCTCTCTCTCTCCCCCCTTCCTCCCTCTTCTTCCTTTTCTTCTCTTCCTCTCCTCCTCCGCGATACATCCTACCAATTTTCAAACAGGTTTTATTGTTCTATTTTTGTAATTTATTTTATTATAATCCAAATATATATTTTTTATAATTCACATTTGTTTAATTTGTTAATATTTTTAATCAAACATGTATACTAGAAAATATTTACCTAGATATGAAATACTTTAAAAAGAAAAAGAAAAAAAGAAAAACTGATTGAATCTCAAATAGAGCTTTAAAGAAATTTGTTATTAGCAATAAACAAAATATTGAAGATAATTTAGGTGAAAAACTCATAAATGAATAATAAATTCGTCAAAAAGAATTATTTTATTAGAGTATAATGAAAATATTATTGATGTCTTTAACTTTATTGTTACAAATATTTATAATCTTAATAGAATGCAACTAGTTAATGAAGAAACTTAAAAGTCATAAAACAACAATGAACATATTACTAACTTGAATGAAAATAATAATAATATTATTAAAATAAATATTATTTAATTAATATTTAAATATTTAAAAAAATAAGGCCAATTCCAAAATTCCGCCTAAGGCTCCCAAATACATTGGGCCGGCCCTGCCCAGAGCTCAAGCTCAGCTTTAAGGCTCGCGCGCAGCACCTGTAGCCCACGACGATCGAGTGCAAAAACCAGGCTTGAGCGCACGGGTCAGACAACAGCTGCAGAATGCGACTCTTTCCATGTGAAACCTGCTCAAAATATTTCCAACGCCTACCATAATTCAAGTAAACCCTCTGCAACATGCCTAGGACTATTCTAATCTGATTTTTGGGAGGCTTAACCCACATGGAAGAGAAGGAAACACAATGATTGGTTTTTAATCAAGAGATAACCTAGAAATGTGTGATTGAGCTGAAATTGAGAGGGGGCTGCAATTCCTTGAAAAAAAAAACTTAAAAGACGTAAAAGCAGTAGCTCAGAGCTTGAAAAGGGAGCCGATTTCATGCATTGAGACGGACCAGAGCCCATAAGAGATTCGAGAGAACACACTACACTTCCTAGCAAATTCGTTTTTAAGGCTTGGGAGAGGCTAGGAGAGGAAAATGGACAAGGTTTATACTTGTTCTAGCACCTCCATGAGTGACTAAACTCCTCAATAGGGCATTGATGAAGCCTTTTCCAAGTAGCATGGCTTAATTGTATTAATCTTTGGGAATTACTGCATATGTATAATGATTGTATAACCTAGAGGATCACATTTGTGTAATATTTGTAAGTGGTGAGAACCATAAGTGTAATACGTTTGTAATTGGGTTTAAAGTTCATATTCAATCTTGATGAAATCTCAATCTTGTCTTAGAAAGTTTTTTATTTCGATTGAAGTCAATCATTTTCATTTTTTGTGATTATGGGAATGGTGGCTAAGCAATGGTATTCTTTGACACAAACTCAAGAAGGTTTGATAGGTCATGCCTAGGAAAAATTAGTCATACTTGTTGTGACAAATGCAAATCCAAGATCACCAAAGAAGTAAAAAGTGCAAAATAGAAAATAACTCAGCCACACAAGACACAAAGATTTAAGTGATTCGGCCCAATAAGCCTACATCTACTGGCGGAAACGATCAAGGAGAAATTCACTAACAAAATAATAGAGTATAAAGAGTAGTACAAATAAAACCACTCAAACCAAAAAGCCCAAATACACCACAATCTCACTCTCACACAAAAGAGAAAATATTCTCTAAAATTCTCTAAGCTTTGAAGCACTTTAAACGTGGGATCAAAATGAAGAAAAATTGTCTATCTCTTCTTCTATTTGCAACACAAGTCTTTCTCTCTCGACAACTTCTGCCTTTCTTCTCTTCTATATTTTCCAACTCAAGTTTCTGCCTCTCCACACCTTCATGACCGAATGCTTCAACTTTTTTTAACATCAAAGCCAAATTTTCAAAGCTTCTAGAAGAAGCTAATGAATGAGAGACATATAGGCAAGTGAGAAATAAATGAAGCCATAATTATTGGGGTCCACAGTAAGACTTGTGAAAAGCAAGTCACCTAATCTGACAATACTACACCTTAATTTTGTGTAATGTAAGTAGATGGTTCATATCAACTGAAAATGAGTTATGCTTATCCATTGAGTGTGTGTGTGTGTAAAACCTTCTTGAAAGTTTTGATGATTTATGCCTAGAAAAGACGGGTAATGCTGCATCTTAGTGGTTAGGCAAACAATCCGTGCCAACTAAGAATAGACTATACTTAGCTTTGATTTTGGTAATTTCTTGAAGACTTTGTTGGATGTTTGACACACACACAGGGCATATCATGGATAGAATGAGATTTTCATATTCAATATGACTAGCCATTGTTATGAGATTAGTGGTGAAGTCAATCCCATATCCCTCATCCATAATATTTACTCTTTCTATTTATGCATTAACTTTTCCTAAGCAAAAACCAAACAAATCATCTTTTTGAATTAAGTTAGAAAAAATCTTACAAGCTTAACAACAAGACCACTTTTACGCAATCCTTAAGGTTGGACATCATCTATATAGTCATATTCTACAAAGATTCATATTATTGCGAGTGATTATGTTATTATTGATATACGTTTCACAAAAAAAGGAATCACATCACTCTACTCAGTTGGAATCCCCCTGTACACTAGGCAAAGCAATGTCTTCCTTGTGAACCAAAATTTCAAAAGGCTCAAGCAGCCTATATGGAAGCTCAAGAAGTGATAAAAGCTTGGCCTGCCCAATTTTATTCATGAAGTCAACTTTCTTGTTGTCATCCTTGCACTTCAAAATATAGCTCTCAGTACCAATTGAAAGGCATACTTCCTATTATTTGATATTTTCTTCTTCCATTGTTGCTACCACATGATGGTCAACAGCAAAGGTCCATAAAAATACTCCAATTAATGCCCTTCATCTTGCCAGTCAAATTAGAAAGCTTTGCATGGAGCATCTTCATTCATGGAAAAACTCTCTAGCGCTTACAAACCCCAAATATTGTTAGCCTCACCTCCCTATTCTATCAAAACAAATTTTGACATTACAAATTAGAGAGGATCTTTCTCTCTTCTTATGAAACCTCGAATTACCTTTACCTAGAGGTATCAACCCGGTCCCACATCTCTTTCTCTCTTCTTATGAAACCTCAAATTACCTCTACCTAGAGATATCAACCCGATCACAATTCCCAGTTATTGGCCAAAACTGAAAACTAAAACTAGTGTATCTCAGTTATTGATTTTAGGAAATTGAAACGGGGAACCAGTTCCTGGTTAACCGGGGTACCCCGATTTGTACCCAGTTATCCAGGTCGGGTAACCGGGTTTTTTTTTTTAAAAAAAAAAAAAAAAAAAATTGAATTTTAGTCTAATTTTAGGTATTGGGCCCATTTTTTTTGGCTGGCCCATTTTTTAAAAAATTATTAACCTTTTTGTCCAATTTGTTTTTTATTTTTTAATTTCTTCACATCTCTCTATGTTGTCTCTCTCGTCTCTCCATTCCAACGGAAGAAAATAATGCCTGCAAAATTTCACGCAAGATCAGAACCAAATCTGAAATCAGAACCAAACATATCAGTATATCACCCAAGATCTCTCTTGTCTCTCTCCAACAAAACAAAGCCCCACAAATAGAAAACAAAATGACAAAAACAAATAGATCCGAAGATTCATAACATATCAAAACCAAACAAATAGAAAACAATTGTCTCTCTCCAAGATCCCCTTCTCTCCAACAAAACAAAGCCCCACAAATAGGAAACAAAATGTCAAAAACAAACAGATCAAAACCAAATCAGAACCAAACAAATAGAAAACAAAAACAACCCAACAAATCAAACACACCAGACGAAAAAAAAAAAGAAGCAAACACATCACCCAACATACTATCTCTCTCAAAACCAACAGATTCGACTCTATGGCGTGGATCCAATAGCAGCGGGTGGCGGCGGCACTTGCAGAAGTGACGTGGCTGGAAAAGATTGTAGTTGTTTGGGTGGAGGTGGAGTGGTGGCGCCAATGCGTGGGCAAGGGATTGGCAGCGCCGGTGGAGTGAAGACGTCAAGACTCAAGACGAGCGAAATGCAAGAGAGAGAGAGATAGGAGGGATGAAGAGTGAAAAGAGGTTGATGTGTGTGATCTGTTAAGCTATAAACCTAAAGTGTGTGTATATATATATAATATTAAAAAAAATTATTATTATATATATATATATGCACACAGTTTTGATTATCTTGGTTACAATCGGATGTCAAAAAAAAAAAAACAAAATTAGGATTTACAATTTTTAATTTTTTTCAACTGGAATCGAAACTGGTTCCACGATTTTCCAATTCTAGTTCCGATTTCTGTATTGTTGTTGATACCCCTAATAATACTCCAAACAAAAACACACAGTAATTTTTTAAAAACTAAAATGAAAAAAAAAAAAATCTAAAAGATACACGTCATTAATAATAAATACATTATATTTAATGAATGAGTAAATGTAATAATCTTACCCATGAATCCAAGAATCTACAGTAAACCGACCGGATCGGAGATGTCCATCCTCTTAACACCTAGCGACATGTCCGCATGAATCCCACGTGCAGGTGCTATCTGACGTGGCGCTGACTAGGTTGCTTCCCTCCCAACACTCGCCCTCTAGCGCGTCTCCGCCCAACCTCACTCTCCAAGAGCAACTCTCACAGACAGCGAGCACAGCTAGGAGCCTAGGATCACCGATTTCGCACCAGTCCAGCCGTCTAGGGTTCCTCTCCCCCAACAAATTCAAAACCCTGATTCGATTACTTCCTTTCTCTGCGGCCCAAAACCCTAAATTTTCTCCATCTTTCCCTCCAAAAACCCTAATGCCCTACATTCCAAATTCCCCCTAACCCCTAAATCCTCGGGTTTTAAAATCCTCCATCAAGATAGGGTTTTTGTTTCTGGACTTCTCCTACGTCAAAAAAAAAAAAAAAAAGAAACCACTAAAGATATTACCTTTAAATCGTTTCGGTTTCCAGGGTTTTCGTTCAAATTTGGGTTTTTGGGTGCTCGTTTACATGTATGGCTTCAGGGCTACTAGGCGGTGACGAAGCGAGAGAGAAGAAGCGCAGGTGGGAGGAGAGCAACCACGTCTATTCCCGAAAGCACCACAAGAAATCCGAGAATTCTAACAATGTGTCCTCCCAAACCCTAGCCACCACCACCGAAGACAACAACTCTCCGCCGCCGCGGAGTTTCGATGAGGTAGCTTCAGATGATTCGTCTAGCCTCAATCGCCCGCAGCCGGTCGCACAGGGCGGCGCCAATGGGAATGTCTTGCCGGGTTATTCGAGGTTCGAGGACCGGGTTAGGATTAGCGTGAGTTCGAGGCCGAAGAGTGAGGTTAGAGAGCTTAGGAGGAAGCTAGTGAGTGAGCTTGACCAAGTGAGGGGCCTAATGAAGAAGCTTGAAGATGCGGTTGATAGGGTTGGGAGTGCAATGAGGGTAAATTCGGAGGTGGGTTCGAATTCGAAGCCGTTTCGGGCTGTGGTGGAGACTAAGGATCAAGGGGTTGGTGAATTAGTGGAGAAAGAGAAGAGGACGCCCAAGGAAAAACAGTATTATAAGAAATCGGATTTGGTTTCAGGGAAGGAAAGTAAAAAGAAGTTGAAATCCAATGGAGGGAAGAGGGATGATGGGCTTGAAAAGGGATTCAGAGTTGACAAGGATTGGCATTCGAGTCCGGTGTTCAAGAGTTGTAGTGATTTGCTGGCCAAGTTGATGAAGCATAAGTTTGGTTGGGTGTTTAATAAGCCAGTGGATGTGAAGGGTCTCGGACTTCATGATTACTATACCATTATAAAGCACCCTATGGATTTGGGAACGGTGAAGACTAGGCTGAACAAGAATTGGTATAAATCGCCAAGGGAGTTTGCAGAGGATGTAAGACGTACGTTTAGTAATGCCATATTGTATAATCCGAAAGGGCAGGATGTTCACTTCATGGCTGAACAGTTGTCCAAGATATTTGAGGACCAAGGGAAGCCCATAGAGGCCGAGTTTAATCGTACTAGGAGAGTTGAAATGGCTCGTGATGCAGGTTTGTCAACACCCACTTCAAGAAAGGCTCCAATGCTAGCTCGAGCTCTAGCTCTGGCTCCGGCTCTGGCTCCAGCTCCTGCTCCTGCTCCTCCACCACCAGTGGAAATGACGACTTTGGATAGAGCAGAATCTATGACAATGCCTGTTGCACCCAAAATGAAAGCTGCTAGCTCTAGTCAACTGGGTAGGACCCCCCTTCCGAAGAAACCTAAAGCTAGGGATCCTGATAAAAGGGACATGACTTACGAGGAGAAGCAGAGGCTCAGCTTAAACCTTCAGAGTTTGCCTTCGGAGAAACTAGATTATATTGTCCAGATAATTAGGAGGAGGAATCCTGGGATTTTTCAACAAGATGATGAGATTGAAGTGGACATGGGAAGTGTTGATCCAGAAACACTTTGGGAACTAGATAGATTTGTGACCAATTACAAGAAGAGTTTGAGCAAGAACAAGAGAAAAGCTGAACTTGCTCCTCATTCAGAAGCAGAAACCGACCATGCTACCCAGGAGACAGTAAGACCATACTTATTATTTCAGTCTCTCACGTTCTTTTGTACATGAAAATGTTGTAGGCTAAATACATGTAATCATCTTGCAGAATGTGCCTCCAGCCATTGCCGAGGCACCAAAAGAAAATGAACCAGGTAAAATTCTTGAATTCAAAAGGATTGGTGGTTCTTTGGTTTGAGCTCATCCTTGGGTTCTGAGGAAAATCTAACTATGTGCTGATATTATTTGGAAACCTGTTGGATTTTGGCTAGCTGAAAACAATGCTACCAAATTCACCCCAGTTCAAGGAGAAAAGCAAGGTGATAACGTGAGTGGATCGAGTAGTTCCAGTGGTTCTAGCAGCGGCTCTGGATCCTCTTCAAGTGGTAAATACAAATAGTTCCAACTGATGGCTGCTAAATAGTATGCTTGCACGTGTTTGATTGTAGCACCATCTAAGCCCTATGTAGATTAATTAATCTACTCTGTTATTTTGCTTGCAGATTCTGACAGTAATAGTCATTCTGCTTCTAGATCAGATGCAGAGCATTTACCTTAAACTTAAGAGGATCCAGTTGAGGTTGGAAGCATTATCTTTTTCTTTTTTATACATATAGCATTATCGTAGTTAATTGAAATTCATTGGTCTCCTGTAATTTATGTGACTTGTAATATTGCCATTCAAGCTTTGTATTATACATTTGGGAAATTATGTAACCCAAAAAGTGCGAAATCACGATAGGTTGGTGACATAATTTCCCTATGTCTTTCACCCCTAAGACTTAACGGTTGAGTCCATCTCACCCACTTCATTATTGAATATCTTTTAAATGTGCTCCAAACATTGTAAGGTGGTAGTAACATGCTGTGTCATTACGTAAAGACCATGTTCTATGCCAATTGTTCAGTTGCAGCTGGACTATAAAAGCTCCTTTGAGTCTGAAACATGTTCATAAACTAAGCGTACTTGAAATGAGAATATTAATATGGACGAGTGGGAATACTAGGAAAGATAAGATAAGGAATGAAGTCATCCATTCAAAGTTACGGGTTGCAATTGTTGAGAAAAAGATGAAGGAGGGTTGTTTAAGATGGTTTAGTCATGTGGCAACGAAACCAATCAATGAACTGGTAAGATAAAGTGACTTAATTCAAGTTGATGGAGTGAAAAGAGGGAGGCTTAGAATGACATGGGTAGAAATAAAGAAAAATTATATGGTAATTAGGGAGGCAAGAGAGAGTATGACTTAAAATAGATGGAATGGGGGAAAAAAATACATATGGTTTACACCAATTACTTGAGGAGGATCCATAGTTGAATTGATTTGAGAACTGAAGTGGGGTTTTTTTTTTTTTTTTAATTAATTTGTCATTATATGTGATTTATATGAATTTATCAATATAAGTTAGCTAATCGGTAATAGTTTCAAAAGAGATGCAAATATTTTGGAGAATTCCCTTTCCAGATTCTATTTCCATTTCGAACTTATGCCATATAGGCTTTCATGGTAACACAGTTTTCAGATTGATTCTTGTTATAGAAGGATGACTGATAGTGTTTGTGTGTCTGTGTGTGGATATCTGTGCTTTTGTGTGTATACTTTGCCAATGAACACACTCGCATGTGGGAGTGTGTATGGTACCAGTTACGAGATAATGAAGCCAAAGTTGATAGGCTCACTTATTTTGCTGCAGTTGTTAAAGATGGGAGATGTAGGTTGATCTGCAACTGTGACAACTGAAGATTTGAGAAGCTGATTTTCAGTGGGATATGGTTTGGTGTAAAACCATTCAAGGTGCTTTGCTTTTCGGTTGCTCTGTAAAATGTATTCTGTTTGGAATATTTATAGTGTACGACTTACAACTGTTTTTGCAGCATTTTGTATGATAAGTTAGATACCCTAATGACAGGAACCCTTTTTTTGTAACAAATGTTCATTGCCACCAATCGCTAGCCACCCTTATTTGAGAATGCTGATGCTAGGGTTTCCTGTTTGTCCTGTCAGCATTTGCGTCAACATTGTTGGTCATTTAAATGTTCTTTTTTCTCTTAACCATGGCTGATCTAAAGGCAGATTGATAATATCATGTCAGCATAATATGAATTATGCTAGTGGTGTTGTATATAACATTACTCTATATTTGTATATTAAGTATTATTTTAACTAATTAGCTAATATTTTAGTTTATTAGTATGTTAGTACGTATACACTATATGTACGTATATATGCTAGATACTATGAGTTTAGGCGTTTAGCCAACATTCATCCAACAAAGTTGACATAACACTCTCAACTAATCCTTGAATTAGTTCTTGTTAAATAAAAAAAAAGATTAAATTGTTACTTTGGAGTGTCACCTCAACATTATTAGACAATTGTGCAATAAAAATATAGTATTTCTAATTTCTCATATATTAATATATACAAACAAGCTAATGAGTCGAGCTAAGTTTATATGAGTGTTAATTGAATTGAGTCAAGTTTATATGGATATGTCCTGGTCAATAATTGAGTATAATTTTATGCCCACAACTACTCATCATATATTAAAGATAACTTTTGAAAGGAAATGGCACAACCTGAGATTTTGTGCTTTTGTGCCCTCTAATAAGAGAATGACACGTAGTAGAACTCCAAAACTGAAAAAGACAGAAAACGCAAAAGACGATTTTCTCCTCCCCAATTCGGCTCTCACTCTACCAATTCAAGAGAACAAATATTTGAGTGAGCACGAGCTTTTCACTGCTTTGAATTAGAAAGCCCGGCACCATAAGAAATTTGGAAGTCTTGGTGAACTTTGAATATTAAATAATTCTATTTTCAATTTATTTTTTTATTTTGTTAAAAAATAATATCCACCTAGAACTAAGAAGACACCAAAAAAGCACCTAACATTTTTCATATATATAAATATAAATCAATAGCTAATAAACATTTCCACATTAACTCGTAAAATAAACACAAGATTAGGATTCACAACAATTAACTACCTAAATTGTGTGAGATCCCAAATAAAACCCACCTGCCCGGCCACCTATTCAAACATGTAATAAGAGCACTAGCAACAGATTCCCTATATGCCATTCCATTCCTTATGTTTAAGGAAAATTAAAAAAAAAAACAAACCTACTCACATCAAATTTCTTATATTTTTAATCAAAAAAAAAAAAATTTCTTATATTTAATCAACCCTTAAGGATTGTTACAGTGTTTTCCAATATGTAGGAAACCAAAAGTAGTTCCCTATACATTATTTTAATATAAGCATTTCTCTTTCCTCTTTCATCTTTTTGTCTTTAATTGAGGATTATGTTGGGATTTAGTTAAAAAAGTAAGGCTAAGTAGGGAACTTGTATTTTGTAAACAAATAATATTTTAATAATATAAGAAAACGTAAGGGATGCTATTGTGAAATATATTTTCATAGGGAAGCAAAAAGTAGTTTTGTGTCCTAAACTTAGAAAAAATCAAGGGAAAGCCGCTGCTAGTACTCTAAGTCCAATATGAAACCTCCCACAATAGTTACCCAAAATAGACAACTAATTAGCGTAGATCCCAATCTGAAGTAGTATGCAAGTATTCTGGCAGACAGTCTTGAAGCAGAGGCTGCAAACCCCCTTTATATCGCTATAATGTTTCTAATAATGTAAGAGACTGCCCTAACATAGCAACTTTAAATTGGTTTGTTAGAGCATTCCCAATGAAAGAGTTAAATGACACTTTTATTTAAAATAACTCTTTAAATTTGTAAAATACTCCATACATTAACAAAGCAAAAAAAAAGTCAAATAGATATTTTATTAAATGAGGTAAAAAAAAAAAATAATTACATATAACAACATTATTCAAAAAACTATTTTCCTAAATTTTCTTCCCACATATTTCGCGTTATTTTTGACATTTTTACTCTTTTCCAAAATTTTCTTCTGCTATTTCATTTCTCTTCCACAACTCCCTTTTTCCAAAATTTTCTCATACTATTTCTCTCTAAATCTCTTTTTCCCCAAAAGTAGAAAAATATGATATTTAAAAAAAATACAATCCTTCTAAAGAATAATAATAATATTTAAATGATATAGATAAAAATGTAGCTAAACTAGATAAAGCGACTTTTTAGGAGCTATTTTACATTTAAAAAAAATTAGCTCCTCCATTAAAAATGCTCTTAGACCCTTTGCACTTCTTTTTTTGTAGTTACAATTCGATTTTAAAAATAAATCTTAGCCACTGAAGCAAAATAGGTAACAATCTACAAATCATCACATTAATCCAGGCAAGTAAAAAATTCGTGATCAAATAATAATGAGTCGGATGAATAAAATATGACCAACTAATTGGACACAGTTCACAGCTATCCCTCCCTAGAAATGCCACTGGGAATTATTGATGGAATCTTTTGCTTTATGAAAAGCCCGATAAAATAGCAAAAAGCCGGTGCCACTTGCATCAACAAGCACAATACTGATAAAGAAACCAAGAAGCAAAATTTGGTGCAGTTCTCTCAAGGAGCTGGCATCATCCACGCCAGCCAGCCATATATAATATGGTCATCTAACTCTGGTTAGCAAACTTGATTCCCTTCTCTATAGATGACAAGAGTTCAGGTTTCAGGGTTTCCAAACTTTCCTTTTCAAAGTCGGAGAGAGGACCTAGCCCCAAAATCTCCTCTACACCATTCTTTCCAAGCCTCACCTGAAAAATAGGAAAAAGGTTTAGTACAAATAACCAGTAAAACCAAAACATATCTGCACTATTTCTACTATCAATTGGCCAAGATATGCATCAAAAACACACTGACAATAAAATATTAAAATGTAAATGTGAACGTATTTTTATCAAAGGAATTCTCGCATTCAAGCAAAAGTAACAACCATTCAAGAATGGTAGCCTTCATAAATTCCAAGTAAAATGAAGCTGTCTCCAGTCTAAAGTTTGACAAGATCATTACTAAAGCACACCCCCACCAAAAAAAACATATCAACAAAGCATTAGTAATCAGCACGAACAGTAGTACTATTGCACTAACAAATAGTATATAAGTTCAGGCCAATCACCTTAGAAGCAAAGAAAGGAAGGTCAGTGATAGTTGATTGAACATATGAACATTCCACTACATCTGGAACACCATTAAGTCCCTTCAGGCAAGCGTCGGCAAATATGGCTCCAGCATAGCTACAATAAACACAGTAATTAGTCCAGATAAAAATATAGCAGTTTCATTTTTTTTCCAGTGGCTGTGAAAATAACAGGCATAGGAGATTGGAGTTACAAAATGAGGAAATAATGGAAGGATTGAGAAAGACAAGTTTTTTTTTTTTTTCTTTTTCTTTTTTGATAAGTAGGATTGAGAAAGACGAGTAGGACAGAATACATCTAATCTGGCCAAACGAGCTCGTTTAAGCAAAGTTCTCAAAAGTTTCAGGCAGATCCTAAAAAGCAAAATCCAAATGCTTGCATTCATTCATCCATCAAAAAGATGTAATTGAACACATTTCAAATTAGCCATCAATGAATATGATGCACCCAAACTGATCTAAAAGTTAAAACTATAAATTTTTTGTCCATTTTTTCCCATTTATCATGTATGTATTCCCTACCATCAAATCAATCCATAGATGGGAATTATGTCCATTGCTACAAACAAAATACACAACTATTGTCTCAAACTACATACACCGTATATGTATCAACACATTCCTTTCATATTACTACCAAAACTGACCAACATTTTGCCCTACAAATTGGATTGGTATAAACTAAGACTTACGCCATTGACAATGTTGCAGATCCCTTCCCAGCCTTTGCTTCCACAACTTCTGTCCCTCCCTCTTGAGTTCTCTTTGTAAGAGCCTTGATATCTTCGTCTGAAAAATTGGCTTTTGGTGTGGCCTATCAAACAAACAAATCAAATTTGGCAAAGCCTCCATCAACAAGAGGGAAACAAACCAGATTTTACATGAAAAAAAAATGGTAATATAATTCAATATGATGGACAAGGAGGAAGGTTGAGGAGCAAAGAAAGTACCTGAGAAAATAGTGGGAGAATGGTTATGCCGGCATGGCCACCAACAACTGGTACGTTAACCTCTGCAAACAAATGCACAAGACTCGTGTCAACATGGAAACTGCCTAAAACAAACATTTTTTCTTATACATTGACCAACATTTGTAGGCAGGGAAAAATTTAAGGGCAACAAGTTAACAACAAAAATTCAGCTGTTAAACTATAAATATCATTTTTAAAACCCAATATAAAACCAAATCCTCAACTCAACTGAGCCTTACGCAAGCATCTTGCCCAGTTCAAAATGAGCTATAATTCTTTAGAAAACAAAACAGAAATATGATCAACCCGTTTTTCATCCTCTCATTAAATTTAATCTTTTAGCAACCAAACAGAGAGTTACCACAAACTACAAGAACTAGTTTCCAGAAATAAGACACCAGCCATACCTGCAACATTCAGGTTTGCCTTTCCAGCATAGAATGTCTTAGCCCTAACCACGTCAAGGGTAGTCACACCAAACAACCTCTTCTCATCATATATTCCTGCTTTCTTGAAAACCTCAGCGGCAATGGGGACTGTTGAGTTCACAGGGTTGCTTATCATATTAATGAGGGCCTGCTCCCACAAATCAATTCAGCAAACAATCATATAAAAGACATTTTANAGGAGCAAAGAAAGTACCTGAGAAAATAGCGGGAGAATGGTTATGCCGGCATGGCCACCAACAACTGGTACGTTAACCTCTGCAAACAAATGCACAAAACTCGTGTCAACATGGAAACTGCCTAAAACAAACATTTTTTCTTATACATTGACCAACATTTGTGGGCAGGGAAAAATTTAAGGGCAACAAGTTAACAACAAAAACTCAGCTGTTAAACTATAAATATCATTTTTAAAACCCAGTATAAAATCAAATCCTCAACTCAACTGAGCCTTAAGCAAGCATCTTGCCCAGTTCAAAATGAGCTATAATTCTTTAGAAAACAAAACAGAAATATGATCAACCCGTTTTTCATTCTCTCATTAAATTTAATCTTTTAGCAACCAAACAGAGAGTTACCACAAACTACAAGAACTAGTTTCCAGAAATAAGACACCAGCCATACCTGCAACATTCAGGTTTGCCTTTCCAGCATAGAATGTCTTAGCCCTAACCACGTCAAGGGTAGTCACACCAAACAACCTCTTCTCATCATATATTCCTGCTTTCTTGAAAACCTCAGCGGCAATGGGGACTGTTGAGTTCACAGGGTTGCTTATCATATTAACGAGGGCCTGCTCCCACAAATCAATTCAGCAAACAATCATATAAAAGACATTTTACCAAAAAATCCCGCAACAAGGAGGCCAAAAATGGTTAAAATTACTTAAGGAAGTGTTCCATTGCCTTCTAGAATAAGAAAGGCCCCAATACATTCTACATAACATTTCACTAAAGGTTGTATTACAACAATTTACAAAACTTAAAAGCCAAACATAGAAAGAGATAAAATTTAAACCCCAAACATTTCCTTTGAAATGACCAATTCAATTTAATTAATTTCCAACTATGCCTAGAAAAACATAGACAGCTACTCACATGAGGGCAGTACTTGGCGATGGCAGCGCAGAGAGATTTGACAATACCGGCATTAATGTTGAAGAGATCGTCACGGGTCATACCAGGCTTTCTGGGCACGCCGGCAGGGATGATAACAACATCTGATCCCTCCAAAGCTTTTCCCAGCTGGTCGTCACCCATGTACCCGGCCACCTATATCAACACCATATACACAAACAACTCGTTCAGTTAAATCCACTAACATAGACCATTAAAATGATCAATCTGAGAAATCCAAAAAACAAAAGAAAAATTAGAAGAGATGGAGACAGAAAGAATCGGTAATACAATTTTATTCCTTTTTCGTGTTAAAAAAAAATTAAAAAAAAAAAATTGAAGAACTAATTAAAATTAGAAAGAAAACACCGAATAGTGAACAATCAAGTAGTTAAGTTCAGTAAAAAAAAAAAGCAAGAAACAAAATCACAAATAGACACATTCAGGTATACACGATTATATACAGTATCTCCACCGTTGATTATCAAGTCTTAATCAAACCTGAGCTAGCAGCAAAACCCTAGAAATGGAAAGAAAAATCATTGACAAGCATCGACGAAAACCCTAAGAGAGAAAGTTAGAAAGATGGATGCGTGCGGCGAGGACCTCAGATCTGCTATTGATGTGGCTGACATCGGCGGCGACACCGGGGGTCCCAGCGATATCGTAAAGGGCGAGCCTCGAGACCAGAGGGTTGAGCTTCATCAGCAAAGCCAGTGGCTGCCCGATACCCCCGGCGGCGCCGAGAACGGCGACCTTGCGCTCCGGGACGGATGCGGAGGAGTAGCCACGTCGAGCGACGTGGGCCGANTCTCCACCGTTGATTATCGCTTGAACAGTCAAGATCAACCTAACTTAATGTCCAGTTTTGGCCTGGACCACAGAAAAACCCTAGATGCAAGTCTTAATCAAACCTGAGCTAGCAGCAAAACCCTAGAAATGGAAAGAAAAATCGAAGACAAGCATCGACGAAAACCCTAAGAGAGAAAGTTAGAAAGATGGATGCGTGCGGCGAGGACCTCAGATCTGCTATTGATGTGGCTGACATCGGCGGCGACACCGGGGGTCCCAGCGATATCGTAAAGGGCGAGCCTCGAGACCAGAGGGTTGAGCTTCATCAGCAAAGCCAGTGGCTGCCCGATACCCCCGGCGGCGCCGAGAACGGCGACCTTGCGCTCCGGGACGGATGCGGAGGAGTAGCCACGTCGAGCGACGTGGGCCGAGGAGCTTCTCGCTACGGCGGACTTCACGGATCTGAACATGGAAGGCCTCATTTTTGGGAAGAAAGCGGAGGCAGCGAGAAAAGGAAAGAAAAATGAGGGAGCTTTGAAGGGGAACAAGTGGTGTGCGAGTTCAGAGTTCAGCGTCTCGAGAAGTCCGTCCACTCCTTTTTTATTGCAGGAAAGTTGGGGGGGTAAAAGTATTGGATGGTAATTTCTGTAATTACTGCTACTTTCTGCCTTTGAAACGTAGGACATGTCTACTTCGAGTTGTTAAAAGTGAACTCAAAGCTCCAGATATTTTCTGTGTTTGAAAGTGAATTTTATGAATAAATAAATTTTGAGCTTCTCAGGTAAATATATTTTAGGGAAACTTAATAAAATTTTCATGAAAGGGTATCAAACTTTTAACTCATTCGGTTAAGATTTTAGTTTTAAGTATTGTCAAAATTTTGAAAATATCACTATTTTTTATTATAAAAAAATTGTAAAGATTCAAGCCTCTCTTTTTTTCTGTATAAAAAATAAATAAAACATCTTTGAAATTTCTTTTTTTAAAAAAAAATAATAATAATGATATTTTGAAAATTTTGACAAAATTTAACGAAAAATCTTAACGGAATGGGATAATTAAAAAAAATTAAAAATTAAATACATTTATTGAAAGTTTTTAAACTTTGAGAGATAATGTCAAATCAAGTGCAAGTTCAAGATGAATTTTATAAAATTTTCCCAAAATCCTAAACTGTCATTAAGTTATTTGAGTTCAAGTTGATCACCATTTAAAAAAAAAAAAAATTGAAGACATGGCTCATTTGAATATTTTGTATGATTGCCAATTTTTGTAATGGTTCCCTTATTCGTTTTATTGTAGGAAGGAGTACATTGCTGCTCATGATTGAAAATATTTTATAATCTAAAGACTAAATTAAAACTTATCATATATTTCGAGGGACCAAACTATACAATTAAGCTTTAAAAACAAAAAAAAGGTTAAACTATTGAATATTTTAAAACCATTCACGTTCTCATGGGTCATTTTAGTTATTTCAAATCGTTTAAAAGGTAACGTACTAACGTGTAGAATTTAATCCTTTCCAAGTGTCTCAACTGTTGAAGAATTAACTCATCCTTTCAACAAGTAGCATTTCATAAATGGTATCTAGTAAAGATCTTAATTTCAAACTATATCTCCATAATTCACAGGAGGAAAAGTAGTGTTAAATTACCACAGAATATTCCATTTGGGTAGGAGGATAAACCACAGAGATGGTGCAATTGAAAGTTCTTAACTAAACCATCAGTCTTCCGAGGAAAGAGTCACCCAGAAGTCGAAAAATCGAGACAGTTAGCCAGCTAGCTTATAATGACCAAAAGGTTAATTTAATACAACCATCATCTTACTATTATCTTATCGATAATGTCATTAAGCAACAAGCTTTTTGTGTAAGAACAAAGAATGTCATGCAAGAATTTAGTGGCATATGTTGCATCAGAAAACATTAGCATTAATCCAATAACATTCCGGCAGCCTTTCTCCTCTTCAATCCGCCCATCTCTCTCTCTCTCTCTCTCTCTAAAAGAAAAATGACTGACAAAATGCCCACCCCCAGCCTCTTTCTCGAGTGACGATTAGCTGGAGTCCCACGAGCCACTGCCAAGAAGATGAATGCTCAAAGACCTTGATCAAAGCTTATAAGGATAGAAATATGCTATAATAAACTAGGTTATCATGAGAAAAAGAGAATGTGAAAATAAATTTAAGCCGTTGAAAAAACTATAGAAGATAGCACCTAAGCCAAATCCAATAAACTAACCTTACCGAGATTAACATTTGTCTCATTCTGATTATCTCATTCTGATTAAAGTGAGCTTTAGTTCAAGTGAGTGAATAGATCAACTTCATTGCTTCACCCTTGGGTTCTCCTTATCCAGTCTAAAATATCAGAACAATCTTGACGACTGACAAAATGCCTTCACAGTAAAAGAAAAGCTTTTAGCTCTTTCACAATAAAGAACACAACATAATAGAGTATAACAAGTTCATACCTATTTCTTGTGCGGTAGGCCTTAAGTTCGGCAGTTTCTCGGCGGCCGGAAAGATCTTTCTTCATTCTTAGTGCTTCAGGTACCACCAAAACTCCGCTGTCGTCATGGTATGAGTCATAAATGAAGTTCAGCACTTGTTCCTGCAAAATTGTCCCTCATGCAGATCAGAATAAGGTGAGAAGAGAATTTGAGCAAGAAATTTAAGGACCTTATATGCATAATCATTTACACTTTGGTGCCAAATCACAAAGCTCACATGTATCAGTCTCTTAAAAACTTATGTATTTCACAACCGTAATTGAAGCAACAAAGACTACTTACTACTTATTAGAAAACAAAACAAGTTAACCTATGACATCTTGATATCTTTTCACAAATCATATCAATGAATAATTTTATTTTTTTTTACATGTCCACACAAGAGAGTGAGGAGGATTCGAACTAATAACCTTCGCTTCATTAAGCGCGGTTCCAGCCGATTGAGCTATCTATTGGAGACCATATCAATGAATAATGCTTTTGCATCCTTGTCCCAAGACCAGAACTCCAGAGAATAAAATTAGAGGGTTATAATAGTTCAATGCACCACACATAACCTTTTAACCAAACCAATTTGAATCAAATCGTCCACGAAAGAATATTTTTCCATAACAACCCCTGATAATCAAAATAAGGATTGGTTTTTATTGTCAAAAATCTCATAGGATTGAAAAGAGAGAGAGAAAACCCATGGCATGCTTCTGAAGAGTCGCTCTCACTGCTAAAAAGATGATATAAGCTACACCAACCAAGAGCAAAAAAGGCAGCCAAACTAGCAAATTTATTTGCTGCAAATCCACTGAAGATCAATAATAAATTTGATGATTACATGTTTCTTGCATCTGAAAATTTCTCCAAAAAAATCTAGATTTCAGTTTTAACTATATATGCAGTTTATGCAGCATAAGCTGATAACCTGTTACGTGAAAACAAATTACTAGTAATATAAAAACACTAATTAATAGAAGTAATGAATAATAAGCCTTTGACCATCCTCGGAAGACTTCCTTCATAGGATTTGTATCAAGAAGAATCTTGCTTCAAACTTCGAACTCACAGCTGAAAAAGATTAGAAAATATTGATAGGACCTCCTTCTGCTTTTCATGTTTTTGACCTTTCGTGTTTTTTCCAATTTTACAAATCCGAGACCCTTCCAACACCTTTCTCTAATTTTTCATCAAATAATAACAAAAACAAAAAAAGAAAATACAATCATGCCTTCCTATCAAAAAATTGAAAAAATAAAAGTGTAAAAATTAAAACAAATGAGAAAAAAGAAAAGGAAAAAGAAGTTAAGTCACGCCCAATCATATGTAACCATGGGTGGTGGCTGGGTCATTCCCAACCACCATGACTGGGTTACCCAGCCACTGGGTATGACCCAATCATGTCATAGCTGGACCTAGCCACAGTGGCTGGGTTTCTCACTCGACCAAGTTCGTGGCCTGGTAACCCAATCACTGTGGTGGCTAGGTCCTGACCACCCATGGCGGGTATGGTTTTTGTCTCTCTTCTTTCCTTTTTCAATTTTTATAGGAGGGGAATAATTCTTTTTTTACATCATTTTTATTATTTATTTAACAAAAAATGGATGGTCTCAGACTTAAAAAGATCGCAAACTCGGGTCTCAAATTTGGAAAATTTGAAACTGTAATTTTTTTTTTTTTTTTTTGATAAGTAATAAAACAATCTCATTGCCAATATAATGAAAGCAGATCTTCGTCCATGGAGGCCCTAGAAGGTAAGAACTCCAACCTGTCCCATGCTTCTTTGGCCAAATATGCTATAAAAGTGGGACCTACATTATGAGCAAGTTGTGCAAAAAACTGCTGCTTTTTTCCATTTTCACAACCAAAGAAATTGGGTTCTTCCGGTAAGCCATGGATGATTTTAGTTTTTGCCATTGGTTACTACAGGTTTGTAATAAATATAAAATTATGTATTCCTTATGAATAGAATAATTTGATCGAAATGGAGAAATGGTTGTACAATATACCAATTTTCAGCGTTTCTGTAGAAACAACTAAAGCAATTTAAAATACAATAATCTGAAATATTGCCATTGTCATTCTAGGATATGAGAATGGCACATGGAAATATGCTATTCCTTAATGTTATCTTATATTTGATTATTAATATATGTAGCTAGCGCAAATTATTATGATGCACCATGGTATGTGCATGTTAGTTAAGATTTTTTAAAAGTGCATATATATATATATATATATAAAGAAATCTGCCAAATGAAACACCCCAGCCCCATGCTATGTGCATCAGCAAGTATTACCAAAGTAAGTGGGAAGAAGAGATGTGGCCCTTCTATATTTTATTTCTCTATCAAGCTAAACTCCATCATTAAGAATTGTACTCAAATTTTGGATCTTGATGACATGGTATATGATTTCCATGCTGATCAGAAATATGCCTCTTCATAACCAGTTCTAGACACAAATGCAGAAATGAATACATTCATCCTAAACTACACCAATGCTCATGTAATCACATGTTGAATTTTGCCACATAAATATGCATTTAGCGAGATAACGTACACGTCTGAATGAATTAATACACCAAAAGAAGAAGAAACGTAGGAACAAGGAAAGAACTCAAGTGACATACCAGAGGCTTAGAAGCATCAAGCCAGTGATATATACTCTCATTACGAAACCATGTCAATTGCCTTTTTGCAAAATTTCTGCACAACAAATTTACAATTGCTGGATTAATATATAATAATTAAGAGCATAACAAACTCAAAAATTGTAGGATTACTGAAAAGCACAACTTACAGCAGCAAGTTTTGTACCAAAAAAATAAAGTTATGTACAACTAGCTGGATATGTGATCCATTAGACAGGGTAATAAAGTCTAAGCTACAACAATCAAGCAATTACTTTTAAGAGGCCAAGATAGGAACTTCTTTATTTTATCAAAATGAAATAAACAAATGAAGTTAGCTAATCAAAAATTTAGAAATCAAAATGCAAGAGTGTTTCAATATTAATTCACTTCCAACACTTACAATGCCCACGGATATTTTCATAATGTGTAACGTAGAAGTCTAGAAGAAAAGAATTAGATGATACAATAAAATATTTATGTTTACATGTGAGGGATATCATGCCATTTTTACTTTTACTGTTGTACAGATCAGGAAAACTATCAAAATCTCAAATACATAACAAAATACCTCCTTACTTGGATGCACAGGACCCTAATATATGAGTCATATAATTATAGCGATAAAGATTGAAACACATTACCTAGATGCTTTCTGAAAGTCAGATAAAAAAGCGAAAAAATCTCCAGGAGAACTCCTACCTCCTTGCTGCCTACAATGTGATAAGTACTCCATTGCCTGAAATTAGTAAATCATACAAACCAAATAAATCTTGAAATAGAATAAACCACTTAAAACCGAAACAAGCCAAAATCAATTGGAAAATAAATAAGAGTGAAGTCAAGGATGAAGCAAGCAAGATAGCATCATTTAGAGGTTCAAATACTATTTTATCAAGAATGGAAATAAGAAGTCATGGTTGTAAGGTTAAAAAATGTAGTAACAACATTCAACGCAGAATAGGTGAAGAGGAAACAAATGTCTAGAGCTTGGAAGTAACAAAAATTCAATGAATCAAATATTCAGCAATGAGAAAGTTTTATATATATATATACAGCAACGAGAAAGTCATGGATTCCAAGAGATACCCAAAAAGACTCTGCAAAGGTGTATGGACATAATTGATTATAACACACATGAGCAACAAGCCCAAGCGTAAAGTGATGGGCCTTCTTCCTTTATGAATCATATCAAAATTAGGCTTTTGAAGAAAAAGGTTAGTTGGATAACCCAATTCCAGAATTAAAACAAATGATTAGGACTAGCACTGCAGCTAGCAAATTAGTAAATATGATCAACAGAACGAATAGAAGAAGAAAATATGAAAGGTATACTTGTCTGTAACCAATTGCCCGAGTTGCAGAATTTGAATTCGGTAGAAGACCTGTATCAAGAAGCCATCTGGCCTCAGACAAAATCCCGTCGCTTCCTACAGGAAAAACCAACCATTCAAACTGAATACAGCTCTAGAGTTGAACAATACAGTAAAAAGCTAATATGTCAAGAAAAATTTTATATACTGCAGTGGGTATCAAAGTATTTCCTTGCATATACTCGAACTCATTCATAAGAAAATATCTGTTAATATCAGGTTATCGTTGATCAATATAACTCTAATTTGCATTCATCTAGGAGTGAAGGGCGAAAAAAAAGTATAAAATCAATAACAATACCATAATAAACAGCTACAAGAATGTGTGACTACGAAAAATAAACCAACGAATTGTGAGTAAAATCAACATAAGATGGATCATAAGCTTTGCCCTCTTTTCCTTTCAATAAAATCGTTATTTTTTTTTTCTCCTTTTATTACGGGAGAAAATATAGAACCTCTAATCCTCTTGAGAAATTCCTACTCTATATTAATTTTCTAAGTAATTCAATCTCATTAAAAGGCGCAGAGGTGCAACACCAATACACAAGAAGTATACAGGAGAACTCCCTAATTAGGAGAAAAAAGATGAACAAAAGTTTAAAAAATTGGAAAAACTAGAAAAAAGCAATCATTGAACATATTCCTTTTCAGTCCTACCACTAAAGTCTTAAATATCTTCAAAGCTTCAAGCATTCTACTCCCTCCAAATACACCACATTAAACATAACAGAGTCAACCTCCAAACTTTGAAAATGTTACCACACCTACCTGATCCCCAACTCACCAACAAATCTCTCACTCTTCTAGGCATAACCCAATCAACACCAAACAGATTGATAAGTGAGCTCCATAGATCTCTTACTACTTCACAATTAATCAAAATGTTATCAATGGACTCCCCACTCTTCTTGCACTTACAACACCACTCCACTACCACAACATTCATCTTTCTCATGTTATCCAAAGTCGATATTTTCCCTAATGCTACCATCAACAACAAAAAAATCACCCTTGAAGAAGCCTATGACTCTCCAAATACTCTTCCAAGGAAAAGGAGATCCAGTAAGAATGGTTAACCTTTGATAATAAGACTTCACCTCAAACTTGCCTCTTTTGGAAGGACTTAAACATATTCTATCCACGTCTTCAACCACGTCTTCCCAGGGACATTCAGTCATTCACCACTGCCAAAGGAGGATTATTCATATCCCCACACAAGGCAAACAAATCATTATTCTACTCAACTCCAATTGACTTATATGCATGCACCTCCTTTAAAATCTGACCCTCTATTCTCCCTTCCCCCAACTCATTCGCCAAAGGTACCAGAGCAGGTCCAGGAGAAGACAATCAAATAATCTCATGCCCTTGATGCCATGCTCCACACCGCTTCCCAAAAGTAATGATATGAGAAATTGGCACAGGTCTATTGAATGGGATTGGGCTAGCACAAGTAACTTGTTCCTAAGAGTTGCATAATGGTAGTAAATTAAGAAAACTTTAAGATGCAGAAAAAGAGACTGGGTTTTAAGATGAGAAACAAACTTACAACACAATATGTTTTGTCTATGTACCAGTGTGACGCTAAAAGTTTTCTAGCCTTGTCCAAAGAGAAATTTTTTTTCTAATTTGGTCGGATCGGAGAGATATGTTAAAGCCCATAAAGCAGTTGACAATGAATCTCTTAAAACTAGCTCATGCATAGTGTTGTCTCATTACATATGAAACAATTTGGAAGAAATTGAGAGTGAATTGCATTGTTGCTTAGGCATAAAGCCAATCTCAAGAAAGACTCAAATCTCAACATGAATGGTCATTTTCACGTATTCTAATTTGACAGGCACGATATTGGGGTGCCAACAAAAGCCCAAAAGAAGAAAAAGGTGAAAGGGGATTGTCCTTGATTATCAAGTAGGTGCCAACATGGGTTGAGTCAAAAATTTGGTTGCCATGAAACTGAAAATCTCATGTAAGTTTTAAGGTAGAAACGGGGATGATCTCAAAGATGTCATTCTTAAGGTCATCATGGAATGCAAGTACGGGGAAAAAACTAATGCATTTCTTGTAGATGCCACACTATGAGCAGTAAGGATCTTTATAGGTAAAAGGCAGCACATCTCCATATCTGAATTGCATAAAAACTAATATTAGAAAGTCCTATGCCCATATGTGTGTGTGTGGGTGGGTTGGGGAGGGGTTGACAACATTTTATAGTCAGTTTTTTAGAAATAATCATCACGACAACTAAATGTATAGACTGGGTGTGTACTTCAAAGAATTTGATATTTTTAAGTGGCAGAAAACTAAAAAGATAAGTGGCGTTTCCATAGCATGATCTACCTGAAAGCATATCTTCACACCGATAGTCAATTGATTTGTAGAGATCAACTCTTTGGGTAGAGAGAAAAAAACAAATAAAGTCATAATCCAAATCCTTTGATTCATTTTCCTCGAGTGCATCAGCGGAAGAGTTGACATCATGAGAGCTGTCTGCTACACTACTGCATTGTTCCCTGAAAGAATCATATGGTACCCGAAAAGCAGATGGAGGTGATCCACTAGACTGCCATTCCAAAGGAAATATTGATAAATTATGAACATATGTGGTAATGAACTTGTCCCAAAGTATTTTATTAATTTAAGTAAAGAAAATCCTAAGTATACTATCTAAATATTTAAAAGATTATCTTTGTAGGATTAGATTATGACAAATAAACAACAAAAATTTAGGTGCTAAAGCTTACAACAGAGAGAAAATATGCCTTCTGAACAGAACCTTACTTTGTAGCTTTTGTGGAAAAAAATTTATGACCATTGTGAAGCTTTTTGTTTGTGTTTGTGCTTGAGAGAGAGAGAGAGAGAGAGAGAGGTAGTCCAATGTTCAGAAATAAACCCAAAAAACATCACAAACTTACCTTGATAATCTCAAGGCTACGCCGTAACCGATACCAGTCATTGACAGCTATAAATTGGGCCTTTGGGTCACCTGCTTTGACCACCAACTGCACAGCTGCATCCCAGTCTTCATCTCTCTGTAAATCCGCTAATTCTGAATATACTTCAGAGGCAATGTCACAAGAAGCTTTTGGAACGTCTGGCTTTCCATACATGAACCTTATTTTTGAAATATATAAAAAAAATTAAAAAATAAATAAAATGCATTTACGTGCCATAAAAGTGGGCATACAATAATGTAAAGCTTTAAAATTACAACAACATCATGAAATATCTACGACAGGAATGCACATACAGCTATTTTCCCCCAAAAACTAACTAGTATCAGCATTATTTCATGTGACAACCAAACATTGTATTGTTAATATAACAAATAAAGCTCAAAACTTTCATGAACTTTAGCTGTCATCTAGGGCTGTTAACATTAATGCAACCTTATGAAATTCCTTCACATAGATACTGTGCCTCTTTTGCACTGTGTTTGGCTGCAGGTAGTTGTAAATGGTAATTTTTCCAATTGTTCCTGAGACAAATATCCATGATATGTTTTTAGCACATAAGTATTGAGACATTTCAGACCATATCTGCAATGCTTTCCAGGGCTTAAGACGTACTCATTGACAAACCATGGTAACATCAAACCTTTAATTATTCTTTCTTTATTCTCCGGTCTCTCCCCCTTGCTTGTGAAGAGCAGAAACTGCTTCACTGAGTAATTGTTGCTAATACATAAGACATGGTCATACTAGCAACAACTGAAGGCATAAGAAAGTTAAATGACCTTTACTGATTAGCATTAGACATCATATTTAGCATTCAGAAATATCGTATATTTACAATTTTTCTTTTTCTTTTTTATAAGCATATTTCACATTTAATTCTAAATCTGTTTATAATGTACAGTGCATACAATACGATTGCTAATCATCCTTCTACTTTTACTCTTTATTCGTTTACTTGTCAAAAAAAAAAAAAAAATCATCCTTCTACTTTGAGGCTCTTGTAACTACATTATTTTTCAATGAACAAGATATTTTAATTATAAATATTTTGATTAGTAAGTTACGCACACCCCTCACCCACCATCCAACTCTTATGCGGAGGAGGTGCCATGATATACAACTAATTATAATTTTTTCAATTGTAAATTACTTTAGTAGCTGGGAATTTGAGGGAGGAAAAATATTTATTTTCTCCCTCCGTGCTAACAGTCTACCTTAGGTAGCTAAATGCTATTTCGTTAGAGATAAATGTAATGTTCTTTTTTCTATAACTAAAATAATCTCATTTGAAAAGCGCAAAGAGGCATTACCCTAGTACACCAAAAGTATACCAGAGAACCCCTATTCAGGAGAACAAGAAGAACAATTCAAAAAATCATAAAAACTAAAAAGAAAGAAAGAAAATAAATAAAAAATTATACGCACTGCTATCTATGTGTAAATAGAGTTGAATATAATCTTTTTCAGCTCTATTACCGAAGTCTCTCCATCTTTAAGGCTCTGTCCATTCTGATCTCTCCAAATACACCACATTAAACATTAAAGAGCCAACTTCCAAACTTCCAAAATGTTACGACGCCCCTCTTGACCTTCCCAGATCACCCATAACTCTCTCAAATTTTATTTGTGCAGAGATAAAGCTAATGTTCTCAACTTCAAGTGCTAATATCCATGTTGAGCAATATGATTGTTGTTCACCTTTAGACCATCAGCCATGTGGTGCCATTAAGTTTTTGATAATTTTCTTCTGCTCCCACATAACTTGTCAAGCCATACCACGTGGTTTGAATGGCAGAAAAACAGGACATATTAGTTCATTTTTCTCTACTTTTTTTTTTTTTTTATAAGTAACTTTTGTCGCCAAGGGGAGGGAGGGTGAATGGGAGATTCGAACTAGTGACATTCGCTTCATGGAACATTTTATCCACACATATTGCAGGAGATAACAACAAATAGGGACTAGAAAATTTTTACCACAGTAAAAGTATCCATCACTTTTTTATGTTCTCAGAAATTTACAAGAGCAAAATTCTCTGATGCTTCCAATTAAGCACATAAGGTATAGATAGGCCACAGAAACCTCTAACACAACCAGAGAGACTTGAGACAAATTGTAATTAATTTCAAACAAATTATTCCCTAGTGCCAATATCATATCAACAATGGTATTAATTTATGATGGCATGCTCAACAGACACTTCGGGTATCCATTCAAGGTTTCAGTTGAAATATAAGAAACAGTTCTTAAAAAGATCATCCTACAAAAGGATTCATGGGAACATACCACCGCAAGTACAATCCAGTACCACCAGCAACTATGGGAACGCGGCCATTGTCAAGAATACATCTTGTAGCCTGCCTTGCATCCTCAAAGAATTTCCCAACAGAATAATCTAAAATATATATATAATAGTAAATATAAAATTTGGAGAAAAGAAATGTTAAAAGGCCCAGAAAAAAAAAAAAAAAAGGGTTCAAATACATGGCAATTAAAAAATCAAAATTACTAGTAGGAGCCACTTTTGTATCATAGCCTCTTACATCATATGAACATTATGATATATGTCAAGTTGTAAAGAGCCGATCCCAACATACCTTCATATGGATGCAGTATGTCAACAAGATGATGTGGTATCTCCTAGAAAAAAAAGATCAATTTTAAAAAATTAAAAATTATTTTCTTAATAAGTAATATGCTTTAAGAAAGAGGAGAAAACTAAAGTACCCAAGGATTGTAAAATTATGGCAACAAAAATGAAATGTGGTAGTCAAATTCAGTTACTAAATGACAAGCTAGGCAAGATAATATATGACATATTTAACGACCCAAGAAAACGCTGACCACATCTACGTTATCACTACAAAATGACTAAGTCGAGTTAAAATTGGAGGTCCCTTGAATCACTTACAAAGCTCGGTCTCACTCAATAAAGAACTAATGTTGGACTTTATAATCTAGTCACTCAATATGGACGATTTATCTTCCCAGTATAGGACTAACTTTCTTAAATGTCACAATCTCCCCACTCAAACTCTTGACATCCTTGCCAGGGCCTACGGCAGTGCCTCAACCCCACATGGTATTAATCAATTGCTCCAATACCATTTATAACGATCCAAAGATAGCCACATATGCCCTATCACTCCAAAAGGACTAGTTAAGGTACAATTAGAACTCCCTATAATCACTTAAAAAGCTCAATCTAATATAATAAGGAAGTAATGTGAGACTTAGCATCCATGAGCACCTTTATAATCCACCCACTCAATATGGCCAATTCATCTTCCCAATGTGAAACTAACTTTTTGGTGTCATAATATAGGCACCAAAGTAGCTAAAAGATGAATCAACAAGAAGCTCTGGTGTCCAAACAAATGAACTTATTTACCGGTAATGCTTTACTAGTATGATGTTTTTTTTTTTTCAGTTGTCTTTTGTACACATTTTTTTGTTCATAAGTAAAGAAATGTTCATAGATAGTTGTCTTTTGTACACTTTATCAAGAGAAATGAATAAATCCAACCATATGAGAACATAAAGCTGACAGAAGCATAATGGAAGCAAGGAATAAAAGAAAAAATAGGCATGGTCTAGTGCATAGTGTTGTTCATGGCAATTGGCAAACAAGCAACAAAAATTGTTTTAGGTCTAGTGCATCGTGTTGTTCATGGCAATTGGCAAACAAGCAACAAAAATTGTTTTATACCTGTAAAAAAAATTAATGGGCATGCTTTGAAATTTGAATTTTCATGGAGGTTGTATAAAATATGATTGAAATTTCATATATGACTCATTATGCATTCCAATGCAAAATATTGATATTTGAAAGAGAAAATGGAACAATTATCCATTTCTTCATCTATGCAAAAGCCAAGCGCAAGTCAAAGATATTGGCTTTCATCATTGATTGCACATTGTTATCATTGCAATGACTATAGTAGTATGCATGCACTAAATCTCCAGCAAGGTAGTTTCACTTTAAAGGTTCCACCCGTTTTAATCATTTCATGTTCCTTCAGCCCATTTCAGCAGAGAAATTTGTGAAAACGTCTCTCAAATTTTGTTTTTTGAGGGGTTAAATTCATCAAGATCTAAAATTGAAACATATGTCATGGGCAAAATGCGGAATGACAGATATGGGAATACAGAAGCCACTGACACAGCATGACATTCACAGCTGATAATCTCATCTAGTATTTACAAATCTAGACAACCGGTTTCAGGATGACGCATATAATTCAAATAGTGAAAGCAGCATTATATTAACAGATGTGGCTGAGACAAAAGTCAACACATTCTTGCAGAAGCTATTCAACCTAATAGAATATGCTATGGCTAACAATTTCGGATATAGGTTGAAGAACTTCCAAAAACATCATGGCACATCGAGCCATACAATCATATATAATTATATTGAAACAGTAAGCAGAAGAGCAAATTATTCCACCATATAAACATATTTCACCTCTTAGTGACACTGAATTATCAGTAATCCGCCAGGTCATAACCACACTAGCATGAAAGAAATGGTAACCCATAATACATTATTCATCAAAATGTGAATTTGATAGTAGAAGCAAATTCTAAATACATTTCCTATCTTAATCAGACACCTGTCTATCACTCGGAGAAGGCTTCGCAGATCCAATATCAAGACCTCGATATACCTGTAGTACAAGGCATATTCAATTGAATAATTCAGTACAGAAGAAATTTCACCATTGATTAAGCATAAAGGAAAGGAAAATGCCAATTTAGGCAATACTATCAAATAGATTTCTAAATAGCACAATCTCAAATTCTTTCCGTCTTACAATTTCATGGCAACCAAGGTAGCTTTAGCATGCCTATGTAAACAAGGAAAGTATTAAATTCGATTCCTTTCCTTTCCTTTCCTACATTTTTGTCAAGAAGCAAACAAAAGGATTCATCATTCACATTTTTTTAACATACATTAGGGTGTGTTCTTTATACAGGAAATCAAGAATGAAATTAATTTCAAGAATTCATGAAAGTTTAGTTGTTCATTTGGTGAAGTTCCTGATAATTAAAATCCCCATGAACATCCCAATTTCCATGAAATGAGAGGATTGTGAGTCCCACCTTTTAGGTAGGAAGTGTCTATTCTCGCATATCTTGTTTTTGTAAGAATTACTAATGTGACACTTAAATTCAATTTTTTTTTTTCCAAAATTTAAAAAAATAAAAAATAAAAGGTTGTGTTTCATCAAAAAAATTGTTTATCAATGTTCAAGAGCAATCTTCTCTTTTCAAAAAATATCCATATAACAGTCATTAATAATGTCATAGCTACTAAATAACTGTACAAAAACTATTTGAGATCATCAAAGTTCATATTTTTAAAAGCAATGTTGCCTAAGATATGATATAGATTCGAATTCTAAACGTATCCGCATAACAATACAGTCAAGTTTTGAAATTCTAACTCAGTGTGATTTTAAACTCTCAATAATCAATATCTCTCGAGATTTAAAATTCTCAACAATCAAACACGCACTAAATCAAGTTCACTTCTTGGAAAACCAAAGCATCCTTCAAAAAAAATTTAACCCAAAACAATTACTCGCACGCAGCAATTATATCATTAACCAAACAAAATATTAAATTGTCAATTTCCTATACTTTCTTTCTTTTCTCTTCCATTTTCTCCGCAAACAAACAGCCAAACAGGGAAATAATAAATTTTTTGAAAAAAAAAAAACTCTTTCCAAACCTGGACAGAATCGGCGCTGATGATTTCTCCATTGAGCCGCTTGGCGAGCTCTATAGCGAGCCGGGTCTTCCCGGCGCCGGTTGGCCCAGATATCACAATCACCTTCTGCTTTTTCGCGCCGGAAGCAGCACAGTCGGTGGAAAACACGCGCCGGCGGCGCCTGAACCGCAATGTAGCGGCACGGAGGAGGGGCCTCTCCGGCGAGTACGGAAGGCGTAGGAAACACGCGCGGAGGCCACTTGCTCCACTCAGCATTTCGGTTTGTGGGGACAAATTTCACAGTGGGACTACTCTTTTTTGTATTACCGCTACTTTCAGAGGGTTTTGATGAGGTTTTAGATGTTTGCGTATGGATGATTTCTGCATCCCAGTGTTTGGATGCGTGGATAAGGTATGAAGGCTATGGACTATAATTTTCTTTCTTTTTTATTTATTTTTTTTCATTTAGTGAGGAAATAGGAATAGATTATTGATTCTTGCTTTTCTATGATTTCCTTCTCCTTTAAACAATTCTCATGGTGCTAAAATAAATATTGATATAAGAAATGTGAATCACTTAATTTCAAAATAATCGATGAGAATTGACCAAATTTACTCAATAAATTTTAGAATTCTGAGAATATTAATTCAAATTATTATGTTTAGTCCAATTGAGAAACATTAACAATATTTATCCCAAAAAAAAAAAAACACAATTTCATTAATCAAGTAAACTTAATTTAAAGTAATTCTAGGGACCCTTTTTTTATCCTCCAAAAGTTAATGTGGCTAGCAAAATCACTATTATATCAAAATTCAACAATAATCCATTATAAATCCAATGGAAATTTTAAAAAACACATCAGCTTTAAAAGAATAAAAAGAAGATAAAATGATGGTCCTAGCATTGCTACTTAGTTTGATCCAAATACTATTTTATTAAACTCTAATTCACTAATTCTGTTTCGGATTCCCTAGTCATATCAAAATTTACTATATCTGAAACACAGTACAGCCGTTCAAAGACTTGAACTACAATCTGTCAACTTAGAGCTTGACAAGCCACCCTTCCTGTGGGATGAAAACCAAAAGAAAACAAGGGTGGTAAATCCCAACAACTAAAACTGGGAGTTTTGAAGTATTTTGATGGTGATAGACTTCCAATGATGGCCCATGCTGATGCCAAACAAACTACCTAAACTTGAACCAACCAACTGGTGGTTGGATGTAGTAAACCCAAAGGCATTTCATCTTGTCTCTTAACAGTTTGAACGACACAACCATTTGATCATGTTTCTTCATCAACCTAGTACTCCAAAACATGAAGCAGCTCTCTCTTGATCGCCGGATCCAAACCCTCTTCCCCGTTGCATTGGCTTCTCTTCTAGTCCTGGGGACTGCAAGGCTTGTCCTAGATCACTTGAAGAGCAACCACAGCCGGGATTTCCGGCTGTATAGCCGGCCAAGAAGCCATGAAAAGCACAGATTACCAGTTGTTATTTCTCCAGAGGACCGTGTTGCAGAAGGATGCAACGTTTTTGAAGGGAAATGGGTGTGGGATAATGTGTCTTATCCCCTTTACACGGAAGAGAGCTGTCCATTCTTGGTTAAGCAGGTGACATGCCAGAGGAATGGGAGGCCTGATTCATTCTATAAGAATTGGAGGTGGCAGCCTAATGAATGCAATCTCCCAAGGTAAACATTCTTCTATACCTACTAATAAGAGGGCATTAATTGATCCGCCCCGCCGTCAGTGTTTTTACGGGCAGGTCCATCTTTAGTCTGCTACTTCAAACCGCCGTTTATAGCGGCCTAGTTATTAGCCTAGGAGCCGAGTTTTAAATGGGCCGAACCAACCCTTTGGCCAATTTCCAAAGTATGCTGATTGTTTTGTGGGGTTTGTTTGGTTGCTCTGCCATTATCATTTTTTGCATTGTGATGGACAATATATTTCTCCCCTTCCCTTTTTCCTTTGTAATTGCTAAAGGAAAAAAAAAAAAAATATATATATATATATATATATATAGGGGGCATTTGGATGTCAAACTGTCAGCATTAATTACATAAACCAATAATAAAATACTAAATAACACAATCCATAATTAGCTCATAATTAGAGATCAATTAAAATAAACAACCTCTATAGATAGGTTTAATTTCCTTCATTGTTATGGTGGTGAAATGAATTCTCAAATATTAATGAAATTATTATAATTATTTTTTTTTTTTGGGGCCTCTCAGGTTCGATCCATTAAAGCTGTTGCAGATGTTGAGGGGTAAAAGATTGATGTTTGTTGGGGACTCAGTACAGAGAGCCCAATTTGAATCAATGGTCTGTTTGGTACAGTCCGTAATTCCTGAAGGAAAGAAGTCCCTTCAAAGAGTTCCACCCATGAAGATCTTCAAAATTGAGGTACACCCAATTCAACCATTATTTGCCAGAAAAATGTTATTTAGTAAATCGTTATACAACTGCTATTCAATTGGAATAATATTTGTGACTTGGTGACTGCAACATCATTTTAATTATATAACAGTCGTATAACAGTATTAATCTGCGTTTCATAAAAATAATTCGTGTTTTTAAAAGATATCACAAAATGTAAGATGTTTGGCAGATTTTTATAAGCAGATTATGAGATGTTTATTTGAAGAAACGCGAATTTAAATCAAAACTACGATTTCACATAACAAATATTTGATTTAAAAAATTTAAAAAAAAAAAATTCAACATGCTTTACCAAATACTTTTGTGATTTTAAAAAGTAACAATTTCAAAAACACAATTTTTAAAAATTCACTTATTAAAACTGCAATCCCAAATAGACTGTAAATAACATTACTTTTTCCCTAATATGCCCATCTAAGATTTTTTTTACCTTCCCTTTTTTGGAAATATTATCAAATAGAGTAATGTTATTTAGTAAACTCCTATACGATTTAGAATATTTTATATTCTACTTTATTATTTGTCCTTATTAGGTTTATTATTCTTTTAGGACTTCTTGTTCACCACTCTTACGCTCTCTATTTATAGAGACTATTATAATAACATTGTTCACAATATATCATACTCAATACAATGTAACCCTTTTACTTACTTCTACTCTCTCTTTCTTCTCTATTAATGGTCATAAAACTACAATAGAATTAACATTTGGTTTCATTGTTTTACATCATTCTAATTGTATAACAGTCTACGAAATTCGGATTTGTTTGCAGGAATTTGATGCGTCGATTGAGTATTATTGGGCTCCCTTCATCGTGGAGTCGAACTCGGATCATGCAACAAATCACACTGTGCTAAAGCGGTCTGTGAAGCTTGACGCCATAGCCAAGCATGGGAAAGAGTGGGAAGGAGTTGATATCTTGGTTTTTGAGAGCTATGTGTGGTGGATGTACATGCCTCTTATAAATGCAACGTGAGAACTTTGATTCTACACTACAGATTTATTGGTTGATTTTTTTTTAATAAAAAAAAAAANTACTTTTTCCCTAATATGCCCATCTAAGATTTTTTTTTCCTTCCCTTTTTTGGAAATATTATCAAATAAAGTAATGTTATTTAGTAAACTCCTATACGATTTAGAATATTTTATATTCTACTTTATTATTTGTCCTTATTAGGTTTATTATTCTTTTAGGGCTTCTTGTTCACCACTCTTACGCTCTCTATTTATAGAGACTATTATAATAACATTGTTCACAATATATCATACTCAATACAATGTATTTCTTTTACTTACTTCTACTCTCTCTTTCTTCTCTATTAATGGTCATAAAACTACGATAGAATTAACATTTGGTTTCATTGTTTTACATCATTCTAGTTGTATAGTAGTCATATAACAGTCTACAAAATTCGGATTTGTTTGCAGGAATTTGATGCGTCGATTGAGTATTATTGGGCTCCCTTCATCGTGGAGTCGAACTCGGATCATGCAACAAATCACACTGTGCTAAAGCGGTCTGTGAAGCTTGACGCCATAGCCAAGCATGGGAAAGAGTGGGAAGGAGTTGATATCTTGGTTTTTGAGAGCTATGTGTGGTGGATGTACATGCCTCTTATAAATGCAACGTGAGAACTTTGATTCTACACTACAGATTTATTGGTTGATTTTTTTTTAATAAAAAAAAAAAAATGGATGGCACAATACAAAATAGCGAGTCTCCATAAATTTCTCACATGCTTTTTTAATAGTATTAATACAAAAACATGCGATCCTCACATGTTCAAGGGAGCGTCACTTTTAAAGACTCGATTTGAGGAATTCTTACAACTTAGTTTATAGGAAATTTATATCCTTCAAGTAGTGTTAGAAATTAAATTGTTATCTTACAGCTATCTCACAATGTTGATGTAGCAATTTCAACCAGCCATTGGATCAAATGGATCCTTGGTTTTAAAATATATATATATATGTATAAAATTAGTAGATTAGTTGAAACTGTCACATCAACATTGTGAAATAGTTGTGAAATAAAAAATATGGTTTATAACATTGAAAAATGTTTGGTTTACATCTTTTGCCTATTTGTTGTCCATCTCCGTACAAGAGTTGGGCAAATCCACCATTGAATATGTAGAATTACGTGTAGGTCTCATAATTCAATGATAGATTTGCAACCAAAAAAAAAAAAAAATAGACGAGATGGGCAAGAGATGGAAGTATAACACTTCTCCCTCCGCATTACTCACCATTTTTCAGGCTGAGTAATGTTATACATCACACTCTTATCCTATTTTGCTGATGTGACACTGTCAATTAGCCCTTAGATATATATATATTTTTAAACAACAGCCGATTAATCACATCAACAAAGTGGTATAAAAGTATGGTATATGACATTTCTCTTTCAGATTAAACATGTGCTGGTTGGCAGGTTCAGGATTGTGTTTTACCTATGTATATCAAATTACCTTTGGAAATTGTTAGGGTTGTTTGTATTTTCATGGAAAATGGGTTGGTCCATTGAATATAACACTGGGTTATTTCTGCCTTGTGTTGTTTTCTGCTTTCAGGTATGGATCTCCAGATGATGTTAAAGAATATAACGTGACAACTGCATACAGATTGGCTTTAGAAACATGGGCAAATTGGATGGACTCCAAGCTCAATCCCCATACTCAGAAGGTGTTTTTCATGAGTATGTCACCAACACACCTCTGGTAAGTTAAGAAATAGAATACACAGAATCATTTCCTAAACATGTTTTGTTAATCCACCAAAGGTAGATAGTCCCATATACGCTCTCTCACATTATTTGCTCAAATTGCTAGCAATTGTTAGTGTTGGAGGAGTGCAAAGGACTTAACCAAAAAGATGGGAAAAAATAGATAAGAGAGTTTTTAGAGAATTAGATGGTTATCTACCATTGGATACTCTGCAAGTTAATGAGGAATAACGATCCATGACAAATACCTGCTGGAATTACTAGCAATTTATATAGGTAATATGAGAAAGCTCATATAAAACTCATATGCTGAGTAAGTGGTTAGGCACCCAAAAATTTATATGGATCCCAATCCCTGTTACAAAGGAAAGGACACAAAGCACCCCACCCATTTTGAAAACATCCTCCTCTGTTTTTTTGGTTGTAGGAGTTGGGAATGGAAGCATGGAAGTGATGGGAACTGCTTCAATGAGTCGCACCCAATCCAAGGTCCATACTGGGGCACTGGTTCAAACCTCGAGATCATGGAGATATTACATGACACATTACAACAATTAAAATTCAATGTTACACTTCTAAATATTACGCAACTCTCAGAGTTTCGGAAGGATGCTCATACAACAATTTATGGGGAACGTAAGGGAAAGCTCTTGAACAAGGAACAGAGATCTGATCCAAACAATTTTGCCGATTGCATTCACTGGTGTTTACCAGGAGTCCCTGATACATGGAATGAAATTTTGTACGCATATTTGTTGAGAAATTATCAAAACTTTTTGTAACTTCAACAAGCTCAAATAGAGAGGAAAAACATCAACTAGTACTGCATTATTAGCAAAAGGGTATAATTTACCTCTTATCGAAACTGTACCACAAAGATGTTGCAGTATTTTGCAACTTAAATAGAAAAGAATGCCATTAAATCTAGAACTGAAACAGCCATCATAGCCGCCTTATTTTGCATATGTACATGTACCTTGGAAGTGGGAAACTCTGCCAGTGATTATTCATACAAAGTGGCATGTCTGCAACACGTTCATTTGCACATGCAGGAGGCTCTCTATATACAAAAGTTTCTTGTTTAACTACAGAAGCTCCCATTCGGAGTCACATGGTAGCTGTGTTTGCGAATTCTTCGAATCTAAGAGTGTTGCAGGGGTAGATGGCAAAGGAGGTTGCCATTTGTCTTTGCCAAAACTCATATCAGCATCTCCATACCAAATTGCAAGCTGTTCATATTCCTCTGCCAATCTCTTTTTTGAATTAAATGCATCTTGAATCTTTTTCTAATGTGGGGAAAAAGAAAGTACAGAAAGAAAAAAAAAAAAAAAAGGGATTCAGTTGCTCGACTCTCCTGGTGATACTTTTGAAAGTAAGTAAATAAATAAAAGATAAGGCACATAAGATTCTGATATTAACTAATGGGTATGACTTAAGCACATTTCATGTATAAGTTGAAATTTCAAATAGACGTGCCCTTTCAACATGATATGATGAGTCCATTTTGGCAGATCAAATAAAGCCAACCTAATTTTATGCATAGAGCTTTTTCCAACAATTAAACCTTTTAAAATACAACAGATCTAGTTCTTTCAATACATCAGGAATATGACGTTCAATTTGAATGGTTAAAACTTGTCAGATCTGGTTCATTGCTGTAATTAAACATATTCAAGAGGGCACGACAAATGGTCTGCTCCTATCCATTTTTATTACATTAAAATTCAAATAAATGCAACAAAAACAGTATGAAGACCTTCCAAAATATATTGGAAAAATTACAGTTTACCCCCCCCCCCCAAAAAAAAAATTGACAGCGTTTTTCAATTTGAATACCAAAGTTTTAATTTTTGCAATCTACCCCCCAAAGTTCCAAATTTTTGAAATTTGACCAATTGTATCCAAAACTTTCCATATTGACCCTAATTTTTTTATTTTTTATTTTTTTATAAAAAATTAGAAAAAAATTCGCCAGCCACACTTTTGGCCATCTGGCCATTTTTGCACCCCACCCCCCAAATTTTTATTTTTTTATTTTTATAAAAAAAAATAAAAAAATAAAAAATAGGGGCAATATGAAATTTTTTGGATAATATTGGTCGAATTGAAAAAAAATGGAAATTTATGGGGGTGGATTGCAAAAAATGAAACTTTGATGTTCAAATTGAAAAACACTGTCAACTTTGGGGGGTAAACTGTAATTTTCCCAAATATATTCCATTGGACAAAAAAGAATATCAGAGAGGGAAAGAGTACCCTGTATGATCTGAGTTTTCGGACTCTGCGAGCAACAGCATAAAGCTCACTAGGTTCTACAATGACACAACTTTCGTCAAGTTTCACCTTGTCAGACAATTCAATGGTTTCCATACTAGGGTCATCGCCCAAGTCATATGAATGTCCTGTAAAAGCTCCATTATTGATAACTGATGAGATAACAACAAAACATATCACAGATTTAGGGATGATCAGAGATAATTCCCCAATTAACAATTCCTTCAGTTGCAAATCGTGGAAGCAGCCCAAAGGGACATGCCAGTCATCATGTGAAAGCAAAACTATCTTAAGAAGCAGCAACTACAACTATACTGACCTCTTATAGAATGACAATAACACCCTCACATGAAAGGAATTGAATGGAATACTAATAATATTGTACCAAGAGTGTACAATACATGAATCGCTATAGTCTTTACCATGTTAACGGTAACTGTTTCTGACATTAACATGATATAACTATGAAAGAAAGTAATGTTAGAATGCATTGGACCATATTGAAGTAAATGGAATTCTTACTTGATGAGGTAAACATTCTATATGATATCCAAAATTAAGAAACTATTCACAATAGCTAAATCCCAAACTGAACATTTGGTAGTTGGCCAAATCAAACTCCAGAGCAAAAAAATTGAAACCCACACCAAGACCTCTACCTAAAAACATATAGCCTTGGCCCTAAACCCTGGTCCACATTGGTGGAAAAAAAAAAAACAAAAAAAGGCTAAAAGAAATGAATAATTGCTTCCAAAATATTTTGTGCTGCTATCAATTTCATAATTAATATAAGTTGGTTTAGGAAAGCAGATCAATAGTACTCAAACTAAGCTACTCATTCTAATACTACCAGGAATTGAAGAATCAGATTCCAATTTTATGTGACAAATAGATGAAATAAAAGGCTAGAAAGTACGAAAACATTATTATTATCACATAACATGAGAGATAAACAAGGGTTTAACAATTATGTACAGAGAATCTGCTTAAAAAAAGAACATATATTCACCACAAATAAAATGCATTCTCCTTTTCTAATACATTTTTTTAATAGTTTTTTAGGGAAATATGGATATTTCGAGTCAAAATTTTGTATGTATACGTCACATTTGCAACTTTCCATCCATTTTAAGCTAACACCTAATGGAGAGGCCAAATTGCATCGAAATTGTAGTTTGAAAGGATCAAGTGTCACCAATGATAGTTTAGGGTATGCTTGTTAAAAGGAATGTCCGTTTGAGGAAGGTAAGTATAATTCCCCAAATTCATAACTACCCAAAAAAAAAAACATCAGGAAAAAGGCTAATGAGCTCTTGCTCAAATGGCACCTCCTCCTACCATAAAAATGGGATGGAGGGTAGGAACCAGGATCCACTGGCATCTATGTAACTTACCAATATATATATAATCGGAGAAAAGAAAACCAACTGAGAGGAAAGGGTAGGGTTAGGAAAAGAAGTTTCACCTTGAGCAGACTCAGAGAAGTGAATATGTCTATTTCCGGATGATTCAGCCAGAGACTGAATTTCCTTAATTCTGGAAGTGTTTTCCTCTGCCAAAATACAAGATGACACCAATTGTTTAGGTAATTAAGAAAATTTATAATAACGTAAAAAGAAAATGTACCAACCAAGGGATTTCAATGATAGGGTACTGCTGGTGGAAGCAAGTCCTAACTCAAGTGTCTTGCTCTCACGGGAGACATTTGGAGTAGGTATAGAAGAGGAGAGTTTGCTGGAACTATCACAAATATGATCACTGGGATTATTACAAGATACTACATTCGGGGAGTTGTCCAGTGATTTTCCACACAGACTACAGGATTCTGCTAATAGGGAACTGCTGGAGAATATAGATCTCATCTCTGCTATAGTTTTCTCACCAGACACAACGGAAAAACCTGATTCAGAAGAAGCAAGAATATTTGAAACATCAGAAATGCTCTGAGTGACATCTGCAGGGCTATCAAAAACTGCTGCCCTTTTATGGGGGCATTCGAACTCCACGCTATGAAATGACGATGCTGGTGAAACCTTAGCCAGAACTCCAAAAGCATTTTCATGATTATCCTCTTTGAATTCACCTGACAATGACGCTTCAAAGGATTCTTTTTCACCTAGAGAAATTAAGTCCAACACTTCAGGTGCTGAATACTCTATAGCAGTTTCTTCAGTGCCCACATTTGGGTTTTCATTAGTCAAAACATTGTCAACCTTTTGCAGTGATGAGTTAGTCTCTGCCTCCTCAAGGGAATCTACAGAAGTTGGAGTAATATGATTTATGAGGTGAAGCCTACTGGATGCATCTGGCAGCTGGTTCTTCACATGATCAACTGCATTGGGCTCCATATGTGATTGCTTAACGTCAGTTTCTACATGAGTTTCCTCATAACTTATCATTGACTTCAAATAGTTGCTAATGGCAGCATTGCTTTTCAGAGCCACAGCTTGTGCTTCTTGCTTTACAGGCTCAACCAAAGGAGGAAGTACATCTTGCACGACATCAGAATATAATTTCTTCACACCTCCACCCATATTTTGCAATTGGTTCTCAACATACTTCACTGTATCCTGCGCATTAAAGCAATTCAAAATTATGAGAGGAAATATCTGCTGCAGTGGAAACTTAATTGCAACTAAACTATAAGGTAGAGCTCAATCCAACAATTTCTTTCTTTCTTTCTTTTTTTCTCGTTCAGCTGGGTTGAACCAGATTATATCAGTGAGTCTAACAAAGTTATATATTTTACATAAACATGAGTACCAAATAACTTTATATATATAAGAATGAGTACCAAATAATATCCAATGAAAATGGAAAGAAATAAATAAAATGTAGGATCAGTTAATGGGCATCAAAAAGAATATGAAGATTTTATGGAAAAACAAAAACTAAAATTAATGATACCTTGCTCACAAAACCATCCACCTCTTGGCACACAGCTTCAAACTTCTGGAAAAAATTTCCAACCCAGGTTATACCTTTATGTTTCAGATCCATTATGGACATGTATTATGATGCTGGAACCAATGTTTTAGATACCTAGATGCTCATAACAGATGCAGGGAAACATTCTTATTCCAGGATGATAAACTTTACCTGCAGACTTACAAATAAAATTTTGTCAACATTCAAATGACTCGGATATGCGAATATCCCAGCTCAAATGTTCAGGAGATATATATATATATTGGATATGCGAATATCCCAGCTCAAATGTTCAGTATATATATATATAATACATAATAAAAATAATAATGAACTCCGGTTCAAAGCAACTATGCAGAAACAAATTCCCCATAAATCCAATAGTTAAGTAAAGCATTTTGAGAAGCTGAAAAGAGGTATGCAGAACAAGAAAATTTCCCTGTCCCTCAAGCTATCGAAATAGATAACCTAAGTGCCTTTATGAATAAGTTTCATAAGTACTAGCTTCTAAAAGTGATGTAGAAAGCAAACCGAAAATAGATCGGTATTTGATGGTGGATGTAGAAAAACTAAATGCCAATTTTGATATTTTAAATTGGTGGAAGGTGAACTCAACCAAATTCCCGACACTTGCCCAAATAGCACGAGATGTTCTGGTCATTCCCATTACAATGGTTGCTTCAAAGTCAGCTTTTAACACTAGAGGGATATTAGCTCCAAGAACAGTTGAAGCCTCCATACATTCACAAAATGGTTAAGGTCAAAACCCATATGTGGTGGCAATGGTTATGATTCAGAGATAGTTGATGATGTTGAAAGTTATAAGCACGAATTGGGTAAGCTTTCTATAATTCACTTCTAAATTTATTTAGCAATTAACTTATTCCATTTCAACTTATGAATTTTGATTCTAATTCTTTTTTGGCTTATTTATTTCGTAGAAATAGCTTTGAAGAACTTCAGCATTTTGCTTGAAGATGATTAATTGAAGGTGTTGTTGTGCTAGGGTTTTCGTAAGTTTGGTGTTCTCATTGTTCTTATATGTTTTTTGCTGCTGGCTGCTGGTTAAGTTCTGATATACCAGTTTGACAGTTTATCTTTTACATGTGCTGCTGTTCTTTGATGGTTTTTTACTCTATTTCAATTAGTTTGTAATAACTTTTAAGTATTATGTGTTTGCACGTATGGACCTTTTTAAGTTTATGATTTTAGTTAGATTTCACTTTTGCTAGACCGGTTGGTTAGTGGATTTTAGGTGTGATGCCTTTGATCAGTTGATGTATCTTTTAAGTTTTATGAGTAATTTAATGATGGGCCTGCTGGATTTTATATTTATTTTGTATTGTTTATTGACGAACCAACTAGTTTTTATATTTTTTTATGATTCTTTTAAGTTTTATGTGACTTTGACGAAACTGTTTCCTTTTTTACTTTTAAATGTAATTTCTATGTATTTGATAATTGATATATTTTTTTAGTGTATTATGTGTAATGTTTTTGGATCTAATTCAGCATGAAAATCCCAGTTTATCTGGCCAATAAATTTAAAAAAGTGGAAATAAGTCCACATAGTTTGGGCCAAGCCCAATTAGATGTAACAAAAATAACACAACTGCAATTCGGATGACCCAACCCACCCAGACCCTCAAACTGAAATCATTAGAAAAATATCCGAACCCCGCCCCGCCCTGAGAATCTAAAACCACAGTAACTTGCATTTTTTTTTTCCTGCCGGACTCAGCATCACTTTTTGGAACCCAACCATCATGGTGTGGGTTCATGAAATCCCTTAAACCCGCCCCACCCCGAGCCATGCCCACCCCTAAATATTGATAGGGAATCCATGATTTACGGGGTGGGCAGGTTATACCCACTCCCAAGTGGAAAAGAGTCATTGAAAGGCCAGATAATGTTAGTGTTTGAATAACTCATCATCTAGTGAGAGAATAGCCTAATCACTTGTATTTTGTAATATGGGAGCAGTATTAACAAAGGAAAAGAGAGTGCATATCATACATTCTCTTAATACAAGCAAGCCAATTTTACAATCTGAAGTACAAGACAACAAGCAGCCTATAATATTACCTACAGTAGAAACTGCATTTCGAGTTTACAAACATCTACACCAAAGATCTCACAACAAACCATGTCTCACGAATTTGTCAAGTAGTAAAATATCTAAGCATGCATAACTATGTCAAATTATCAGCAAAACCTAAAAACAGGAATGTTCTAGCATCGCAATAATAACAAGGATATAATGGCAACAGGAAAATAAATAAATGGCACTCAGGGGTCAATCCAACAAGATCAAGGAACAAGCTGGTGTAAACTAGAGTAGTTCCAGATAGAGACAACATAAGGGGAAAAAAAAAAAAAACCAATCAAGTTGGAGGAAATATAAAAAAGGAAAGAAAAAAAAAAAGATTAACAAAACAATATTCAATTCATGAAGATAGGTTTCTTGAAAAAGGTGTATACTACCCAAAATGGGAAACAAAAACAGAACATTGACACTTTTAAAGGCGTTAGCATGATTTGCGCCCAGGTCAGATGTCGAAGGACACGGTGCCAAGCAGTCATGTAGTTAGTTTGATGTTAGCAAGCATTTGCTACATGAACTGAATAAAGTGATATTACTATCAAATCTGATAGTTCATGTGAAGTTCAAGAGAAACATTTGGTCATCAATAGGCACACATATCTAGAAGTCCTCATAAGAAAGGGCATTTGATATCATACAAAACTAAAAGCCTTTTTTCCTTTTTTTCTGACACAAGAAAAACCTCTCAATAATGCTTACAGAAAATCACACAAGGCAATGAGGAATGAGAAGAAAGAGCATCACAGCATGCCTATGACTGAGGAAACAAAAAACCAATAAGTACAGAAGGTAATCAAAACAAGCTAACAAGAATAAGACAACTAGACAAGCAAGTGGTGGGTATCTTAACAGAAACAACAATATGCCAGACCGCATAGTTTATCATATACTCTTATTCCCATCATCAAGGGATGGTGCACAACCATCAGAATTTCCTAAGAGTTCTGAAATTCTTGAGAAACACTCCCAATCTTTAACCGGATGAAATAGAGATTCACAGCCGCAATAAAAGTTGGCAACCAATTTTTTTTTTTTTTTTTCATTTGACGTGCACATCCTTGTCATTTCAGCAATTTAACCCGGATAAAGAAGATTTAGATATACAAAAACTCACCAAGTACCTGACTTTTGGCAGTAAATATGTCAAGCCTCTAATATCTGGAATTTCACTACTGATTTATTGTCAACCGGTACCAAAATTCACAATACACAAATACGGCAATTAGCCTAATTCAACCATGCTTTCCCTAATAATCAAGTCAAAATTATTCACAACACCCAATGCACACTACAATCCCATTATCATAAAAACTCAACAAAATTTGATAATTAAAATACCATGCAAAACACATACACACAAACATGGTACGTGTGCACTATGCATACATAAATACGCACATACGTATATGTGTATACAGAGCTCCTAAAGTCACGGTTCCGAGCTTTGTGTGTACAAAGAAACCATATAGTGTGATCAAGCAATAAAGCAAACTGATATAACAATTTTAACGAAAATATTGACGCGAAGACAGTACGAACTGAGAGGGGAGCGAAAAACCCTAACAAATTAAAAACAGAAAACGTAAATAAGAAGATGATTATGAAGAAGAGAGTAGTGTATTACCGGAAAACCCGTAATATCATTTGATCGGCGGCGAGTGTTACCGGTGAGTTTAACTCAGCTTTTACAGTGGTGGCCGCTGAGGTTCAGGTTTTTGTACAGGCGAGGGTTTAAAATTCCGTGAGTAATTAAAACTACTACTAGTTTAATTGAAATATGATTACGGCATATAACGGCGTCGTTTGCCTGTTCGTTTTTGTTTTGTTTTTTTCTTTTTCTTTTTCTTTTTCTTTTTCTTTTTCTTNTTGACGCGAAGACAGTACGAACTGAGAGGGGAGCGAAAAACCCTAACAAATTCAAAACAGAAAACGTAAATAAGAAGATGATTATGAAGAAGAGAGTAGTGTATTACCGGAAAACCCGTAATATCATTTGATCGGCGGCGAGTGTTACCGGTGAGTTTAACTCAGCTTTTACAGTGGTGGCCGCTGAGGTTCAGGTTTTTGTACAGGCGAGGGTTTAAAATTCCGTGAGTAATTAAAACTACTACTAGTTTAATTGAAATAAGATTAAGGCATATAACGGCGTCGTTTGCCTGTTCGTTTTTGTTTTGTTTTTTTCTTTTTCCTTTTCTTTTTCTTATTATTATTATTATTTAGGCTATGGCAAAACAAGATTTAAGAGCACTAAAATATCATACACTATAAATATTTTTTTTAGAGTAATATTACAAACTTAACTCCTATATAACTCCAGTATAATTAAGTTAATGCGAAATGCTCATAAATTATTGGATCAATCTTAATTAAAAAAGGCTCGTAAATCTTATGATTTATGGGCACTTCACATCGTTTAAGTTGTAAAGAAATTATATAAGAGTTGAGTTTTTAGATATACTATTTTCCAATGTACTATTGTTGTTTGTTAGGGATCTAATAATAGAGGTACTTTATGATTAAAATACCTTAGGATAATATGTTATCTTTATAGATAACATTATAAGTAGAGATTAGAATTTGAATATTAGAGATAAGTATTATCATTAGAGTAGTTTATTCTACTTAGTCTTTTATTTTTACTATGCATTGTAATTGTCCATTTAAAGACGTCAAGCTCATTAATAAATAAATTAGAAAACTAATCCCAAACCTTGAGTTTGAAAAATGTTTTAGGTTTCCTGAAAATTTAAAGGTCTAGATTCCCTTAAAACCTAAGGTTTATGTCCCTCAAAACTTAAAATCTATCCCGTTACATGTTTGCAAAAATCATTTACGTAACATTGTTGATTACATTTTATATATATACATATATATATTATAAAGTTGAGGTCCCAGCCAATTGAACTAATATTTGGGAACAAAATCGATTGTGCTCTTTGATCAAGTACTCTTACGCAACAAAAGAATTTGGCTTGCCTATATAGTATTCATAGTCCAAAATTTATGGATTCCATTAAATTTCATTGCACACCTAAGAATAGGCCACCTCAATTTTATTATTATTATTTTCATTTTTGAAAAATCAAATCATACAATTTTCAAAAGATACAATAGCGTGAAGGAAATCAGGATATTCTTCTATCCAAATTTTCTCTACCAATTGATGGAATTGGCTGTTGTATTTGGCTTCCCTCATTGTGTGCAATAATTGTCATGAATGGAAGCTACGCAAAATTATCTTCAAATTATCAATCAAAGTCTCATGCCTGCTCCATGATTATTCCTCCCTTTGTAGCACACGTACTATTTCCAATGCATCACAAGAGACAACACTACTGCCTTCCATATTGAATAAGACTCCGCCACAGTTGGGTCAGTGATGTACACTACTGGATGAACACACTGTAGCAGTCACCTGTCCATCATGGTCTCTGATTATGACGCTCACACCCATCATTTTTCAGGTATGATCAATGGCCGCATCCCATTTATTTTTACAAACCAAGAGGAGGAGGAGCCACCCATTGTAGTACCCCTTCAGCCTGTTGTCGAGACTCTTGATTGAGTTTCTGTTCTTCCGCCGAATAGAATGCCTCCACAACCTCCTTTTTTAGCCGCAGTGGCCAATAAATTGAATTCTCTTTCCCCCAACCTTGTCCAACAGCTCACAACAACTTGAAAAAAAATCATCCCCACCAATGGAGCATTTTTTAATTTTTCTTGAACACTCTCCCCAAACATCACAAGCCGATGGACAACACCACAAAATATGACAAATATTTTCCACATCCATCCCTCCCACAAATAGGATACAATGGATCCTGGTACCACCTTCTTTTTAAATAAATTTTCTTTGGTTTGGAGCAAATTATTGCATGCCTTCCATAGAAAACCTTTAACAACTCCATGAACATTGAGAGACCAAACCTTCTCCCAAATTGTACCATGCTCAGTAGCTCTAGGGCACTTGGAACATTTTTTTGTTAAGGGGTTAGCACTTTTCACCGAAAAACTTATTTTTGGCGCACGACTCTAAATAAGTTTAAGAAGTGATTAGAGTGGTCCGACCACTCCTATAAGAGGCTTATCAAAAGTGTGACCGCCCCAAAAACAGGAAATGGAAAACCACCCCTAAAGCCTTTTGCTTTTTTGGTTTTTGGAACGGATCATGTATTGAGAGTGGTCTCAATCACTCCTAAAAGACGTCCAAAAAAAAAGTTTTTAGAAGGTTGTTGATAGTGCTGATTCAGCCTGTTTGCTTTAGTTTCTCCTCTTTCGTCTCCTTTCCTATCTTAACTTTTTCTGAACCGTGATGAATCTTTCTCCTTGCTTGGCTCTCACAAAACCAATTGGATGTCTCATCGCAGAAAATGTTTTCAAAAACATTTACACGAGACAACGGTTTTACTCAATTTTTTATTTTTTGGTTTCCTGAGCAGATCAACCAAGAAAAGGAAATAGGTTTTGTTTCCTGATCAGTATTTGATTTTTTGTAACGATGCCCCAATAATGTACCAAAATATGAGCTAGTTTTATATTCACATATTGCACGTACAAGAAGCAGCATTAGGCATATAACATTTTATTGGTGGGCTTTCGGGATGGAGAAGGGTTGATGGGAAGTCAAACATGCAAACTACCACTCTTGCATTGTCATGCCTAGTCTCAAATTTTATTACACTTTTATACATTTATGTAAACTGGACTCCCCCAACAGCCGTTCAGGCAGCCTTCTCCACCTACTTCAAAAATCAAAATTCGTTCAAGCGGCGGCAGGGCCTCTACTTCCTCCTCTGATTGCCGTGTTGAACAATTGATCACCACCTGCCCAAGCTCCGACGATGCGATGCTAGTTGGCATCCGTCCATCTTCTCATGTTTGCCTCACAAACCCGCCCATATACACACCACACAAAGAAATTAAAAAAATAAAAAAGAAAAGAAAAAAAAAGAAACCAAGAAATGAAGACGAAGTCAGCTTAGTTTTTTCAAATTGGTTTCAATCCGGTCCACATATCACACAATTTCCACGGTCGAGTACAGACAACTTTCTAGAAAATTTGAATTTACACATAAACCATGCGCACAAACAATGAAATACTAGAAACGAACTTTTTTTTTTAGAGAAAATTTAAAGAGTAACCACAAAAATCCTGGATCCCGTATCAAGGACCATCGGGTGAGAAATAAAGGACCACTACTACTACAAATACTAGCAAATTTGGTCGGGAACTTTCCCTATTTACCAAACCATTCATTTGCCACATAAATCACATATGATTGACTCCACAATTTCATATATTTAATAACAATTGGCAGTCTTTCCCTCAAACGGTAACAACTTATTAAATGTAAGACCCCAAGGATCCAAGCCTACGTTACAGCCAAAACAAGAAAAAGGAAGGCAAGGGCAGGGAGCAAATCACACCCACTCAACTCTAACAAGCACTTCAATCATGGTCTTTATGAATGTTTTCATAAGAGCAATGCTACTCTTCACACCCATATCAGTCATTTTAAAAATAAAAAAAAACCACTTGAGACATGTCAAGTCAACTGGCGTAAAATAAGTGTGAGTAACAACTCTTTTCAGAAAGTCAAAACCCAGGCAAGAACTCAAATCTAGGGCACCATGTCAAGTGGAAATTGGAACATAAGCACGTATAATTTTTAATATGGTCAACAACTTATGACAAAGAAATCTACTTATTTGGCAACCCAGCCTGTAACAGTCATATGGCAATCCATTTACATAAAATCTGGCGACATCAGAGAATTTCTAGCATTTTGATAGCATCGAGTTCAACACTAAGATACCATCCTGTCCATAACTCCGAAAGTTGTACCTTACAGATTTGATATATAAAATCCAGATCGTGCATTAAAACTTGGAAACTACTTGAAAATTATAACGGGGGAAAAGAAAAAAAAAACTTCAACCTAAGACAACCAAAATAAGGATCTGATTATGTAACATAGTTGGAAGGCACAATGCTCCACATAGGACCTCAAAAATCAAAATAATTACCACTGGGAGAGATAAAGGATTCAGGCAAAATCAAGACAGAAAAAATATACCGAGCAGACAGGACCAGATACAGAGCTAAAAACAAACGACCATAGTGACCACAACTTAGACAAATATGTATCCTAAAGCAGATTAATTTGGAGGAAGAGTGATGACCCAAGGCCCATTTTAACCCTACATGTAGAAAGATCAATGGAAATTGAGCAGAAACAAAAAGGAAGCACAATGCTAGCAATGAATCATCACCAACAGAAACTCAAGGACTCCAAACTGTCATCACAGAACTTAATCAACAATACTAGAACACATTTATTTGGACACAACATTCAGTTAACAAGTCTCAACCATAGATCCCTCAGGCATTAGACAACCAATGCATGAAACGTCCAATAGAAAGGTCACAAAAGCAGGCACCTTCATTTTGCACAATCACCAACACAAGTGCGAAGAACTTGAATTAACCACCGGCATAAATAATGAGCTCATTGATCCCACAACATTCCAAGCACAGACCAAAATAAATCTATTTTGCATAAACAAACTAAACTAACACAGAAAGATGAATGGAGAAGTACCAAAGGCGATTTACATAGGAAATATCATTTCCACGCGCATAACATAAGGATAAAAGAAAATCCCATAGAAAGACAGCAGACACCAACAAAGCTATACAAAAGCTGGAACAGCTCATATAAGGAGCAGCAAAATCCCCACTAGGAGGTTGATCACCATCATACAACAAATCATATTTATCAAGCAAGTGGTAACACCTTCAGCAGCAGACTTCTTCACAACCAAACTATAGATATGTAATACACATAATAAACATATTTAGTTGCATTTATAATCACTGTAGAGCCCAGTTGAGGAACTCAATACGGTAAAAAGGAGCGACAAAAAAAAGAACGAAAACTTGCACTTAGAAAATATGAAACCAAGCATACACTTCAGTAAAGAAGGGCAAAGCATAATTTCAGTACCATATTATTTAGACTATATTATTAATAAAACGCCCAGACGGCACATTGGTTCCAGATAGAAGTACACAACTAATCTAACTCAGCTGCTTTGACTACAAGCATTCAGAAAAGAACCACAATACTAAAGGTGCAGATGAAGAGCCTGTAAAGGAACAGCTAATACATTCATCAAACTCTGCAATCACGCAATCACCAGAACCACATAAAGCATCAGCGCCGAATAAGCTGTCATACACCTGAATCAAACATCCATTCACAACTCAATACATCATTCCACATCCATCACGCAAAACAGAGTTCATTTCATTCTAATTCAAAGCAATAATCAAAACAAATATTATACCTTCTTGGGGCACCACTAAAAGAAACAGCTCTTATGTCTTACCTAACCACAAACAAAAACAAAAGTGTGATACAGATTTCAGAACATCTCAAAGAAAAGTAACAGGCAAACAAAGAAGCCACACGTAACATCAAAAATAAAAAGGCATACTAAGAAACATAATAGGTCATGATTTTAGAAAGAAAAAATAATGGAAGTACATCAGAAGGAGAATTTCATAATCTCTTCGTAAAAGATACAACTGGAAAATCAATAAACAAAAGAAGGTAGCACCAAGCCAATAAAAAAAACAAATATCTATAACTAAATTCCACTGCATTAATACATAATTAGAACTAGTATTCATATTTAAAAAGTTTTGAGTGATTCTATACATCAACCCCCACCCCCAATCCCCCCAGTCCTATGTGTCATAGTGCCCACAACCAAAAAGCCAATCCCATGCACCAAATACTGTGGGGGTCACCCCACATGGTATTTTGGGGGGGGTGGAAATGGGAGGGAGATTGGAGGGTGAGTTATATAGCATTACTCAAAAAATTTTATGAATATGCCAAGAACTAATGACAGTCCATTCTCATCTGTGCATGGATTAAGACAAATATGAATGTGTACTAAGCAGAGCTAAGGAGAAGATGCTGGAAACAAGTCACTTTTAATCTTCAAAGCTGTTACTTAATCGGCTTTTGATGATAATAACACAATTTCAGCATGACAAGCACACTTACTTCAACCAATAACGACGACGTACAAGCATCAAAAACTCTCTTTTAGGAAAGATGGATTTCGGCTCAGCATACACTAAACAATGCAAACACTGTAAACCCCTCCAAACAATTTTCAGTACACATGGTAAACTTATGCCAAATTACATGCAAATGCATGACAACTCAAATTAATAAGTTTCCACAACCCAACTAAAGCTACCATGCCACAAATACCACCTCTCAGGAAGCAAGACATCAGAATCACATATATCCAGTACCAAAGAGCAACTAGGACTTACATCTTGACCTAAATTCCATTATACGAGTTCCCACTCAAAATTCCTGTTAGGGAATATAAAAGCGCTGTGCATCATGATCTATATGTAAAGCCGGCAATCAAGTAGAGAAAAGTCTATCAACTAAATATCAATTCATTTCTCTAGGTAACCAAGGTCCATAACAAAAAATCATCAATTTGAACACACAAAACCAGATCATCTAAATTTAATAAGGACAAAGGTATGATAATTACCAAATTAATGATAAATATTAAGTAATGAAACATTTTAATATAATTCAGACTGAGAGGGTACATGTTTGAAAAGCTAAAACATAATAGTTTCAGGTACTACTTGATAGTCCGAAATCAACATCCAGGTTGAGGTCATAAAATCATCACAGTACTTTTTCATCTTACAAGTGCAAAAATGTCATTACACTGATTGATTGTCAAGCCAAAAACCTTGTCAAGCCAAAAACCCAAGAGAAGTTAATTTTTCCATAAGATGGTTATCCACAAGCCCCATAAACTGCATACACACCATCATCATTTTGAACTAACAGATCAGTTTGCGCATATCCACATGAACAAAGACAACAACATATCAACCAATTCAATTACCTTTTTTTATGAATAATAAACAACCAACTCAATTACAAAAGTACATACAGTCAGAAACAATCACAGCCAACAGAATCACAATCATCAATAATACAAAAACACAACTGAATCACTCCATTGCCTATCTCTTACAAGACACTACGTACCAAAAGGACTACTTAGACTGCTGGCAAACTTTCACAAAATACAAAACAAACCAACACACACAGAAAAGCACACGCCAAATGCAATCCCAAAGAACAAACCAGAACAAACAAAAAACCAAGAACAAATTGTATAACAAGCAAACATCTGTAACAAGAGGCACCGAGATAAAAAGAAAGCAGCACATAGCACAAACATAAGAGGCATCCATTCAGTCCAATCAAGCGCCAAACAAAAGAAAATATGAATACAAGCACAGGAGATAGAACGCAAGAGGAAGCAAAGAAAGAAAAAAAATTATATTTAATTACCTCAGAAGTAATGCGGTACATTTGGGTACATGCCCGCACCGCCAGGTGGAACCCTTGGCACCGGGGAGGTCCCTGTTGGCTGGTGGTGCTGACTTTGGTACCCAGACGAAGCCGACGACAAGCTATAATGCCCACTCTCCGGATACCCACCAGAGGGCATTCCCGCAGAACTCGGGGGCATTCTATACAATGAAGCCGACCCACCAGCAGCAGCACCCAATCCCCCACCAGTCCCACCATACCCACCATAAGGCCCACCCAGCCCAGTACCAAACCCAGCAGTCCCTCCTAACGAGGATGGCGCCTGGTTATTTACAGACGACAACCCCGGCCCTCCCAACGATGTTGTGCTCAATGGATGATGACCCATCGGCGGCCCACCCGGAAACCCGCCATACGTGCCGATCGAGCCCGGTCCGCCGTACTGCGACCCCGGCATCGAACCACCCTGCGCCATGCCCATCCCCATGCCCATCCCCATACCGTCGTTCCCAGTAGCCCCAACCTGGCCCTGAACCCCATCGGGCCCAGGCTGACCCAGCGGCCCTCCTTGCTTCCCTTTCTTCGCATCCACGTTCGCCAACTTACAATTCAACTGCCTCCCGTCGATCATCTTTACCGGACTCGCCAACGCCGCCTGTGCCCCCTCCATGGTCTTGTACACGAACAGCGCGAACCCCTTCGACTTCCCGGTGAACCTGTCGAACCCAAGTGGCCCCTCTTCGATCTCCCCGTACGACGAGAAATGGGACAAGAGCTTATCCGGCGACATGTCGTGCGGCACCTCCCAGACGTAGATCTTGCGCATCGCCACGTCGGCGGGGTTGGCGTTCGCGTTTCCGCCCGTGTTCCCAGCGGCGGCGAGCTGCGTGACTGTGACGCGACCATCGATCCGCTTGCTGGGCTCCTTGAGGGCGAGGAGAGCGCCGTCGACATGCTTGAAGGTGACGAAGCCGTAGCCTTTGGACTTACCGGTCTGCTTGTCGAGGATGACCACGGCCTCCTCGAGCTCTCCGTAGGAAGAGAACAAGGTGCGGAGGCCGTCCGTGGTGGTGTCCCAACCGAGTCCGCGGATAAAGAGCTTGCGCTGCGACGAGTCCGAGTCCGCCAAGGCTCGCACGCTGTCAAGCACGTCAACGTGGCGGGCAGCCGCCGCCGCCACGATGTCGAGGAGCTTGTCCTTTTCGATGCGGTCGACAATTTTACGGACGTCTTCGGGGGTGAGTTTCGGAAGCGAGGGGTCGACGTCGGTGGAGGGGGGGACGACGCCGTTCTCGTCCAGCTTTCGCTTCTTGGTCGGGTCCATTGGAGAAGAAGCTTCTGGCTCTTAAGATAAACCCTAACCCTGAGAATAACCGTAAGCTTAGAGTAAGGGACACAGATGAGCAATGGGTGCGTGTGGGGTGCATGGTTTTTCTTATAGGGTTTGAGATTGGGTTGGACCGGTTGAGAAAGGCGGTGCTTTTAACTGGGCTTGGTCCAGTCCAGTCTAATCGATTTTCATTCTTAAAATTGTAAAAATAAGATAAAAAGACGTATAAATGTAGAGAAGTGAAAGTAATTGTAGCACTAGGTGAAATATATATATATAATGTCGTTTTATGTGTAAATATATAGAAATAATGTCGTATGTAGTAGGGTATTGTTCTATTACTATAAAAACGAAATTATTTTTTTTGGTTTTTTCTTTTAATTTTTAATTTTTTAATTTTTTTTTATGGTTAAATACTTAATTAATCCCTAAGATTTGAAAACTTTATTTTTTCCTCAAAGGGTTTGGAAAGTGACCAAATTAATCCTTGTGATTTGAAAAGTGATCAAGTTAGTCCATCCGTCAGTTGACAGTTAGTTGACTTAACAAATTGACACGTGACCACCTAATTAAATTTTTTATTTAAAAAAAAAAAAAAAAAAAAACCTGGGGTGGCTACAACCACCCCCTTGGGCACCAAGGAGCCACCCCCTTGGGCCCATGGGGGTGGCCGAGCCACCCCTGGGTAAAACTGAGATTCGACCTGGAATCTCTTGAACGGGACTTCAGGAAGCATGACGTCCTCGCCACGAGCGTTGTAGCGGTCGACCAAGGTGGGCTCGTCGGAGAGTATTTCAATGAAGTTCGGATACGTTGGGACAGGTGGCGACGAGAGTGTTTCTTTCAAGGTTGTCAACCTTAAAGTGTCGCGGAAAAGGAATTTGTAGACGAAGCGGAAGGAATGCAGAGGGATGCAATTCTGGGATAAGAGAGCAAAGTACGAATTCAATGGGTCGTCGAGAAGCATCGTGGCGAGTAGTTTATGCCCATCGGAGATGAGAGCAGGCGACGCCCACTCCATCTTCTTCTCGTGCGTAATGAATCGGCCCTGGAATACACCGCCGAGAGGGGTGATTTTCACAGATGGGTCGGCCAAAACCACCATTGGGGGTGGTTTCGGCCACGCCCTTGCCTCCATGGTGGCTACGTTTTTTTTTTCTCTCTTTTTTTTTTTTTTTTTGAAAAGTGTTTTTTTTTAATTTTTTTAAAAAATAAAAAATTTAATTAGGTGACCACGTGTCAGTCCGTTAAATCAACTAACTGTCAACTGACGGATGGATTAATTTGGGGCTTGTTCGGCAAACGCCTACCCCTTCCCCAATGCACCACATTCCCCAAAACACAGCATTGTTTTCTTTGGATCCAGGTACGGCGCAGCAGCAACATCTGCTGGTTTGAAAAAATGTAATTCTCTAATCCTATTTTACCCCTCCCTTTACCCACAGCAACCTTACTCACAGCAAGAAAGCAGCGAAAAAATTTCTCACCATGAGGGTATTATGGTCATTTAAAAGAAAATCTGGCCCAAGGAAACCTGAAGGCAGTCAGGCTTGTCCAATTCACCTGACGCTGCAGAGGTAACGTTGGGGAATGTGGTGCATTGGGGAAGGGGTAGTCGTTTGCCAAACATCCACTTGGTCACTTTTCAAAACCACAATGGCTAATTTGGTCACTTTCCAAACCCTAGGGAGAAAAAAATAAAATTTTCAAACCCTAGGGACTAATTAAGTATTTAACCATTTTTTTTATACTTCAATGTTAAGAAATTGGCAATGTACCCCCAAAAATTATAAAAAAAATGATCCATCCAATAGTAATTTTTGTCTAATTTGACGAAAAATTGCTCACGTGCGAGGCACATGTATTTTTTTGGTCTAAACTTCCCAAAATTGCCCCTTATTTTTTGATAAAAATTCAAAAATGTCCCTAATTAAATAAACTAAAATAAAAATAAAAATTTGGGGTGGTAGGTGGCTCGGCCACCCCCATCTGGTTAAATTGGGGTGCCGAGCTACCCCGTTGCTAATGGAAGTAGTTTGACCACCCTCAAATGGCCAAATGGGGGTGGCTGAAACCACCCCAAATGGCCGGATTGGGGGTGGTGAGCCACCCACATGGCTCGTGAGGAGGGCTCGCCACCCCTAATCCAGCCAAAGGAGGTAGTCAGCCACCCCCAAATGGCCCAAGGGGTGGCAACGGGCACCCCAATGTTTTATTCGTAATGATAGGGGGAAACATAAATAAAAGTGGTAAGTCTAAGACTTAGTGATTATTAACACAAATAATGCACATGCCAGTTTAGTAATGAACTCTAATGCTTTTGTAAATTATAAGACAAGTCCATCATAACAGTTTATCTTAGGTGTGATATAAATATATAGTATATGTATATGATACAAAGTAACAGTCATAGTTCAACAGTATGGTCTACTCGAGATATTATCCATTCTCAGCAAGGTTGGCACTGTCCCAAGGGACCTGTAATATAATGTCGGTGTCTCAGCTATTGCACCCTACCATACATAACATTAGTGGCACGACCAAGTCCGACCTTGAGTGGCCTACACCGTTAATGATGTTCGTCCTATAGTGACTATCCTTTAAGGCTGCACCAGCCACAAACAATCATTGGATCCAAGGCCCATATAACACACACACTTGACCATAAAACTAACATATATAGTAAGCCCATGACCATAATACTGCATATACCGGTGTACCATGTTATACAATACAAATTATCTTGTCTGTATTTTACATGCATGCTTTTACAACTCTCACTAACATATTTAGCACAACGTTTTCACAAAATGCTAGAGTTCATATGCAGCAAGTATAAAATTGTGAGAGTTGCAAATATGCATGTTTTCTTGGTACACAAAATAGTCGTCCAGTGCATGAAAAATAACAACGAGCATTATGTGAGTTAAAACTCATTTGGGTCGAATAACATCTCCGAGTATCCCAAAGGTTCCAAGTTCTCTAAATCTGTAGAAACCTTCTATTAGTCATATTTCTACTAAAACAACTTTAGAATAAGAAAATTGGAATTATGAGACGGCTGGTGAAAATAAGGTTCCTTGTCACACTTTGGATCGTACGTTCAGGCTCGGGGCCATACGTCCGCTGTAATACTTTGAACCGTACATCCGTTTCGAGGTTTTCAGGGAGAACCTCATTTTTCTTCATTCGTCCTCGTATTCTTTAAATCAACTCCTAGGACTATCAAATGGCTTCCTAAGTCGAAATGAAACTTTCATGCAAAACAATCATACTAAGCTAACATAACGCTAATCTAAACAAGATTTAAAGCATAACTAAAGCTAAAACTACGACTATCAACATAAGACAATAATCAAGCAGCATAACAACATAATTAAAGAACTAGGTAACCGAGCATTACCTCCTTGAAATTAAACTTCAAGAGTTTCTTCACTATTAGCACCGAAACATACAAAACACTTACAAAGGAAGGATTTTTGCAGCCTAAGTGCCTGAGTGTGCGTGAGAACAGTGAGGGGGTGGGGGGCATTTATAGTGAAGGGTTGCTACCAACTCCTTGAAAAGTAGCAGACGTCTGCCAAACACTAGCGTACGTCCAATACTATAACACATCGATCCAAAGGTTGTCTCGTACATTTAGATATTAACCAAAGGGTATTCCAAAAAGTAGCGTACGTCTAGAGGTGTAAACGAGCCGAGTTTGAGCGAGCTTTGCTTGTTCAAGCTCGGCTCGTTAAACTTTTACTCGAGCTCGAGCCCAAGTTGAGCTTAAGGCCGAGCCCCAAAACTGTGTTTGAGCTCGGCTCTTATATTAACCTAGCCGAGCCCGAGCCAGCTCAGCATAAGCTCGAATACATATATATTTTTTTATAAAATTTAAACTTTAAATAATATAAAACAGCTAAATTAGCCAACTTGCACTTGAGTTGCACTTAGCCAAGTATTGGCTAGTGCCTTACTCATTGATGCGGCGAGGGCCACTTGTTTCTTTGCCATTGAGATGTGCATCCTATTTATAAACAAGGATGGGAGGGAGTTAGCTTGTGTTCTTGATGTGGGATAAGGATTTGCACTTTTTTTTTTTGAAAATGCTGGACAAAGTCATAAAAACAAGCCTTAGCTAAATTGGGCCTTAAGGAGGGAGTTAGCTTAGTCTTCTTGATGTGGGATAAGGATTTACTTTTTTTTTTTTTTTTTTTTTTGAAAATGCCAGACAAAGTCATAAAAGCAAGCCTTAGCTAAATTGGGTCTTAGCCTTAGAGATCCTTAGACTAAGGATTTGCCTTAAGTCTTATTTGGACTACTCAATGGGCTTAGCTAATTGGACATTTTTCATTCACAACCAACAAAACAACAACATAATTTTAGTAACTCTACCAGATTTAAATGAATGAAATTATGGGTTGTGCTATCAAACAGGTTGAGCATCTCTAATTCAATTAGAGTGGAGTGTTAAGTATAAAAGCAAGCCTAAGTGTTTGGGCTGGGCTATCAAATGGATTTAACATATAATCAATTAATTATTGCAATTCTTAATATATATATATTTATATATACACACACGAGCTTATACTAGCTGATTCACGAGGTTAGCCTAGTCGAGCCAAGCTTGCTTTGTTTAATATTTGAGCCAAGATTTGTGTTTACAAAACATTTCATTTAATATTCAAGTCGAGCATAAGCCAAGCTTATGTGAGCCGAGCTCGAGCTTGCTTGCTCGCGAGACGCATATGTAAATCTTAACAGCCTTACGTACGTCCGTGAGGTCCTACATATGTCCGTGTACTATTTGTAGAGCATACGTCCGGTGGTCCCCCCACGTACATCCGCACTACAAACAGTAACATACATTTGCTAACCCTAGCGTACGTCCACTAAAAGTCCAAATTACCCTTCTATTGTCCTTAGTGACCCAAAGCCCAAATTAACCCCCTTAACTAAGCTACTTATGTTTAGTTAATTATTTGGGTCACTACACCTGCATGTGATTTTTTCGCTTTCTGGCCAGAATCATTCTGCAACCTTCCACCGGTGGTGTTTTGTGGGCTTTTGTGCTTTTCTTATTTTTCCCTTTTTCGTGTATTTGGTGGTCTTAACCTATTGGGTTGAGGATGTAAATAATTTTATGGCTTGCGAGTCGAGGTAGAGGAGTTTCGATAAAAGGACGTTGTTATCTATGTATCAGATTGAGTCTGTTTGAAGTTGACTTGTTATTACAGCTGAAGATTAGTGTTAGTGAATTTTAATATCATAAATATGTCTTGAATGTCAGATTATTATGTATGTATCTATGACTTGTAACCTTGTAGTTTTGGCTATGATTGTTTCAGAACTTTTGATATGTGACGTAAGAGTTTTATGCTCGTGATCCTTCATCAATTAATGAGAGTGGAGTGATTTCATCTTAAAAAAAATATATAATTTGTTATATATATCGATTGAATTATTGTAATTGTAAGTCTAAATATAGATATAAATATCTTTGTGTATATGAGTGAGTTTATGTGTATGTGTATGTGTAAATATATATGTGTGTGTATATACTATAAGATAAACATATATGTGTGTTTGTGTGTGTAAGAGAGATTAGATTATTTAATATTTGACTTAATTTCTCTAATTACCCAAACAATAAATCTTAACAACAATTAAATAACAATCACGACATTAACTTTATATATGAAATCATATATCATATATATATATATATAAAAGTCGAATCATTCTCAGAAGTGTTTTAATATTGTTACATGTAACGTAAACCCATTTTTTTAAAGGTTAAATCGATTTTTTAAGGAGTTTAACTTTGATCCGAACCTGGCATAAAAGTGGTGTTTTACAGCATCCAATAATATGCTAACACCTCATATAAAGCAAAAGAATTGCACAAACATACCATACAACAAATACACCGGATCAAAGACAAAGACTTTCTTCTCCTGGCCCTTTCTTGCTGTAGTAGTTTGATTGCAGGTCTTCGCTGTAGACCAAAGGAGGATGATTGGCTTCAAAAACCCACGTGGGTCTAGGTGGCAAGGAAGCGGAGGGCAACGACAGTGGGTTTCTGGCCGTGACCCATGTCTGGGCGAAATCCACTTGGGTCAAACCACGGGGTGGCCCGCGAGAGGCAGAAGTGATGAGACTGAGAAAGAGGGAACTATGAGAGAGAGGAGGACGATGACTGAGTGAGAGAAATTGGGTTTGAGGGACACAGTGAGCGATGAGACAGAGAAGTTGGGTATTTGATTTTGGGTGTTCTTAATTGATCGAGTGGGTAGTGCTATGTTCTTTTTGAATTTGGTATTGATGTCGGTTTAGCTGTGCATGTATGTGAGTTTGGTTTGTAGTGCTTTTGGGGATGGTTTGGCCGAATGGGTTTGGGATGGTGATGGTTTGGCTGAATGCATTTGGGATGGATTTTAATGGGTTGATTGTTGAGATTTTCTCTGGGTATTGCAATTTAGGTTCTTTGGGAGGGTTGATTTTTGAGTAAACTATGAAGAAGAAAGGCTATGGAGTTTTCGGTGATAAAGGAGAAAGGCTATGGAGTTTCGGCGATGAAGAAGAAAGGGGCTGCAAAATAATCTTGTGTTTTCAATCCTATTATACAAAATAAGCTTAGCTGAGTTTGGCTTACGTATCAAAAATGTATTGGGTGCTGTAAAATGGGTCTTTTATACCTAGTCCGAACCATAGGGGCTCTCTTTTTTAAGACATAATATTTTAACCGGTGAACTAGTTTTTTCTTAAAAAATCAGTCATTAATTAGCGTTATTAATTACATTAATTATATTTTAAGAGTTTTCCATATTTAAATTATTCAATAAATCAAATCTTATTAATGTCCGAATCAAATAAGGAAACAAATCATATAAATCAAATTATTATGCAATAATAAGTTTAAAATTCTAAAAAAAAAAATCAGTTATATATATCTATATATATATATATATTATATTTAACGTAATTAATTATATTTCAATATAATTCATATTTCATTAGTTGCGTTAATTATATTATAGTTAATTTTTTTATACTATTTATTTTAAATCATATATACTTATAGGAACAAATATTTATTTATTTAAATAGGTGAGATATATTTTTATATGTCTTTTTAACTTATAATGAAAAATGATGTGTTTAAATTTTAAAATTAAATTATAATAAATAATCCCGCGCATTGCGCGGGCTATAAGCTCGTAAATAAATTAATTTGGTAGCTCGTGAATAAGCTCGAGTTTGGCTGAAAAATAAATGAACAGAGTTTGAATAAATTATCTAGCTCGGTGGAAAGCTCGAGCTCAGCTCATGTTCAAAAAAAAATTAAACAAACTGAGTTTGAACATTCAATACTCTGCTCGGCTCGGTTCGATTACAGCCCTACATGTGGATCTGCCACTAAAAGTGAGACATGAATGATTTTGCAAGTATGGGAGAGAATATAAGTTTTGGTAGGACCTAAACCTTATATTCTGAGAAAACTTAGACCTTTTAAATTTTGAAAAAACCTAAAAACCATTTTTCAAAAACAAGGTTTGGAATTAATTTTGCTTAATTTATTAATAAGCTTAATGAGTTAATGTCTTTAAATAGACAATTACAATGCATAGTGCAAATAAAAGACTAAATAGAATAAACTATTTAATATTTATCTCTAATATTTAAATTCTAGTTCCTAATTCTATTGTTATCTATAAAAATAACATATTATACTAGGGTATTTTAATCATAAAATACACCCTAACAGTATATAGTATATAACTATTCTCAAAATCAAATTCATGTTCATCTTCCCTGATCAATAAAAATCCAAAAAAAAAATTTCTTTTTGTTATTTGTTCTTTTTTAAAGGAGTAGATCCATTTCTTCATTATTGCTTGCCAGATCAAAAGAACAATGATTCCAATACACAAACATAGCTGAGTCTTTCATTTGAATCATCTTCATATATCACATACACAAACCAAACTTCATAACAAGTTCACACATATATTATATTATATATACATATAATTAATTCTAACAAAAGTCTCATGCCACCCAACTTAGAATAGTCATTTGAAGGCAGCTGTTTTGGGAGCTTTATGCCCCAGATCGAGAACTCTTTGTGCCCACCTCCAAATTGGTACAACAAATGTTTATACGAGATTTCTTTGTATTATTATTCTCCAAATACTGAAGGACTCTCTCTTTCTCTTCCTCAGTCTCAAACTCCACGTTTGAGCAGCACAAGAAGGCATACCTCTTAAGCTTAAAATGAACTTCTTCCTTTTCCTTTTCATTCTTCTTCTTCTTCTCCTCTCCCAGAGCCCCAGCAGCAACCTCCACGTTTGAGCAACATATCCAAAATGACTTCTTGGAGGAAAACCCTCCTTTTTTCTTCTTCTTCTTCTTCTGCTGCTGATCTTCCTTGAGAACTAATATTGCATCATAGGAGGGCTTGGGCTTCTTGGAATCAGCCTGATAATCCATTGCATATAATTTTGACTGACTACTTCAGAGGATGATGAGCTATTGAATAGAACTCTAACCCATCGACAGCCTTATATATTAAAGGATAATGTTATGAGTCTTGACTTAGATTTATAATTTATATAATAGATATAATACGTTATTAAAGATAATATATTTATCTCATTAGAAGTAGTTTATTTTTAATATTAGTCAGTTGTAAGTCTCTATTTAAAGAGACCAAGTTTATTAATGAAATTGTCTTCAAGAGATAGTTCAATCGACTGTGGACCATGCCTTATGAAGCGAAAGTCACTAGTTCGAATTCCCTCCCCATTCCCTTGTATGTGTGAAGATGTCAAAAAAAAATTATTAATGAAATTAAGCAAGGATTAATATAATTCAGACTTGAGTTGATTTGACCCGTAACAGATAAGATCAATACTTGTATAACAATCTATTAAATAACATTGCATCATTTTTCATTAAACTCGAAATTATTATCCCTAAAAGACAAATGTGATTTTTGTAACACATATTTTGTAAAAAGAACAAATATATTAGTATTAGTTTTAGCTTATAATTGTGAACCGATTGCTTTTGGGTTCAGGTCATTGTGGACCAATTCAAACAATCAGTTCAATTTTTCGAAACAAATGATAGAGACATGATTAATTAGACTAAGCTTAGGCAGTTGAGTTAATTCCACGTTCCAATCCGGATCAAATTTTAAAATATCCACTCTTCATATATGACGAAATGGGTTTACAAAATTTTACAACCACAACATTATCCATTAATTGGACAAACCATGGCATATAACTTTTTTTTATTAACTAAAACTTTATTTCAATCTATTACTCGAAAAATATACTAGCAAGAGTAGATCGCGAGAACCATTAACGGTGGTGGTTTAGTAATAAATATTAGGGCATGGGTGTGACTCTGACAATGAAATTTTTTTTATGATTAGTGTAAATCACCTTGAGACTCACATCAATTTTGATGGGTTGAGTCAAGTTATGACTTAATTGGGCTTAAGGGAGTGTCTCAAATTTTCACCGAATTCTTTGAAATAAGACTCAGTTTTAGAAGTTCAAGTTCAGGGGCTGAGAGCCTGAGACACCCTTCCTAAGATTAGGGAATGAAGATCCCTTGTACCTGTTGTGTTTGAGATGACTATCTATCTATCCCGGTATATGCTTATCTCGGCCAGGGCTTGCATGTAGTGATGAATCTTGGTCCCGAGATGTGTCAGATCCTGAGACCCAATTTCGATGTGCCAACCTGTCATGGCCTCCCGAGATGTATTATTCCGATTTTTGGGAGTGACTTAGTGAGCATTCTTCATGTTCTCCCGCCATCTGCGCATCCCGAAAGTCTTTGGTATTTGGGCCCTAAATTGGTAGCTCATCAAGGGCAGACATTGGCCTTAAAGCATGTGGCTTGTCTAATGGGCCGGTTGAGTAGTATTATTCCCAACATCTTCCAACTACACAAAGCAATTAATTGTTTTCACTTATGCAATTAATTAATTGTTGAATTCAGTAAGCAAAATAGTGACCAAAAGTACCAAGATTCATCTTCCATGCAAGTGGCGTTTGGACGGGAAGCAAGGCCGTCCGGACACTCGAAGAAATCTATTTTTCCCTAGAGCCTCGTCTGCAATCTCGTTTGTAAGCCTGTCTGGACGAGATCGATAAACAAGAAAACTCGAGAGCTTCATCTGCAATCTCGTCTGCACCCTGTCTAGACGCGCCGCTCCAAAAGTTCCAACTTGTGATGTTTCCCCGAGATATGCCCTAGCTTCGTCCGGATGGGACTTCTCCCCATCTGGATGGCTATGAGAAAAATCTCACTTTGGCCGTGTTATTTCATGCCCCATCCAAATGGCCCATGTCCCCTTTCGGACGCCGCATACATGTTAGAGTTTTAAAATTAATGTAAACTGTCTCCTAGGTCTAGGGTTTAAGGGGCTATTATAAATACATCTCTATAAAAAGAGAGGGGTACGAATTTTCACCCTAGAGAGTTCGTGAGAGGCTGTGATTAGAGAGAATAATTATTGTGAGCCTAGTTTTTCCTCTTAGAAGATTATTGTTAGTTTGATTGTGAGCTTCATTGAGAAGTCTATTGGAAGAGTTCGGTAAAGGAGAATCACGTTAAAGAAGATTGTGAGGGAGGAGACGCGTTGGAGGCTTGTCGATCTTACAGAGTCAGGTCTTGCATCAATTTGTAAGTGTTCATAGTATCTGTAATCTCCGAATATCTTTTGATAGTGATTTTCTAAGTTTGGCTGCTTCGAAAAGGTTTTACTTTTATATTACTTTTTAAAAGGTTTTATTTTCATCACCAAAATCATTGTGTTTGATTGATTTACTATTTTGATTATTTTGGTGGTCGATGGTTTATAGATTGTTATCTAGTAATTATGCATATTGTGTGATATACACCTGCGTAGCGTTTTTCATGCAAGAGTATGTCAGTAACAATTGAGCAAAATGTAAGAGCAAAAAAAATATTATTCCTAATTTCTACAAAAGAAACATACCTTGCCTTAAGAGTATATCACCTTGCAACTATTCTAAGAAAGCATTTAGTCATCATCTTTCTTCTTTGTGACTTTTGTTGAAGGACTCGGGGGTTTGGTGTCAAAATCAACTTAAGAAATTTTTTTGTTGTTGTTGTAATTATTTTTTTTTTTTTATAAAAGGGATATCAAAAGAACCTCAGCAGACCATATGAAGCCGAATGAATCGAATGATATACATACAATTTGTTGATACACAGTTTCCCGATTGGTGACGTGGCACGCTTGTTGACTTCCAGATGAATGATCCAAGCTTGACTTTTCCTGCACAATAGAGAAAAGAATAGGATCGAAGAGACCGGGGGTGAGCCGGCGGGGACACTCCGATGCCTAAGTCAGTGTATGCTTTTGAGATAATGAGGAAACAACAGAAGCTTTAAGAGTGCTAGAGTCGCGTTACCAGAATGTGTGGAGGTGACTTGCATTATATAGGCATAGAGTGATTGTTCCCTTACCAATGACTGACTCTTCCCTGATTTTCTGCGAGACAGTTTGTTATCAGGGATTTGAGTAGTTATCCATATCAAGATCTGTTGGGATCGAGATAGGATTTGGTTGTTATGGTGTCTTAAATTTTGAATGCTTGTAGATAATATATCTGATCTCGCACTTTTAGGTACTTGGCATTTGAATGGGACGGATAAGATAGGATCTTTGAATTTAATCTCCTGATCCCTAGCTTTTCGGGCTTCGGAAGCCTTAAGCTTGAAGTATTGATGATATATTGTGATCGAGGCCCGAGGCGGTTCTCGGGTGATCGAGGCCTGAGGCTTCTCGCCTGTTCGAGGCGTTCTCGGGTGCTCGAGGCTTGCCTGGCTCTCGAGGCTCAAGACGCTCTTGGGCTCTCGAGGCTCGAGACGCTCTTGGGCTTTGTACATGGGCCTTCCTTGGGCTTAGTACAGGTCGGATGGTCTTGTGGGGTTGATTCATGACCCAACAGTTACCCCCCAATTTCCTTGTCTGGAGGACTATGGAAATTCAAAGAGTTTCGAAAGGATGAATCAACACAGGTAAGGAACAGTTGAATTTCAAAATATATATATATTTTTTTTGAATTTTCCCGCCAAAAATGCTCGAGACGCTTAGGTTCGAGGAGGCGCCGAGCATTAAATGCGGAGATTCAAATTTCGAGGTTGTGCCGCGTGTCGAGCTGTCAGTGGTTGCTCGAGCGGCTGGCAGTTGTCAGTCTTAAAAACCGAATCGCCGTCGAGGATTCGAATCGTTTTTTCAGGGATTCGAGGTACGACTCTTCGCTGCTTCCTCTTAAACCGCGCCGACGTCTCGTCTTCTCTGTTCCATCTATAAATTCTCCATCCACGAATTATTTTCCTTTACTTTCCTTCGTTGTGAGTTTTTCTGTTTTCTCTGAGTCATCTTCTTTTCTTCCCTTCGTTCTCTTCTTCTTCGCATACCTTCCTCAGTAAAATGACAAAAGGCGGTGAAGACTCTAATGGACTTGGTGACTCTCACCCAGCCACATGGGCCAGCAAAGTATCTCGAGCCGACGAGCGCCGGATTCGGAGGGAGTGCTTCATTCCCCCGTTCATTTCCCTGCGGTTTGAGGAGAAAAAGGAGGGCGCCATCGCTCGTACAGACCGCCACGAGGTTTGTGTGTAC
>CM017328.1:10338642-10355972 GCA_006937295.1 Carpinus fangiana | reverse complement strand
CATTGGCCTTAAAGCATGTGGCTTGTCTAATGGGCCGGTTGAGTAGTATTATTCCCAACATCTTCCAACTACACAAAGCAATTAATTGTTTTCACTTATGCAATTAATTAATTGTTGAATTCAGTAAGCAAAATGGTGACCAAAAGTACCAAGATTCATCTTCCATGCAAGTGGCGTTTGGACGGGAAGCAAGGTCGTCCGGACACTCGAAGAGATCTATTTTTCCCTAGAGCCTCGTCTGCAATCTCGTTTGTAAGCCTGTCTGGACGAGATCGATAAACAAGAAAACTCGAGAGCTTCATCTGCAATCTCGTCTGCACCCTGTTTGGACGCGCCGCTCCAAAAGTTCCAACTTGTGATGTTTCCCCGAGATATGCCCTAGCTTCGTCCGGATGGGACTTCTCCCCATCTGGATGGCTATGTGAAAAATCTCACTTTGGCCATGTTATTTCATGCCCCATCCAAATGGCCCATGTCCCCTTTCAGACGCCGCATACATGTTAGAGTTTTAAAATTAATGTAAACTGTCTCCTAGGTCTAGGGTTTAAGGGGCTATTATAAATACATCTCTATAGAAAGAGAGGGGTAGGAATTTTCACCCTAGAGAATTTGTGAGAGGCTGTGATTAGAGAGAATAATTATTGTGAGCCTAGTTTTTCCTCTTAGAAGATTATTGTTAGTTTGATTGTGAGCTTCATTGAGAAGTCTATCCGAAGGGTTCGGTAAAGGAGAATCACGTTGAAGAAGATTGTGAGCGAGAAGACGCGTTGGAGGCTTGTCGATCTTACAGAGTCAGGTCTTGCATCAATTTGTAAGTGTTCATAATATCTGTAATCTCCGAATATCTTTTGATAGTGATTTTCTGAGTTTGGCTGCTTCGGAAAGGTTTTATTTTTAGATCATTTTTTTAAAAGGTTTTATTTTCATCACCAAAATCATTGTGTTTGATTGATTTACTATTTTGATTATTTTGGTGATCGACGGTTTATAGATTGTTATCTAGTAATTATGCATATTGTGTGATATACACCTGCGTAGCGTTTTTCATGCAAGAGTATCTCAGTAACAATTGAGCAAAATGTAAGAGCAAAAAAATATTATTCCTAATTTCTACAAAAGAAACATACCTTGCCTTAGAGTATATCACCTTGCAACTATTCTAAGAAAGCATTTAGTCATCATCTTTCTTCTTTGTGACTTTTGTTGAAGGACTCGGGGGTTTGGTGTCAAAATCAACTTAAAGAAATTTTTTTGTTGTTGTTGTAATTATTATTATTTTTATAAAAGGGATATCAAAAAGAACCTCAACAGAGCATATGAAGCCAATGAATCGAATGATATACATACAATTATTTTAAGCAATTAAATTAGGCAATCAAAAGTAAATACCAACATTCAAAAAAACTTCACAATATGAACCCATGAACTAATATACGTTTTGAAAAGATCTTATAAATTTTAAAAATCTCAATTTTCAACGAAAACTATTTTTCGTCAAAAAAAAAAGGGAACCTTAATTTCTTTATATTCATGGGTTTAGCTTGAGTTTAAGTTCTGCCACCTCCTTTAGTATTACTATTTGCTTTTCTTATTTATCTTATGATGCATGACGTGTGAGGAGTGTTTTAGTGATTAAAAGGCAGATAATGTTGGTGACTAATTGGAAAGAGGATGATTGAGTTTTAGTACTAAATTTTATGCCATTATAAAGAAACAGTTTTGGACGTACTACTAAATGTTTATTGGATTGGGTGAACTCCGAGTTATAACGCCCATAGAGCCGAAGCATCTCTCCCGCTCGTTCTTTCTCTCTTCTAAGCCACTCTTTGTCTTTCTCTCAACTCAACAATCAGGAAAAAAATTGGAAGTGAGGATGATGACTGACGAGTCGAGTGAACGGCGGAGTTGAGTTGGGGGCTCGCGCTCAGCAACCGCGTCTTCACTCCTGCCGGCCGTCCTGACCCGCTTCTCTCCGAGTGGTGGTCCTACCAACGGCTTGAGCTCATCGACGACGAGGCGCGCGCCGGGGCTTTCACTCAGCAACTACCGTGGGCTCAAATCGGCCAGATCTCCCTCCTACGCTCCGCCAACACCAGCACCGAGAATCTAGTGCACGTTGCCGTCCGCCACAACCTCTACCGCTACGTCAGGCACAATGTTGTGGCTATTCATGATAATGTTACACTTTTTTTTGTTGTTAATTCTTAGGTTCTTTCTATATTGTTAAATTGATTTAGTTAACTGAGAAGGAAGAAAATTTGTTGTTTTGAGGGGAATTCAGCTGGATGCTTGCTTGTATTGCCTTGTTTTAGGCTATGATTTGCTTAGGATTTGAGAAAGAAAAGAAAAATTGTTTGTTGGTATGTTCAACGAGGTCAAAATTCCTTAAAACAAATTAAACGAGAGCTCGAGCTTGTTTATTTGGTAATGACTTACCGAGTTTGAGCCGAGTTCGAACCCCTTTGAGGAAGAAATGAGCCGAGTTCGAACATCCAAAGCTCGGTTCGGCTCGGTTCATATACACCCCTACCCTCAAAGCTGACCGATTGTATAGTTGGATTTGTATCCGAGTCGTTTGATTTCCCACTGATTAATTTGGCATTAAGGGACATGCATATGTTGTTGCTGGTCACCTTGTAGATGGTGTGTGTTTTTTGAACGATTTTATCAAGTCAATGTGTATGATACGAATGAGACTATTTAAGGGAAAACCTCATTTTGTTAACCAATTTTCAAATCATATGCATTTCTTACAATGGTTAGTCCAATTCTATGTCTCTGAAGTACCATTGAAGTATGATCTTTTGACGAAGTTCTAGAAGTCCGGAAACACATAAAGTGTATTAATCCCAAAGCACACCTAGGAATGGATAGATTGATAAATAGGTTTGCGTGTGTGTGTGTGTGTTTTTTTTTTTTTTTGAAAAAATGATATGAATGCTATCACGTGACTTAAGCATCAGATTGTTGCTTACTTTATAATCTTTGACTAAGGTTTCTTTTTAACAACTCATTTGAACTTGTATCAGGAGATTCTCTATTTTACAGCCTCCTCCCAATCATGTTCCAACCATGTTTCCGGGGCCATTTTTTGGTTATGTGGTGGAATACACACAATGTCACTCAAGCACAGTGCAGTTGAATCATTCTGTAGCTGTGTTGAAGAACATGTCTTCCTCATTTTCCTTTGTTAGTTCCTTTCCAAGAGTTCATCCTTTTGCAGCCTTACAAATCAGTCTTGATGTGGGAGATGCATTCAATTCTAGTGAGTGTCTCCTGCCAAAAGTTTCTGAGAACCAGATTTTGAATGTGGAGGACCACGTAGTTGGTAACAGTCACTCTGCAGAAAATATTGAAGACCATAAGGAAAGGCAAAGACGAAGAAAGATAGGGTTAGCAAACAAGGGGAGAGTGCCATGGAACAAAGGCAAGAAGCATAGTGCAGGTAACTGCATTTAGGATGTGATATCTTCTCTATCAAAAATCTTGCTGACCGTACAGTTTTATTGCACATACCAATTTTTTTTATTAATTCTGAAGTGCTACTATATTATATAATGCAGAGAGTCGTGAACGCATTAAGAGAAGAACAATAGAAGCCTTGAGAGACCCCAAGGTGAAGTCATGTAAGATTCAGTTAACTTTAGGTTCTGTCTTTTGCACAGTATGTTATTTAACTAGAAGGTAATGTTTCATATCAAAAGGCAGAATCATAGAATTGTTTCTACAGATTTTTGGATCTTCATTTTGTTCAAAGTTTTTTGCTGTACTTTTCATTCGGTGTAAAAAGAGCAAACTTTTTGCATTATAACACAAATTCTTTTGGATGTTATTTTCTTGCTTCCTTTATTCTTTATTTGTTTATAGGTACTATGCACCATACAATTACTTTTTTCTTCTATTAGCTAATTCGTTTTTTCCTATTACTTCTTTGACCTTATCTTCCTTAACAATTTTCAGGTTAGGAAGAAGATGTCTGAGCATCCACGACCTCACAGGTAATATTTGCATCTTACAATCTTTCATATTTATTTTCCTCAACAAAAATGTTTAGGTATACTCTATTTAAAACCTAATATTGGGTTAGACTTTGGTTGTGTGGGCATGTAACATAGATAAATTCTTAAAAGCTTACATCCAAGTGTGAGTATGCTGGATTTAAATTTTTTTGGTTGATTTTCTATTATATATGAAAAACAAAATTAATTTAGAAGGAAGGATTAAAGAGTTCTACATTGAAGAATGGAGAGAGGCTGGAAAATAGGAAGAAAAAAAAAAGGCTTTGGGTCAAATTACTTCAAGAATGATCTTTGTGGATTTTAGTTGGTTAATAGACATCAGGGTATTGGGATGGATTTAAAGACGATAAGGGTCAGCCATTTTATGTTTTTGGCTAGGCTTAGAAATATTGAAGTTCTTACACTTACTACTTGCAAGATTAAGTGCCTCTGTGGGGCACATATGTTAACTCTGTTTGTGACTTGAATGAAATTTAGGGTTGATTTATTTAACAAAGAAATGTGATTGTCGAAATTTTTTATTTATATAATTAGATTGAAAGAGAAACCAGATTGACAAGAACTCTTTTCCCTGGGACATTTTTCAAGATAAAAGGATTGAGCTTTGTATTGTAAACATACAATTCACTTGGCACCTCTAAGATAGACATCCAAGACATTTTCTTAGCTGTGAAGATTTTGTTTTAAGCATTTCATTAATTCAAGAAGAAAAAGAACGAAAGAAAAAAAAAAATGTGTAGGATTGTCTCTCGTTTGGTGAGCAAGTTCTTGTGACCAAGACGAAATTTTTTGTGGCTAGTAGAATTTGATCTTCCTTGGTTCTAGATTCACCTTAAGCTTAAAGTATACCTGAAATTGAGGCCAATTTTTTACTCATGGCTTGTCTATATATGCTTGATAGGTCTCTTACCACTTAAGTTTTGTTGACCTCTAACATGACTAGTTGCATTACTGAAGTCAACACTATCATTTTTTTTTTTTTTGTAGTGATCATATAAAGGAAAAAATAAGCTCATCACTTCGACGTGTTTGGCAAGAGCGTTTGAAATTGAAACAGTTAAGGGAAAGGTTCATTTGGTCCTGGGCAGAAAGTATAGCAAAAGCAGCTAAGAAAGGAGGGGCCGATCAGCAAGAGTTAGAATGGGATAGCTATGATAAGATAAAACAACAAATGGCCCTCCAACAGCTTCGTTGGGTTGTAGACAACAAGGCAAAGGCAAAGCGGATGGCAAAGGCAAGAGCAGAGAAACTCATTCTTTCATGGGCAGAAAGCATAGCAAAAGCGGCTAAGAAAGGGGGGAGTGGCCAACCAGAGTTAGATTGGGATAGTTACAATAAGATAAAACAAGAAATGGTACTCAAACAGCTTCAGTGGGCTGCAGAAAAGGCAAAGGTAAAGGAGACGACAAAGTTAAGAGCAAGGCTTGCTCACAAGAGAAAAGAACAGGAAGAGAAGGCAAGAGCAAGAGGAGAGATTAAGAGAAAGACGAACAGAAAATCAAAGGAAGACAAAGATGACTTGGCAGTTGCCGAAGAGTCAAAACTTAAGCAGAAACTAATAAAGGTAATTGCCCAGGAGACCTCATGGATTTAAACTGTGATTTTCAAGAATAATGTATTTAACCATTTAGGGCCTGTGATATTTACGATTATCATTAAGCTTCTCATGGTTGTGAGTGGATCACTAGGTAAATGAGGGGATTGTTTTAGAACTGGACTAGTAATTGAATGGTAAAAGTGTTGCTTCAACTTCACCTATAATGGCATAATTTAGGGGGACCTGGGACCTGTGCTTACTATTTAGTTTTCTTTTGACCCTTAGAACTATACTGCTTATGTGATTTCTAAATCTGATTGTCAGTTTGTTTGGGTTCCATGCATTGTATTTCTATCTTATTAATCTGATTCTATGTACTTTTCTAGGTTGTTTTGTTTTAATGAACTATTTTCCATCTTATCTTTAGATTCACACAAAGAAATCCATAAATTGTCAAGTTTCTGGTCGGGGGGACTCGGTGGTTTCACATTTTGGAGCTTTGGAGAAATTTGACCTAGAACACATAAAGAGAGAAAAAACACGAAGAGAAGTTTCACTAGCTGATCAGATCCAAGCAGTTAGAAAGAAAAAAGCAGAATCCACAGCTAGAGAAGTTCTCTCAGCATCATCCTCTGAATACTGATCCAATGAAGAATATAGGTTTCCACTGTTTTCACAAACAGTAGACCCATTGCATGGAAGACAAGGTGACCACTCTTTCTAATTTTGATCACTTGTTTCTGTTATAGAGCTGTACTTTGTTCGGTTCTTGATGGTTATTACTTAGAAAAATAGTGGAATCTCACAATATCCACTCCTATTTTAAGTAGTTTTAAGATCTTGATTCTCAATTTTTCTCCAATGCATCAATGTCAATTTGTTGTCTTAACCCTTGTTCAATTCTTTTTTCCCAAATAAAGAATAAATCAATATTCTTCTCTCTTTATTGTTTTGTTTCCATGTACTCATGTTAGAATGGTGGCAAGAGGTCAATTGGGCTGAAAACATTGTGAGGTCAGGTTTGCAGTTGAGACTGAAGTCAATTTCTGTTTGTATAATGGAAAACAAATTAGGTGATATTTGAAGCAGTTAAAAAAATAACCTTTTGAAAAAATTTTAAAAAAAAAAAAAAAAATACCAAAAAGAGGTGGCTCTATTCGTATTAGCCTCCTTAATTTATTTTTAAATGCTTATTTTTTATTTTATTTTTTACTAACTTCCAAGTGTGTTTTGGAGAGAAAAGTGTCTGTAAATGAAAATATGATGGTAGTCCATGTTGGGATATAATTTTGATGATGCAAAAATTATTGTAAAAACAAAATATATCAATCCGGAAATTAACAATAAGATTAATAAAATGTAAGAGATATAAAGTAAAGTATAAAAATATCTCACAATGTTATAAAATTGTGTAAGAGCATTGTCCTTGAAGGTTGATTCGTGTATCTTGAAGTATTTAAATTTGTGCAATCAAATTCCTTAAACATGCAACCTCCTATTCTTAGGATTATACTATAGTGGATACTTTCATTAATGACACACTTCCAAAACTGACGGCTAACTTATTTCCTTTGTGAGATAATTTTCAAAATTTATTTAAGCAATAGAGGAAAGTGAAATCTTCTCACGTGCTCTTTGGTGGAATTTTATAAAAGAGTGTTAGCTTACAGAATAAGCTAACATCCAACAGTCACAAAGAGGTCTAATCACCAACAGTTTTAACGTGTAAGAGTGTAAAAGGTTAGTGTGAAATATGGGGTTGAAATAACGGACATTTAATAATCGCTCTAATTATTAACTGTTTAACCGTTTTTGAAGACGGTTAAAAAAAGTCGCTAACTGCATATATATATATATATATATATATATGAAACAATGTCGTATGTAGTAAAGTATTACCGTAGAAATGACATTATTTTAGTTTTTTTCTTCTCTTTTTTTTCTTTTCTTTAAAAAATAAATTAAATTAAATTAACGATGCTAACCCTGCAGTTATTAAATAACCACTAACCGCATTTTCACCCTTGGTGGAAAAGGTCAAAAGACTTTAGTGTCCCAATGACTATTGCCAACTAAACGAAGTTTAATTTTTTTTAAAATAATTAATCAGATATTGTGACTTGTTCCAACTTCCAAGACAATAAATGGTTTGATGAAAATAAAATAAAGACAAATAAAAAGTATTTGAAATGCACTCACAATTTCAAGGGGCCAAAGTGTATTTTTTCCTTACATAAAACTAACTATGTAAAATAATTATTATTTGTTGAAAGACATGCAATAAAATGGGAATGTAATAATATCTCCTTCTTTTTTCAAACGAAGCAAATACCTTTCACCAGTGTTTTCTGTCCATTCAATCTGGAATCATCAGATTTGTGGAATGTAACATTTATCCGAAGTTACTTGTGTCTGTTTTAAAAATTTCAAAATCATTCAAGATTTTTGGGGTTTTTCGAAATATATCCGTATAATTGGGTTTTCTATAAGTATTTTATGTTCATATATTGCAATATTGAATCATTAATAGTAAAATATAGTCGTACTCTTCTGTGGACATAAGCACCTTATTGAACCACGAAAATCCGTGTCTCGATTTCTTCTTGATTTATATTTTTTATTTTATATTATTCATCATTATTGTGCACGATAACAACAAAATAAAAAAGAGCTGGCAGTTTAGGTAGTTGAAAATATTATAGGTGTTACCGATACCTGTTTACACTGTAAGAAATTAGAAACATTACAAGAAGGATTGACAGGTGGCTATGTTGTTGGTGTTACCATTCGGTACAACTGCCTGCCTGCCAAGGATGAAGGTTAGAAATTTGACAAAAGGGGCTCAAAACTTCTTTTGGGCCTTTAATAGATTGTGGAGAATTTTTGGGCGACCAGTAATGCTAAACACGTCATCATTTATTGTAAATGTGACAGTGTTCATCAACTCTTATTTTTATTTTTTATTTTTAAATAAAAATTGATTCAAAGATTGATGAGTATCGTCACATTAACTCATCTACTTAGTTGAGAGGACAATGTAGTACTTTCATTCTTTTTTAGCAATTGCCCATTCAAACTCCATTATTATTATTATTATTATTATTATTATTATTATTATTATTTTGTCTCTAAGTGATTCATTCAAACTACTTTGTTCAATGTAAAGAAGATTACGATCACTTACGCACTACGATTTTTTATGGGATTTATCCTTGTTTCTATTGCAACTTGCAAACAAATTTCTTATACTCTTTTTACCTTTAAAACTGCTTTACGTGGCTCTTTTGAGAGGATTGAGATATTTATTTGGCATATTTCCTACTTTATTATATTTACTAGCACTGTTATTTTTCGAGTTTGGACTGTTATAGGGGAGCCCACCCCTTTTCGGTTTTTGATCACTTGTACCTCTTTCCCAATTTGCTTAGAAATTTAAAAAAACAAAAAAAAATGCACTCATAGAGAAAATTTTTAGAGTAAAGTCCATTTAACCCCCCTCAAACTATCACCCCATTGACGATTTACCTCTCAAACTATCAATTACGACAATTTACCCCTAAACTACCAAAACAATGACAATGTACCTCCAGTTTTTTTTTAAATGACGAAATTACCCTTACTAAAATTAAAACAAAAATATTAAAATTTATTTATTTTTTTTCAAATTTTTAAAGGTATTTTTGTCTTATTAAAAATTTTATAGGAGTAATTTCGTCATTTTTCTAGTATTGGGGTACATTGTCATTGTTTTGGTAGTTTGAAGGGTAAATTATCGCAATTGATAATTTGAATGGTAAATTGTCATTAGACTGATAGTTTGAGGGGGTTAAGAGCACTTTACACAAAATTTTAGCCCTTAGTAATTTTTTAATCCACAATGAAGTAGCCATATGTCATTTTTATCTAAAATGGCTAATTAATTTTGTAAAATACCAGAAAAAAATATGCAAATTAGGTATTTTTGAACATTTGTGAACAAAATCTCGCTACATGGAGCGGTTACTGTTTACACATGAATTTAATTTTATATTATTTCTCTCTCTTTTTCCAAAACTTATTCCCACCTTTTATTTAGGGGTTTGCTAAGGGTTCTCCCCGTAGTGTTCTCCTGGCATTCTCTCAGTCTTACGTAAAACATGATTTAAGAAAAAATAAAATTGTAATGCCCTTTTTTTGCTAACAGATTAATTTTTATGAGTTAATAGTTAGGTTCTAATGCTTTAAAACTTGTTTTTGGATTCAAAACTAAAACTTATAGGTGGAAGGTTAAACCTTTAGGAATGATATCACCAAAAATAAATTTGATCATCCTAAATTTGATGCTAATGCCACACAAATTTGGTGCTAATGCCTAAAAAAACCGATGGTGGAAGCCACTATAATTTTATTTTTTTTCTTAAATCATGTTTTACGTAAGATTGGGAGAATACCAGGAGAACCTACGGGGAGAACCCCTAGCATTTTTCTTTTATTTAATCTCTCCCGCTGTATCTCTCACTCTCTCTCGGTTGCTTTAAGCTTTAGTTTTCTTTCTTTTCCACTATTTTCTCAACAACCAAAGAAATTTGTTGCTAAATTTTCGTCAACATATAATTTCCTTGGTGGTTGAAATGCTGAATTAGATCTGTCGAGCTGCTAAATAACTGTTTATTATGTTAGATTAATTTATTTATTTATTTGTGAATTGTGATGGTGTTGATATAATGGTTTACCATGTTTTTTTATTTTTATTTTTTGACATGTTCGCACAAGAGGGGAGAGGGAGATTCGAACTAATGACTTCCGCTTCATTAGACGTGGTTTTACCCGATTGAACTACCTCTTGGAAACTAATGGTTTACCATGTTAAGTATACATATGAATTAATGGTTTTTATTTTATATCATGTTTTTGGTTTTACGGTTGGTGGTGTCACTGTGTCTGTCTGATCTAGAATGCTTTTTAGTTTCGTTATTTCTTTCAAGTTAATGACATATTTTGATTATATTTTCTGCTATAGTGAATCGGCCGTTCGAAATATTATGACACTTAAAAAATTATTGTGTTAAAAAAAATTACCAAATATGATTTTTATAAAAGAAATAAAGATATAATCAATAAAGAAAAATTTTAAATGATATAAAGAAATAAATAATTTTTTTTTTTTTTTAAAAAAAAAAAGGCTAATCAAGTGTAAGAGACCTTTAAAAACCTTGGACTAAACTATAAAGTGAATTTTGGATATCCATTTTGCATATAAATTTGCAGAAACCATTGTAAGTGAGCATTCTTGGCGTACTTCCCCACCTATAGCTTTCCTTTATCATTTCCATTTTAATAAGCACAATGATCGCTACATAGCTTTCCTTTACCATTTTCATTTTAATAAGCACAATGATCGCTACAGTGTATAACCTTATACATTGGATTGCACTATAGCGATCCTAATGTTTAGAGATGATATAGAAACTTTGTTGTGTGTGACTTTTTATAACTTTTTTGACCTTTTTCTTAAACTTAAAAGAGTAATGTTATAAGGCTTCTTATAGTCATCTTAGAGTCATCCTAAATGTGATATGACTTTTAAAATTATCGTTAAATTTGAGATGCAATTTATTGATTTTTGATCTATTGGTGATTTTAAAAACCATATCACATTTAGGATAACTCTAAGAAGACTTATAGCATTACTCAACTTAAAGAGGGAACCATATATAGGGGATTAAAATCTTAAATTCAAGGGAAAAGAGAGCTTCTACTTGCTAAAAACGCTAATACATCAACCACCAAACTGAATGCCTCTGGACTAATAAGTACTAACAAAATCATTTCAATAATATTTATTTACTCCACCAGTTGTAAGAAGCAACACCGATTCCAGGAGGATGAGAACTACGTGTCTAATAGAACATACAAAGCGCTGCAAGGCAGAACATAAGAAAATTACACGTTTTTATCAAGATACCCTACTATTCTTCCATCTCCCATTCATCTCCTTTTCAAATCCACCATTCAAAAACTCACTGTAGATTTGAAAAAAATATATATATAAGGATGAAGATGAAAAGATGGCATTTCTGTCAGAGTAAATTGTAGTTCTTACTGCTTAGAGCCTTAATGCCTGATCACCAAATAAGACACACCCATACATTAAGCAATACAGAAAGAACATTTTCCAGTGAAATGGAGAGACAGAGAGAGAGAAGCCATTACACCATATAAAGGCAGAGCAGCACAAACAAGACGGATCAGAATCACCCAAAGGAACTAAAGGCAACGCCAAATGAATGAAATTGCAATCCAAAGCCCGTTTTATGTCAACCTTACAAGAACCTAAAAGGTTATCAAAACATAATGTAATGCATAGGATCTACCTTCGAGATTGTAATAATATTTCAATTGAACAACCCACCGGGTATTTGAGCAGCAGTGTGCCAAGGACATAAAACTAATACTGTCTAGTATCTTCAAAATCGATGAACATTATAACATAACCCCTGACAACATCCGAAGCCTTCTTACTTATCTACAGCATGCCTACAAGAATAAGCTTGAGGGCGTGGGCATCTCTCTTCTGGGCATATTACAATCTTAGTAACGGTTTCCACCAGGCCCCACGTTCCTGTTCGGAGGGTAGCTATTCTGGTATTCTGTGTTAGGCGTGTTATCAGACCATGCTGGATTCGGCGGCCATCCTCCCGTGTTGTTCGGCGGCATCCCTCCCACATTTGGAGGTGGCGGCATACCTCCCATGTTTGGCGGCATTCCCCCCATATTATTAGGAGGCACTCCATAGTTGTTGGGAGGCGTATAGTTATTGGGCGCCATGTAGTTGGGTGGCATGTTGTTTGGTGGAATCCCATTATAGTTGTTGCCACCCATATTGTTATTGGGTGGCATCCTCCCCGTATTGTTGTTCGAGGGTACTCCGGACATGTTGGGAGGTGCTCCAGCCATATTGTGCCCAGGATTCTGCATAGTCTGATTAGGCATAGGAGACCTATTTTGAAGATCAGGCGGTCCAGCCATATTGGGCCCAGGATTCTGCATAGTCTGATTAGGCATTGGAGGCCTATTTTGGAAATCTCGGTTCTGAGTGTTTTCCCTCCTCCTCTCAAAATTTCTTGATCTATCAAAATTACGAGGTCTATCATTGCGCCTATTTCTCTCGTTCGCTCGAGCATTGTTTCTTATCCATTCCTCATGGTACTTCGCTTCATAAGGAACTGCTTCCCCATTAATGAAGGGTTCACCTGCATAAAAGCAAAGGAAATATCAGAAGCAGAAAACCATGTACACTTTCATGCTTAACAGAATATTTTCAAGAACCATTCACAGTACTCTCTTTCTTATTGTGTTCTACTAGCCAAACTCCAAGGATCCAACTATCTCAATTCCAATACATCGATACAGGTAGCACCTAATCCCTTAAGATGGTAGTCAGCAACTACAAAATGTTTTACATCATCATGTGATCTTCAACAACACATGGTCAGCATTCAAAAGACAATGAAGAAAAATTTAGATCCTGAAAACTGAACAGAAGTACAATTGATTCTCTGAATAAAGAAAAAAAAATGAACTTACAATGGATAGAGTTCTCCAAACTAAGTTGGAGGAACTTCTTCCAACCCAATCTATAAAAATGACATATGTCCTTTTTTTTTTTATTACCATGTTAAATGCACATGAGTTTTTAGTAAGATTAATTCCAACTTTGTCTCTGCTTTAAAAAAACATGTGCATCTCACATGTTAATAAAAAAAAAGACACATCATTTTTATAGATTGAATTGAAGGAAATTCCTCCAACCCAATTTGGAAGAAAACTCTGTCCACTTACAATAATTACCTTTGATTCCTTCAAATTCAATAAACAAGAAATTATGACTCAAAATATTACACTACATAACATAGATGACTTTCTTTTAGTAGATTCCAAATTCTACGTGATCAAATACATGTACCCTTACCTCCATAATCTTTGTTCTTAACATCCAAATACGAATCAGGAAGAACCCATCTGACACCAGGCACTTCTGAAACATTAAAAAAAATCCATGAAAATTTCCTAGTACCAAACATATTAATGAATATTAACTCTTATAAAGCAACAACAGAAACAGAGAAGTTTAAAGAAGATCAACCTTTGAGCTTGTATGACAGCTCTTCAGACACAAGAGCCCCAAATGCATAGTAGCATTTAGTAGAAACTGAGTAGATCTTCATCTTTGCTTCGTCCTCACTGTAAGACACATACAAAATACAACAAAGAACTTATACAAACTAGATACATGTGAACACACGTGATGTGTAGCATAGACTTTTCGGAAGCGCACACATGATACATAGCATAGCCATCCAACATTGAAAATGCCAATAACAATCCACCTTCAAATAGGAAAAACCAAGTCACACTTTAAAGGGAGGGCATTTGAACCAACCTGAAAGTATAATTTATTCCACCTAAATTATCTCAAAGATTATGAACACTTTCCACCAAACTCAAAGCAAAAAAAGATCATGATTGCATATTTACTTATGACATAATCCATATATGTAGTTCTTATACTGGAAAAGAAATCCCACTGAGCTAATAGTAAACAGAGAGCCACCAATAAATGTATGGAAAGAAATCTATCAAAGCCAAATTCGCCAGCAAAATGAGAGTGGTAACACTTTCCACCATATCTAATGAGCACTCCCTCTCAGAACCCAGAACACCAAAAAACCTCATTTTTCCCCTTCCAAGTCATTTTCTCGACAGCCAAACGCACATACATGTAAAACGACCACATTCATATAATTATATCGAGGATTTAAACAAGATAATGAATATAAACCAATATTTTCAACTCAACAGAACCTAAAATCACATTAAGAGAACGATGGAAGAAAAAAAAGGTGGATGCTTTAAATTAATCCGGGTTCAATTTCTGTCATTTTCCGTAAATTTTGAGACAAGATAAAATAAAAACGAGAGATGGAAAAGCACATTACCTTCCAATAACCTTAGCTAGGGTTTTGATGTAGCTGTCAATAATCTCATCCCTAGTGGGATTGCCCTCGGGCTTCTCGACAACGACGAGCCAGTGCTCGAAATCGCAACCGTCGAGCAAGATCGTCTCCTTGGGTGGCCGGTTCGACCAGTTGGGGTTCGGATCATTGAGCGACGACGTTGTCGAGCGCGTCGCAAACCCTCTCACCGGAGCCGAGGTAGAGACACGGCGGAGGGCCACGCCGGCAGCGACAAGGGGGCGGAGGAGAGAGAGGGAGGAGATAGCGGAGCGAGAGGCGGCGGATGCAGCGTTGGAGGTGGCTAAAGAGCGGGAGAAAAAGGAGGCTAGGGTTAGGGTTTTTGGGAGAGAGCGAGAGAGAGTGTGTATCGCCATGGCTGTTGCGCAGAGAGATGTTTCCCAGAGGCGGAAAAACCCTAGAGAGAAGGGCGTCTGCGAGTTGGGAAAATAAGGGTTTTGGGGGTTTTATTTGTAGTGGATATTTGGACGTTGGGAAAATGCCCTTGGGCTTTGGGGAAATGGCAAAAATATCGTCCCAGTTTTTTGGGTTTTTCTTTTGAAGCAAATAGAAAACAAAAAATAAAAACCAAATTAGTGTATATAATTTTACCAAGTAAACCATAGATTTATAATTGTCCTCCAATATATTAAAAATAAAATAATAATAAAAGTGATCTACTGTTTTTAAGGGTCAATTTGGATTTTAAGCCAAATCATAAAAAATATATTATTTAAAAGTATAGTCTTTTAAAAAGTTTTTTAAAACATAGAAAAATATACGTTTTGAAGATGTATGTAAGGGAGTATGTTTTTTTAAAAAAATACGATTTTAAAAATTAAATTACAATTTTTCTAAACACTTAGCTGCGCTTTTTAAATCGCATGTTTTAAAAATTACATGTTTTGCAATCGCAAACCTAAATGGATAGAGTACATTAAATTATTACATGTCTAATACCTTAGGTAATTCTAGCTTGGGTCAATTTTTTTTATTTTTTTTATGAATAAATGCTAAATTGGTTGATGTAGTTTGGAGTTTTGACAAAATAGATGCATGAGATTTAAAAAATAACTAAACACTCTTTTTGACAAGAGAAATGTTAGGTATTCTTTTAGTGTCCTTTTAATTATGATGTGACTTTTAAAATTACCCTTGAATAAGGGTTCTTCTAGTGTTCTCCTAGTGTTCTCTTGATGTTCTCTCAATTGTGATGTGACTTTTAAAATCACAAATAGATGCATGAGGTTTAAAAAATAACTAAACACTCTTTAGAGCATTCATATTAGTTTATGTATATTTTTATGCAAAATAGCTAATCAAAATCCACTTTATTAGTTTAGCTAATAAGTTTTAAAAGACACCATATATTTGATTATCTTTTTTTTATATCATTTAAATATTATTTATTTGTTTTTTTCCTTTTTTTATAAGAATTGTATTTTTCCTAAAGATCTTTTTTTTTTTTTTTTTTTTTTTTTTTTGACATTTCCACACAAGATAGGGAGGGATGAGGTATTCGAACTAGTAACCTCCACTTAGTAAGGCATGATTCTTAGCCGATTGAGCTTCCTCTTGAGAACCCTATTTTTCAACTTTTGAGAAAAAAGAGATGTGAAAAGAAAAATAGTATGAGAACATTTTGGAAAAAAAGAGACATGGAGAGAAATAATATATTAGAGAATCTCCAGCAGTAATAGCTATTATAACTAGTCAAAAAGTAGAATTCTTTATTTTAGCTACCCATTTTTTAATGCTAACTCCAACAGATTCTCTATTCTATTAGCTACTTGCTTTAAAATATTATTTCACTTTTTTATTATATTATTGCCAATACTTAATTAAAAGGAAAAAGTAATATTAAAAATAATATTATATTGTATTAAAATTCAATCTAATGTATTACGGTGAATAGCTATTTGATTTAGCTATTTTGGCCATTTTTTCCCCCAACAGAATAGCTTAGGATACCTTAACTGCTACAGTGAATAACTATTATTCTATTAGCTACTTGCTTTAAAATATTATTTCTCATTTTTTATTATATTATTGCCAATACTTAATTAAAGGGAAAAAGTAATATTAAAAATAATAGGGAAAATATATAATAACTCCTTGGGTCTGCCTTCCGAAATTTTAAAATACTTAGGTTTTTTTTTTCGAAAATTTACTCCCTGGGTGGAAGGAAACTGGAATAAAATCCTTGCCGTCACACTTTTGGTAACGGCCGTTAACGGATCCAAAACGCACCGTTTTGATCAATTAAAATATTAATTTTTAAAAATTTAATTTTACATTTTTTAATCTAAAAATTTAAAAAAAAAAAAAAAAAAAAGGAAGAAGAAGAGAAGCTGGTGGCCGATCCACCCATAGGGGTGGCTGGCCACCTCCTAGGCCATGGGGGTGGCTCGGCCACCACCAGACCTGTCTCTTATACACATCTAGATGTGTATAAGAGACAGCTCAAAAGCCACGTAACATAAGAATTATAGCAGATTGTCACCTGCTCACTCTCATCTATTCACTTGGCAAAGTAATCAAGGAGCAGGACGATAATGTATTCTGTCAGCTCTGTTATAAAAAGCTTAGCCTCAAGTAGTCAAGTATACGTGTTATTATTGTCAACAATGCAATTTCGTAGCCCACTTGAAATGTGCACACAATAATCGGATTGAAGCAAGTAGTGATACCATAGAGGAGGAGGGTATCGACTTTGAAGAGAATGAATGATGTGGTGATTTCGTGACCGAAATAATCAATAATAAAATACCACTCGCAATA
>CM017328.1:10230524-10338607 GCA_006937295.1 Carpinus fangiana | reverse complement strand
TTTTTTTTTTTTTTTTAATTTTTAGATTAAAAAATTTAAAATTAAAATTTTAAAAATTAATATTTTAATTGATCAAAACGGTGCGTTTTGGGTCCAAAACGGTGCGTTTTGGATCCGTTAACGGCGGTTACCAAAAGTGTGACGGCAGGGATTTTATTCCAGTTTCCTTCCACCCAGGGAGTAAATTTTCGAAAAAAAAAACCTAAGTATTTTAAAATTTCAGAAGACAGACCCAAGGAGTTATTATATATTTTCCCAAAATAATATTATATTGTATTAAAATTCAATCTAATGTACTACAGTGAATAGCTATTTGATTTAGCTATTTTGGCCATTTTTTTCCCCAACAGAATAGCTTAGGATACCTTAACTGCTACAGTGAATAGTTACATAGCTAAATATAGTTATTTTCCCAATTTTAGCTACACTGTTGGAGATGCTCTTAATGAGATAGATATGTGAATAGTACGAGCTACATGTAACGGTGCACTGTTCACAACTACAACAAGAATGTATTTTGCATTTGAAATGCATAATCCAATATAGATATTTTTTAGTACTTTGCTTATCTATTTTAGATAAAAGTAAAAAATGACCAAGTCAATGTGAGTGCTCTTATGTAAGCTAAAAAGACAAGTTGTAATGACTCAAATTATTAACTAGGCGTAAGTAGCTTAGTTGGAAAAATTAATTTGGGCTTTGGGTCACTAAGGACGCTAAAGGGGTAATTTGGACTTTTGGGTGGACGTACGCTTGGTCTGGCGGACTTACAATGCTATTTGTAGTGCGGACGTACAGTGGGGGACCACCGGACGTATGCTCTGCAAATCGTATAGGCGGACGTACGTGGGACCATCGGATGTACGCTACTTTTTAAATACCCTTTGGTTAATACCTAGACGTACGAGGCAGCCATGAAACCATTGGGCAAGAACCACCGAACGTACGCCCCTTGATCGGACGTCCGCTGCTTTTCTGAGCCTATAAATACCACCATACCCCTTTCGTGTTTTACACAACTTTAGACACTCTCAGGCTGCCAGAGTGTTCTTAGAGCGTTTTCATAGTGTTTTGAGTGTGTTGTAAGCGTGTGTGTGTGTGAGACGTTTGTGAGTTTCAGAACGTTCGTGAGGCGGAACTCTTGCGGTTTTGTTTCAAGAAGTTAATGTTCGATCCATAGCTTTTAATTACATCATTATACTGCTCGTTTTATGTTTAGTTGTAGTTGTTAGCTTAGTTGTGCTTTTAAAACCCATTTGGGTTAGGGTTTTCATTAACTTAGCGTTGTTACGTTGCATGGAGGTTGCAAACTAGACTAGAAGGCTTTAGGGTATTCCTAGTAGCCCTAAGAGTCAGATAATAGGCGGACTGTGGAGAGAAAATAAGGTTCTCCCTGAGGACCTATACAGCAGACGTACGGTATCATGACCGGACGTACGGCTTGTCGTTATACGGCGGACGTACGGTCAGTGTGTGATAGGGAAACCCTATTTTCACTAACCGTCCCATAGCTCATGTTTTCCTTACTTTATAGTTATTTAGTAGAATTATAACTAATAAAAGGTTTTCCACATATTTGGAGAACCCGAATCTTTTGAAGTATTCAGAGACGCGTATAGGTCCAGGTGAGTTTTAACTCACATAATGCTCATTGCTATTTTCCCATGCACTGCACATCTATTTTGTGTATCAAGAAAACATGCATATTTTACAACTCTCACAGTTTGTACTTATTGCACATGAACTCTGTCATTTTGAGAAAAACATTGTGCTAAACATGTTAACCAAGTGAGACTTATAAAATGACATGTATGTAAAATACAGACAAGATAATTACATCGTATGACATAGTACACCGGTACGTGCGATAGTAATAGCCATGGGCTTACTATACATATTAGCTTTATGGTCAAATAGTTGTGTTATACGAGGCTTTGGATCCATTGGTTTCGTGACTTTGATGCAACCATTCCCAATGGTTCGGTCACTACAGGACGGACCCGATCATGCCACTAATGTTATGTACAGTATGTTGTACAATGGTTGGGGCACTGGCATTGTATTGTAGGTCCCTCGGGACAGTGTCAACCCTGCTGAGAATGTGTAATATCTCGAGTAGACCATACTGTTGAACTATGACCGTTGTTTACATCATATGCATATATCATTACTATACATATATCACGCATTAATAAGCTGTTATGATAGAACTGTTTTTACTTATTAAACATCTGAGTTCATTACTAAAACTGGCATGGGTATTATCTGCGTTAAAAGTCACTAAGTCTTAGACTTACCCTCCTTTATTTTATGTCTTTCCCAATCATTACGAATAATTGTGCGATTTAGCTACACTAGACGAAGATGTTGTCGAAGACTACTTGGGTGATTGCTCAGGACTTGATACAGGTGATCTTTAAGAATATGGATCCCGTTTGGCTTAGGAAGATGTGGGAAGACGGAAGATCTGCCCGTGCAGACATGATAGAGATTTTGATTTCACTAGCTTTGTTGAAACTTAAGTCTAAGCTTTAATCTGTGGATCTCTTATGAACAATGTTGTAATATCTTATTTTGGGGATGTATCTATTCTCTTGTTGACGGTCTGATGACCAGTACATTTGGTGACTATTTATGATATCGATGATGTACTATTTTATCTCTGGTATTGTTGTATAATGTTTCATTTACTACAGCTTAATCTCATAGTCTTGGTAAAGTTTTTCGCTGCAGTTTTCTCGTTATGACGAGAAAAGTGATTTTTTGGAGGTCGTGTCTTGGAGGGACATGGCTGGAATGGCACACCGTGAGATTAATTACTAGTTAATTATATTCCCATCGAGGGGGCGTCACACAAGTAGTAAATGTTATTGAAAAGTTGATAAAATCTATTAATGTGCCAAATCAAACACAATTATATTGTGACACATGTCATTTATAAATAAAAAGTTAAAAAATACATTAAAAAACCAAATGTAAAAAACCAAATGGTTAAATGCAATTTTGGTACATGTGGTTAGGCTCAAAATCAAACTGACTCGGTTTCAAAAACTATCACAGCTGGTACCTGTGATTACTGAAAATACACATTTGGTACTTCTGTCAATTTTCCATCCAAATATTTAAGGGATGAATCTCCACGTTAGCACAAGCAAAATAATAACACATATCCCGAATGCCACGTATTGATGCAACATATGCTTAAAAATAATAAAATAATAGCAATTAAAATAATTTATTATTTAAGCGGTCCCTTAAATATTTGAATGGAAAATTGACAGAAGTACCAAATGTGTATTTTCACAGGTAATGGTTGTGATACTTTTTGAAATCGAGAGGTCTGTTTGATTTTGGGCCTAACCACATGTACTAAAATTACATTTAACCCAAAATAAAAAAGACCGGTGCACCTAACTCACAGTCTATCTATGAAGTATAAAAGACGAGTGACAACTTTTATATTTGTATTTCGGGACTTCAATCAACACAGTAACCCTTGGTCGTAAGTCAAGACTCAAGACGCCACTTTAATTTATTTGCTTGTTGGTTAATCGAAGCTATGTCGCATCAATTTAATATTTTGCCTCAAAATCAATGTCATTTTCTTTATAGTCTCGGTGGGTAGTTTAATCAGCTAAAAACCATATTTCATAAAGCAGAAGCCACTATTTCCTTACCCTTGTGCGACATGCCAATATATATTATTTTTATTTTTCTTTTAGTGCTCGTTTAGTCTGCAGAATGCGTATTTTATTAAGAATGAGAATAATTATTGCCGGGAATAAAAGAGAATCGAATGGAATAACTACTTATATTCCTTAGTTTGGTAAAAACACACATGCTTTTATTGAAATTTAATCCCCTAAATTACTAAAAGCCCTATGCTATTTATTATTTTTTTTCAACTTATATATAAAATAAAAGAAAATAAAGTGGGTGGCTGCAACGGCCCTTAGGGCAGGGTGGCCACCCGCCACCCTAGAGGAGCTTCAGGGTGGTGTGGCCACCCCTGAAGCAAATCTGGGGTGGTCGTAGCCACCCCAAAATGAAACAAGGGTTGTGCGGCCATCCTCAAACTCTTCTGTGGGTGGCCAACCACCCCAATGGATGGTGTGGCCATCCACTTAATTTTTCATGTTTTATTTTTTAAAAGTTTAAAATAAAGTAAAAAAAATAATATGAGTGTTTTTTAAAAATGTATTTTATTCTTTTAAAAAAAGCTATTCTTATCATTTTTTAGAGGAATAGTTATTCATCAATGTATGAGATTAGTCATTCCCACGGGAATAACTATTCCTAAAAATAAACCCATACTAAATAAAAGAATATAGGAATAGTCATTCCACTCTAAGAATCTATTCCTCAAACTAAACGGGCCTTAGTCTATGTTAGTGTATATGTGGGGCTTGTCCCACATTGGTAAGATTGGGAGCCAAGGCTCATCTCTCCCTCCTATATAAGGAGGCTATTGTATCCATTCTATATTATCACAATATAATACAATGTAGTCCATTGTTGGCTTCCTCTCTCTCTCTTCTCTCTCCTTTCTTTCGTTCTCCATAATATATTCATAATATATTTAACATGGTATCAGAGCCACCTTCTTGTGGCCGCCAATAAATGTCAATGACGTTTTTCGGTGCTCCTACTGGCGACCTTCTAGTCGTCGGCGCACCAAGCGGTATTCCCGCTCCTTTTCCGGCGCTCCCTCCGGCAGCCGCCCATCTATGGCCGACCGCGCCGTCAGTTCCTCCGGCAACTTCTGCCCGAGCCTATTGCGCCGCCACCGACACCCCTCTCGGCCAAAAGAACCACCAAAAGTGGTGTCTCGGCCCCGGATCGGTGGATCTGTGCAATTTCAGCCCATTCCGGCGTTGCACACTCTCCATGCTCCTCCCCAAACCACAGATCAGACGCTCCGAGTCCAGATACGTAGAGATCACCTCCGTCCAAGCTTCCACGAGCCTACACGCGCGTCCAGAAGGATCTGCTAGTTTGCAAACGCGCCTCACAAGCTCCCACTCGCCGCCATGGTGTGTGCACGCTCCTCCACGTGCTAGTAGCATCTCCCACGCGCTCCCACGCGCCCTAGCACATTCTGGCGTGTGAAATTCACGCACCCACGGGCTCCCACGCGCCCTAGACCTTCTGGCGCGTGAATTTCATGCTACCACGCGCTTACTGGCCCGTGACATGCACGCGCTTCATGCAGCCATCAGGCTTTTGCGCGCTTCATGCAGCCATCAGTAAATGCCCGACGCGCTTACTGACACGTGAGATGCACGCGCCCTTTCAGCCATCACACTTTGGCGTGTGCACTACACGCGCCAGACGTTCCTCATCACTCTCCAGCTTCCACGTGTCCTCCAGAGAGCCGCCACGTCAGCCTTAGCCTCTGCCACGTGTCAAGTTCCAAAAAAAAAAAAAAGGAGTCAAATATGATCCGGATCCAATATTTTCGACCCAATCCAACAGGTTAGAACCGGATCTTCTCAAGTGGGTCAGACCTTCAATCGATCCAGGGGTTTCGATCTTTTAGGCCCATTTAAACCGGCCCATTCAAATCGGGTTTAAAGCAGATCCAAAACCATTGACCCGGTCCAATGGGTTAGACCCAGATCCACCAATTTGGCAATCCAATCCGTCAACTCGACCAAGCAGGTCTCATTTCGGTTCGGATCCTCGACCCGGTTCATATTATTGTTGGGTCAACCATATTAAATGGTCCATGGGTTATGGCCAAATTTTGGCCCATTTAACCGGCCCAATTAGCCTATAAGGCTCTCAATACAAGTTTCAAGCCCAATGGTTTGGGTCCAGCAGCCACCTCCAGCCATCTCCAGTCACCAACTGCCACTGCCAGCCGCCGTCCACCTCCACCGGCCGCCCAACTTCGGCCACCTTCGACAACTTTTTCGGTGGACTTTCAAAAAAAAAAAAAAAAAAGTTTTTTTATTTTTTTTTTATTTTTATAATATATGTTTTTATTCATGCTTTTGTTTTCCAACCTCAATGTTTAAGCACATTGAGTTTGAGGGGGGATGTTAGTGTATATGTGGGGCTTGTCCCACATTGGTAAGATTGGGAGCCAAGGCTCATCTCTCCCTCCTATATAAGGAGGCTATTGTATCCATTCTAAATAATCACAATATAATACAATGTAGTCCATTGTTGGCTTCCTCTCTCTCTCTCTTCTCTCTCCTTTCTTCCGTTCTCCATAATATATTCATAATATATTTAACAGTCTATATGAATTTGTAAGGTTTTCGGCAAAGCATTCTCATTTTTTTAAAAAAAAAATTAAAAATAGTAATAAAAATTTATTGATGTGATATAAATGTGAAAAAGTTTTGAACTTTATTCGAAAAAAAAAAAAGGAAAAAAAATTGTTTAATAATGTGAGAAAAGAAGTTTGACTTCTTTTTTTTATTAAAAAAGAAAAAGAAATTGCCAATCGGACTAGGTCTACCTCCGACCTCATAGAATATTAGGCTCATCCAAGTGTACAGAACCTTCAATAAACTACCCGCCTGACACCAACAAAAGGGAGTTTATAGTCTTTATACCAAAGGTGCGTCACAACCCAGAACTTCAATTAGAACATTATCTACTCACAAGTCACTTATAATAATCGCTTTTAGTTATGCTTCTAGTTGCATTTATTTAAGTTTCTAGGGCAGGCCATCCCAGAAGATACCTTTTAATAACATTTTCTTCATTAGGCCATCTTCTATGTCCCGCCTCATTTTGGTCTCATATTTTCATAATTGAAGACGGTTCTAAATTTTACAGGCCCTTAACAGAAGAATGTTACAATCATCATAACGCTTAGTCGCTTATCAAGTTTACAAACGGGCGTGACAATTTACTTCTATTTCCCGCTTCATTTTGGTCTCATATTTTCTTAATTGAGGGCGGTTCTAAATTTTACAGATCCTTAACGGAAGAATGTTATTATAATCATAACGCTTAGTCGCTTATCAAGTTTACAAACTAGCGTGATAGTTTACGTGACACTCACCACGTGATAGTCATTTGTATAAAATATGCATAATCCAATTATTTTTTTCTTTTCAATTTACTAAGCAATTAGTGCGAGTAATTAAGGTACATCCCTACCTATACAGGTCATCTTAGCAGTTTCCAACCTACTTAACTGCCGAGGTGTGAGTTAGGGTGGGAAGGTGGTGAGGCAACCAACACCAACCCTGCTCAGTCAATATTAGGTTCACCAGGTAAAGCTTCCCCTTTTAGCTTTCTTGAAGCACCCTCCAAGCTTTCCAAACCCCACCAAAAAAATGAAATCAAGCCCATGCCCAAGAGCTGTCTGTCTATGCCCCATGCATGTCAATAATATCTGACTTGGTTCTCAAGCTTTTTAACTTGCACGTTTGCAACACCTAGTTTGGTGTGTTAGCTCATCTCCTGTGTCTCTTCTTTACATATTCCATCTTAACACATCACATTTTCACTCTCTCTTTGCCTCTCAATGGAACTGCCTGTGAAGGGGCCAGTTTCTGGTGGCCGGAGAGTTCCATATAGAATAGAAACCAAAAATTTGTCCTACAAATTATGTGGAAGTACTCCAAGGGGAGCTCCTAAATTCATTTTGAGGCATGTAAACTGTGAAGCAAGGCCTGGGGAGATCACAGCCATTGCTGGGCCAAGTGGAGCTGGAAAAACCACACTGCTGGAGACTCTAGCAGGAAAGATTTCGTCACAGAGGAAAGTGTCAGGGAAGGTGTTGGTCAATGATTGGCCTATGGATGCCGAGCTTTTCAGGAGAATATCAGGATATGTCAGCCAAGATGATGCTTTGTTTCCATTACTTACAGTACAAGAAACCCTCATGTATAGTGCTCTGCTAAGGCTAAGGGGTGGGAGAAAAGAGGCTGCCATTAGAGTAAAAGATCTGATGAAGGAGCTTGGGTTGGAGCATGTTGCAGGCTCGATGATCAGTGGAGGATCATCAAATTGTGGCATTTCTGGTGGGGAAAGGCGTCGAGTTTCAATCGGAGTTGATTTGGTTCATGACCCGGCTGTTCTTTTGATCGATGAACCAACTTCTGGATTGGATTCAGCCTCAGCTTTTCATGTGGTGTCGCTGCTCAGATCAATGGTAGTAAATCAAGGTAAGACAATTATTTTAACCATTCACCAACCTGGTTTTCGAATCCTGGAGCTGTTTGATCGCGTTGTTTTGCTTTCAAATGGATTTGTCATGCATAATGGATCATTGAACCTTCTGGAAGAGAGGCTTTGGTTGGCTGGCCATGGCATTCCTCCCCATGTTAATGTGCTTGAATTTGCCATTGATGTCATAGAAAGCTTGGTCATGCAAACTTCAGAAAATAGTGAAGAAAATAGTCAATACTCCAACAATGGAAAAGATAAGCTTCTCTTCTTTCCAAATTCTAGATTTGAGGAGATTTTAATACTAGGACAAAGATTTTGCTGCAACATTTTCAGAACCAAGCAACTCTTTGCCACAAGAGTCATACAAGCCTTGGTAGCCGGATTTGTAATGGGAACCATATTCCTGAATGCTGGCAATGAGCAAGGGAAAGTTGCCTCACAAACTCGAATTGGGTTTTTTGCCTTCAGCCTCACTTTCTTGCTATCTTCCTCAACAGAAGGCCTGCCAATTTTCTTGCAAGAAAGAAGAATTTTGATGAATGAGACTTCAAGAGGAGCATACAGAGTATCTTCTTATGTTATGGCAAACACCCTCATCTTTATTCCTTTCCTTTTGATGGTTGGCCTTCTGTATACAACCCCAGTTTATTGGCTGGTTGGTTTAAGGAAGGAAATCGATGGATTTCTCTACTTTTCTCTGGTGGTTTGGATGGTTCTATTGATGTCCAATTCATTTGTAGCATGTTTCAGTGCTCTGGTGCCAAACTTCATCATGGGCACCTCAGTGATTGCAGGATTAATGGGCTCTTTCTTTCTCTTCTCTGGGTATTTCATATCGAAGGAAAACATACCCAATTACTGGATTTTCATGCATTACTTGAGTTTGTTCAAGTACCCATTTGAGTGTTTTTTGATAAACGAGTATGGTGGAGAGCAAGGGAGGACCAGGTGCTTGACATTTGAGGAAGGACAATGCAATTTGAGTGCAAATTTGTTCCTAAGACAGCAAGGTCTGAAAGAGTCACAGAAGTGGAGCAATTTAGCTGTGATGTTGGGTTTCATCATTGCGTATAGAGTGCTTTGTTTTTTCATTTTATGGTGCAGATGTTACAAAACCAGAGGCTAGATAAACTTCTTTACAGTTTCAGTTCTTTTCTTTTTCCATTCTTTTACTCATTTTTGGCTAAGAGGTAGTCAAAATAATGTATCATCTTATTACACATATATGATTATTATTTGCATAAGGGATCATGCCCAACAATAGTACATGAATCTTTCCCCCCAGAGCGCTAAATTGGGATTCCCTTTTTTTTTTTTTTTTTCCCTCTTCCAGAAAGGCCATTGTGTACATGAAGGTGAGAATAATTTCTTGAATATTTAAGTGCGAAATTGTTCAAACTTTATGAATATTGCTGCAAGCCATTTTCTACGAACTGCTCTGCCCAGTGTTTATACACTAGGGCAGGAGCAAGAATTGTGAGACATATAGAAGAAGTAGGCCAAATCTTAGACTCAGATTATTAAAAAATAAATAAAATAAATAAAAAAGACTATTTATCTTCTGTGCATGAAACTTCCCAAACTAGAGAGGAGGTTGTTGAATGCTCAAAAGCCTCTCCCGTTGTTGAATGCTCAAAAGACTCAGATTATCCCGTTGTCAAAACCATAAAATAACAAATTCAAACGAATTCCCAAAAAACAAAAAAACCAAGGAAAAACTAAACTAATTTTTTTTTTCCTGAGCAAATATTGGAAAAGGGGCACATGAATCAAAACACCAAAAAAATGGTGGGCTATCCAATAATAGACCCAAAATGAAACAATGTTGGAAATACAAATAAATAGTAGGAATGGGTAAAAAATTGACCTGGTCAATAGGGGCCACATATAAAGCACTAAAAGCACTAAAACGCAGGTTGCGGCCGAAAAAATGGGACAACGAGCACAGTGGGCTGGCGCGTTGGAGAGCGGGACTGATGGAAGAAGCTAGATCTAGTTCTTAAAAAACCGGATCTAAAACCTCGACCAGTTTCGATGTGATGGAGGTGGCCAACGCAGAGTAGTGCGGTGGAGAGGGCAAACGGCAGGCGGAGGAGCTCAGGGCGGCAGTGAAGGAAGGGTAGGCGCAGTGTTTGTGGGAGGAAGAGAAACCAAAAAAAAAAAAAAAAAAAACACTACAATGGAGAGAGAAAACACAAGAAGAGAACAAGGTAGGGAAGAAGAACCATCCCTTCTCCCCTAACAGCCGCACAACTGGCGTAAAAAGCCACACCAAGGAGGAAGAAAACTCAACTTAAAGAGTGGGGAGAGCTTCTTTCTACAGGCTGAGTTAAAAAAGAAGTTACAGTTAGGAAAACTAATTGATTACAAAAAGAACTACCCCATTGGCAGTTCCACAGAAAACAAATTGAGGTGTTGTTTGGTAAACACTTTGAAAGTACTATACATGTTTTTGAAAACAAACTTTTAAATGATTTTTGGTCAAACGAGGTCAAGAAGAGAACCTTGAAACCGGGGTCAAACAACATCTCATAAAACGTACTTAATTGCTTCGGTCATATATTGAATTGAAGGTCATGGTAGCAAATGAGGTAGTCACGTTTCCTGATGATGAAGATGAATTATACGGCTTTCCTAACCCTGAAGATGTTGTGTCAGATGTATTCTTCATTTCAGCCTTATATTTCTGGCCTCTACCATCATCATATGTATCCATGAGCTCAGAAAGCAGGCCTGGTTTTGTTATCTCCTTGTCAATTACATGTATTTCACCCAGCAGCATTTTGACAACAGTGGACATGGGTGGTCGGAGCTTTGGCATGTCTTGGGTGCAAAGAAGACTAATCTTTAGAAATCTGGTAGCCTCCTCAACATCGAAATTCTCATTCAATGATGCGTCCACCAATCTCAGCAGTTCTCCCTTCTCATGCAGTACCCACGCCTGCAAGTCTCTCTTTAATAAGTTCGTCAGACATTCTAGCTTAACTGGTGATAACATATTGGAGAGATATATTGAAGAAGAGAAGAGGGAGAGCGGAAGCAGATAATGAACTATATTATTTGTAGGAAGCATATGATGGACTACATTATAGTAAAACTGATTTATATGAAATATTACAGAGGCTTCTATTTATAGAGAGGCTATGAGTGATAGGCAAATGACCTAGTAGACTAAAGAAAGGTAAACCAAGATGAGGAAATGACTTGTTCTTTTTACAGCCACAACTATTCACTATGCCATTTGATTGGAAAGAAGAGAAAACTATTGTGCACTTTGTTTGGGCAACCTGCTTTCAGGGAACTAGAGTTGCAATGTTTTTAATTTACAATAATACTTCCAAAGAGTAATAATTTCCAATCGATAGATTCAAACCATGAACTACTACTTAGAATTCCAGAAGATAGTAGGAGCAGTATTTATTCAATGCATATCTATTTCCTTTTCTGCTTTCCCATATTTGATTTTGTGATTATTTTTCCATTTAATTAATCAAAACAACGCTTTAAAGTCGGACTTGGAAGATATGAAATCAATTAAGTCATTAGTTAGTTGTCTCCCTCACTTAGCAACTAAAAGACCAATACACTCATTTGGATGGTTCAAGAAACAGGAAATTACCTATATATATAGAGAGAGATAAAAAAATAAAAATAAAAAAATGAAATGAGGAAATACTGACCAACAATGGTTGACCTAGGCCAGATGAGGGTGGTAAATCTGTTTTATTACAGAAAAGATATAGTGGAAGTACTGTTTTGACATGTATATACTTCATGCTTTCCTTGCAGAAAATGAAATATATATATATATATATATATGCCCCATATCCTACAAGATCTCATTCTCTAGTAAGTTCTAGGTTAGGTAACCTTGTCATAAAGGGGCCTGGTTTTGTGGAAAAGATAAGCTAGTATTTTCTTATGTTTGACTTGAATTTCTTATTTTGGTTTTTGAATCAGAAACATTAATTATGAATTCTATAGTAATATGGATGAATGGACTCAGAGATAAGAATCACTTGACTACAGCAGTTGGTTTCAAAAGAAAGAGTGAAGGATATTATACTCTAAAACACACAGGAAGTTTAGCAGGTAAGTACAAGGATGTGGCTTTCGATGGTAAGAACATCATTTTCTTGAACACCTACCTATAATCTCCACTTTCATGTTCTCTTTCTTAAGATCAGAATTAATATGCAGAAAAAGATATTCAATATCTCAGTCTGAGATTAAAATAACAACCCTAAAGAGAGTAAATAAAGTGATGAACCTTAAAATTAGCACTGTGTGCTTTCTGCTAAAAGCAGCACGCAGGGAAGTTTGATTGAGTCGTCAACAACAAAAGGACACAATGACACAATGACACAACTGAAGTAGTCGCGAACACAGATCTTATAGAAAACTCAAAAGTAGCAATTTTAGTTTTGAAAAATCTTTTACAGTGACAAGAAAGGATATGGAGTGGTTTTGAACCCTTTTGGACATACTCTAATGAAAAGCTTATATAACACCTACATCTAGGACTTCCATACCTTGGTAAAACAACATATACCTAAACCAGAAGTACTTAGACATCTCAGACCATACCAGAGATCAAGTTCATCGCTAAAGTTGATGAATTGATCCTCATCCTCACTCCTATTAGAGGTGTTGCAAGATAACTTTATTCACAAGCCATTCTTGTATGTATTGTACTCATGTGGAAGACTGTTTTCTTTAAAATACTTAACTAGTTAAGGCTATCAATTATCCTTTAAACCTTCTTTGTATTGAAAACAAATTATTAACTAAAAAAAAAAGAACTATAAAGTCCTTACCCTTTCAAGAAGATATTGTTCTTCGGCAGGTAACCGCCTGTTTGTGTTGCACCTCCCACTTACAATTTCTAAGAGCAGAATACCAAAACTATAAATATCTGCTTTCCTTGTCACTTGACCTCGTAGTGCATATTCAGGTGCCAGATAACCTCTACACAAACCAAACAAGGACACTTGAAAATTCGAAAATAATCTAAAGAAAATTAATAAATATTGCAAAAACTGAGGTGAGAAGCTTAAGAAGGAAAACAAATCTTGCCACATTGACACTAATTACAAGTTTGAGGGCTATACACTTAAAACCCTTTTAGGCCAACAACATTTTATAGGAAGGTTTTGGCATAGCAAATGCAATATTCAGATAGTGCCTGTTTGGGTTGAACTTTTCAGAGTGATTTCAACTTATCAAATAACTAATTAAAAAATCAATTGGAACATTAATTAGGAAAAACAAAATCCAAAAGAATTTATTTTTGGGTCTGAAGAAGATATATTACATGTCAAACAAAAAAAAAAAACCAGTGACTATCTAATCCATAAAACAGTGAACTCTCGGAGGTAGTATAGTCTGATGGACTGGAAATATCGGATCTCCTATGAAAAAAATAATCAACTGGTCAAAGCTGCCGATCAACTCCTAATGATGGCACATGGTACTACTTACAGTCTACACAAGCCCTTATTATAGGACAACAATCCAAAACAATGTCTTAAGTTCTTACAACCCATGAAGCAGCCTACAATCATAATTACCTTTGCAGAATCATTCTGACAATGATACACAATTGAAAAGGTCACAACTCGAATTTACAAACTTACGCTGTTCCAGCGACACGCGTGCTAATATGTGTCAGGTTAGGTGCAATGAACTTTGCAAGACCAAAATCTGAAATTTTGGGTGTCAAGTCTTTATCAAGAAGAATATTGCTTGCTTTGATGTCCCTGTGAATAATATGTGGGCTGATCTCTTCATGAAGGAATGCAAGTCCCCGTGCAACACCAATGCAAATTTTACGCCGTGTTTCCCAACTGAACTGGATGCTACTGTGGCCTCCACCTAAAAAAGTAGAAGTATGAGTCATTACCTGGCCAACTAATGGCTTCCAATGAAGAATAAAATATTGAATTACCAAGAAGTGTTTGTGCAAGGCTATTGTTCTCGAGATAGCCATATACCAAAATCCTATGGTTTCCTTCCACGCAGCAACCATACAACTTAACCAGGTTGTCGTGCTCTACTTCTGTGATCACCTTTATTTCTGTCAAAAACTCCCGCACCCCTTGCCTTGAGTCAGCTGACAAAACCTTTAAAGCAGCCAGACTGCCATTTTGTAGTCTTCCCTGGTCAATTACAAGAATTTTTGAAGAGGAAATAAGCCGTTAGAAGAAAAAATCAAAACCACCTTTTTAACATAATAAAGTGGTGATGATCAGTATTCCTTAAAGAATATGGATGACATCGTATACAGTATACAAGCACCTTATAGACAGAACCAAAACCTCCCTCCCCAATTTTACTCGCTGGACTGAAATCATTAGTGGCAACCCGCAATTCCTTGTAAGTGTACAGGTTAACATTCTTGATACCTGTAAGCTCTATATAAGTTGAATCAATTAGAAGCTTTAAAATACAAAAACATATATATATACACACACACGTGTGCGTGTGTGTGTCCAAATGTGCGACTGTGTTTAAAAAATCTATGCTCATGCTCAAGAGAACACAGAAGATAGTCAAAGCATGGTATACAAAAGTTAGGTAGTTTAAGCATTCAAAAAAAAAAAAGCCTTAAACTTCGTTTTGGAAAAAGCATTCATAAAATCTGAAGTTATCATAAGACCTACTATCAGCGCCAATTGAGCAGCAAGTGAGTTTAGCAAATAACACAAAAATTCTTCCTCAACAATGTTTATTACGGCATAAAACTAGAATAAACCAAACAAAATAATCCTCTTCGTACAGTGTCCACAGCTAGAAATGTATGAAGTAAAAGTCAGAACTGCTATTTCACACCCTATTGGAGAGCCAGGCTCCAGATTGAGTAAGGAAAGCAGTCTATATGATATAATAAGGATGGAAAACTCCATCTTATACAATTATATATTAGTCAAAGGTCCGGGGTTGTAAATCCATTGAAAGGAGGCCCACTTATGCACAAACAACTGGAAAGTACCCTATTTCGTATCANAACACAAAAATTCTTCCTCAACAATGTTTATTAAGGCATAAAACTAGAATAAACCAAACAAAATAATCCTCCTCGTACAGTGTCCACAGCTAGAAATGTATGAAGTAAAAGTCAGAACTGCTATTTCACACCCTATTGGAGAGCCAGGCTCCAGATTGAGTAAGGAAAGCAGTCTATATGATATAATAAGGATGGAAAACTCCATCTTATACAATTATATATTAGTCAAAGGTCCGGGGTTGTAAATCCATTGAAAGGAGGCCCACTTATGCACAAACAACTGGAAAGTACCCTATTTCGTATCATAACAGTAAGTTGCTATAGTGGCCTTTGAGGGTTTTTTTTTTTTTTTTTTTTTACTTTCAACTGGTTCAGAAATCAAAGTGATAACATCCACTAGAGCACAAAATGCCACTCCCTGAGATTGGAGGAAAAAAAAAATTGGTACAGACAATATTGGACAGAAATCAGTTTATCAAATGTATGTGCAAGGTCACAATGTATTATATGGGGCCTATGTCACCTAATAAATTAACCATATGAAGGAACAAAAGAATAAAATTGTCAAAATTTGTACCTTCATCGCCTTCAATCGTTTGTTTATCAGAGGAAGTCTTTTTTTTCCTAAAGAAAGGGCAACAAGTCATCACCAGCTTCTTACTATCAATACCTCCAACAAATCAAGCCCTGCCTGTCAAAGTAAACCATTTAACACAAACCTGTCATCATTTAACTGTTGACTGCCCAAAATCCTAGTAACAAATATTAATTAATAATTCTGCTATAAGGATGGGTGTGTGAAGTCTAGAAACCAACGTTAGGTGGTAATGATTGAGCAGATCTATCAAGCTACGAGAACAAAAACATGGCTGCCACAACATTGGAAATAGCCACATCCAAACTACCTGTTAAAGAAGATTGGGCTTTACCATGCTCCACATATTCATCTAAACGTTTCATCCTTTATATTACCTATTACCTCAGAATCATGTCTGATTGGCTTAAATTTTCTGTTCTCAAGCAAAATTGACTACACAGAAACAAATATTTCAGCAGAGAGCATGATGCAGGAGGAGTTATCAACAGGCATAAAATAGAAGTCACTATGAACTATGCACAGCACAAGTAAGCCTTTTTCTTTATTTTTTGATAAGTATGACTAAAAATCACTTAAGATGACCTTTCCCAGGAATTTGGGAACAGTTTTACCCATCTGAGTAACCTTTCAGAGTTGAATACTTTAAATACACTGGTAGCCTAACATCTTGTACACATACAGGATACGAAAATTTACAAATTTATGAGTAATAGGGACTCTGGAACCTCATGAGGCCGAATGCTCAACTCTAAGGTCCTTGGTCATAGCTAGCCAGTTTACCAATTACGATAATTCTCCAACTACTACCCAAAGTAAGTTCTACACACAAACAGCCACACCCACATGCACACAAGGATTAGTATCTACAGTAATTACCTGCTTGAATTGCTAGCAATTGGGGCAGATAATGTAAGAGAGCTCATATGGATCCACCTACCTGGTCAAGTGGATCTCATATGAGCTCTCTCCCATTACCTGTCCAAATTGCAAGCAATTTAGGCAAGTAATTGTTGTGGATCCTTATCCCGCACACACGCATATTTGAGAGCACTTTTAAGGAAAAAAGTAGAAAATCCTTAAACATCCTTCATAATAGAGATCGAACTAAACTCATGAGATACAAGTTGTTAAAGTTTCTCTCGGAAAACCCAGTTTAAGCAACTGAAAAAGGTTTCAGTATAATTGTTTCATATATTGTAACGGCACCCAAGTCCATCTAAGATTCCAGCAAATTATAAAACGTCATGTAAACTCACAATTGAAATGAACACCCAACCCCATGGTGTGGTTTTCATTGAATTGAACATTTTGAACTATAGTCCTCATATATTCCTAAACAAACGATGAACAAAGTTGTTATTGTTATAGCATACACGCACAACTCAGTCACAACTCACAAAATTACTTGCAACAAAAACAACAATTGCATTAATACTAAGAGCTACAATTATGATGGTGAAGAACTAAAGTGTATAGCGAATTACAACTTAAATAAAACAACAATTTCCATCATATCATTTCAGTTTCTTATTCATCTATATTTTGATCATAACTCAGTTAATGAACATAACAATCGGCAGCTGAAAAAATGAAGGAAAACCCAAATTATAACTCTTTGGCCTGAGCTTATCATTTTCTGGAAAGAGAAGAACAAAAGGCAGAAGACCCGGAATCATCCGACATAGTCTAATCAACCCCATTTTCTCAGATGCAAACAACTAAGAAGAACAGATAAGATGTCAACTCACAGAAAAATTCTTAGAAAAATCCAACTTGATGATTGGAGAAGCTAAACCTTCCTACACAGTCTAATCAACCCCATTTTCTCAGAAAACAAACAACTAAAAAGAACAGATAAGATGTCAACTCACAGAGAAATTCTTAGAAAATTCCAACTTGATGATTGGAGAAGCTATAGCATTTGGAAACGTGTTGCCAACTATGAACTTTGCAAGAGAGAGAGAGAGATCGATCTTTGGACTTCGGAGATTTGCAGTTACCAGTCTTATACGACGTTGTGGGTCGAGAAATGAAAGCCGGCAAATTTAGGCTTGGAAAACCGCAGCTGGAAAAGTTTCAACTTTCAACTGTCAATTTCGGGTTCTGGATTTTTTTAAAAAAATATATATTAAAATTAAGAATTATTTTGCTATGTGTCAATTTTTTTAAAAAAGAATTATAGAAAGAGTCTAAGAAAGTATAGGTCCTGAAATATTAATTATAAGTGTTCCTAAAAAATCATTTAAAAAAAAAAAAAAAAACTGTTGGGAGTTGGTCTTCACCGGTGGTGGTTAGCCACCACGGTGGTGATCATGGCAAACAGCGTGGCTCTATCATACAGAACTTACGACACGCAGTCAAATGGTTCTATCAGCTATCACCAAATCATCTTACCGAGCGTGGCACTATCATACAGAACTTACGACATGCGGTCAAATGGTTCTAGCAGCTATTACCAAATCATTGGACCGACTTATAAAGTGTTTGACATTGCGCTTTAAAATAAAAAAATATTTGTAATTTTTATAAGTAGACTAAAAGTGTTTATTTGAAAAAAAAGTGTGAATTTAAATCAAAATTATGATTTCGCATAATAAATATTTGATAAAAATATTATTTTTTAACATATTTTATCAAACGTTCTTATGATTTTAAAAGGTAGTAATTTCAAAAACACTATTTTTAAAATCATATTTATTGAAATTGTAATTCCAAATAAAACCTTAGTAGCTAGACACTGTGAGGATACCAGAGAGTTCTAGTCGCCGACTTAAGCTTGTAAGTTGTAAGACGATTTTAGTGGCCACTACAAAACGTGACACTTTTTAATTTTTTTTCTTTTTAATAAATTTTGTATGTAACAAGCAACAATCCATACACACGAAAAAATAAGCATGAGTTTAGTTATTTTCTAGAAATGTTTTATTTTTTGAAAAGAATTTTGTGGTTTGTTTAGTATATTATTTTCTAATATATATATATATATGAAGAATTGAAATTTCTAACAATATGCTGCCCAATTTTCACATTATTTGTCCAAATAAACGGACCTACTCAGAAAGATAAATTTCTTATAAACTCAGAAAACTTATTTATCCAAATGGATAGTATAATATGAGATTTACACAATTATATTATATAAAATCCCTCTCACAACTGTCCGGCAATCAAAGCAAGATACATCATACATATAGTGGAAGTTTTAAAATGTTTAGTTTTAATGTTTATCTACACAGTTGAGTTATTGGAGAAAATCAAATGTTCATATGACAAGTTCAATTAGCCAAAGGTATATAGATAGATATCATTAATTTATGAACTAGTATATTTCTATTCATCTGTAGCTAATTTCTATAAAAATTGACTTTATCCATGTTTAAGAATATGATCCACACCCTGTAGTCAACTTAAGGGTGGTCAAATCACTCTCAAGGTCTTAGGTGTGGTTCGGTCACCCCCAATGACCAACCACCCTCATTTTGGTCATGGGATGGGTTTGGTTACCTCAGGCAGTCCACCCCATGGCCATGGGGTGGCTAGCCTGCCCTTTGATTTTTTTTATTTTTTTTCTTTTAGTTATTATTATTATTATTTTGTATTTTTAATTTATTTATTACCTCTATGAGTGTAAGATGTGATAGCCGTTGGATGATTAGATCTGACAAATTATCACAGGCGTTCATATTTTTCCCCAACCCTAAATCATATTTTTAAGCCACCTGCTGTCGATCTGCAACCCCAAGTCCCCAACACTCATCAAACTCAGACGGCGCAAAACCCACACCCGCCGCACATCTCGTTCTCAGTCCACCTGGACCCCTCCTCGCCGAACTGCCATCGCCGTTAACTTCTTCGCCGAGCTGCATCGTCGCCGTTAAGCATCATCTCGTTCAGGGTTGGTTGCATCATTGCTGTCTCACCTCGTCTGTCTCTGTCTCAACTCGTCTCTGGCGACGAGTAACCCATTCAACCTCTTTTAGTTGTAGATAAACAACAATTATTTACGTATTTTCCTTAATTTTTTTTTAATTGTAGATAAAGTTGGCAGATTTCTGATTTGAAGTTTTATCATGGCGACGAGTAAGTTTTCTGCTATCCATGGAGAAAATTATTGAAATTTCTGTTTGTATTATTTACTATTTCTATCATAAGAATAATTGTCTTTTATTTATTAGTTTAGTTATTTACAATTACGAGAGAGGATGAATTGAATTGAATACGTAAATACATACATACAGGACTTCAGTTTGAGAACTCGTGCGAGGTGGGTGTGTTCTCAAAGCTCACCAATGCTTACTGTTTAGTTGCTATTGGTGGTTCCGAAAATTTCTACAGGTTTCCTTTACTTTCATTTCTTTTTCTCTTTCTAATTTCTAATTTTTTAGTTGTTATTATTATCACTGTTACTACTCTTTTGATCTATTTATTTATTGATTATTTATTCGTTGTACAATGAATTCAATGCAAATGCACGTCTTTTGCCTTTACAGTACGTTTGAGTCGGAGTTAGCAGATGCTATCCCTATTGTTAAGACCTCAATTGGCGGTACTCGCATTATTGGACGCCTTTGTGCTGGTACTTATAACCCTTTTTCTTGATTTTACTATTTTTCTTTTCTTTTCTAGTATTATTTTGCTGTAGAGAAAGATAGATAGCTGCAGAAAACCTTCATATCACTTTGCTTTCAATTGCCATTTGTAGGAAACAAAAATGGGCTTCTCGTGCCTCACACCACCACTGACCAAGGTTTGTATCATTTTAATTTGTTTCTCATCTTACAAATCATTATCTAAGTTGCACCTGATTATTGGTAATGTTTGCCAATAACTTGGAGTGGGTCATGTATTTATCTGTTGCTCTTGCTTCTCTTTTCTTCTTTCATGTAAATTCATAGTGAGAAAGTTTGTCATCCTAATTGAGCTAAAGTTGCTTAGTGATCATGATAAATTGAAGTAAAATATTTAAGTTTTTTTTTTTTGCCAAAATATTCTGCAACTTAATATGATGGTTTTTTGATTCTTGTACTTGACTGCTTCTGTTTTATTTGGCTTGAAGATGTGTTATATCATCTTCTGATCTTGTGGAGGAAATTCTATTTGCCTTGATTTAAACTGAAAAAAATGCAGTGTGTTTGATGGAGACTATTAAAGTTAAAATTGGACGTTCTATGAAGTTTCTGAGACAGTATAAGGTTTTTCTTGAGTGCAATTCTGTTACTTTGGCTAAAGGGAGGGAAATACATAATATTATAACTTTAATTTATTCATGAGCACTGGTGATGCTAATAAGAGGATGAAGTGGTATTGGCAATGTCTGAATAGTGTGAATATGAAATGATGAGCTTTGTATGGTTTTTCTTTGTTTTTCTGCTTGAACCATGAATAAGAAATTTTCATGTGTCATAAACATGTATCTCAGGTGAAATTATATCGAAACATTTTCTTGTAAATTCATTAACAATGGGAAAGATGCTTGTAACTTATCGTAATAATTCCAATAAATGGTGCTGTTCAATTCTCCAATTGTACCTGGGAGACATGAGGATGGTCTCCCGCAGTTCATATACTTCTTTAAGCCGCATGTATCATATTTAATGATATCTTGGACTCTACATGCCTGGTCCTTCAATCTCGTAGTATTTGGAATATCTATTGTTATACTCGACAGTGCCTTAAGTTTTGGGGCCAGCATAATTGATCATTTATCTGTTATTAAGGAAAAAAAAAAATAGTGAAAAAAAGAAGCTTTCTCATTTTTGCTTGTTTGCTTATTATAAACTCCATTGAAGGTGTAATTACTACAGATCTCATTGTATTTTTCGATATGCATACGCAATTTATCTGCCGACTGACTTAGTGACATCTTATTGTTTTGTGGCTATTGCTGCAGAACTTCAGCACTTGAGAAACAGTCTACCGGATCAAGTAGTTGTTCAGCGCATCGATGAGAGACTTTCTGCTCTGGGAAATTGTATAGCGTGCAACGACCACGTTGCTCTCGCACATACAGATCTTGACAGGGTATCATTGTCTTATATTTAGAGCTGATAATTTTGTAATTTGACTAATTTCTGACTTACAGCCCAATCTGAAAAAGAGGCTTTGTGATTGCATTCATTTCATGAACCTCTCCTTCCCCCTCCCCCTCCCTCCCCCTTTTCTTGTCTTCATATGTTATGTTAAACCTCCCTTGCCAAAGTTTTCTTAGAAATTTTGAGCAAGTGACCGTAAATTATCTTTGCATAGACAAACAAACGGAAAACCAACAGGGCCTTGTTAAACCTTAGATACCCTTTGCTTTCCTTTGTTCTGTTTCTGATCAAATTATCTATTGAGAGGTGCTTGATTCTTAAATGACAATTATGGAAAATTTCTCTGAAAAGCATACAGAATATATAACTTCAAGTGTATTGGAAACTGCGATTTATTTTATTGCTTTCATTGGTTGTTATAGATCTGTCGAAGTTTGAGGAGGTGATGCATAAGGTTCCTTTGTAGAGGCAACTAAAGTAATTGGATAATATGAAAGAATATGCGGAGTTGAACCCTTAGATACATGTTCATTTTTCCTTGAAGATACCAGAAAAGGTACCTTGAAAATTTTAATGGGCCAACATTTGTTGTGGAAGTTTTAGATCCTCTTAGCAACAATTTGGTATAGAATCGTTTAGCATTCATTTGTTGGATGGTTGGATTTGGGTTGTCATATCTTAGAATCTTAGCAGATATATTTTGGTTGGATGATTACCAAGGGTTTAGTAATGTGAGCTAGTAGTGTCTTCTGTTAAGAAGCAAGCAATTCTAGGTATTGTAATTTTCTTCTGAGAACCACTGCTGATGCACCATTCCTTCCACTGAAATCTTGCTCCTTTTTCAGCTGGCACCATTAACCTTGCCAACTTGGAAGTTGGTAAATTATTCATATTGAATTTGTTTTATTTTTGCACAGGAAACTGAGGAGATGATTGCTGACGTACTGGGAGTAGAAGTTTTTAGGCAGACAATTGCTGGTAATATTCTTGTGGGCAGCTACTGTGCTTTCTCTAACAGAGGTGGTTTGGTAAGTAAAAATAAATGGCTCTCCTTGAAATGGTGTTTATTGAGGCATCATCCGCTTACTAGTGTCTTCATCAAACACTTCTTGTTGCAGGTCCATCCCCATACTTCAATTGAAGACTTGGATGAACTTTCAACACTTCTTCAGGTCCCTCTGGTGGCTGGGAGTGTGAACCGCGGTAGCGAAGTGATAGCTGCTGGCATGACAGTGAACGATTGGACAGCATTCTGTGGTTCAGATACCACAGCAACAGAACTCTCTGTCATTGAGAGCGTTTTCAAATTGAGGGAAGCCCAGCCTAGTGCAATCGTGGATGAGATGAGGAAATCATTAATTGACAGCTACGTTTGAGGTTGAAGCACAAGTTAATGACTTGTTTGGCAGTTATTATTATTCCGTTTTTCTGACGTTTCGATCAAGAAGCATGAATTTTGAATTCATTCTTTCAATGATACGAAAGAATGTATCAACTGTATCTGTTAATCTGACAGGCACACACCTACCTCTATAAATGCTTGTTTGAATAATCAGATGCTCGCCCAAGTTAGGCAGTTTTGAGACATGTTTTAATGTGACATGTTACCAATTGCATGTGTCAAATGTCCACATGTACTATATGCGGTAGATAGTTTGTAAAATCAAAGGGTTTGTATGATTTCGAGTTAAACCACAAGCTTGTCTTAAGAATTTAACCCTTAACAAGAATAAAGTTTACTCATTTCACATTGATTGAACTTAGAAGTAGCGTGTTTTAAATGCTCTTTTATTTTTTCAAGTGATTTGACATAAAAAAATGAGTGAAAAGTAATAATAGCATTAGTCTCTAAGTAATGAACCTGCTTTTTTTTTTTTTTTTTTTTTTTTTTTTGACATTCCGCGTAAGAGGGAGAAGGATATTCGAATTAGTAACCTTCGCTTTATTAGATGTGGTTTTAACCGATTAAGTTACCTCTTGAAGACAGTAATGAACTTGCTTTTGATTCTAAAGAGAGTACAACCGTCACAACCTTAAACAACACCACATTCTACTAAACTAGGGATTCGTTTTCTGCCATATATGCAACCTTGTCACTTGACACTCAACAATACCTAAATTGTTATAAGTAGGGTACAAGTTCACAATTCCTTCCATTACAGACTAGAGGTTTCAAACAACAGGTAGTACATGCAAGGATCCAAGATTTTTTTTCAGGGCATTCAAGTCAAACCACTCACCTTTTCTATGCCTTCAATAGATTAACTCTTCTGCTTCAAAGTAGCAGAGACAGTTAACTCTTTAGCACCACCTCCACATCATTAAGTAGCTGCAAGTTTCTTTCCACTTCGTTCAAGAGATCCTTACTGGTGGCACCTCTTAAAGGCTTTTGGATCTTTAGAGTCAACAATGAATGCAAAAAATTCGTCCCCCCACCCCAATTTTCTTCACTTGAAATAGCCCAGCTCCAGTACCAACATCAGACTCACGCCTTGGCTATTCTATTATTGTCTGATTGCACTGATTATACTGATTACATGCTTGCACAGATAATGGCATGCCAAATCACTTGAGTTATTGGAGGAAATCAAATGTTATTTATAAAGATATAAATAAAAAAATAAATATAATTTGTGATTTTTTTTTTTCAATCTAATTCTTAAGGTTATGAGCATCTTGTAATTTATTTACAGTTCATACATTTTGGATGGATCACAAATTTTGGCCTCCATCCAAAATGTGTATGACATGATCTAACAAAAAAAAAAATGTTCAGTTAGAAAAATAATAAATATGTGGTACTTTATCACAAGAAAATTATTGCAACACATATTCTTGCAAATAGGTTCAAGTAACTATTTCCCTTGTCTCTAAGTTTGTGTTGTCAAATCGAAGGACTACATGTGGAGGAGTTGCGTCTCACAACTTCTCTTTGAATTCTATCCCAATATGGTAATCGATTTGTGCGAAATTCAGGGCCTTTCGCTTTCTAGAATATTTTGGCATGATGGATAGAATATAGAAAAATAAATAAATAAATAATAAAAATGTAAGAAATACATTTTTTATACGGCTAAACACTTGTTTGACTCTCCCGCGTGGTTTAACAATTTTATTTTTTGTTCTTTCGATTTTATTTTGTATCACATATGCTACTTCAAAAATAGCTAAAACGAAAATAGTACTCCCCGTCCAAAAATTAATGAAAATTCACGTCAACCCTATTAAAAGTTGACATGTGTCCTTATACCTGATTAAAAATGTAAAAAAATATAAAATTTTAAAAAATTACAATTATTAAAAACATAAAAATTAAGAAAATAAAAATAAAAATAGAAAAGAAAAAAGGGGTGGGGCCATGGAGATATTTTTCTCTACAATGGCCAAAGGCTCAAATGAGTAGAGATGAAGGAGAGGAAACTTTTGGTCTTTCTCCTGCCATCACCAAATGAGTATATGAAGGAAATGATTTTTTTTTTTTTTTTGGGGTATTTTCTTGCTGCAAAAAAAGTATTTAACCTTTCTTTATAAGCACATATTTTCTTATTAATTTTATTTTATATATATATGTTGGTTTGTTGAAATTTCTTACCAATTTCTATAAATAAAAATAAATACATAAAAGATCAAACTTATAANGTAATAATAGCATTAGTCTCCAAGTAATGGACTTGCTTTTGATTCTAAAGAGACTACAGTCTTTCTAAGAGATAATTTAATCGGTTGGGATCACGCATATTAAAACGGAGGTCACTAGTTCGAGTTTTCTTCTCCCCTCTTGTGCGGACATATCAATAAATAAATAAAGAGATTACAATCGTCACAACCTCAAACAACACCACATTCTACTAAACTAGGGATTCATTTTTCGCCATATATCATATATGCAACCTGTCACTTGACACTCAACAATACTAAATTGTTTTAAGTGGGTACAAGTTCACAATTCCTTCCATTTTCAAACAACAGGGTAGTACACAAACAACAGGGTAGTACATGCAGGGATCCAAGATTTTTTTTCAGGGCATTCAAGTCAAACCACTCACCTTTTCTATGCCTTCGATAGATTAACTCTTCTGCTTCAAAGTAGCAGAGACAGTTAACTCTGTAGCACCACCTCCACATCATTAAGTAGCTGCAAGTTTCTTTCCACTTCGTTCAAGAGATCCTTCCTGGTGGCACCTCTTAAAAGCTTTTGGATCTTTAGAGTCAACAATGAATGCAAAAAATTCGTCCCCCCACCCCAATTTTCTTCACTTGAAATAGCCCAGCTCCAGTACCAACATCAGACTCACGCCTTGGCTATTCTATTATTGTCTGATTGCACTGATTACACTGATTACATGCTTGCACAGATAATGGCATGCCAAATCACTTGAGTTATCGGAGGAAATCAAATGTTATTTATAAAGATATAAATAAAAAAAGGAATATAATATGTGATTTTTTTTTTTTTTTTTTCAATCTAATTCTTAAGGTTACGAGCATCTTGTAATTTATTTACAGTTCATACATTTTGGATGGATCACAAATTTTGGCCTCCATCCAAAATGTGTATGACATGATCTAACAAAAAAAAAATGTTCGCTTAGAAAAATAATAAATATGTGGCACTTGATCACAAGAAAATTATTGCAACACATATTCTTGCAAATAGGTTCAAGTAACTATTTCCCTTGTCTCTAAGTTTGTGTTGTCAAATCGAAGGACTACACGTGGAGGAGTTGCGTCTCACAACTTCTCTTTGAATTCTATCCCAATATGGTAATCGATTTGTGTGAAATTCAGGGCCTTTCGCTTTCTAGAATATTTTGGCATGATGGATAGAATATAGAAAAATAAATAAATAAATAAATAATAAAAATGTAAGAAATACATTTTTTATACGGCTAACTACTTGTTTGACTCTCCCTCGTGGTTTAACAATTTTATTTTTTGTTCTTTCGATTTTATTTTGTATCACATATGCTACTTCAAAAATAGCTAAAACGAAAATAGTACTCCCCGTCCAAAAATTAATGAAAATTCACGTCAACCCTATTAAAAGTTGACATGTGTCCTTATACCTGATTAAAAATGTAAAAAAATATAAAATTTTAAAAAATTACAATTATTAAAAACATAAAAATTAAGAAAATAAAAATAAAAATAGAAAAGAAAAAAGGGGTGGGGCCATGGAGATATTTTTCTCTACAATGGCCAAAGGCTCAAATGAGTAGAGATGAAGGAGAGGAAACTTTTGGTCTTTCTCCTGCCATCACCAAATGAGTATATGAAGGAAATGATTTTTTTTTTTTTTTTGGGGTATTTTCTTGCTGCAAAAAAAGTATTTAACCTTTCTTTATAAGCACATATTTTCTTATTAATTTTATTTTATATATATGTGTTGGTTTGTTGAAATTTCTTACCAATTTCTATAAATAAAAATAAATACATAAAAGATCAAACTTATAAGGATTGACATTTTTTTTTTTGGAGCAATACAATAAGATTGACTTCCTTCGGCTATTAATTAGGACATAGTTAAAGATCAATGTATTACAAATATATATGAACGAGCTAATAAGTTGAGTCGAGCCTATATATACGATAAGTGTTCACGGTCAATAGTTGAATCAAGCCAAGTTTATACGATATGTATTCATGATCATTAACCAAATAAAGTCAAGTTTATATAAGTATGCCGGTTTCAATTTTGTGCATGTTTTTATTTGGGTAAAGTCTACCTACCCTCCTCAAACTACCACTCAATTGATAAATGCTCCCCTTAAACTTAACTATCAATTGTGAGTCTACGACAATGTTCCTTTCAAACTACCAAAACATTGTCAATGTTCGCTGCAAAGCNATGCTCCCCTTAAACTTAACTTTCAATTGTGAGTCTATGACAATGTTCCTTTCAAACTACCAAAACATTGTCAATGTTCGCTGCAAAGCTTGCAAAAAGATAAAAATTCTCCTATATATTTCTTAACAAGACAAAAATACTCTTATAAATTAAAATAATAATAGTTTTTAAATTTTTTAAAAAATGAAAATTTTAATTAAAAAAAGAACGATTTAATTTTTTAAAATTAAAAATTTTAATGTTTTTTTTATAACAAGGATTTTTTTTTTTAAAAAAATTAAATTAAATTTGGCCACCCCTTGGATTTTATTTTATTTTGATTTTTAGCTTTTTTTAGAAGTTTTAACATTTTTTTGAAATTTTTTTTACTAGGGGTAATTTCGTCATTGAGGAGACATTGACAATATTTTGATAGTTTGGAGAGAACATTGTACGATTAAAAGTTTGAGAGAACATTATTAATTGGGTGATAGTTTAAGGGGTACGTGGTGGTTTGTTATTAAAGTCAAAGGGAAAATTACACTTTACCCCTCCAAAGTTTGGGGTTATTTTCAATTTGACCTCCAATGTTTCAATTTTTGCAATGCACTCCCCAAAATTCCAAATTTTTGCAATTCGACTAATTTTATCCCAAAGTTCCCATATTGCCCATAATTTTTTATTTATTTATTATAAAAATAAAATAAAAATTAGGGTGCAAAAATGACTAGATGGCCAAAGGAGTGGCTATGGCTACCCCGATTTTTTTTTAAAATTTTTATATAAAAAAAAAAATTAGGGGCAATAAAATTTGAAAATTTGGGATTACATTACAAAAATTGAAATATTAAAGATCGAATTAAAAATCGCTCCAAACTTTAAGGATAAGATGTAATTTTCCAAAGTCATAGCAAATTCGCTTAAAAAAAGGCTTTTAAATTAGCATTGGGCCTAAGCGAGCCCATGCTCTTCCTCGCATAGTCGCATTCCCAAACTTTACAAATGATATAAATTTCGCTGTTACTATAACTGACGTGGCAAAATCAGGATGAATGATGATCTTAAACCGGACAAACATCCACCGTAGAAAGAACACCAGACCCATTGCCGCCATATCCGCACGCTACACTAGCTCTCAACTTTCCTCGCCCAGAAGCCCCTCGAACATTCGTATATATACGTACTGGGAAATGGCATTGCGTCACTTCGCCCCTCACTACTCTCTCCTTCGCCTCTCTCACATAAACAGAGTCACTTCTCCGAAGAAGCGCTTCCTCTCCGTCTCGGCTACAATGGCTTCCTCTGCGCGAAAGGTTAATGCTGTAAATGGAATGGAAAAGCAAAGTCTTGATTTCTTGAGTTTCCTGATGAAGGTCGTTTGGTTGACTGGTTTTGGTGTTTTTAGGTTTTGGTTCCGATTGCGAATGGCACGGAGCCGATGGAGGCGGTGATCACGATTGACGTTCTGCGAAGAGCCGGAGCTGATGTTACGGTGGCTTCTGTGGAGAAGCAGCTCCGCGTCGACGCTGGCCACGGCGTCAAGATCGTCGCCGATTCTTTGGTTTCTGGTTGCGCTGACGGCGTCTTCGATCTCATCACTCTACCTGTACGATTATCTTCTGTGTGTGTGGTGCTTGTTGATTGAGCTTGCTACCTTCTTTTGATGGTTGTTTTTGACAAGTTAATTAGGTATCCTTTTTTTTTTTTAATTTATTTTTTATTTTTACATTTGAATTTGTGGAACTTGTTCATCAAGGGAAATCTAGCTTTGTTGAAGGAATTTTTTTTTTTAAAAAAAAAAAAAATTGAAAAAAAAAAATCAATATATATATTTTATGTATCTGTTGGCCACTGTTAAATTGTGTGAATGCAGCACTGGTACTTTTCTGATTTGGTCTTTGAAAAGCCTAAGGGAAGGAAAACGAAAGAAATTTTTTTGCACATGGTGAAGTACATTATTATTGCTCAGGAAAAAAAGTAGGACAGTATGATTTTATAGGAGAAAGTAAGATAATAAATTTCAGTTAATTTGATGTGGTTTGTAGAGCATTGATTTCTTATGAAGCAATGGCTAAGGCCCAAGGGCGTGTTTGGCCATTCCATCTTAACAATTTTATGATTTCTTATTGTAAATTAAGAACAGTTTGGAGCTAGTAATCAATCAACTAGAATCACATATGGTTGGAGCAATCAATGTATTGGATGACATCAATTCATCTTAGGATTCCATAATTCATCATGTTTCAACTTTCAAAGGTTAGCTATCGTTTGTTTTGATGGCTACTACGTTCTCCGATGATTCCATTTTATATTGTGCATGAAATCACATATGCACTGAAATGTACTATATGATTTCCATTGGACTTACAAATTAACCACCGGAGAAGCATCATTTTCATAATTTTACTATCAGCTCCCCACCCAACCTTTTCCAGTCACCAAGTAGTGCTTACTTTTCTCTAGTTGGTTACTGAGAGCCCGGATATATTGATGAGATGAGGTCTTTTCCTTACTCTCTTTCCCTCTCTCTATCATTCATTCACTAGCTACAAGGTTCTACTAATACTGTTAATTTCTTATTCATTGAGTTGTGTTAGAGGTTAACATAGCATTCAATTATTTGCTTATTATCCTATAGGGAGGCATGCCGGGTGCTACCCATCTTAGAGATTGTGCTGTTCTGGAAGGGTTGGTGAAGAAGCAGGCAGCAGATGGGCGGCTTTATGCTGCAGTATGCGCTTCACCCGCCGTGGCATTCGGGCCATGGGGTGTGCTGAAGGGCTTGAAAGTAAGCTAGCTAACTGTTTCATTCTCAGCCATGACAGTGTGTCTTTTAACTTGTTATCTGTGTTGATAATGATCTCCTGATTGTAATGACTTAAGTCAAAATGTTTGGGTGTATTGGTTTTGATAGGCAACCTGTTATCCATCGTTTATGGAGCAATTAGCCCCTTGTGCAACTGCCGTTGGGTCAAGAGTGCAAGTGGATGGCAGAGCTGTCACAAGTCGTGGACCTGGAACTACCATGGAGTTTTCTGTTGCGCTGGTTGAGCAATTGTTCGGGAAAGAGAAAGCTAATGAAGTTTCTGGGCCATTGGTATTTACATTTTCTCTAGTATATTTTTTCTCTTGCATTACCTCCTATCTCTCTCTTCTTCTTCTTCGTTGAGTTATCATTAACAGAGAATTGGTGATCGGTCATAAATATACTATACATTTTATATATTTGCATTCGGTAATTATTTTCTTCTGGGTCTGAACTTTAGGAGATTGAATAGAGGTTGCTGGAATATCTGGTGTACTATTGTTGTGGTGCAATTGAGGAGGAAATGTAATACCCTTCCAAGTTTAAAATAAAAAATGGTAAATAATCTAGAGGATGGTATTCTACTATTCTTTGGAGCCAAATGTTCTGATTCACCCTAAAGAATGGCTATAGAGAACCCCAAGGGGTTGGCCTAGTGGTTGAGGCTTGCGGTCTTTGGGATTATTATCCCCTTAGATCCCAAGTTCGAGACTTTCTAGGTGTAAACTCCCCCTTGGACTTTTGAGGGTGCGGTGCACAGGTCCGAGGTTTATTCTGCAGGAGTGAGTTCGAACTTCAAAGCGCCCTGCCTTGTCGAGATTCCCCGTCATTAAAAAAAAAAAAGAAGAAGAATGGCTATGGAGCATCTTGGGGAATCTCATTGAAAGTGTTTCTTCAGGCAAGGAACTTTGGTGGAGGAGTGTTAAGATTTTGAATGCCATTCTCAACAAGTGGCTACAATGCTTGACTCACTGCAAAAGAGGAAATTTCATCTAAATTTGGTAAAGAATCTCTTTAAAGGAGAATGCTAATGGCCGAGACATAGCATCTGATGGCTTTTGATATTCCTTTGTCTTTGTGCTTATTGATCAGTTCTTTACTTATCGGAGAAGAAAGTAAAAGCTTTTGGAGTAAAAGAAAGCCTGGAACATTAAGTGTAACACTTGAAAAAGATCTCATCTAATAGCCTTATTGCAAACTCAAGTTTTGAGCTTTACAGATGTTCATTATTATTCTTTCAGTTAATGATTTACCTGGCTGACGGACTTAGTTTCCTCAGTTCCATGATTATTTACAATCCTATTTGTTTCAATGTGTCCAAGAAGGAGCCGGTAAGGTGGCTATAGTTTCATTTCAGTGTTAGAAAGGTTAAATTTGTGATAAAGTAAAATTTATTTGGGAAGTTAGTTGATTGACTTGGTTCAGCTGATATGAACGACTGCCATAATCCGAGTCTCTCATTTATTGCTGGAAGATGGGTCAAGTGTTGCATGCACACTCAATGACTCAGTGATCAACGCAAAATACTGCCTCTAGGGGGATTGAAATGCTTGCCTTTTTTTTCCCCCTATTTTGGGGCTGCAAAAGTGCCAAGTTGTTATTATAGCTGTTTGAAAAATGCAATGGTGCTTGCGCATATGCAAGTTTCTGACCTTCATGCTTCATCTGTTTTAGATAGTCTTGTATTTGGGTTTTTTTTATTTTTTATTATTATTTTTTTGCATGATGAACCCCCCTCCCCCCCCCCCCCTCTCTCTCTCTCTCTCTCTCTCTGGGCCTTGTGCATCACTGTTGTCTCATTCTCAGGTTATGCGTTCCAACCATGGGGAGGAACATACCATAAGGGAGCTAAATCCGGTTGAGTGGACATTTGACGATTGCCCCAAGGTGAGCTTTGGACTTTGATGTATGCTTCTCGCTGTCCCAGTAATACAGCACATGTTTATTTATTTTTGTCTTTATTTTTACCTCTTGAGATTATGCTGGTACATATTTACAAAATCTAAGAACCAACCATGAAATGAATCACAGTGTGTATGAGTTTCTTGGCTCCAGCAATGTGTTAGACAATATCTTCATAGCTTTATTGTAGTCTTCAAGACTAAAATTTTATTGTAGTCTTCAAGACTAAAATAGACATTTATATTGATATAAATGGGGCTAGTGCTGTGTTTAACAAAATTGTAGGTATCACTCTCTTTGCCTCAGTATATCCTCTGTCTACGAACGTGGCTTTTTGCTTGCATTTGTTTTTATATTGTTTGTGTATGGGGAATTATGGGTGTCTGGTGCTTTTCTTTTCAGATTCTCGTACCTATTGCTAATGGCACTGAGGAAATGGAAGCTGTGATGATCATCGATATTCTTCGACGAGCAAAAGCAAATGTTGTGGTGGCCTCTGTTGAGGACAAACTAGAAATTCTGGCTTCTCGTCAAGTTAAACTAGTGGCGGATGTGCTCCTCGATGAGGCTGCTAATCTTCCGTTTGACCTAATAGTGTTGCCAGTAAGTTGGGGTTTTAGCTTCCTACTTGGCCACGACCAATTGTTTGGCATAACTACTTTCTGTAAATTTGCAGGGTGGACTGGGTGGTGCCCAAGCATTCACAAACTCTGAAAAACTTGTGAACCTTCTAAAGAAGCAGCAGGAATCAAATAGACCTTATGGAGCAATATGTGCATCCCCAGCTTTAGTCTTGGAACCCCATGGCTTACTCAAGGTACGGATCATCGTTACCTTCTTTATTTGAACCAGTTTCACCACAATGTTTATGAAAGAGACTATATAATGTGTGACTCTATCTATTAATTACGAGATTTGGAATGAAATCCCTTTCTGAAATTGGTGCGCTAAGCACAAATTCATCGGAGACTTCATCGATCCGATCTATATTGTGATTATCCTCTGCTTTTTAATGCTATTCCTGTATTCTATAATACTGTTTTCAAAGCATTGTTGAATTTTATATCGTAAATGGTTTCCTCCATTCATATTTTTCTGCATTATGGTGGCCTCAGTTGAAAAATATGCATTGCTTTGATCCAGGGTAAAAAGGCCACAGCTTTTCCTGCATTGTGCAACAAGCTGTCAGATCCGAGTGAAGTTGAAAACAGGGTTGTGGTTGATGGCAATCTCATCACCAGCAGAGGGCCAGGAACTGCCATGGAGTTTGCACTTGCAATTGTGGAGAAGCTGTTCGGGCGCAAGCAAGCTCTAGAGCTTGCAAAGACAATGCTTTTCGTGCACCCATAGAGCTTGTTCAAGTTTGTGTCGACCCTACTTGTAAGAACATCTAATCGAGAAGAGACAAGAAAAATGGTGAGTTGAATTCATAGTTCTGAACATGAATTCACTTTGCATTTCTGTACAACCGTTTGTCTATAAATAAATGAGTTTTGAAAGAAATTAATTTCTTCCAAAAAAAAGTTAGATGATCAATGCTATGGGTTTCGGGATTCTAATGTGCCTTTTGGGAATGCGTGAATGGATTTTTGTCTTGAATTTTTGGTCATTTAACTTTTCTAGAAAATAGATGTATTAATTTTGTCCACAAATTTATTCATATTCTAATCCTTATTGCATAAAGTTAAGCAGTTTGTTGTTGGTTCCTACGGTCAATCTTATTTCAATTTTAATCGCTTTGAATTCACAGAAGTTAGTCCTGAAAATGATGCTTCTCAAGGGGTGAATCTGCAAGTCCCATGGAAATCAAATGGTACCGTGCATAACTAAGGAATTTGTAAAATTTGTATAATGAGGTACATCATACTCGATTTTCTGGTGTATATATTAACAATTTTTTCTAGAAGACATAAATTATTTTTATGTCACATCAAATCACTTTTTTAAACCAACAACAGAAAATACTAACTAGGGCTGTGCAAATTACTGACTAACCGACTTTCGACCGACACTGACCATTACCAACTAGATGATAGATGGTAGGCAGTATGATTTTTTTTATTCCGAATTTTTTGGTTCGGTAAGCGGAAGAGGTTTTTTAACTGAACCGACTTTACTGACAAATTTGCCACTTTTCCACATTTCGACATTACTGACATCGACTTTACCGACTTTCGACTGACACAGACTTTATTGACCGTCATTCAGTTTGAAATGCGAAATAAAATAAAATTTGACGGAATAAGTCGGTTAATTAATCGATTTTACCGACTTCGTCGGTTTGGAATGCGGAAGTTTAAATTTTTTATCGAAATTGACTTTACCAACTGACGTTCAGCCCTAATACTAACATACAAAATTATTTTTGTATGAAATATATCAATCCGAACCAATTTAAAACTAGTATATTGGTTATTAGTGACTTAGTTTTGTGATTTAACAAATAGCCAACAAAAAAAAAAAATTAAAAATTAAAACTTGATTCCTAGATAAATTTGAAACTCTACTAACTGGAGAAAAAATAAAATAAAATAAAAGGAAAATGAATTTGAAATTCTACTAAAAACTTGGCTCCAACAAAAATGCTACTCTGACTTATCGGTTAGAAGAAGAATAAAGAAATTTTTTTAAAATAATATTTAAATAAAATAATAAAAGTTGATAGTTAAAATGGTAAGACTGTTTGGGTGCTTAAAAAAGTGAATAGCTAAAATAGAGAAATATAATATTTTATTATTCTGATGAATAAAATTTGATGAGACCGCTAAGAATGCTCTTAAAATCTCAAAACTAAATTCTATTATTGTGGGTCAAATGGGCGTAGGTACCATACAATTTAAGCCTTAAACCCACACCTCACCATCCACCTTGTTATAAGAAGAAGAAAAAAAGAAAAGTAAAATTAGTCCTTATGGTTTATTTAATTTATAATTAATTTCCTTATCAAAATGAATTCAAAGATCCTTAAGGTATGCACAAAAAAAAAAAAGGTCCCTACAACCAAATTCCATCAATTGACTTACTAGATTATGATATGATAAAATGTTAGAACCAATAAAATTGTGTCACGTGTACTATTTAAGTAAGTGTCACACTAACATAATCTGTTAAATTAGTTAGGGGAATTTAACTATAGGGAGTAAATTGTTTTTTTGGCGTACCTCAAGAACCTATGAGTTAATAACACATCTATTGCCCTCCTCCCCTTCCATGTTCTTCTTCCTCTGGTAGCAGTACTCGGTGTCTTATGTGTCGTCTATTTCTAACTCCGTTTATGGCCTTTTTGTTTTAAATCTAGTTTATAGATCTAAATTTAGATATAGTTTTTCAAATACAAATCTACTCATTTTCACTAGCCAAGGTGTGTTATCTTGAGGATGTCTACGATGTCATGCTCATCCATTGTTGCTTGTATTAGAGATTTTGTTATTTTTAATTTTTAGTTTTTAGTTTTGATTTTTTGTTATTTTTGGTCCTTGTCTTTGGGTCAAGGATGTGGTTGTTTTCCTGATCTTTTAGGTCGATGATGAGTAGATCGGCGTGGGAGATTATCTCTCACAATAGGGAAATAAAGTTTAAAAATTTGGACTACTCATGTCTTAGATATTCATGTCTTAGATATAGTCTACACAGAGCAAATCTATTTCATAACTGTAATTGTGCATGGGTTAGTGGAAGCTAAAGTTATAGATAGTACTTGATTCTAAGAGTTTTCAAATTGTATTTATGGTTTATTAAATGTGATGTAAAAGCTTTATGCTCTTGATCTATTATCAATGAAATTTGACAATATTCCTCTTTCTTTTTTAAAAAAAGACCTCTAATTTTTTTTTTTTTAATACCGCTTGAAACTAATTGTAAATCAAATAAACCATGTTAATTGATTTTATATTTTTTTCTTTGATAATTTAAAATCAGTCAATGTATTAAAGCCAAAGGAACAAAAAGGAAAAAAGACAAAAGAAAAAGTCAATAGTTGAGAAAGAAAGGGAAGCTCCCATTTAAGTAATACATTTAAAATAAGTAATTATTCTAAAATTCATAGAATAGAAAACTCCAATTCGATCGTAGATTGCATTAATATAAGAGTTTGTAATGAACCTCTTTAGGAGCATTGTGTTGACAATTCTTTATAAAAAATGCTAGGAGTTTTTCCCCTAGTATTCTCTTAGCGTTCTCTCAGTCTTACGTAAAACATGATTTAAGAAAAAGTAAAATTGTAGTGGCCTTCATTACCGGTGTTTTTAGGCATTAGCACCAAAATTGAGGCATTAGCATTAAATTTAGGATAATCAAATTCATTTTGGGTGATATCATCCTAAAGGGTTAACCTTCCACTCTTATGTTTTAGTTTTGAATAAAAAAACAAGTTTTAAAGCATTAGAACCTAAATATTAACTCATAAAAATTAATCTGTTGGCAAAAAAATGGTACTATAATTTTATTTTTTCTTAAATCATGTTCTACGTAAAACTGGGAGAACGCTAGGAGAAAACTAGGGAGAGAACCCCTAGCAAACCCCATTATTTATTGTGATCGCAGATGACAAGGGTTGGTTTTAAGATGTATTTTTGGACTTGAGAAAATTTATGCTTGGATCAATTGATCAACATGGGGTTGAATGATCGACACCAACTTAACAATAATGAACAATCTATGTGAGATCGAATGATAATAACTAAAAACCTAGCGATTGTTCGAGGTGGGTGTTGAATGATCGAGGACAGCTTGCATGTAACAAAATTTCGATACATAGACCTTTTTGAACCTGCTCGTCATGTCTATATATTCATTCTTATGCCCATTTCACTTATTTTAGTCCACTTTTACCTCATGAAACCATAAAGAGAAAGCGTGTGTGAGTTTGAGAGAGAGAATAAGGATTCTTGAAGTTCTACGTTCAAGAAATGTAACCCCTTACCTTAATCTCATTGTTATTGTTGTTATAAGTATATTAACTTGATGTTTAGTTACTACTTAAGTTACATTTACGTAATTTATTAATTTGAGTTATTTATTTGAATTATTGAGTCGAATATGATAGATTTAATGGTGGATTTGATGGAAATGAATGAACTTTAACGTGCACGAATATTGGATTTATGCTTAGACAATAGCATAGGTTATGTTAGGGCCTTATATCGTGTTAGAATGAGTTGTTGTTATGACTTCCACTTAAAATGGGTCGCCACTAATGGACTACCAATAGCAACAACACTAGCGTCGCAGCTAATGGTCTACCGGTAGCAGCGGCATAAGATTTCGATTCTAAACTCTTTTTGCGTTGACAAAAGTGTTGTCGCCTTTGTTGAGTTATTATTAGTAGCGATACACGAGGATTACCTCTAATGATCATTAATATCAGACTTTTAACATCCACCACTTTAGCAGTGACATTTGGTCGCCGCTAATGTGCTTATTTCTTGTAGTGACTATTGCTAACATGTCAGATGTAAGATTAACTTGGTATGGACATGTGGGCATGCAACATAAGCTTATGTTAAAACTTGCAAGGGATGTGTTTAATAACAATGCAAACCTTAAATATCTCCAATATGAATTTGAAACCATAAAGAGTGGGACCTGAGCAAAACCAAAAAAAGGCCTCACCCAAGCGCTCTCTCTTTTCTCTCTGAAGACAAGCCAGGTTCACCGACTGCCATGGGAGGAGGGAGTTTTCCCCTTCCCCTCTCCTCCCTTTTTCCTTACTCCTCCTCCCTTTCTTGTCTCCTATGAGATGCAAACCGCCTCTTTGGAGGCCCTATCCAACGCCTCTAGCGTTTTATCTTTAGATGTCCTTTCACCGCCCTTTTCTAGCCATCCCCAACCTCAAATCAATCCCATTCTTGAAATTTTTGGATTTGAATTTTAATGTGTCCATTTCAAGAAGCTACAGCCCTATACGGGCCACACCATCAAGCTCCTGGGCCTCATCGCTATAAGACGCCGCTAGCCTTGCTTTCATCTAGCCACCACGTGCCGGAGCATGTTCAACATGCACTGACGCATGAAAGCTAGTTTCATCCATTGCTGGAGTGTGGTCTTCACATGCCGGCACATGGCTCATATGCTCCGATCACCAATTGAGACCTTGCCACCTTCCTCTACCCTGCCCTCCAAATAAGCATTGCCTCCATTGATGCTTTTGCTTGTGTGTAATTTTGTTATTTATTAAGTTTTCTTGTTGTTTTAGTGCTCAAATTTAGTCTATTTCAGTGTCGGTTTCGTTGTCGTGGTTAAGAGAGGTATCTTAGTTGCAATTATGGTTTTCTCTAAGTGTAAAATTATTCATCATGTCACCACGTGTCTCTCGTCTTTTGCTGTCTTTGGTAAAGTCCATAATGTGCTACTAGCATCACAAGACTGAATTTACGTTTTTTCAATTTCGCTTATTAATTGTTTTATTTGTAGCGCTTTTTTTGTTGTGTGCACAATATCTAATTAGATGGGCCGCTTTTAACCTTGAGTTCGGAGGCATTCTCAATTGGTTTCTATTCTCAATTCCTTCCGGATTAAGAATGAGAATCACCAATTTTTGTAACCATTTCCTTATTTGCTTAGAGAGAGAAAAAAAAAAACAAAAAAAACAATGATTTTACAAAGATGTAAATCACATAGGTTGATCTATATATATAAATAGGTATATATAAAATATAGGGAAAAATTCAGTTTTAACCTCTGAAGTTTTAGTGGTTTTTCAATTTTAACCCCAAAATTTAAAAAGTGACAATGTACACTCCTGAAGTTTCAAAAATTGGCAATTTTAACCGCTCGTTAGTTTTTTTTGGTCAAATTGGACTGAAAAGTATGAAATGACGAAACTGCCCTCAGGCTTTTTTTTTTAAAAAAAAATTCCGTCAATTTTAACGGAAAAAACTAATGGGGGGTTAACATTGCAAGTTTTTGAAAATTTAGGGGGGTGGATTGCAAATTTTTAAACTTTAGTGTTAAAATTGAAAAACCACTGAAACTTTAAGAGTTAAAACCGAATTTTTTCCTAAAATATATATACCATTTGTTTTCTTAGCTAAAATGGTAGGTTGAGGAGATAAATTGTGGACATCCTACTTAGATATGATCATAATAATACCTATCCGTTGAAAGTCGCACATAAGTGACCTAGATTTTGGAAACCGCATACGTTCTCTCAAGTCTGATTAAGCCATAACTTGACTTAGTCTACTAAAGCATCAATAAAAATTTAAAATGGCTAATAGCTATCGAGCATATATGGAGACTCCTTACTACGGAAATACGAGTCACTATGAAGATAATTAGTTAAAGTCCTAATAAATGATGGAGAACCTGAAAATGAGATAATTGGATCACAATAGCCGCCAAATATTTTTGACCAATGCACGGGCTTGATTTCGTGTGCCATAACATGACTATAAAAAGAAAGGGGTGATCGCAAGCATACTAATTTAGGATGCATTGGGTTGCCCAATATTTCAGCAAAAGTAATGGTACGTACACCTTCATTGTACTTTTATTTATTAGATTGCCGTTAAAGTGTCATTTATTATTATTACATAATAAAAATAATAATAATAAAAGAGCTGATAAACACTCTTGTATTAACTCAAAGATATGAGGGTAAAACAAGGATATTATTTGTAGAACATTAATGTTAAATACTACACTCTCGTCCTAACTTATCTTATTGGGTCGATGCGACAGTATCTAATCATTCAAAATTTTTTGTATTTTGAAAAAGTCTATATATTGTCATCAAATTACTATTCAATTGATAATATTTGCCATAAACTTTTAATTGGGACAATATTGAATATTCTACTTAAACTATAAAAAAATGTCAATGTCATCTCTAAGGCCAACAAAAAAGGCAAAAATAACCCTACATTTTTGTCAAAAAGATAAAAATAGCCCTATAAAAAATAAAAAAAATTATTTATTTCTTAAAAAAAGAGAAATTTTTTAAAATTTTCACTTTATTTTTTTAAAATTTTTTTATTAAGGGTCTTTTTATCTTTAAGGGATACATTGATAATTTTTGATAATTTGCGAGTGACATTATCATGATTAAAAGTTTTAAGGAGATATTATCAATTGAGAAATAGTTAAAGAATATTAACTTAACGGCAAATCTAAAAGCTAATTAGTATTACCGCATCCGTGAGATGGAGTGTACTCTTACACAAAATAAACCAAAGTTTGCATTATTTTGTTTCCATTTGCCCGTCTTTTATTAGTGTTGGGGAAAATTATCTTCCTTCTCTCTTGCTCTTTTCTTCCCCACCCCAGCCTCACTCCTATGCCCCAAATTTTATACAGGAGAATGTATTAAAAAGCCATAAAAGACTCTTCTCGCCACCTCTTTTGCCCATATGATGAGTTCTTTCTCTTTTGGAGGCGAGTAATATATCCAAAAATGTTAATATTATTATAGCATTATGGTATCTTAATACCTCCAGGCTCCAGCTACACTGACTACACCTCTTTGTTTACCATAAACTATTCAGAAATGGCAAAAGCAAATCAAAACCCCATGACCCATATCGGGTGCCAGACTGATACTCCATAAAAAATGAAACATTTTTTTAAAGAAAAGTGGTTTTTGAGGGTACAAATAAGATGACATAAACACTCACATGGGAGAGCGAGTTGGAGAGAGAAAGAGTGAGGTTTTTGAGGGGGTAGGGAGAGAGAATACATGCCATCTGTTGTACTCGCAGCACTGTTCGGGTTTCCCAAAGCTCTCTCTTTTACTGTTAGGTTTGGTCTATTGTGCAGGTGAGGAGGAGGCCAAAGGCAACTTCCTTTTTCCCAGTCTTCCACGATTCTCTCTCTCTTTCTCTCTCTGCAAAACCCATTAAGCTTCTTCAAATTAGAACCCTGATTCCTGGTTTTTTTTTTCTTGATCTTGTTTGCACGTTGCTCAGGAAAATGCATTGCAAAGGTGAGCGTTTTTTTGGGTAGTTTTTAGTTTTTTAGTGTTTTTTTTAGTGTGTGAAATTATTGAATGTGGTCTGGAAAGAGTGAAATGTGACTGTTGGGAGTAATTTTGGGTCTTGATATGCAAAAAAAAAGGGTCTTTTCTTGGGCTTTTATGCTATTGTTGAGTAATCATTCATTCCTGGAAATGAGCTTAAAGAATTGTTGGGAAATGTTCGTGGGTTTTTGATTTTGTTCTGTTTTTGTGGTTTCATGATCTTTTGATTGAATGCATGGATGGCTTATGCTATTGCTTGTAGGATAATTCATTGCTATCCCTCACTCTTTCTCGCTCTCTTTCTAATATGTACATATATTTTTATAGATTGATATTTAAAAGTTGGGATCTGTCCAATAGGTATTACGATTCTCACAGTGTTGTCATGATCAATGTGTATATGATCTCTTTTGCTTGGTGAATCTCAGACCCTATTTCACCGTATTGCCTGGTTTTCTAGTACTAGGAATTTGAATATTTTATTTCTTTTTCCATGTTCTATTTTAGGGCTTCAGTGAAGGGTATGTTGTGTTTTACTGCTAAAATTGGGCTGGCTACAAGGAAAAAATTTGCGGGAGTTGTAATCATGCAACCTAGTAAATTTCCTTGTCATCATATATCTGCATTATTATCAATTTTAGATATGTTTTTCTGAAGGTGGAATGTAGGAATGCTAGAAATGAATCAAACTTAATTTTTATTTTTTAGTGTTTTACTTTCATGAGTTAATGTTTGCCCTTGCATGCATATGAACTGTGACGGTAAACTTGCTGGTTACATGCCTTTATTAAACTGTATGTTTCAGTATTTACTAATTAAGCTCCGTACTCTGATAAAGCTAAGCTTAGTTACATTTCCAAAATATAAGAAAAGGGACATATCATAAACATGGGTTAAAACATATATTGGAGAATTTAACCTTTTACAGAAGGGACCTACACAGCTTTTTTTCCCCTGTTTAATTCCTGCACTAGGTTGATACGTCATTCGGGATTGAGTGGTTTTATGTATGAAATGGTAAAGAGAATAAACTTTTTGTATCTTTCCATATTCGTTGGACTTTTTGAATGTCTATACATGGTAGTCGTAGCTTACATCAATGGAAAGCGTGATAAGCTTGTCCTAAAATGTATCTGTTCCTTTTTAAGCAATCTTGTTACATGAGCTATTTGAAGAGTGGATTAGGGTTTGGGGTATTTTAGTCATTGTTATATCCCTCAAAACCTATATATAATAAGATTGTGAGGTAGGCTACGTATGAGAAATGAGTAATGCTATAAGGAGAACTAGAGCCCTCCCAAATGTGATGTGGCATTTAAAATCACCAATAGATCAAAATTCAATAATGATCATCTCACATTCAATGGTGATTTTAGAAGCCAAGTCACCTTTGGGAGGACACAAGTAGTCCTCCTAATAGCATTACTCATGAGAAATAAGCCTCCTCTTTCTCTCTAATATTTTTCATGCAAAACTCACAACATGGTATTAGAGCAGAGGTCCTAAGTTCAAATCCTGATTCTGTCAATTTACCCCCCATTTAATTAAAATATTCCACGTGATGGGTCTACCTATTAAAAGGGAGTTTGAGCCCACATGTGAGGGAGAGTTTTAAAGTGTTGATTAAATGATTAAATTTACCTATTCCAACAAGCTTAAGCTTTTGAGATAAGTGGTGATTTAACATTTTGAATAATGCTTTTCTTTGTTAATGCAGATTTTGTAGGAATTACTAGATGTTTTAGCCTAAGGTCAGCAAGTCAAAGGCTGGTTGATATGATTTCATACGGACTGAATGCAGATCAATCAAGAAGATGAAGTTCATTAGTTTCTTTTGTACAATTGATTTATGAGTGGAGAAATCTGGTAACTCTTTACCACATTAATTTCCAATTTGGTAGACCTTGCCTTTTCTGATGCTAATTATATGTAGGGCAGAGGAAATAGAATGTAGATAAGTGGAACTGCAATCAATTGGTAGAGATGTTACTGAGCCAAGAAATTGAGGATTTGTGTGATGATGGCTTTGAGGGATCAAATGATGAGCGCAGTATTTTCCGAGAGGTCTTGTTTGGGAATGACACTGATCACACCAGTAAGAGGTGTCTTGTTACTGGAGTAATCAACTTAGATTGTGAGTCTGGTAAGCATACAGATACATCACTCTGTTCTAACAGTGAAAACTCAGTTGTAACAAGTCAGTCTTCCTCTAAAAATATACATCTAGAGGACTTTTATAACGTTTCTGAGGATTTTAGAGAGAATTCTGCACCAGGGTGTTCTCCGGACAGAATCACTTCGGTAGAGAGGAATGATGAGGATGTGAGTGTCAAGCGAATGAAGTTTTCAGTTGATGAACTGCCTAATACCAGAAGTGGTACAGGAAAGATTTCCAATTCATCAGTGATTCCGAAAGAAATTGTTTCTGGCATGTTCTGTCCTGCTAGAGACTCTGTTTGTGAAACGTCGACTTTCCACTTAGTTGAATCATCAAGTCATGGTGTCACATCTACTTCGTATCTGTTGAAGCAACATGTGGAAATGGACAGACAGGGCATTGTGAGTGACCTAAATGTTCTTAAGAGTAGATTGCCAGGCTTGGATGGGAATGACGGAAAAGAAGTAGTTGTAAGTAAAGCCATTGCTTCACCCGTTTCCCAGGAGAGCTTTGCAACCAGATTATTGACTGCATGCCTGTCTGTCCCTGTTTCGGAGAAGTCTGGATCTGTACTTGCTGAGGAAAGACCAAAGCTATTGGAATCTCCTAAAATGGATGAATCTAATTTGTCTCCTAAGATAGACCCTATGAAGGATCCTCGCTCTCTTCTCCAGTACCATGTCATTAACTTACTCGAGGCAGCAGGATGGTGTATTGAGAGGCGTAAAAGACCTAGTAGGCGTTATATGGAGTCGGTATATATAACACCAAAGGGAAGGCCAGTTCGTGAATTCCCTAAGGTTTGGAGGTTATGTGGTGAGCTTTTATTTGAAGATAGGCATACCTTTATGCTGGAAAACAAGTCTAAGGAATGGGCTGATTTTAGTCAGTTCTATTCAGATCTTTCTGATACATTGATAAATATTGAGAAAGACACAACCCATTTGGAAACTGCTAGCAGATTGGTTCATCAGTGGAGGCTTTTAGATCCCTTTGTAACTGTTGTATTTATTGATAGAAAAATTGGTACATTGAGAAAGGGAGAGGTAGTTAAAGCAACTCAAAGTCTGCTGATTGATAAGAACAAGAAAAGTGATACTATTTTGGCCTTGAAAAATTGTGTTGAACACCAATTTCCTCTGATACAGATGTCAGCTGAAAGTTCATTGACAGTCTTTGGAAGGAATTACCACGCATGCTGTCAACAAGTCTCAAAATATGGCGGACAAACAAATAATGGGCCAGTGGAACTTCTGACAGGTGTATCTATGTATAAGGCTGATGGTATGTGTTTGGTGAATACTGTCAATGGGATGGGAAATCAGTGTAGTGGAATCTCTGAGAACAAAATAAACAGTCAGGATTTGACTTCCTTACCAGCTTGCGGGTCTGATAGCACATTTTCCCAATCAGGTATTTGTTGCTACGATGTTCTTGTTACTTCCAGAAACTTTAACAATATGCTTGGAGGGTCTGGAGCTGTTTCCCCTCATCAGAATAGTAATACGAATTCACCAAGCTCTGTTAAACAGATTTCTGAACATAATGTGGGGACACTTACGGAAGTTGCGGAAGATGTGTTGTTGGAATCTTCGGAGGAGAAAGATAAATTGCCTGAAGGCCAAGTTACTGATAAAGTAGAAAGTCAGCTGCAGGGGTCATTGGTTGACCATCCGAACTGCACAACTGATAATCTGGATTATTCTCTGGACTCACAGGCAGTTCGGCAGTCTCAACATAGTGAACAAGAGGGTGGGCAGTGCTCTGAAGCTTCGAAGTTCAAAATAGCAGATACATTTTCTCCAGTAGATGTTATTTCGAAAAGGAAGATCCGCAGGAAGTCTAAAAAGATATCAGAAATCAAATTGAGCACATTATACCAAAGCAACATTTTGGGTGCAACATCTACTGATAAGGCTGACTTGCCCAATAACAAAGCACATTGCACTCACATAGACTTGAAAGAGGTCCAAGAGTACCTCATTGCAGGTACTCCTATGAATACAAGAAATAGAGGAAGTTACAAGAACTCCTCGTCCGTAAGTTCTTGCCAGCTTCAAATTGAGAAAAGATGCTCAAGGTTAAAGAAAAGACGATGTGCTCATAATGGTTCTAGAACTGGAAAAAAGAAATCATGTGAAATTGACGATGATGACCTCTTGATTTCAGCCATTATAAAAAATAAGGATTGCAGCCCAAGTATTGCTCGACATTCTGCTAAAATAAAGGCTTGCAAGTTAAGATCTCGGAGAAAGCTTAAAAGCCAAAAGAGTCGTTGCAGGTTGCTTCCACGAAACCTGGGTAGTGGGGGGAAGCACTTTAAGGATGGAAAGTGGCATTCTGCTGGAGAAAGAACAGTGTTGTCATGGTTGATTGATGCTGGAGTCATTTCTCTGAATGATGTGATCCAGTATCGGAACCCCAAGGATGATTCTGTTATTAAAGATGGTCTGATTACCAGGGATGGCATTATTTGTAAATGCTGCAGTAAGGTGCTTACATTATCTAAGTTCAAAATCCATGCAGGGTTCAAACTAAACCGTCCATGCTTGAATCTTTTCATGGAGTCTGGTAAGCCCTTCACATTATGCCAGCTTCAAGCCTGGTCTGCTGAATACAAGATCAGGAAAAGCAGGACCCAGGTGGTGCAAGCTGGTGAGGATGATCAAAATGATGATTCATGTGGGCTGTGTGGTGATGGAGGCGAGTTGATATGCTGTGATAACTGTCCATCTACTTTTCATCAGGCTTGTTTGTCCACACAGGTTTGTCTTTTGTCAGCGTTGCATGTTCTGTGCTGGTTTGGTTTCTTCATTCTTATCTGCTTCTTATTCTTATTCTTTTCCTTTCCTTTTCCATGCAATGCTTGCAAACTTGGCATGATTGGTTCTATTTGTTTAATGACTCTAAATCCCTCTGATATATTGTTGGCAAGTGTAAGAGCTTCTGTCGCTGTTGGATATATTTTGGCTGACAAAATCTTTTGCAAATTTCATTTGTAGTTTGTTTACTGCAAAAAGGATCGTTTATGATAGATGCTGTTAAACTGTATTAGTAAAATTTTGGAGACAAATATCCCCTTTTTATTGATGGTCTAGGATTTAGAGCTTCTGGAAACTATCTCATTTGTTAATGGTTTTGAAAACACTTTTGTGCAAGTTGCTCTTGATATTCCCTTCTACCACTAATGCAATGTTTATTGACTAGGTCTTGAATTAGATTTGATAGCCATAGAGACTCGTGATAGTCTTTAATGTTCTGGCATTTAATCTGCATTGCTTGCCTAGTTAAGTGACAAGTGGTCCGATTGTCGAGCTTCAACATCTGTTGGAGCTGATCTTGGGTTCAGATTCGCCTGTTACGTCATTGGGTCAGAAGATGGCCTTGGGTTAAGATAATGTTGATAAGGCCTTTCGATCACTTTCACCAGAGTTTGTAGTGGTGGAAAGATTTGTCCCACTTAGCACTTCAAATGGTTCAATTGTCGTGCTTCAACCTCGGCTGGAGCTGGTCTTGGCTGCTGAATCATTGTTTGTCTTTGGGGTCAAAAGATGGCCTTTCCACAACTTTCACCAATTGCTGACAAGAACCCGGGGAGACAAGTTGTTTTAAGGGCTGAGGTGTTTTTTTTTTTTTTGGGTAAGCTTGTTGACCCACACTGTCATCCTTTCCCAATAGGACAACGTTCTCCAGTCGCCTTCAGCTTTGGTTCGGGTGGGGGTTGCCAACTTGGCTACATGTCCCCTGACCCTTACTCTTCTTCAGGTTTAAGGGATGATTTTGGGGGTTGTGGTTTTGCTTTGTCTGCATTGGTTGTGATGGAATTGAGGTGCAATGGGGGAAGTGGAGTTGTGGAGCTATTCAAAAGGGTGGAAGCATTCCCTCTAAGCTCTTGCCCCTTTGCTGTGTTGGGGAAGTCGGGCGGTTCAAGTTTGAGTGCTCAAATTGGGTAATGCAATTAGCAATGGAAATCTATTGGCTTGTGGGGATCTCATTTGAGGGTTTAGAGGGGGAGTTTTTGGCTATTCTAATAGCTATTGATGTTGAAGAACGCCATAAGCAGCATGGCTTAGCTTCTAGCTCTAAACAAGGGAACAAAGGTAGTAGGAAGTTGAGGAATCTAGAGCGTTCCATCAATTACGATTCAAAAGGTGAGTGTTCAAGCTGTGGTAAAGGAAGAAAAGGGGGTTATCGGTTTTTTTATAAAGCCTAAACTATTATTCTGGAATGCGAGGGTTGAATAAGGGGAATAAGTGTCTGAGAGTGAGGAACTTACTCAAAAGAGTGGAAGGTTGACAGTGTTTGTTTCCAAGAAACCAAGCTTAAAATCATGTCTCTTAGTGTTGTTCATAGTTTGTGGGGTTGCCATAATGTAGATTGGTGTTGGACTCTAGAGGGGCCACGTGAGGCGCCTTGATTATATGAGATAGGAGGGTGGTTGAGAAGATTGACGAGTGTGGGGGAATTCTCCTTGGCTGTCACCTTTAGAAATGTTGAAGATCATTTCACTTGGGCCTTTGCGGGCGTCTATAGCCCTAATTCCGTTAGGGACAAAGGGCTCATTTGGGATGAGTTGGTTTGTTTACTCAGCTAGTGGAACTTGACTTGGTGCATTGGGGTGATGTCAATGTTAGTAGATTCCTTAGTGAGAGATCGGGCGAAGCCCGTTTATGGCCAGCTATGGTGGAGTTTTTTTATTTCATTTTTTATTAGGGCTTGATGGACCTTCCTCTTGTGGGCGGAACTTTTACCTGCTCAAATGATTGAGAATCTCCCTCTTGGTCTAGAATTCCTGGTCTCTTCGAAGTGAGAAGCCCAATTTCATGGGGTATCACAGAGAAGGCTTTCCTAGACTTTATTTGGATAATTTTTTTTGGTTCTCCTTGATTGTGGTGATTTTGATAAGGGCTGTAGCCCTTCAAATTTGAAAATATGTGGCTAAAGTTTGAGGGTTTTGTGGATAGGGTGTGTTAATAGTTTTGTAGTAAGAAGTTTAGAGGGAGAAGGGGAGGTTGCTGTATTATTCAGCTTATTCTTAACCTAATACAAATTTCCTAATATATAGAATTAGAGGAATATCACAATGACCAAACTACCCTCAAACCCTAATGACTCTTCGAACACTCCCCCTCAAGCTAGATCATATAAATCCAGCTTGGAAGAAACAAGAAAACGAAAAACACATAAAACGTTCCCCCTCAAGCTGGAACTACTTGGAGCACACAATACAAAGACTCATAAAAATAACAAGAAAATTTACTAAAACTTCAATGCAGGTCGAAAACTCGTCGGAAACTGCAACAGGCGGTTGGATCTTGCTGAAAAAAACCAAGGCCAATAGGATCTCGCCGTAAAACAACAAGGATCGGTCGGAACCCATTGCTAAACACCAATGCCGGTTGGATCTCGCCGCAAAACACCAAGGGTAGATCGGATCTCACTGTACCAAGGCCGATCGGATTTCACCACAAAACACCAAGGCCAGTAGAATCTTGCTAGACAACAATAACTGATCGGAAACCACTGCAAAACACCAAGGCCGATTGGATCTCACCACAAAACACCGAGGTTGGTCAGATCTCGACAACAAACAACGATCACATTTCACGTGATCAACCAATGAGTCTCGCTAGAACTAGCAGGAGACTGGCAATACACACCGGTCGCCGGAGACACCAAAACCAAGTTGAAATACTATTGAAAAATCAAACAGGAACCTTCGCTGGAGACATATAGAACACGCCGGCGACTCCAAACACAACAACCATATAATCAATCGATGACCACTGAGAAACTTTTCAACAACAATGACCATGCTGACTCTTAACATATATTTTTTTTCCGATGGCCACTGCAACACACCGGCCACCTTACACAACCACCACAAACCATGTTGGCCACCACAGATGACACCAAACATCACAAAAAACACCATAAAAACCACCGTGAAAGCACACAGCAAACTTTTTTTTTTCTTTTTTCTTTTCAAATTCAACCACGGACAACATCTTTCAAGGCACTGCCCATGTGGGCTTAGGCGATGCTGCCACCAGAAGAACACTCACCAAAACAAAACAAAAACAGTGGAAAACTAAGACTACAAACAAAGGAACAAGGATCTAAACCCTAAGGCTCTAATACCATGTTAATAGGTTTGTAGTAAGTTTAGAGGGAGAAGAGTTGGCTGCTGTATTATTCAACTTATTCAACTTGTGTTTAACCTAATACAAGTATCCTATTATATAAAATTAGAGAAATATCACAATGACCAAACAACCCTCAAACCCTAATGACTTATAACCCTAATAACTCTTCTAACAGGGTGAAACATTGGTGATACTCTTATCTTTTCCAAGGCACTCCTAGCTTCATTTTAGTTGGCAAGTTCAAGGCTTGAAGGTTGACCTAAATAGATGGAATGAGGAGGTGTTTGGCAAGGTAGAAAGAAAGAAGAAGGTCCTTTTGGAAGAGCTATGTGTTCTCGGTATCGGGAGGGCATTAGGTGTTGAGAAGAGTATGAAGAAGGCAGAAATTGTTAGTGAACTAGAAGATCCACTCTCAAGTAGGAGGTGAGTTGGAGGCAAAAATCTAGATCTTGTGGATTAGGGAAGCTGACAGTTGCATGAATTTTTTTCACACAATGGCTAACTCCAACAGAAGATGGAATTCCATTGAATCCTTGTTGATTGATGGAGCTATTTCTACCAACCGATTGGAGATCACTGAGCACATTGTTCAATTTTACAAAGAGTTGTTTACGGAGCAACTTTGTTGGAGGCTTGTGGTGGACAATCTTTCCTTTGATTCTATTGATGAGGTTGCGGCTAGTTGGTTGGAGAGAGATTTTGAGGAAAAATAGGTATGGGAGGTTGTGAAAGCAATGAATGGTGATAAGGCGACGAGCCCTGGCGGTTACTCTATGGCATTCATCCAAGCTTGTTGGTTTGTTTTGAAAAAGGACATCATAAAGATCTTTCATGAGTTTCAGGATAGTGGTGAGTTCGAGAGAAGCCTTAATGCTACATTCCATGCCTTCATTCCAAATATTCCAAGGGTTGTAGACTCCTAGGATTTTTGCTCGATTAGTCTTGTGGGTACCATCTACAAGATTATTACTAAGACTCTAATCTTGTTGACAATGAATGTCTTGATAGCAAGTTGGGATTTGGAATGCCGGGGGTTATGTGTAAAATGGACTAATAAAACGCTTATGATCACGTTAATTGAGATTTCTTGTTGTACATGTTGAGAAGGTGCGGGTTTGGGGGGAAATGACGTTCATGGATAGCTTATTGTGTTTCCTCGATGCGATTCTCTATTTTGGTAAATTGCTTTTCCACTCGTTTTTTTAGCAGTTCTCGTGGCTTGAGGCTAGGGGATCCTTTGTCTACTTTGTTGTTTGTCAAAGTGATGGATGCGTTGGGTATGATGATTTTAGATGTGAGTGGAGGTTTGTTGTCTGGGTTCTCTATGGGGACACTGACTTATATCTCTCATATTTTGTTTTCTGATGATGCCTTAATTTTCTGTGGGGCAGACTCATATCATCTACGCATTTTGCGGAGTTTATTCTTATTATTTGAAGCTGTGTTGGGTTTGAAGATGAGCTTAGCCAAGTCGAAATTGGTTCTTGTGGAAATTGTGGCTGGGTTGGTTGGAATTTTCGGTTGTGGGGGTTGCGTTTTTGCCCTTGAAGTATCTTCTTGTTTCTTCCATTGGGGGCTTCCTATAAGGCCAAGCACATATGGGACGGTGTGATTGAGAAGATAAAACATTGGTTGGCTAGTTGGTTAGTTGGAAAATGTTGTATTTGTCAAAGGGTGGCAAGATTGCCCTTATCAAGAGCACCCTTTCCAACTTACCTACGTACTTCATGTCTCTATTTTCTCTCCCTGCAAGTGTTGCAAACCATATGGAGAAGCTCCACCATAATTTCTTATGAGGAATTAGGTGAAGAGTTCAAATATCACTTGGTGAGATTGTCTAAGGTTTGTACATCGATCTTTGAGGTAGGTTTGGGGATTAGGAACTTGCTAAGGTTCAATCATATTCTCTTAGGTAAATGGCTTTGGCTTTATGGGTTTGAGAGAGAGGCTTGGTGGTGAGTGGTGGTGGACTCTATATATGGAAGTGCATGGGGAGGGTGGTTTTCTAGTGAGCCCATTGGTGCGTATGAGGTGGGTTTATGGAAGAATATTAAGAGGGGTTGGGGGAAGTTTTGTAGTCATACTAGATTTGAGGTGGGAGATGGCTCTAAAGTTAGATTCTAGCACAATCTTTGATGTGGGGATAAAGCCCTTGAGGAAGCCTTTCCAATTTTATTTGGTATTAGCTTGCTTAAATGATGCTTCTGTTGCGATTCTCGTGGAATTTTCTGGAGGTGCCATCAGTGGAACATAAAGATTTACTAGAGTAGCTTAGGAGTGGGAGGTCGAAGTCCTTGCCTCATTCTTCAGGGTGTTGTATTTAGTGAGAGTGAGACAGGAAGGGGAGGACAAGCTCTGGTGGATCCCTTCCAAAAAGGGGTTGTTTGGTGTTAAATCCTTCTACAATATCATGGGTTGTCATGATGGTGTCCTTTTCATTTGGAAAAGTTTTTGGTGTACCAAGGTTTTGTTGAGGGTTGCCCTAGAAAAGATCCTTACCATGGACAATTTCCAAAAGTGGCACGTAATCGTGGTTGATTAGTGTTGTTTATGCAAAAAGAAGGGGGAGACTTTGGATCATCTTCTGCTTTATTGTGAGGTTGCTTATGCTATTTTGAATGTTTTCTTCAGTTGATTTAGGTTGTCTTGGGTCATACCTAGACGAGTAGTCGATTTGTATGCTTGGTGGTGGACTTCTAATAACACTTGGAGTGCTGCTGTGTGGAATATGGTGCCTTCGTGCCTTTTGTAGTGTCTATGGAGGGAAATAAATGATAGAAGTTTTGAGGATCGTGAGAAGACTTGGGAGGAGATTAAGTCTTTATTTTTCAATCGTATCTTTGAACAACTGCTTATGTTTCTCCTTTGGTGATTAGTTATAATGATTTCCTTTTTCTTTTTGCCGCTACTAGCTAGATGGCTTCTCTTATATACTTCTTGTGTATCTGGGGGTGCCTTGCGCATTTAATGATATTTCGATTACTTATAAAAAGAAAGATTCTACATTTTGGATTGGCCTCTTGCTAAAACCTTGTTTTTCATAATATTGATTAGTGTCTAATTATGTAGTTGGCTATTGGAACGTCGAACCATTTGGCAGATTTTGGTTATTATCCTGTATGTGGATGCTATTTTGTTGTCCTAAAATATATCTTTCCTTATCAAAATATTATAGCCTGCTCTTGATATGGATGTACATTTTCTTTCTTCTCAGCGTCTGGACGTGCTCTCTCTCTCTCTTTCTCTTATTTTTCCTTTTGTGCGGATAACCTTGAATTCCTGTATATTTATCTTGGGAAAGAACTTGTTTTCCACCAACTTGCATATTGGAACTGTTTATTTGTGTTGCTCCAGAATGCATGATATCTTTACATTATTCATTTGACTGCTATCAGATTACTCTTGCATTCAGAGAAAGGTGATGATATCTATCTGTTTACTCTCGTAAAAAAGGTGTCTTAATCCTATAATTTCAGTAAATTATATCTATTTTCCTTACTGTTTGTCTTTTTATACAGATTTATGCTGAATGTGATTCTTTAGGAGCTCTAGATTGTTTCCATACTTTCTGTAAATGAGTGATCTTATTTTTCCTTTGAACTTCAGGAGCTCCCTGAAGGCAGCTGGTACTGTCCAAATTGCACCTGTCGGATATGTGGGGAATTGGTTAATGATAAAGAAGCTTCATGTTCTTCTGATGCATTAAAATGTTCACAGTGCGAGCATAAATGTGAATCTCCCCACCCCAGATTTAGATTGAATCTCTTCTTGTAGCTTAAACTGTTTTAAAGTCTGCGGATAGCTTGAGAATGTTTAGTATATTGGTTACTCATGGTTGAAAGAAATTTTCTTTTCTTCTTTGTTGATGGGCTTTTTATTTTTATTTTTTTAAATGGAGAAAAGCAGTTACAAAGAATGTGGATTGGTTGAATTTTTTATTTGGGATAAATAACTCATTATATGATCTGTATTTGAGTATTTAGTTTACATCTTGATTGGTATATTACTTAATTGTTTTGAGTAGTATTATAGGGAAAAGAGAAAGAACTAATGGCCAACGGTCATTATTATCTTCTGTTATCACTCGTGCATCTCTTATTAAAAACCACTAGGAACTTGTTCCTCCTGATCTCAGTTTTATATGGCCTCTTTAATCGTTAGTTATTAAGGAGCCTTGGGGGTAGTTGCAGTTTTACCGTCAGTCATTCTTTACCCTCGCTGCTTTTCCTGCCAACGTGGCTGCTAATTTAACTTATAAATAGATAATGAGTTGCACTGTTACATTCATACAATGTTTTGTCCATGATGCTTTTCTATGGTCATAATATTTATAGATAGAGGAGTTTCCCTGTGTCACTCTTACAATGCTTTGTTCTTGATGTTCTTCCAGCAATTTTGATGTCTAACACTGAATAATCTTTTTTTTTGGAACAGATCATGAGGCATGCATGAATGGAAAAGGTGTATATGCAGGACCAGTATCGGATACTTGGTTTTGTGGTGAAAGCTGTCATGAGGTACTTTAGAATGTTTTGCAGACTTTCTAAATTTTGCTTTTTAGAGGATCTGTTGACCTAGCAAATGAAAGAATTATTATCTTCTCCTGTATGTTAGTATTGTTGGTGAAGAATTGACTGTGTTTGGAAAATTGTTTTCCTCATAAAAAGTTTGTCTGGCTCATATTTTCATGTGCAATCCTCCTATTTTGTTTAGTTGAACTATGAAAACCTTTGGCAATGTTAATTCTCATATTTAATAACGATAGAAGCGTTACCTAGTTTTCTTTAATTAGGGAGACTTGTTGCATCTTGTATGCTTCCTTCTCTTTTTTTTTCCTTAAAAGTAATAAAAAAACTTATTAGAAAGAGAGAATTCATACATACAAGCATTGTTTTAAGAAATATGTTCAAAGTGAAAATTCAAATAGCCAATATAGTCTACAAAGGAAAGGACGCGAACACTGCCAAAACCACTGGACTACTCATATAATAACAGCAAAAATAATAGGAAAATGCTATACTTAGCAAAATTTCTCTCAAAATGTTGGTTTCCAAGTGATATGTCGCCATCTCAAGGGATGGGATGGTGACTCATTTCCCAAAATAGTATATCTTATGCGTTGGTGACACATCATTTAGGAACCATCTTTTGAGGAGAAAATTTGAAAATGTTGTATTTTCCAAAATAATATATTTTAGCCCAAGAATAGACAGCTCAATCCCATTAAATTTGTGCTTATCCATTTTGCTTCATATTGTCCACATAAGCAAAAGTGGGCTGATTAAAATAAGGGGTAAATATAAATGCACTCCTTGAGTAATTGCTCCATGTCAATTTACTCCTTGCGTTTCTACGTAAGATTTTAACTCCTTAAGTTTTTTGTTCTTTTCGTTCCACTCATTTTGTCCAAAACTGTCTTAAATTGCTAACATGGCATTAATGATATGTAAGATGTCAATTAAAAAATAATTTTTGTTTTGCCATGTAAGGAAGCAGCCACCCCCAGTGGAGGGGTGCGCAGGCCATCCCTCTCAATCTTGTTTTTATTATTTTAAAATTTTAATAAAATAAAAAAAATTATTATTTTTTAATTGATGTGAAAAAACTGCTTATACTGCCGTGTCAACAATTTAAGACAGTTTTGGAGAGAAGGAGTGAAATGATAAGAACGAAGAACTTAAGGAGTTAAATGTCTGATATGGAAACCCATGTCATTCAATTGAATGACGCAATTACTCATGGAGTAAATTTATATTTACCCTAAATAAAACTGGTTCTATGCCTTTCGAAGAGACCTTTCCAACTGAAGTACACCTCAGTCACTTTCTGAGCATTATCCATGAAACCACAAAAACGAAGGACCACAACTCTATTGGTTGATCAATGAATTAATAGGCGATCAATTGTCTCACAACTATATTTTTTTGATAATTGATTGTGATATCATTAAAAGTGTAGGTGCTCCCATGTACACATTAAATATACAAGAGAAGTCACCTAGTTATAAAGAGCAAAAATGACAAGAAAATCATGATGACTAATCACCAAACGAGAAACATAAGCAGCTATTCAAAGATAAAAAGTGTTAAAAAAATAAAGACTTAAATCTCACTACTATATGAAAACATGCAATACCAGTCTACCAAGATAATATTGCTTTTAATTAGTTTATCCAAACTTTCCAAGGTGGCTGTCCAAACAAAATGTTAATATTCTAACACTCCCCCTCGTGTGGGCTCAAATTATCCCTTATTAAATGAAGTTCAATACGTGGAATATTTAATTGAAAATGAGAGGTGGACTATTCTAATAATTCAAACATTTCTCTCATGTTTGGGATTAAACTCTCCCTTAATAAGTGAGACCTAACATGTGAAATATTTAATTGAAAATGAGAGGTAAATTGTGGAGTCAAAGTTTGAATTCAAGACCTCTGGCTCTGATGCCATGTAAAATCACTAGTTGTTCGAAAAGTTTAAGCTAATAGGAAAATGCAAATTTAATAAGTTAATTAGTATCCTAAGTTCCTAACAAAGAACTTGGTATGTGCAGGTTTACTCTGGTCTTCAGTCTCGTGTTGGACTTGCCAATCATGTTGCTAATGGTTTTTCGTGGATGCTTCTTAGATGCATTCATGATGACCAAAAGGTTCATTCTGCCCAACGTTTTGCATTGAAGGCAGAATGCAATTCAAAATTAGCTGTTGCTATTGCTATCATGGAGGAATGCTTTGTGTCCATGGTGGATCCAAGAACAGGCATAGACATGATACCCCAAGTTTTGTACAATTGGGGGTGAGTCACTTTTGAATTCTCCTTATTTTCAGTCATTTGGCTCTTCATGTTATTCTTATTTTGCTTCCTTCCCTAGTTCCCTCTTCTTTCTGCTGGATCCGTATGGACTCTGCTTAGTAATACACTAATTTCATAATGTTTGCCAAAATCTCTATGAATGTCATGCTCCACTCAATGTGATTTTTGTTATAATTTTATTGATGTCTGCTATTTGGTTTATTAATTCCATTCTTAATCCTGGTTGGTCTTGAACTGCCCCGTTAATAGAATATTTTACAATTTGCTTCAATTGAGATGACTGTATTATTGTAAGTTGAGTAATGCTACTTTTTACACCCATTTCACACCAGCTAATGTGGTGTGTTGGCATCATGTCAGCCATTTAAAAAAAAATAAAAAGGAAAGCCACTTAAAACATGCCACATGCCACGTTAGCCGGTGTGAAAAGTGTAAAGGGAAACACCTCCTTATCTAGAAATGCTATGTATCTTAACAAATCCAAGAAACTTGACAAAGAGGAAGAAAGATGTCCTTGCTATCTAGTGGATGTTGCTTTATAGACCTTCACTCTATAAAACCAAAAATCAACAAGAAAACAGATTGCTAATCTGGCTGTTCTCTTAGTGGTAGTACTAGCATGCCAACTGGTTGGCATCTAAAAAAAAATGATTCTTTGGCTAATTACATTCTGATTAGCATCTTGAATTCTGACTAGCCAATTACGTTCTAATTGGTTCCGTACAAGGGGTTTTTGTCTCGGATCAATATCCCCAAGTCATTAATGTTTTAGCTATATGTTGTTTCACAACTCAATTCTGATTTGGCTTTTTGTTTTTTCTTATGTGGGGATTCAATATTGTGAAGCTTATGAAGATCATCATATTGGGAAGTGTTGAGATAACATGGTAAACGCTCAACACATTGTTGACGTGAAAAGTTTTTGAGTCCTAATATTTCTTGGGGTTTCACTTGCCTCGTATTTTATTACTTTTTTGTGCACTCTCTGAGGTTAAATTCTTCCATTCAGAGTAATACCCAATTGTTATTACGTTGTTATTTTTTTGTTGAGGATGACCCTAGATAGCTAACTTGTTTGCTTGTTGGTGCCTGGTGGGACTGGTGGTTACACTCGGAGTGCTACTGTGTGGAAGGTGGTGCAAAGTGTCTTTGGAGAGAAAGAAATGAAAAAAGTTTTGAGGACCGTGGGAGGATGTTGGCAAAGCTCGAGTCTTTTTTCTTTTTGTACTCCTAATGCTTGGACAATTGCGTTTGTAGCTCCCTGAGAGCTTAGCTTTTATAATTTTCTTATTCTTTTTTCCCCTGGCTAGGTGTTTCTTTAGTATACTTTTTGTGTACCTGAGTAGTGCGTTTCTATTTTAATGATATTTCGATTATTAATCCCAAAAAAAAAAAAAAAATCTTAATTGTTGTAAACTATGCTGCTTTATCCTCCAATTTTAGGATTGATATTCATGGTCTCTCTTTTCAGTAGAATCCAATCTTCTTTTGGGTGGACTTATTTGTTGTCTTCTTTTTTTTATTAGAGGACCCTTTTTTCTATACAAAGTCACCTCTAATCATTTTGATAAGCTTTTCTTATTTTTAGATCAATGATAGCTTTCCAGTTCACCTTAATAAGCCAACCCTTTTTTAGGACTTGCCCCCCTTATAGTCTCCTTTACTAGAGTTCTTCATTTGTAGACTGGCCAAGCAATGTCTCAATTTCCTTAGGCTGCTATCATTTGAATTGGTTGACTTCCAGTTTCTATTTGGACTGGGAACAGTGTACTTTGTATCAGGTACATGACATGGGAGCGTTACCTGGCATCGTCTTCGATATACGATTGTAGTGGAATATTGGATATAGACACAGTTGTCAACATCATGAATGTAACCAAGACTTGGGGTTTGTGCACATGTCTTCTGTATGGCATAGGGGATGGCAATGCTTAGGTTCCCTTACGAAAAAGCATATATAAATGTGTGACGTGACACCTTGAAGATAGGAGTGACATTAATAATTATGGATGGTGTTGTGCATATTGATATGAGATGTATTTATATTTATGTGTCCTAGTACACTAGTGTTGGTTTTATTATGAGTTAAGATTTAATGCTTCTATGTTTCAGGATTTATTGAGATCTGGGGTTAGAGAATGTGCTTTTGTATTTATTAATGTTTTTTAATTGGATGCATTGTTTTTTCTCCATGATCTTCAGGTCAGATTTTGCACGTCTAAATTTTTATGGTTTTTACTCAGTGGTCTTGGAGAAAGATGACGTGCTGATTTCTGTTGCATCCATCAGGTAATATGAATATATATATATATGCCCTTGTAAGTACATTTTTCTTAACAATATGTTGAAGAATTGTTATTAGTCTTAGTTGTCCCTTTGATATTCATGATATCAGGTGTGGACGCTAATGACGTTACTAAAATTTCATTCTGCTGGTTGCATCACTAATTATTATGGTTATGGGTACCGTGTATTGTATGTTTTTGGATTAAAAATTTACTACATGATGGCTTTCTATATTCTCCAACATTGATGTCAAGAGAAGATCCTGAGGGATATGCTATTAATTTAGAATACAAAGAAAACAACGATCTTATAATATGTAAATAGTGTGTGCTATTACTACTATTGGATTAATTTAGCTGGTATTAGTTTTATAGCCTTAACATTTGGATACACATTTTATAGCTACTACTTTATTTTAGTATATCAGATACATATGAGAAATTTGTAGTTCATAATGTTTTAATGCAGCTGACATATTTCATTTGCCTTTTTTTCACCCTCAATAATATACTATTCACCGCTAGTGTCCACTGAAAGAACGTTTTGAATTAGTTATTTTCCTGATAAAATGATACTTGAGATTTTCTCAGTTTGGCATGACGTATAGATAGATGAAATGCTTGAATTCTTCCACCATATTATTTCATTATTTTGTTAATTAGCTAGTCTTTATTGTGATTTTTCTACTTTTGAGATTTTAGTTTTTCGGAGGGTCCGTGTTTGCTTCCAGTTTACTTTTAGGTTGGTGTTCCCCATGTAATTTCTTTTTCTGGAACTCTCATCTGTTTACAGGGTGCATGGTACTACAGTTGCAGAGATGCCTCTTATTGCTACTTGCAGTCAATACCGTCGCCAGGGAATGTGTCGATGCCTTATGATTGCTATTGAAGAGGTAAAAGTTTGCAGTTAACACTGAAAATACAGTATGTTTTTGTAGTAACTGGATTGTGGCTATTGCCAGATGTGGTTTGCTTATCTTTTGTTTGGCTAGAATGATTCTAGTATTTATTTGAAGTACGGGTCCTTTTTTCATACATTTTTATTTGGACAGTTTTCCCCAGACCAGACTATAATATTGCCTTGTGTCCCTGATCATATAAGAAGTTTATACTTTTTTAATAGCATTAATAGAGTTGGAAGAAATCCTATTTAAAAAGCATGCCCTTCTCAAGGGCCAAGGGATACATGGCAATTTTATAAACTGCATTGGAAGAAATTCCTCCAACCAGGTTGGAGGTAATTTTTCTACACAAGTTGAGAACTTTCAGTACTAAACCCATGTATAGCACGTAGATCGGAGCATCAATTTACAATTCGGTATTCTCACAAATTTCTTCATATCAAGATTTTCTAATTGCTTCATTGTTTGTCATATTCTTTCTCCATGGCTTGGTGGCTCTAGATGCTAATGTCTTTCAAGGTGGAAAAGCTTGTGATAGCTGCCATTCCAAATTTAGTGGAGACATGGACTGAGGGTTTTGGCTTCAAACCTTTGGAAGACAGTGAAAAGAAAAATCTGAATAAGATCAACTTGATGGTTTTTCCTGGAACAGTTCTGCTCAAAAAACCCTTGTATGAAATTCAAAAGGCAGATAGACATACTGGTGAGTGTTGTCTCGTCTCTTTATATGACTCCATTTTCATGCTGGCTTTTAAATTTTCTCAGAGCTTAATTCAATTCTTGGATGATAAAGGACCAGGTGATGAATCACCCTCAAGAGCAGATGTATCAACTAAAGTAGATACTTGTTCCCAAAGAGAGCCCATGGAAGAGTCCCTACAGAAATCTGGTGGAAACTCCTGCAGTAAGAAAGTTGGTGCTAAAGCGATAATTGAACCTGTTGAAGGCAAGAATTTGCAAGAATTTGAAACTGAAAGTGAACTGGCTGTCATTGATGGTGATATGGGACAAGTGGATGCATCCTCAATTGGAGGAGAAGAATCTACTTTCCATTCCGGAGGTGAGCTCAAGATTGAGTCTGTACAGCAAGACGGATACTTTTCTGCTAACCAAGTCATTACGGAAACCGAGACTGGACGTGTGGAAGGCAACGATTTGCAGGAGTTAAAAGTTGGTGCTGAAATGGAAACCAGACTTGTGGATGCAAATTTGCAGGAATCTGAAGATGGAGCTAAAATGGAAGTCTTTCAATCTAATGGAAACTGTTGCACTAATGAAGTTGATGCTCAATTGGATATCAAGCATACAGAAGGCAAGAAAATGGAAGTAGGTGAAAGCCAAGTAAATATTCTGCAGGACCAATTTTCAGAACTGTCCTGTGTAGAGTGGGTTCCAACATTAGGGGATAGCCAGCCTAAAATAGTTGCTGGTAATGAATTCTATGGTTTGTATGATGAAAGACGACTTTCTTTGGACGAACAGCCCCAGAAAGCCTGTGAGTTGAATGAAAAGTAGAAATTTATCATGTGTAGAAAAATTGCCTGATTATCAGAAAACAAATGTTTAACTGGATAGCATGGCCTTATAAAAGCCGGCTGCAAATCTGGAGAAGTAACAAAAACGAAAGATTTAAAACACCCAAGAAAAGACAAAAGTATATAGGTCAATGGAGTGGGAGTGACAAAATGGGAATTGTATCTGTCTCACATTGAGAAAACGTAAAGTAATGAGTAGTTAATATACAGAAGGGAACAGTTAAAACACCCATCACGAGGTGTCCCATAGAAGGGCTTGCTTGGAGTTATTCGAGAGTTGAAAGAGTGAGGAATCTCCTTTCTTCGGGTTTTTGTGCTCGGATAATTGCCATTAAATGCTTGACAGACTTTTCGACAGGGGAGCTAAGGGAAACATTTAATGTTTTATCCGTCTTATTGAGGAATCGACAAATGCATTAAATGCAGTAATACCCTGAATCCAGTCGGTGTGATAGCTCTCTTTTACCTTTGGAGTAATGCTAAAATGATGACTTTTGAATCAAACTCAAATAGTAATTTATTCAAAATCAAATAGTTATTTTAAAAGTCGCATTACTTTTGAAAAAAGTTAAAACAATAGGAGAACAAAAGTCATATATCTAAAATTATTCTTACCACTGTGAGGAGAATGGAGAAATATAATGTGGCATAGCTATCATTAAGCTCAAAATAGCTACCTAATTGTCAGGCCTGTGCTAACGTTTCGAAACCTTTCGAATCTTATGATTTGCGTGTCACCAAAACCAATCGGTAATGGATGAATGTTATTTGGAGGTTTGGGGGAGTTTGGTGCAAAATGGGTAATGGATGGATGTTATTTGGAGGTTTGGGGGAGTTGGTGCAAAATCCTTGTCATTTGCTAAACACGAATCTTCAAATAGAAGGAAACAAAGAAAAAACAGAAAAAGGATTTTCAAATGTTTTCAGTATGAACTCGGGTCCAATCCTGGCCCAGAGATCCGGATCCGAACCCGTATTGCCAACTGCCGTTAACAGAACCACGAAGCTTCTTCTCCTTCTCCGAGAACACTCTTCTGAGACTGTGACTCACCTGAGTCTCTCTCTCATTTTCCCTGCCATGAAAGCAGACCTCACAACCAGTTGTTCCTTATAATCCCACGAGCCCTAGACCTGTTCTAGTCTAGGATTTTTCTTTTTCTTATTCTCTTTCGCCACCATGCCTTCCTCGCCCAAGTTCTTCCACGCGCAGCACCGCACATCGCCGTCCCCGCGCAGATCGACGGTCCTAATCCTCGCCGGCTGCTTACTGATCGGGTTCTCGGGGTTCATATTCGGGCTCGTGGCAATCCTCGGCCCGGGCATATCGCCGAAAAGATGCTCGAACGCCGAGCCGAGAACGGTCCGTGTGGTGTGGGAGCGAGGCGCTGGGGGTGGGAATGCGAACGGGATTGATGGGGATCCGAAGCGGCACAAGATCATGGGGTTTGTGGGCATTCAGACCGGGTTTGGATCCGTGGGTCGCCGGCGTTCCCTGCGCCAGACTTGGATGCCGTCTGATCGCCAAGGCCTTCAACGGTACCGATTCCGCTTTTCCAGCATTAACTGATATCAATCTTAGCTTTAAATGTTCGTAGGTGCCTTTGCATGTATGTATGTACATACGTATGTATCAAAATGCTATGGTTCGAGCTATTGTTCTAGTGATTCTAGTTCAAATTTTGAAGAATGAGAATCAATTCTCTAGAGGTGAGAGATGAACAATTTGGGCCCTTGATCTGTATAGAAAGTAAAGGGGAGTTGATCTCTAAAGTATTCTGGTGGGTCAATTTTAAATCGAAATTATGGAAATAATTCAGAGAGTGTGGATCGAACGTGCGACCTTCAACTTGCAGGTGGTAAGCATTAGATGGAGAAATTTTTGTAAGGAAAAAGGAATTGATGTAGGCAATGATTTCAACAGTAATATAGCGGTAATTTTTTGAAGTATATTAAGTATTGCAGTTAGCTGATACTTGTCATCTATTTTTGGACATTAAATAACATTAGTCCTTCTATTCTAATAACTTTATGGATTGGAATATGGCTTGCAGGTTGGAAGAAGCAACTGGTTTGGCTTTCCGGTTTGTCATTGGTAAAACCAATGATAAATCGAAGATGTCTGAACTCAAGAAGGAGGTGGCAGAATATGATGATTTCTTGCTATTGGATATTGAAGAGGAGTATAGTAAGCTCCCATACAAAACGTTAGTGCAAACTGTAATATAATGGGTGTCTTCCATGCTTTTAGTTTGTTACCATGAAATCAATCTTTACTCTTTTTTTCTTGCAGGATAGCTTTCTTTAAAGCTGCATATGCACTTTTTGATTCTGATTTTTATGTTAAAGCAGACGACGACATATATTTAAGGCCAGGTGACTATATTGATAAGGCTGTTTTTCAATATAATTCTATGTTTTCTTTCTGATATTGTCTTGGCATTCAATTAATCAATTCCCATTAATTGTCAGATCGCCTCTCACTTCTCTTGGCAAAAGACCGGTCTCATTCTCAGACTTACATTGGGTGCATGAAAAAAGGGCCTGTTTTCACTGACCCTAAACTCAAATGGTTAGTCCTTTTTTCTTCATTTGACATCATTGATTTCTTTGGTTTTCATTTATCTGTATTTTGACTTCATATCTGGGTGATTGTTAATCCTCCTTTCTTGCTACTAATGTATTGCTGCTCAATTATGGAAAAACCTCAATGATACGTGTCTTATATCTATTCTTTGCTATCTATTTCAGACTCACTGCGTGTGTATATATATATATGTATACTGATTTTTTATTTGCTCATGATTTGACCTAATTAGTTGCTAGCAGCAAATTTAGTACCCTCTTTTTTAATTATTTTTTAATTTTAATAATAAGGTTGTGATCAGTTCAGTGAAATTAATGCAGGTACGAGCCACTATCCTATTTGCTTGGAAGGGAGTACTTTTTTCATGCATATGGCCCGATATATGCTCTTTCTGCCGATGTTGTTGCAAGCTTGATTGCTCTTAGGAACAACAGGCAAGTTTTTTCCATTGCTGGTGCCTCCCTACTAAAATTCAAGACAACATGCATCTCTGATTTTGTTTTAGTTGCATCTATAAAAAATAATAGGGTAACTGATGTTCATCATGAGGTGAAACACTAGATGTAATGATGTATTGATTAATGTTTGATAGGCCTTGAAGTTTTTTATTTTTAAGGAATTTAAAGTTGGTGTTTATACCACCATATAAAGAGAATTGGGACTGATGATTGGCCTTTTCCAGTCCCACAAATTCTCCAGAATATTGTTGTTTTATTAGTTAGAGAAATAATAGTAACCTAAAACCTGTTATCAAAATATTGATTGAAACTTCCCACTCTTCTCCATTCTCATTCCTTAGTGTTTTTAAGACTATTTTGGTACATCTGAGATGTTACGTTCTAGTCAAGATCATTGCCAAAGTCCTTGCCAATAGGTTGAGAGGGGTAGTGGCGAAGATTATTTCGAAGTCCTAGAATGCCTTTGTTAAAGGTAGGCAAGTCCTTGATTCAATGCTTATCGCTAATGAATGTCTGGATAGTAAGATTAGATTTGGTGAACCAAGGGTGCTTTGCAAGCTGGATATTAAGAAGGCCTATGATGATGTCAATTGGGAGTTCTTACTGTATTTGTTGAGAAGGTGCAGATTCAAGGAGAAATGATGCTCGTAAATAGCGCATTGCATCTCTTTGGTGCTCTTCTTCATTTTGGTGAATGACAATTTGTTTGGTTTATTCAGTAGCTCTCATGGGTTGAGGCAAGGAGATCTGTTTTCTTCTTTTCTGTTCATCATTGTTATGGAGGATTTTAGTAAAATGCTTACTGGAATTGTTGATAGGGGTATTCTCTCAAGCTTCTTTGTGAGGTCTAGGCACTTTGGTGTGGTTAGTATATCACACCTGTTGTTCTTGACAATACCTTGATTTTTTGTGGGGCCAATCTTGATCATCTTCGGTATCTATGTGCTTTATTCTTATGTTTTGAAGCTCTCTGGTTTGGAGGTTAACCTGGCCAAGTCAGAATTAGTTTCGATGGGTACTGTGGATAATTTAGATGAGCTGGTGGGCATTTTATAAGGCCAAGTCTATTTGGGATGGTGTAGTAGAAAAGATTGAGTGTCAATTGGCTAGTTAGAAAATGATGTATTTTTCTAAAGCTGGTAAGGTTACCCTTATAAAGAGTACCCTTTCCAATTTACCTACGTGCTTCATTTCTCTTTTCTCCCTTCTTGCTGGTGTGGCAAATCGCATAGAGAAGCTCCAACAAGATTTTTTATGGGATGAGATACTTAAAGAGTTCAAATGTCATCTAGTTAGTTGGTCTAAGGTTTTCTCTCCAATTTCTAAGGGAGAGTTGGGGGTTCAAAACTTGAGGATATTCAATTGTGCTCTTTTAGGGAAATGGTTGTGCATGGAAGAGGCATGGTGGAGAATTGTTGTGGATTCTACATTTGACAGTTCTTGGGGTGGGTGGTGTTCTATTGACCCCCCTGGGCCATATGGGGTGAGTTTATAGAAGAATATTAGGGGGGGGTAGAGGATGTTTTCTAGTCATACCAGATTTGAGTTGGGAGATGGTTCCAAGATCATTTTATGGGATGATGTATGGTGTGTGGAGATGGCCCTTAAGGAAGTGTTCCCGGAGTTATATAGCATTGCTTGTGTGATGGAGGCTTATGTTGCAGTTCGTTTGGATCTTTTGAGTGGTTCTTTTCAGTGGAATGTAAGCTTTATTAGAGCAGCTCACGATTAGGAGGTGTATGTCTTGGCTTCTTTCTTCAATTTGTTGTATTCCTACAATGTGAGACAAGGGGAAGACAAGTTTTGGTGGGCCCCTTAAAACAAATGGATGTTTGATGTTAGCTCCTTTTACAGGGTCCTTTCATGTCATGATGGCATTTCTTTTTCCTTGGAAGAAGAGTATTTGGTGGACCATGGTGCCTTTGAGTGTCGTTTTTTGCTTGGTCTGCGGCCCCGGGAAAGATCCTTACCGTAGATAATCTTAGGAAGAGCCATGTGATTGTAGTTGATTGGTGTTGCATGTGCAAGAGGAAAGGTGAAGTCGTAGACCATCTTCTTTTCATTGTAAGGTGGCTTGTTCTTTATGGAATGCTTTCTTCAATCACTTTGGGCTGTCATGGGTTATATGCGTGGTTGATTTGTTTGCTTGCTGGTGGATGAGTGGTAGCTCTCAGAATGCTATACTATGGAAGATGGTGCCCTCTTACCTTTTGTAGTGTCTTTGGAGGGAAAGAAACGATCAAAATTTCGAGGATCAAGAGAGGACGTTGGAAGAGCTTAAATCCTTTTTTTATTCTCTATTTACTTGGACAGCTGCATTTCTAGCTCCTTTGGTGACTAGTTTTAATAGTTTTCGTGTTATTTTTTCTCCTTCTAAACAAGCATTTCTCTTGAATACTTCATGTGTATTGGGTTGCGCTTTTAATGATATTTTGATTACTTATCAAAAAACATATGTACACGCTCAATCTTTATCTTTTTTTTTTTTTTTTTTCTTTGTTAATTTTTTTTTTTTTCCTTCACAAAATTCAAACATAAGACCTACCCCAACCCTTTGTTGCCAGCTAAGAAGGCACAGGGGAATGAATGTGTCCAACTTCATTTCCTGCAATAAATTGTTAAATTTTGGAAAAGGTACTACCTGTTGGCAGCATATTCAATTATAATTATGGCTAAATATCTTTTCTTAGTGTGATGTCTAGGATGGAGAGCTGAGTGTTTGGTTCTCTTGCTTTAGCTTTTTAGAGAAAGAGTTCAGAGTAAAACAAAGTAGCTTACCCCCCCCCCCCCCACCCTTCAATGATTTTAATCTTGAATGACTGCCCCCACCCTTCAATGATTTTAATCTTGAATGACTGGTAGTCAGTGCATTCTTCCCTCGCTCTCCTTCCCAAATGAAAGAAAGCCCAAATCACTGGAAGTTATATTCTCATGGGTTCACCTGCAGTTTCAGTTGTCCAAATGACTGGAGGTTTAGGCCTCTTACATCTAGATGGGCTCCCATTAGACATAGAATACACTCCATACTTTCTTTTTTATTTTTTTTATATATAAGTAATGTTGTATATATCAAAAAGTGCAGATCGGTGCAACCCTAATACACAAGAAGTATACAAGAGAACACCTAAGTAGAAGAAGAAGAAAAGAGAAAGAATACACTCCATACTGAAGATAGTTTGATTGATTTAATTTGATCTTGTGGTTTTAAAACCTCTTGGGCATCCCTATAATAAAGTGAAAATATAAACGTCACCTTTCGAAGTTGTGGTTAAATCATAAGCGTTTTAATCCATACTGTTTAGCTGCATATATATCTCATTAGGATCTATTAATAGGTAAAGCTTGATTCTTGCTTGTCTATACTTTGATAATCTGGTTATCGTCCCTCTGGTTCTCTGAGTATTTGCTGAAACCCAAATATAATATTAAAGCTTATGTTTGTTGTACTAACATGATTGCTTTTGAGTCAGCCATCAATCCTGCTTTTGTTTTTCTTCTCCCATTCAAAACTTGATGTAATGAATAAAAATTTGTATGCTGTATTAGCAATTTGTTTTCTTTTGCTGAAATGGAAATGCCATTTGCTTACCTTTGAGGGGGAGCATGATGGAGAAAATGATAACAGATGCGCTGAGGCACATGTATAAATGATGCTTTTTTCCTTTACCAATTTTTGAATCTCAACCTTGTATATAATTTGTTCAAAATTGCAGTTTTAGGATGTTCAGCAATGAGGATGTTACAATTGGGGCATGGATGCTGGCAATGAATGTCAACCACGAGAACAATCAAGCACTGTGTGAACCAGATTGTACACAAACATCTATTGCTGTCTGGGATATTCCTAAGTGTTCAGGTTGGTGTTTTCTCAAATAAACTATAGAATTTTAATAATAGTAAATAATGAAAAGAAGCCAAAGGTCAAGAGTTTGTTCTAGTTGTCTATCATTTCCTCGCTCCCTCTATACAATTAACTACAGAGGCTTCTTTATTTGTGTATTATGGGGACCTCAAAAATGTCCACATGATGCTGGATGACTACAATAGATAACAGTATATTGAGGATCTGGACTTCTGATGGAGATAAACTGTTCCACGTTTAACATTGTTCATCCCATTTTCTTTTCTTATACATTTGACAGACAGTTATGCTCTGGCATGTAGTTTATAGTAAGTATAAAAAAGGGTAATCATTGCAAAAGGTTGGAGTCATCTCGCAAAGAATGATGCGGAAATGTTTAATTGAACTTTTGCTTGATAAATGAATAACAAATCTGTGCATAATAAAGGCATGAGTCTGTGCTATAAATTCAATGTTGGCCTCTTTTCATTTGCTTCATAAAATATTATGGGGTGTATCTTATTCGTGAGAAAGAGGAGAATTAAAATTCTTCAAAGTGCTTGGTTATTGCTTAATAAAGGTATATATATTTACTCTTGCAAACCCAATTGTGATTTTAAATGTTACATCAACTTTGGAGGGATAAAATGATAGTATATAGCATAACTCTTTCACTTATGGAGAGGAATATATGTTTCATGACCTTGCTCTTCATGCAGGGCTCTGTAACCCAGAGAAGAAGCTATTAGAACTTCATCAAAAGGAGAGCTGCTCGGGGAGCCCTACTCTGGCTTCTGATGACTAGCATTCGTGTGTGCATTTTTCCCCCCTCTCGAAGCCAATAAGCAGAGAAGTTAAATTGAAGAAGCACTTTGCTCCTGCAAGGTCCTGCTGATGATACCAGATGTTATTCTGTGTTTTCAAATTTCTCCCATATTTGGCTTTTGTGATCTATTCTTTCTTTCATTTTATAAGTTGGTAAAAGAAAGTAGAATTTTGTACTATACAGCTTTAGACTTACTCTTTTGTGGGCATCAATGTTTATAGAGTGTAGGAAGACATGTAGTCGTTAGAGATATAAACTTTCATTCTTTAATCAAATATCATTCTTCCAAAATTTCTATTCCTTTGCCTTGCACATCTCAAACAGATAATGGTGAATTCACATTTTTGCTCTATCGCTCTACGTTGTGTATGTGGTTGCGCTGTCTATTTGGACTTATATTTTCTACAAACTGAGTTGTAATCTAGTAGAAAAATCTCTCTTAGTGTCATATGTCCCTTAATATGTGAGAAGTATATTATTTTTTCTAATAGTATATGCTTTTCTCATATGCTTTTTTAATAGTATTAAAAAAAAAAAAATGGAACTTTTAGAAACTGGGTTGAAAGAATTAGAATTCTGTTTACAAGAAATTTACATCCATCTTAGATAGGCTGGATTAACGCCTAGCACATTTCATATAATTTATGATTGAGCCTTTACATAACATATTAGCTAAATGATTGATTTTTTTTCTTTTTTAATTCTTTTAAATTCTTAAAATAAATAATGATTTAACATGAGATTAGAACAAATGTTCTGAATTCAAATATTAACCATATAGCTTACCTTTCATCTTAACTAAATATTTTAGTAGTAGCATCAGAAACGATTAAGAAGATTGATCGAAGATTGATCAAATGAGAGCCTAAAAAAGAGAAGAAGAGATTATATGGTTTTTGTATATTTTCTTTGTACTCATAAAACAGTTTTTTAAATCTATTTTCTGACAACACAATCAAATACAAATAGGTCCCAAGTAGTTGTTTTTGTTTCTTTCTTTTTGTTTTTAACCCTTTCTACCTTATGCAACTGAAACTCTTTTGACTCCACCAGCATCCCAAGCAAATATATATATCAGTTATGCTCCCAACTGCCATCTCATGGTCCCCCAGACATGATGCATATAAAACAAGTAATGTTTTGTTTTTTTGCTTCAAAATCAATTGAAGAACATCATTTGATGCTTTCCCAGAGCGAACGGGAAGGGAAAACACTTTTCCTCCGACTTTCCCGAAAGCTTTGTTGAAGAAGAATACGCGTCTTTTGCAACATATAGGTACAAGTACAACCCATGATGTTTGGTATCATTTTATATATATATACATATATATATATATCAGATCAAACACTCGTCGTTGAGTATGAGATCGAATAAGTTGTGGTTTTACAGTCGAGTCATAAACGGGCTGATCAGTAGGCTAGATTAAAATGTCAAAAGGTAATCTCATAATCAGTGTTGATAGAGTAAGTAGACATGGACGTCAGTTGTAAAGGGTGGTGGTATGAAAATGGTATGATCATGACTATTCCATATGACTTAAACGCAATAAATAAATTCTTGAATACCCTCTTCTTGTAAACGGGTTTTTTAAGGGTAAGTAAGAACATAGAAAATGTAGGTGACTTAGGAATTTATCAATGTGTAGGGTACTATTTGATGGGCAAATTAGGATGTGAGGGGGGATCTGCCAACTAGTGAACTCAAAACTTGATGATGAAAAATGATTAGAATGACAGATTAGATTTGAAAAGATTGGGCCATACTTGAATTGGATGGAGCCAAAGCTAATCATTTCTTCACATATTTTAATTGGCTTGTTTGAGAAGAGTGAAGTTGAAGTGAAGTATTATAACTCCAGAGGAGCTTATGATATTCTAGTTATTTCGTAATCATTCATACTAGTAGAGTAGTGGAGTGAAGAGTACTGCTCAAGGGAAGTTTAGGAGATAATATGGGCCTCTATTATGATTGGCCCATCAAAAAGCAATCATGCAGGGCCCATCTATATATTTTCTAACCAATAATCACAAAGAGATGCTTCTTGCCGTGTAGAAAACCTACATCCAAACCTTATAATATACATATTTTTTTTTCTTTTTATAGTATAAATATTTTTTATTTTCTGCTTATTATAAGATTGGAGCATATAATAACATCCCCATGCTCCGATCGGATTTGACTTAAGTGCCGTAAAAAAAAGCTATATCATATGTGTTGTGGTTTTTTTAACGTTTCTTTCTCACAAAAATTTTAAAATTAAATTTAGACAGTTGAAAAAATTAATTAATTAATTAATTATTGCACCTAATTCAAATCCATTATGATACTAACGTTGGGTCAAGTGGCTTTTTCAGCTTTGGATCGGGACAATTTGAAAACAGTTGACCTGTCTTCAAATTCAACTCTTTCCTAATTGGTAGCAATCCTCATAATTCTATTTTGTACATCAAATAAGCACCTCATTTAAAAAAAAAAAAAAAAAGTCTCAAAGACAAATTTTCAAAAAAAATAAAACTTTGGCCACCCCCTCTAGTGAATCTGGGGTGATCCGACCACCCTTATATATATATATATATATTTTTGTTTTTTGTTGTATATTTATATTTATACTTTTTGTTATGATAGGAGATACATATTGTTGATGTGTCACTTTAATCATTTTTGTCAAATTGCAAACGAAAGTTCTGGCTTAGGAATTATTTGTCATATATGCTAACAAAATAGAATTTTTAGCCACTTTTTTAAACCTTAGGAAGATTATTGCAAATCGGTGCAATCACATGAATTTGTTTTGTATTTTTCCTATTTTTTAAGAAGTGTTTTGTGTTTTATTTTTTAAAATTTTGGAAAATTGTGTTAATAGTGGGAGCCACAATTGAAATCCCGTCTAAATAAATATTTGATAAGAGTTTTTAGCATGCTAAATACAACTCATATTAAATTTTAGTACTCTTTTTTAAAAAATAAAAATAAAAAAATACGACAGAGCTAATTTAATTGTGTAATATATTTTAGGGTTAAATGCATTTAGTACCCGAGTTTTAAAGCTTTTTTTTTTTTTTTTTTCTCACTCCATGTACGTTATGTTTTGTATCATAGATGATACTTTTGTTATTGGTGAATATGAGGATAGTACCTCTGTTTGCATTCCGCCCATAAAATTAATAGATTGTCACGTCAACCCAATCAAAAAATGCCACATGTCCTATGTCCCAATAAAAAAAAATTAAAAAATAAAATAAAGTTTAAAAACTTTTAAAATGAATAAAAAATCTAAATAGCTAAAAATGTTGAATTATTTTGGGCAAATTGGCCACCCCCATTTTGCGCTAAAGGGTGGTTGGTCATCCCTATTTGGCTTGGGGTGATTTCGGCAACCCCAGACCAGTTAGTTTGAGGGTGTTCGAATCACCCCAAGGGTAACCCTCAAAAGTTTTTTTTTTTTTTTAGGGGTGGCTGAACCACCCCATGGCCTTTAGGGGTGGGCTACCCCATACTGGTCATTGGCCTATATTAAAGTGCAAACTCGTCCATTGATGTCTAAAGGAAATGCTCGCATAATAAGCTTTGTCTACAAGGTCGTATGCCGATGTTAATGAGTTTTGTTTGCAGGACTGTTTGCACATATCCGGATGGATTTGAAGAAATAGAAAGTTTCATCTACTGGATTGTCCCACACATGTCTGGAGGAAACCACATATGAAGTTCAATCTCTTGGAGTGATCAAACCACATATGTTTTTGCGTCAACAACAAACTGTTTGAATTCTAATGATAGGTCAATAAGGAGATTAAAAAGAAATATTGGTGAAGTAGGAGTTGAAACTGCTATGAAAAGAGGCAGGAGAGAAGCTTGTCTGCATGCAAATTATCTAAACCATTATAAAGGGTTGTAAATGTTTAGCCCAATAAAAATCTAGGGTTGGTTTGATAAACGATTTCGTTTCGGTTTCGGTTCGATCTTGTAGCAAAAATTGATTGATGTGAAAAGAATACTTTTTTTTTGAAGTAAAAAAGTTAGAAAATTTGGTATGGAAAAATGAAAAAAATTTGTTTTATAGTGATTTTTTTATTTGAATAGTAATAAAAAGTTATTGATATGATGTAAAAAGTAAGAGAATGTTGGAAAAATTAAAAAGTAGGATTTTTGTGCCTTTGCCAAACCGTTCACCAAACGGTGCATAATTAAGAATCCCATTTTCACAAAGTCCAGTGTCGATAGTTGTAGTCCACCGTCTTCTAGCACTGGTCATCGACATCCACTATTAGCCACCGCCATTATTGGCCGTATCTTTTGGACCAAGTGACTCAATTTTGGCCCATAGTTGGCCTAGTTATTGGGCCACCATCAGACCGCCTTCTTCGGCTGTTGTCTGATTGTCATATTTGATCACTTTCCAATCACCATCTCCATCCACAATTTATGGCCGGCCACTATTCGAACTATCAATCGTCATGTACAACAACAACTGTCTTTCATACTGGCCCTTTCTAAACACATGTCTAATTTGTTGCTACTTCCGATAAGATTCTTATCCTCTTCATCAAAAGATCTAAAAGTCGAGCTCACTTTCAAATTTTGGTTCTTGCTAAACTAGATCCTTTTTAGCCAAAATATATATATATTTTCAAACTCAGGCTTACACCTCGAGTTTGAAGGGTTGAGTTTGAGTAAGAGATTATACTATATATAGGATTTCTACATTGGGTTTATATATATATATATTTTTATTAGAGATTTCTCATTGTAATCAAATCATAGTGTATTCTCTTCACCTATATATCTCATTTCTTACAATGTAACTCTTATAGTAATCCCTACCCATAATGGACGTAAATGTTTAATGTCAAAGTGTGTTCATTTCCTTAGTGGTCTCCACTTTCTTAATGAGTGTTGAAAAATATTTTGCACTTTGAGCATTCCAACCTTGATCTGCCAAAGGAGAGAGAGAGAGAGAGACTTTCTAAATTTGTTCTCACTTTAAACAACAAAAAGTCACGAATATGATTGTTTCCCCTCCTTACTAAATGGGCATCACATGCGGGCCTTGGAGCTCCTCTTTTCTATCACATATATATATATATATGTAATCTGCCAATTCTTTGTTAAAAGGTTTGATAATTGCTGCTTTATTTTTTTATTTTTATCTGGTTAATTATAAGAGTGAGTCAATTATTAATTAACCCAAAGTTTAGAAAGCTAGCTTGTTGGAAGGCATCTGCAAATAGAGAGAGAGAGAGAGAGAATAATAAAGAAAAAAAAAAAACAAAGATGAAAGGGCACGTAAGGATGAGTAAAAACAATGACTGAACAAAATGAGGTGAGGACAAAATAACAGACCGGCCATGAGGATGAGGGAAACTTATCGACCATTTCGCTGTTAACACCAGGAATCCAAGGCCACCTTGCTCTTGCTGCTCACTTTGAACACGACGTTCCTTGCATTCTCTTATCTATATGCATATCATTTATGGACCCACAGTCCCACACACACACATATATATATATATATATATATATAAAAACAAAGTTTAGTAACGCTTGAAGTATTAGAGGCCTTTTAATAAAACGTTCCCATATGATGATGTTTTACTGTGCAAACGATCCCACTAAAAAAGTAGAAACGCTTGTATAGTAAAACATTTGTACAAGCGCCCCCATATCTTGTGAGTCTTAAATTGGATGGGAGCGTGTTTCGTGGTCTAAAAAATGAAATTTTTATCGTAAATGGTCTCGTTCGAACTAGTTACGGCAATTTTTTTGTAAATCAACTTCATTTCCGTGTTTTATTAGGGATAGAAGTCTAAGTAGTATAAATTATATATATATATATTTTTAATGTAATTTGATCAATTACTAGCTAAAAAACTTTTTAAGATTAGTTTTCTTTTTTATTGTTAAATCACCAATTTTTTCATGAGAATTGATAAAAAATATATATATATATTTAATTATTTAACTAATACTCTAACGACTATCTAATCTCAAATTTTTTATGGACTCTTAATTTTAACTAAGACCTCCAAATTAATTCATGCATATTTAATAATTAAATTTCAAAAAGTTGTTTGCATGATTTGCATATACACTTTAATTTCATGAAACCTTTGACAGATGAAGGCAGTAAAAGCTGAGAGTGATTGATGGGTTAAGAGAGAGTGAAGAAAAGTTTGTGGGGGGTCTTCCCTAGTTCCATTAACGTGGGGTCCTTTGCTTGTGTGGCGTGAGTGGTCGGACAAAATTAAAGCCTAAGGGGGGTGTGAGAGTGGTCCTTTGCTTTTCTTTCCTAAAATTAACCCACTGGAATCTATCTATCAACTGGGTCTGACAATGATCATAATTCTGTCTGCAATTTCCAAAAATTTATATATAATCATCCTGGCTCACATGGAGACATTCTTGTTTGGCTTCCTGGAAATTGTCATCTTCTAGTGTTTTTAATTCATCTAATGCTAATATAAATTGTTATACTTAGGGTTCGTTTGGTAAGCATTTACGTTGAAAAGTACTGACACCCCATGCCGACAAACATCACTCAAGCGACAGTGTAGGATGCATAAAACATGACCCAAACGGACCCTTAGTTGCAACTAGATTTTAAAAATAAACTTAAGCTTTTACAATAAACAGTGATTTAACATTTTTCTGAGCAACTAGATTAGAAAGGTAGTAGTATATACCTAACGTTTGGCAAACAACTTTCCCTTATTTTCACTTCTCTCAATAGGACATCACCCTCATTTCAAAACTATTGCCGAACGACTCTCTTGAAAATTCAAACACTCTTTCTATTTCTTTTCTTTTTTTTCAACAAGCTTTAGCTGAAGACAGTAATAGGTAGCCCAAATTTCAAGAAAAGGTTAGATAAAGAGGAAGAGGGGGAGAGTGATAAGGAAAGGAGATAGAGAAATGGAAATAGGAGATAGACAGAAACAATCATACAAAAGCTGTAGACTGCCAAACAAAGTGCATGCATTGTCCCTCCCCTCACATGACCATCATGTGCCCTTGCAGCTCTAAGACAACACCCCCCCCCCCCCATCCACTCAGCATTTTTGAGATAGAAAGCCACAACACCCTGCACTCTCCTACTTTTTTGGCGCTTCGAATGAACCAAATTTAGTAACTATATTTATATATATCCGTACTCTTACACTCTGATGAGGTTTCAGTCCCTTGGAAATCTAAAATTTATAGCCTAGTTGTCATGGACTCTGTTGTCTTTAATCTGTGGGTGAGATTAGAGGGATTTGTTTTATATATATATATGGTTTTGAAAGAGTGTTGAGAAAATATGGATGCATGTTTGAAGATGTGGTGTCAAGAAATAGATTAATTTTGTTTACTTTGCATTGTAAAGTTAAAGTAGAACATTTTCTTGTAAGATTTTTAAACCAGTGCAAAACATAATAGCATATAAAATAACAATATATTATAATAGGCCGCGAAAATAAAAAAGAAGATTAAAATTAAATTTACTTGAGCGATTAAATAGAGAATTACAATAATGGAAATCCGAAGAGAATCTTGTAGAGAGAGATCTTCTAGCTTCTGGGGTTTTTGACTTAGCCTATAAATAAGTATGTGACATTATCGCTCAAGAGAGACATAGAACCTCAATAACTGAAACCTGAAGAGAATTTTGTAGAGATGTATGTTAAAGACCTTCGATTAGAATGTTATCTTTATTATTCTTTCCATCTGTTTTCAAGGGGTAACTCAATCGGATGAAGACCACTTTTCATAAAACGGAGGTTACTAGTTTAAATCTTCCCTTCTTGTGTGGACATGTCAAAAAAAAAAAAAAATCTTCCCATCATAAAATAAAAAATTAATTCCAATTCCACAAATAATTATTTATTTAGAATAAATTACCAAACTCGGGTACCAATGATAGAGTTCTACATACAATAGAACTCCTAGAAGCAATGGACCTACTTACATAATTAACTCGTTATAGTCTAATTTTAGCTCTCTCACATAATTATCTAGTAGTATACTTGGTTGTCTAGTTGTAGTAGCATTATTTTACATATTGCATTAGTAGATAGGGAGTAGTATAAATAGCGGATAAGTGTAACAAGCATATCAATGAAGAATTATTAAGAAATTGTGGTTTGTTTCCAACTCTAATTGGATTTGTTTGTGGCCTCTCCTACCCGAAATGAACTCTTTATCTGTCATATTTATGTTTATTTAGTTGTGGGTATCCATCAACTACCATATGTATACATTTTGGTTTTATAAACCCACTAGCAGCATATGACTACAACTCCATTTGGTAAGTTTGCGAGATTGCAGACTTAATTTTTAGCCATAGATTCCATCACTTCCATAATGGCATTACATCGTAATGTGGATTTATGTCTCCACTCATGGCTTATGAAATCGATCTTCGATCACTAGGAAATTGCTGGTCTTCTAATTCAAGAGTATCTTCTTAATTCTACTTCATCTGTATTTTGTAAATTATGAATAGGTTCATCCCAAACATGTGCTTTATAAGTTGACTATTTTGGAATTGATTGTAGTTTAAAGTAATCAATTTGATTTTTCCTAAGTACAATCAATCTTCCTTCATTTGAAGGCAATTCAGTCAACTCTCATCTTTCCTCAAATTTTGTCTTTTCAAGGATAAACACTTCTACTAGGTTCAACATCCTCTAAAATTTTTGCATTTCTAGGTTGAACAACTCTAGGATTGTGGGAAGGACAAAAAAACATGAAGCATTTGGAGTTTACTGTATAATTAATAATTAAAAAAAATCTGCAAACTATTCCTGAGTATAATTAATTTAGATGTGGATCATAAATTCTCACTTCAATATGACAACCTCATTAATACAAATAATTTAAACTCAGTTTCCACTCATTCCATAATACAAAAGGTATCTTAAAGCTAAGACAATCTTCGATGAACCCTCTTTAATATATACACAATGGTTTGGAACGCTTCAATCCATAAGGATAATATAAAATTATAATTACTAATTGTGCTAATCATTTGTCCCTTTTTTTTTTGTGTACATACAATAGTACTCTCCACCTCTATTAGATCTTAATAACTTAGTTTTCTTTTTCTTTTGTTCCTCCACCTCTCCCTTATAGGTTTTGAAAGCATTTAATGCATGAAGCATTGGGAGTTTACTGCATAATTAAAAAAAAAAAGTCCACGAACTATTCCATAGTCTAATTTATTTAGATGTGGATTATAAATTCTCACTTCAACATGACAACCCCATTAGTGTAAATAATTTAAACTCAGTTTCAATCTTCGATGGAACAATCTTTTTATTTTTTATTTTTTTGATATGTCCACACAAAAGAGGGAGAGGGGGAGGGGGATTCGAACTAGTGACCTCCACTTCATTAGGCGTGGTTCTAACCGATAAAGCTATCTCTTGGGAACTCGATGGAACCATCTTTAATATATACATAATGTTCTTCAACGCTTCACTCCACAAGGATAATGGAAAATTAGAATTACTAATCATGCTAATCATTTGTCCATTTTTTTGTGTACATACAATAGCACTTTCCTCCTCTATTAGATCTTACGAACTTATTTTTCTTTTCTCTTTTGTTTCTCCATCTCTACCTGATAGGTTTTGAAAGTATTTAATGCATCAACCTTATCATTCAAAAGATGGAGATACATAAATCTTGTATGGTTATCAATAATATAAATAAAGTATCTCTAACGACTTAGGCAAGGAGTAAGAAAAGGTACACATATATCAATGTGTATAATTTCAAGAATCTCATAACTTCTTTTGGTAACTTGTCCAGATAAATACCAAAGATAGGACAATTTAAGAGGTATAAAACTCCATCATTTACTAACATTTTGATTATCTATATGGAGGTATATCACAATCTCTTGTCCATAGCATAGAGGAGTTTTCATTCACAAAGCTCATCTTTATACCAACATCAATATGCAGAGATACATAATTATTTTCAAAGTTGGAATCTACATAACAATTTCTAGTTTGCTTTCTGCATCTCCAAGATAAAACTCATTTTGATTTAGCAATAAGAAAATATATCCTAAAGTATACTTTTTGGAATCTACACATTCAACAAAATTTTAATATGATTAACCAACCACCTCCAAGTGGTCAATGAGTTTATAGGTCAAGCTGCAATCTTTGGTTTCTTGCAAATGCCACATAACTTTCTTTGTGGCTTTCCAATAATACCTTGGTTGCTTTGGTATCGACCCAGTATTTCTACTGCCAATCCAATGCCAGGTCTAATGCAGACATGTGCATAGATTAGACTACCTATAGATGCATATAGAATATTTTTCATTTGCTCTTGTTCCAACGTCTTGTGGGAACACACCGATTTTTACTTAGGTTATCCCCTTTAATAATAGGTGTTATGTAGGGTGTATAAATCCTTCATTACTCCCCAAAGACCTTGAGATATATACATTGATTTACAAGGTTCTCAATAAAATCAAATGAGATACGTAACAACCTTGTGAAATTCTATGTACCACTAACGAAATGGCAGTTTTAGCCATAAATATATTTTCTTAATTTGCAAGCATTTTGATTGTTATCACAAAAACCTGTTGATTATGGCATGTAAACATTCTCTTCAAGATCTCCATTTAGAAAAGTTGCTTTCACATTCATTTGATGTACCTCTAGATCAAATGAGCTCTTAGATATTTGAGAGAATTGAAGGTTTTATGACAATCACTGCTTTTCTTTTGAGTAAAACTATTGGCTACAAGTCTAACCTTATATTGTTCAACATTACCAAAAGTATCCCTTTTCTCTTTATAAACTCATTAGCATCATACAACTACAACTTCCTTTGGTAAGTCAACGAGATTGCAAACTTGATTTTTAGTCATAAATTCCATTTCTTCCATCACGACATTAAACCAGAATGTCAAGTTATCTCCACTCATGACATTTGAAACCAATCTTTGATCATCCTTAAGTTTGACATTAAAATTAGACTCTTTGAGGTATATAATATAATCAATAGGAAATTACTAGTCTTTTTATTCTAGGGGATCTTCTTCATTTTGTGAAGTATGAGTAGGTTCTTTCTGAACATGTTCTTCATGAATTGACTATCCTAGAACTGATTGTGGTTTAAAGTGATCAATTTGACTTTTGCTAAGCACAATCACTCGTCCTTCATTTGAAGGTAATTCAATCAACTCTCAAGTTCCCTCAAATTCTATCTTTCGAGGATAAGCATTGTCATTAGGTTCAGCATCATCTAGAAATTTTGTATTTCTAGACTCAACAACTCTATGATTGTGGGAAGGACAAGAAAACCTGAACCATTTGGAGTTTATTGCATAATTAAGAAAAAAAGAATAGCAAGTTATCCCCAAGTCTAATTTATTTAGATGGGGACAGCTTCATTAATGAAACTCAATTCCCACCGGCCCATTCCATAATACAAAAGGTATCTTAGAGCTAAAATAATCTTGGATGGAATCCTCTTTAAAATATACACAATGGTCTTTAATGCTTCACCCCACAAGGATAAGGGAAATTTAGAATTGCTAATCATGCTCATCATTTGTCCCTTTTTTGTGTACATACAATAATACTCTTTGCCTCTATCAAATCTTACGAACTTAATTTTTTTTTTTCTTTTCTTTTGTTTCTCCGTCTTGCCTTATAGGTTTTGAAGGCATTTAATGCATCAATCTTATCATTCAGAAGATAGAAATACATAAATCTTGTATGGTTATCAATAATAGAGATAAAATCTCTCTGACCACTTAGGCAAGGAGTAAGAAAATGTGCACATATGTTAGTGCGTACAATCTTAGGAATCTCATAACTTCTTTTGGCAACTTTAGTTGGGTTTTTTTTTTGTTATCTACTTTCCTTGAATGTAGTCCGCATAAAAATCAAAGATAGTACAATTCAAGAGGTTTAAAACTCTTGCATTTACTAACATTTTGATTATCTCTATGGAGATATATCACAATCTCTTGTGTCATAACATAGTGGAGTTTTCATTCACAAAGATCCTCTTTATGCCAACACCAATATGCAGAGATACATAATTATTTTAAAAGTTAGGATCTAGACCCATTTCAACAAAACATCAATTAATATTTAAACACCAATAATAATTTCAATTTAAAAAAAAAAATCAAAATTTGATTTAGCAAATTGAAACAAAAATTAGTTTTCTAGAAATTTTTGAAGCATATAAAACATTATCAAGGTCTAAAATATAAATAGTTTTTAAAAATAAATCTAAAGGTCCTAACAGCGTCGTAACACATCTTATTTCCTTAGTAAACATATTGTTAATATAAATTTAGAGCTGCCTGACTACCTTTTCTTGTTAGAGATCCTTGCTTTCTTTAAGAGTCTCAACTCCTATTTTCACTCTTAAATCTTAATCATTTTAAGTAACTAAATACAAGGCGTCCCGTTTTAATTGGACGTTTTTATGGTTATTTTAGGATAGTGTAATAATGTAAGATCAACTAATGAATGCAATAGTACACATATCAAACACCTTGCTTCACTAAATTGCATGCACTTGAAGAAGCATAATTAAGTTGCTCATAAAAGTTTATTTGCACATCCATGTGGGAGATGAGAGTTGCAAAGGTTTGTGAAGTGAAGATTGAGCAAATGGTACAAAAAGATGGTGATTGAATTGAATTTGCTTCATTTCTCCATCAATCCACCCCACCCACCATTCCCATTAATTACTCTTCCGTATCTTCTTTTACAAAAAGAGAGAAAGAAAAGGCCACTTACAAAGGTAAATACGCCTACACATGGGAAATAGATGCCTTTTTTTATGTGTTTTTAACGGGAGACAAGACATTATGGATTTGATTCCTCAACCCACTCTTCAAGGACAGAATAAATCTCACGTATATTAATATAATATTAGGGATTTGGTTTAGAGATTGCCTACTTTCTAATTTTCCAATTAGCCACCCTTCATTTTTTTTAAAAAAAAAAATTAAAATTTTTGAGAGTGTTTTGTGCTTTATCATTTGAAAAGTATTTGGTGAGGAGTGCTTTTCTTTTTTCTTTTTTAAAAAAGTGACCCATTTGGATAATTGATATTTAAATATAATTTTCAACATTTAAAAAGGGTTTTGAAAATCTTTGTCAAAGAATGGCCTCCAAGAGGCAAAGGCTCAACCGTCGGTGCTTGGTTGGTGGTGAAAACAACAAGACATTCCAAGTCTTACAAAGTACAAAGTAGTCAATTCCTAGTTTTTTCTTTCAAAAAACCAGACATCTCTCATGTTTATCTTTTCTAGGCTTAGGCAACTCTGACGATTTTAGGTGTTCTTCATGGCCTGAATGTTATTTTACTTGTTTGTAGAAAAGTTCTTCACCACCATTCTTTTTCAAACGAGTTTTTAAATGCGTGTTTTAATTGTGATTTGTATTATTTAGTATCAAAGTCAATTACTATGTTGAGTGTATGATTGAACGTAGCTCGTAGAGTGTGAGATTGAATGAATTGCTTCTTTGTGGTTGAGACATGGAGGGAGTGACTTGTATATTAGAATAAAATGTTATTGAATACTAATAAGTGAGTTGAACCGCCTAGAAAGAAAATGTTATTATTGAATTATTGTCAATAGAGTATGTCACTGTATATGTTAGTAAAGAAGCGTGTTGGTACGTCACAATTTTATGTATTATGTATGCATTAAATGTAATTTTATATGTATAAAAGCTCTTAAATGTCTTTTCTTGCAAACTAATTTTTAGGAATAAAGTTTTTAAGAGGTAGCTCAATCAGTTAAGATCCCGCTTAATGAAACAGAAATCACCGGTTCAAATTTCTTTCTCCTTATTGTGTGGACATGTAAAAAAAAATAAATTCAAGAGTAAAATATACCTTTATCTTCTTACAAAGGACACATCCGGATTATGCCGTCTATGCATGCATGATTATGTTCATTGTTGGTCAGATTCAATGGGACGAGTACATTGTGGGCACAAAGAGAGAGAAGAGAATNACCCACTCTTCAAGGACAGAATAAATCTCACGTATATTAATATAATATTAGGGATTTGGTTTAGAGTTTGCCTACTTTCTAATTTTCCAATTAGCCACCCTTCATTTTTTTTAAAAAAAAAAAATTAAAATTTTTGAGAGTGTTTTGTGCTTTATCATTTGAAAAGTATTTGGTGAGGAGTGCTTTTCTTTTTTCTTTTTTAAAAAAGTGACCCATTTGGATAATTGGTATTTAAATATAATTTTCAACATTTAAAAAGGGTTTTGAAAATCTTTGTCAAAGAATGGCCTCCAAGAGGCAAAGGCTCAACCGTCGGTGCTTGGTTGGTGGTGAAAACAACGAGACATTCCAAGTCTTACAAAGTACAAAGTAGTCAATTCCTAGTTTTTTCTTTCAAAAAACCAGACATCTCTCATGTTTATCTTTTCTAGGCTTAGGCAACTCTGACGATTTTAAGTGTTCTTTATGGCCTGAATGTTATTTTACTTGTCTGTAGAAAAGTTCTTCACCACCATTCTTTTTCAAACGAGTTTTTAAATGCGTGTTTTAATTGTGATTTGTATTATTTAGTATCAAAGTCAATTACTATGTTGAGTATATGATTGAACGTAGCTCGTAGAATGTGAGATTGAATGAATTGCTTCTTTGTGGTTGAGACATGGAGGGAGTGACTTGTATATTAGAATAAAATGTCATTGAATACTGATAAGTGAGTTGAACCGCCTAGAAAGAAAATGTTATTATTGAATTATTGTCAATAGAGTATGCCACTGTATATGTCAGTAAAGAAGCGTGTTGGTACGTCACAATTTTATGTATTATGTATGCATTAAATGTAATTTTATATGTATAAAAGCTCTTAAATGTCTTTTCTTGCAAACTAATTTTTAGGAGTAAAGTTTTATTAGGTAGCTCAATCAGTTAAGATCCCGCTTAATGAAACAGAAATCACCAGTTCAAATTTCTTTCTCCTTATTGTGTGGACATGTAAAAAAAAATAAATTCAAGAGTAAAATATACCTTTATCTTCTTACAAAGGACACATCCGGATTATGCCGTCTATGCATGCATGATTATGTTCATTGTTGGTCAGATTCAATGGGACGAGTACATTGTGGGCACAAAGAGAGAGAAGAGAATATATATATATATATATTCTGTAGGAAATTACTGAAATCAGGATTATTTTAGGAGATCGATCAAAAATTTAAGGGTGATCGTCTTATTCCAAGAGAGAGACGTTTGAAAAAGACTAGTCTAATGGTCCTCTAATGACAAAATATGACGATTTAGCAATTAAGACAAGTGTGGAAATATAATTGGTTCTTGTGTTAGTAACGTGAATTTCCGTAAAATCTACTAACAACTGATGGATGGAAGAACCATTTTGGTCTTTAAGCAAACCAGAGAGATTTTCTATGATAAAAATTAAACCCTAAAGGTAAAAAAATAAAGAAATTAAACCACATGAATAAGGCTTTTAACCTTAAAAATAAAAAAGTTAACTTCTAACGACAATACCTAAAAAGATCAAAATATCATTAATTTTCATTTTAAAAAAATTTTGTAATTTGGAATTAAGGGTAAATTTAGAATTTTATAAAAAATTAAGGAGTATAAAAGTCATTGTCTCGCTTTTAACTTTTAAAATTTGACGGAGAGGGTTAAATTGATTGCAATTAAAAGTTCAGATATTCAAATTGAAAGGTTTTGAAGTTTGGAGGACTTGTTAAATCGTGTGATAATTCAAAAGTCTAAAGTAAAGTTATTCATTAATTTTACATTAATTGATGAAACATGTTTTAAGTAGTTGATTTTTTTTAAAAAAAATAATAATAATTAATATATAAAGCTACTTACAACGTACCACATCAATCGATACGAAGTCGATATAAAAGTCTAATGTGAATTTAGCATTACTCTAACTCTCATGTACAAAATGGATATCAAAGCATGGTTTGATTCAGTCAGTAGAGCAGGCAGATTATCCAAAAATTAAGGGTTGATTAACTTATTTGGACAGTTTGAAAAGGGCATCATAGTTTTGACTTTTGAGTCAAATTAGGCCAAAATAAAATGATGAGATACATTCATTTCCACTAGCAAACAAAGTTGAACCGTTCAAATACTTATCATTTATTCCATTCCCATATGCTACACAACACAAGAATCACTCTCATTGTTGGGTTTGGCTTCGCATCAATTATTTGTTCAAATTACTAATAATTTGAGTCAATAGTGTGAAAGAACTGATAACATGAAAGAATTCATATAAGACTCGTCTCTCTCTCACTCTCCTATTCTTCTCCATTCTCTCTCTCTCTCTCTTTTTTTTTTTTAAGATCAACTATTGGATTAGGTGAGTCCAATAAATCAAATGGTTGGTAATTCAAGAGCTCTATCAATTTCATGGGCAAAAGCACTCCCACCCAACCATCTGAGCAGGAAAAAAAAAAAAAAAAGGAGGAGAGAAAAGAAAAAGAAAAAAAAAAGGTAGAACTATCATGTGAGGAAAAATAAACAAGCTTTAAAGAAAATATTCCTACAATTTATTTTTCCCCCTCCCAAAAGAAGTATCCTTTGGCTCATTTCTTGAGCTTTAGGCAAAAGAAAAGTGGTTTTGCAACCTAACCTTTGAGTAATAATAATTTATAAGGAAGGTGTTGAATAATCTAGCTGTGCCAAATTTCCAATGCTCATAAAAATGCATCAAACACCGCCAACCTCCAACTCCATATACAAACTTTTGTCACTCATAAAGACCCCAAAAATGCACTCATTATTGGGGTGGGTCGGCCCAATAGTGAACGGGTGGGTTCCTGGCCACACACATTATATATAATTATATATATATGGATATGCCTTCTATGCTGTAATAACATATATGCTGTTAAAAAATTGATAATTGAAGGGTATAAATCTGTCATAATAAAGATAAATTTTTTTTTATTCATCATTTTATATATTTACTGATATTTATTATGATAGATCTGAACCCTTCAATTACTTTAATTAAATATTCACCCTTCAATTTTCTAATAGTATGTATGCTGTAGTTTAAACTACATCAATATCGAAGCCGGATCCTATATGTGTATATATACATGTTGTAGTTTAAATTACAGCAGCATAGAAGGTCGGATCCTATATTTGTGTGTGTGTATATATATAAATTATGAGGGGAAAAGAAAGAGAGGGGGTGACATAAATGGATTGAGATCCCTATAATTCATTTTAAATTTGAGATTATCAAATTCATAAATTTTAACGATTCATTTCATCTAAGCTTCTAAAATAATTCATGTTTAAACATTTAATGAGAAAACATGATTTATTAAATTTTTTGAGGGTAACTTCATCATTAAATACTGAAACATGACTTATTTGGAACAGGATCCTGTCCATTTCAAATGAAATGGATAATATCCATTTAGTGTAAAATGAGGGGTAATATTGTATATTTAGTCTTTCAACTTTAATGTTAAGACAATATTATCTCTTATTTTACACTAAATGGATATTATCCATTTCATTTGAAATGGACAGGATCCTATTCCGACTTATTTTAGATGTTTCGATGAAATAAATGGCTGAGATTTATGAATTTAAAAATCTCAAATTTTAAAAAAATTATAAAAAATCTCAATCCGGCATAAATAGAAGATGCCTCCCTGCCCGGTTCCGACCTTAATTAATTATGAATAAAATAAATGGGAGTAAATTGAGAAAAACAAGGGATTATAATAATAATGAAGTACTTTTTAAGGCAAAACATAATCATATAATATGATTCAACCCCCAATGAGGATGCATTTTCGGGCGTAGTACAGTGAACCTTCCCTAGAAGATATATTGTTCAAGGCAAAACAAAACAGAACAAAAACCCTTTTATCTCAAATTAATTAATGGTAAGTTGTTCATTTATTACACTATTAAATCAATTTTCCAGTACGTTTTCTCACTTGATATCTAAACTAAACAAAAATTAAAAAATTAAAAAATAAAGCTTATATATTTTAATAAAGCCACTAATGTAGTTTGATGAATTCCTATGTTTGACATTGAAAGACTAAAAAGTACCAATCAAACTTTCACATAAATCATTGCGGCAGGGCAGCCGAGATGCATGTGAGCCATTGGATTAAGAACAACTTGTGTTGGTCTTGTATTATTTATTTATTTATTTTTTCATTTATTTATTTATTTTTAAGGTTAAATTTAGATTCATTGATTTAAATAAATAAATAATAAAGCTTCTCGATCATCGATTACAATAATGTTATGGATAAAAGCGAAATAATCTTTAATCCAAACATTTTCCATTTTTGTTAAACGATGAGCTACCATATTTGTATCTCTTCATGTGCCATGATTGTAGACTATTGAGTATGGTCCTTGTATCATCAATTAACTCCAATAATTACCTTCCGTTTGCTAAGCATCAACAACCACATTCTCCTTATAATTTCTAACAATTGCACTCATACCCATTCATTTGGATTTTCTATTGCTCAACTTTGCTCCATATCTTTAAAAAAAAAAAAAAAACTTTGCTCCATACTGTTCCTCTTAAGGGACGGAACTAAATTAAAAATATTATTCACAAACTTTCAATTAGAACAACATTCTTTTTAAATTAACAAAGTTCTATGAAAATGCATTATTATTATTATTATTATTATTATTATTATTATTATTTTGTTTGTTTTTCTTAGACAAAGTTGTCATCGTTGTGGTACAAGACACAACTCAAAACCCTNGGTCTTGTATTATTTATTTATTTATTTTTTCATTTATTTATTTATTTTTAAGGTTAAATTTAGATTCATTCATTTAAATAAATAAATAATAAATCTTCTCGATCATCGATTACAATAATGTTATGGATAAAAGCGGAATAATCTTTAATCCAAACATTTTCCATTTTTGTTAAACGATGAGCTACCATATTTGTATCTCTTTTGGTGCGTCTCACGTGCCATGATTGTAGACTATTGAGTATGGTCTTTGTATCATCAATTAACTCCAATAATTACCTTCCATTCGCAAAGCATCAACAACTACATTCCCCTAATAATTTCTAACAATTGCATTCATGCCCATCCATTTAGATTTTCTATTGATCAACTTTGCTCCATATCTTAAAAAAAAAAAAAAAAACTTTGCTCCATACTATTCCTCTTAAGGGACAAAACTAAATCGAAAATATTATTCACAAACTTTCAATTAGAACAACATTCTTTTTAAATTACCAAAGTTCTATGAAAATGCATTATTATTATTATTATTATTATTATTATTATTTTGTTTGTTTTTCTTAGACAAAGTTGCCATCGTTGTGGTACAAGACACAACTCAAAACCCTGTGCTCTGGAGCTGCCACATGCACATTATCTGTTCTATAGCGACTCGCCACGTGACTAAACACGTGCCTATGGGAGAGAAATCGGATGGGGTCCTCCTAGCCTATGGTGCACCACAATGCAGAAGACCTTTGCCCAAAGCCTACGGCCTACGTGTGGGTTTTGCCTACCTGGCATGATTTGGATCGCCTGCTCATCATTCCCCTTCTCTGCCACCACTGGGGGATGGCCTCCTCCTCTGCTGTCACCATCCGGTTAAACGTCCGTAACCTGATAAATGATAACCCTCACGATCGCACGGATATTCTGGGAATCGTGCTAACGCCGTCGGTCTCCCCGTTTTTTTTTTATTTTTTGTTGCTTAGCTGGACGCCAATGTTTGGCTGAAGGTTTTTCCCCGAATGGGCCAGCTGGCACGCCACTCTCTTCTGCACATGGCCAGCTACTTCTGTCGAGACTCCCACCCGAATTTCCCACATTGCCCCTCACCCTCACTCTATCCACCACAATGCCACTCTCATTTGTCTTTAAACGCGTAGTTGTTGACATTTTTCTTTCTCATTCTCGAGCTTATCGAAGTCATTAGGCGGTGTTACTAAAACCTCGTTTGAAGCATTTTCGTAATTAAGATCACAGTGGCGGGTTTTTTGGTAATTCCGTAAGGGGTGTCCTTAAATCTTGTGTTGGCTTCTGGCTTGCGTAAGAAAGTAAAAAAATCTGGAAAGTACAGGAATCTAGGATCAATGGCAGAAGCCTAGACAAATATATATATATATATATATAAACTTAATTAAATCCTAAAACTAAACTTATCATGTAAACCACTCACACTGAATTTAGAGAGTTTAAATAGCACTAGAAATGCTACGATTAATTTAACATTCCAAAAAGAACTGTAACTTTTTTATTATTTTATTAAAAATATTTCTATTATTTACTTTTACTATTTTTAAAAAAATACAAAATCATATTCTATTTATTTATTGTTTTTTTTTTAAATGTAATGTAGAGCTAAATACTTGTCAAATTTATTGAGAATTGTAGCAATTAGTTAACTCCTTAGCTTTTTTAATGTAATAAACTTTTGTCTATTACGAAATGGAATTGAGATACCCCGCAATATTGTAAGATTTTCTTTTGAAATCTTGGCCATTCATTTCATATAATAGTCATAAATTTGTCACGTGTCTCATTTAATATAAAAAGTGGGGCACGTGACGGATTTGTGACTATTAGATGAAAATGAAAGGCCAAGATTTAAAAAAAAAAAACCCCCCGGGCAATTATCCCACTATTGTTGGAGATCTCAATCCAACGAAATGCTACATACAATTTTACTCTTGCATTCAAGTATATTTCTTGACGTGACAGTAAAATTTTTCATTAAAACATTGTTATGTTAATAAATAAAAATAAAAATTTGGGTAAAGTTGACTTAACTCTTTCAAACTATCATTCTAATGATAATTTATCCTTTAAACTATCAATTGGAGTAATTTTAGAAGTCTCTCTTGTGTCACCAATTTTAACAAAATCACGAAATTACCCTTACTAAAATAAAAATACTAAAATTTAACTTTTTTTTTTCAAAATTTTAGAGGTATTTTTGTCTTATTAAAAATTTTATAAAGATAATTTTATTGTTTTACTAGCATTTAAAAGTATATTGTCATTGTTTTAATAATTTAAATAATAAATTATCGTAATTAATAGTTTACGGAGTACATTGTTATTAGAATAATAGTTTTTGAGAGATTAAAGTGGACTTTATCTAAAAATATGAAAGTGTTGATAGGATTTTGACCTTTGACTCTTGTGGGCAGAGCCTAATGTGAATGCTAATTAAGTAAATGTAAACCCACCGGAGGTTTTGGTACACTGGCAGCACACCCATAATAATGAAGCGCCACAAAATCTGACGCTCCACAGACTCTTTGATTAGGATTTGGTATGTGGGGGCCTACGTAGATGGGGCCCAGATGAGTGACACATAGCCACGTGGCTCCGGACACGTTTGTTTGGGGATGAGTAAGCCGGTGTAAGAGTGGAGTTAATATTTTGCAGGTAGAGAGTAGAGAGAGTGCACAAATCATGCCATTTTAACAGTGGACTCGTCGGCACGTGGAATTCGCGCGTGTGAAAAGTCTGTGACTTTTATGGAATGTTTTTAACAGTTGTTGGTAATTTACTTCTTTTCTGGGGAAAAAAAATTTGAAGCTTGGAGATCGAGTGTGATAAGAAGAAAGATAATAAATTTAAAATATTTTTATTGATATGGAAGATGACAAAAATAATACATGGGAATTTGGATAGAGTTAGGTTGTGGGGGGGGAGAGCGGAGAGTGAGTGTCACAGTGGACGGAGCGAGAGTGAGATTGGGATCCAAACAAGAAAACAAGAAATAAAGCGAATTGTGGAGGAAGAGTAGGGTACGATGGAAGGAGATGGGAAGAAAATAATAAAGAAAGAGAGAGAGAGAGAGAGAGAGAGAGAGAGAAGGGAGAGAGAGAGAAGTGAAACCTGTCTCGTGAAGCAGCAGGTGAAGAGGGGAAAGAAAAAAGGAAGAAAATATAAAAACAGCTCTCTCTCTCATATGCTCTCTTTCTTTCTTTCTTCTTCTTCTTCCTTCCTCTGTAAAACCCTTTTCTTTCTCTCTCAAGACATTTTTCTTACACTCACATTCATTCTTTGCTTCTGCCTTTTATATCACGAGATCCCCATCTCTTTCTCTCTCTCGTTCTTTGTTTTCGATCATGTCTTCTTCAAAGCTTCTTCTTCTGACTCTCTATCTCTGTATTGTTGACCGTACTTTCATTCACGCACATTGCTGAGAAAGAGGAAGAGAGTGAGAGAATAAGAAAAGGAGAGTTTTTTTTTTTTTTTTTGAGAGACACAGAGGGGCAAATTTTTTGAAAATTTGGAGCTTTGGGTTTTGTTTGGTTTGTGGGAAAATGTCGCATTCCGGGAAGCCCATTTTGGAGCCGGGGCTCGACGCGCTCAACGATCGCTTCCGGGACTCGCTGAGTTGCGAGGCTAATAAGCCCGATTTCCGAGAGCTCGATCTGGGCTCCCCGGTTTCGCCTCTCAGGATCCGGCATGCCGGACCCACCAGCAGTGGACTCACCGCCACTACCACGACTACCACGACTACCACCAGTAGTAGCTCCAGCTCGTCCGGATCGGTATCCGGCCGAAACGGCCAAAACCAGCTCGCGAGAAGACCCGACTCCGGCCCCAACAACCACTCCGGGGAGCTCTCCGGGTCCAGCGAGAGCAGTCCCACGGCCGGTGACAGTCTCCGATCCAGCGCAACCGCCAGGAATTTCAAACCGGGTCATAACAGATCCGATTCCGGATCTACGCCTCCGCTAATATACTCGGGTCAGAGCCATGTTCAAACCCAAAGCTCCGTGAATTCACCGCCGCTGAATGTCCTTCCCACCGGCAACATCTGCCCGTCCGGGAAAATCCTCAAAACGGGTATGGCTCAGAACCGGAGCTCCAGAACCGACGTGTTAGGATCCGGGTCGGGCAATTATGGACACGGGAGCATAATGCGGGGCGGTATGAGTCCCAAGGACTCGGCAAACGCTAACGCAAATGCAAGTCCCACAACCATGCGGTCGAGCGGTGGCGGAGAGTATGCGAGGAAAGTAATGGTGGGTGCGGATCCGGAGGAGGTGAAGAGGGCAGGGAACGAGCAGTACAAAAGGGGCCATTTTGTGGAGGCATTGAGATTGTACGATCGGGCAATTGCGCTTTCGCCTGGCAATGCGGCGTACCGGAGCAACCGGGCGGCGGCATTGACGGGTTCAGGGAGGCTTGGGGAGGCCGTGAGGGAGTGTGAGGAGGCGGTGAGGTTGGATCCCAATTATGGGAGGGCTCACCATCGCTTGGCATCTCTTTTTCTTAGGTGGGTCATGCTTCAAGTTGAGTTTCTTTTTGCTTCTTTCGTTCGTTGTTTTGGCGTGCATTGGGGGGGATGGGTCTTACTCTTTTGTTGTTAGATCTACTTCATGTGGTGTTGTCGTTGGTTTTTTGGCTAATGCATTTTGTGGGTCTGTTTCTGATCTTTCTGGTTTTACTATGATTATAGGTAGGAGCAAAGTTGCTTGGAAGTTGGAATCATTGTGTTTGAATCTGGGTATTGAGCGTTTTAAATGGGTTTTTTTTTTTGTTTTTTTTAATCGTCCTCTGGTTGTCGCTTAATGTTATGAGAAATTCAGTTCAAGATCTTTGGATTAGATAGATAATTTCTGTGTTATATGCTGTGAAAGCTGTTTAAAAAACAATCTGAACTCATATGAACATATATCTGTATTTTAGGACAATGCAAATCCTTGTATTTATGCTTATAGATTTGTGATTTATCTATATCTCTAGTGGCCCAATGGAACTCCATTTGTGTTAGTCTTGTGCTGGTTGATTTCATCAAGTTTGTTTGATTCTGGTCTTTCGGTGATTACTTGATAATAAGGTAGGTGAATTATGATTCATATTTCAAATTTTCTTTGTACCTGTTTTTAACTCAATTTCATAACAGGTTAGGGCAGGTTGAGAATGCCAGGAGGCACCATTGTATTCCAGGAGTGCAGCTAGATCCAGCAGAGTTGCAGAAGTTGCAGGCAGTAGAGAAGCATTTAAACAAATGCACAGATGCCCGGAGGATTAATGATTGGAAAAGTGCTTTGAGGGAAGCTAATGCTGCCATTGCTGCTGGAGCTGATTTTTCTCCACAGGTAGAAACCCATTTCTAATATTTTTCTTTAGTGTGGTTTAAGAAATTGGTTGCAGGCCACATTAATAAATGGCTGAACTGGTTCAAATTGAATTTACAGCTCTTTATGTGTAGAACGGAAGCCCTTTTAAAGCTCCATCAAATTGATGATGCAGAATCAAGCCTATCAAATATTCCCAAACTAGAACCGTCTACCACCTGCTCTCAGAGTAGATTCTTTGGGATGCTTTCTGCAGCTTATCTATACTTTGTCCAAGCTCAGATTGAGATGGCATTGGGAAGGTGAGTTGAGAAATTTAAGCTTTGTCAGATATAAGAGGGCAAAAGGGTCTTGTAGGAGAGTGAGAATGGATGATGGATGTATTGCAGGTTTGAGAATGCAGTTACAGCTGCTGAGAAAGCTGGGCAGATTGATGCCCGGAATGTTGAAGTTGCAGTGATGCTTAAAAATGTTAGGTTGGTGTCAAGAGCTCGTGCCCGTGGCAATGATCTCTTCAAATCTGAGAGGTTCACTGAAGCTTGCTCTGCATATGGTGACGGTCTCAGGCTTGACCCTTCCAATTCTGTTCTTTACTGCAATAGGGCAGCTTGTTGGTTTAAGCTTGGGCTGTGGGAGCGATCCGTTGAGGACTGCAACCAAGCCTTAAGCATCCAACCGACTTACACAAAAGCGCTTCTTCGGAGGGCTGCCTCAAACAGCAAGGTAATTGGCTCTACCTTTTCCTTTCAATTTGCTCTATTTGTGCATTTTTGAAAATTTGTTTGGTTTACCTTGTTACTTACTGTGGATTACAGTTGGAAAGGTGGGTGGACGCTGTGAGAGACTATGAGGTCTTGAGGATGGATCTTCCAGATGACAATGAAGTAGCAGAATCATTATTCCATGCTCAAGTTGCATTGAAGAAATCCCGTGGGGAAGAAGTTTATAATATGAAGTTTGGTGGTGAAGTGGAGGAAGTATCAGGTCATGAGCAGTTCAGAGCTGCAATATCTCTACCAGGTAGCCCTTCTCAAACTCTTGTTTTTTTCCCCCTGAAAATACAATCAGTTTGCAATGTTCTCGAGCAATAAAACTTTAAATTTGCAGGTGTGTCGGTTGTTCATTTCAACGTGGCCTCTGACTTGCAATGCAAGCAAATATCTCCTTTCGTGGACACATTATGCAGCCGCTACCCATCCATTAATTTCCTGAAGGTAAATGTGACCCAACTGTGTTCTTGCTAATACTAGTTTTATGAGGTATACTTTTTGTCTGGTTTCTACTTGGAGAGAAAGAAAATAGAAGAAAGGAGGAAATTTCCAACCTTCTTAATGCAACTTTCCATGGTTTTTTTTTTTTTTTTCGTTTCATAGGTGGATATTGAAGAGAGCCCAACAGTGGCAAGTGCTGAGAATGTGAGGTTTGTTCCGACCTTCAAGATTTACAAAAATGGTGTCCGGGTGAAGGAGATTGTGCGCCCAAGTCGTGATGTGCTGGAACATTCGGTGAGGCATTACAGCTTTTAGAACAAAATTTGTCTGAACTGTACTGCTTCTCTGCCCATTTTGCATTTTCTTCTTGCTGCCCAAACACACCCCCCCCCCNCCCCCCCCCCCCCCCCCCCCCCCCAGTTTCATGGGAACACTTCTACAGCCCTTCCAATCCATCCTCCCCCACCGTATAAGGTTTACAGATACCTGTGTCATAATCAGAAGAACAAAATAATAATATTATCATTAGCAGCCAATGCCAGTGGAACCCAGAGAAAAAAAAAATAGCTTAGTTCCTTTTGCAGTTTTTATTTATTCATTCATTCCTCATTGCTCTCTGGTTCCATTTTCCTCCTCCCAACAAAACCCTTTTGTATTTTTCTTTTGATTTTCAGATCATTTCTTTTCACTTTCATTTAGGCCAGCCCCCCGTTCTTGTTATCCCACTTTCCACCCACAAAAAAAAAAAAAAAACATTGAAAGTATGTAAAATTTAATTAAATTTTAGAGAGAGAGAGAGAGAGAGAGAGGGGTGGCTGGCTGGTAGAAGAGGATCTCTGTACATGTATATATGTGATGATATATACAAAAAAAACCAAAAAAAAAAAGAATTGGAAGCCATGAGAGGGAGAGATTGGATGGATGTGTGGTGGGTACTTACTGGGTTGGAGAAAGAAAGAAGGATGAATATGTTATTATTATTATTATTGTTGTTGTTGTTGTTTCTTCTCTTAAACAATTCCATCAATAAAAAAGTTCCCAATTTTTCCCTTACAATTTCCATTTCTCTCAAGCTCTCTTTAATTCCAGCTGCATTTCCATCAATCTGCTAACCAGAAAGTACAGTGTTTTCAAATAAAGAAAGGGTGGATTTGGGTAGTTGACACATTCATTGCCCTTCTCTTCCATTTACTTCTAATTCTTTTGCCACCCACTAATTATATTTGTTTATTTAACAATAACCCTTATAGTATAAGCTTAAATGGGTACTTTACAAGATTTAATGTGGGGGCACAGAGAGAGAGAGAGAGAGAGAGGAATCCCTGTGAGGTGGTTGATGTTCACATGTGGGCATTTAAGTTGCTCTCTCTCTCCCTCACAGCATAATTAATTTAAGGAGTCCAAAAAGTGCAATTGGTCGGTGATGTAATGTGTGCGGTGACCACCGTCAATTCAGTGGACCTTAATCAGCGGGGAGGGGTGGCCACGTACGTGTTGCCGTTGCAATTGAGTTTTGTCATCTTTTTCCTGCAACTTTCAACGGCGTTGAGCCCCTTGATTGGCCACCGGACAATTCCCTTTTTGCTTCGCTGGCAAACCCTTAACTAGCAACTCTCCACGCGTCGTTTGGTTTGGATTGATAGTTTTTGATTTTCAAACAATTAATCCCACCCCCATTCCAAAAAAGGAAATTCGGTGCACGGATTTGTCAGTGTCAACGGCTATTCATTCAAATTTGAAAATAGGTTTTCACATCATAGTCTCATCATGCTGATGTGGCATGGATTATTAGTAGCTATTTATTTCTTTATTTTTTATTTTTTTTTAAAAAAAAATCTATTTGATTTTCTTACACAAACACACCCTTCCTTCAAATGGATGGGTCATGGGTCACCCAATAAAATGGACGGTATTGGTGCATTACTCGTTGGCATGAATGCTGAGGAAATTGTATTAAAATAATGAGGTATTGGCAAGGGGCAAGGTCGTCATCATCAAGTAATGGAGAAGCTGGCGGGACAAAAATTTGCTACAAATTGGTTTGTAACTAATTCATACAAACTAATCTAATAAAGTAACATGTATTTCTCATATGGTATGTGACTCATGTCACTTTATTAGATAATAAAGTAACATGTATTTCTCATATGGTATGTGACTCGTGTCACTTTATTAGATTGATTGGTATACAAACTAGTTTATAGCAAATTTTTATCCCAACCGGCATGATTCAGTTTTTAATATGCTTGTTAAAATTTTATTAATAAGCATTTGAAGAAATGGAAGTGTGCGGTGTTTGGATCTTTGAAGCAATGGACCAAACCCCCTTTAAAAAGATAGGAAGCAGTGAAACAAAAGCCCAAATTAGGGTTTTGAAACATGGTGAGCAATATATGGCCCATAAGTGGTGCACATTTAAAAGCCTCTAACCCTCAACTATATATATGGGCTGGGCATTCATCGTTATCTCGCTACTTTCCAAAAGGTTCACCTTAACATTTTGGATAATAAGCAATTTGAGTCGAGTATTTCATATGTGGAAGATCTAAAGATTTGATGGGCAAATTTCTATAGTTGGTCAAACAAAACAGGAGAGAATTCTGCTCTTTAGATAGTATCAAGTGGGAGAACTTATTCCTAGGCTGTGTGGCTTAATTGCTGCCGATTGGAGTTTATAATAAGGCCCCGTTTGGTTCGCGGATTAGGCCATTGGATTGGACTAGGCTAACACTAGTGTTAGCTAATCCTTTGTTTGGTAACATGTTATTTCTGGGAGTAGTTTATTCCCATGGGACTACTAATCCCATACACACAGGGTTAACTAAGCCACTCAAAAATGAGTGGCTTAGCTAATCCTTTCCTGTGGGATTAAAAATATCTTGTAAAATTGCCTAAAAAACCTTATGCTTCTCACACCTCTCACGATATCCATCTCTCAAAGCAAGGTATATCTCTCCCCTCTCTTCTCTTCGATCTCTATTTTCTTGGTTATTTCATTATCTCTATGTTTCTTGGAATTTTTTTTTCTTCTCTCAGTAGTTTTTTTTTTTTCGTTCTTCGTTCTCTCTCAGTTTTTCTTCATTCTTTCTCAAATTTTTTTTTTTTTCGTTCTCTTCTCTCCCAGAGTTTTTTTTTTCTTTTTTTTTTTTTAAAATCGCACAGTTTTGATTTTCTTCTCTCAGTTTTTTTCCCTCATTCAGACGGAAATCACCAATATAATTGGGTTGGAATTCTAAAGGAATCACTGATATAAAATATGAAATATGGTGATTATGTGATTTTTTTTTTATATATAAATAATTTTAATTTCTAGCATAATTGCAAAAAAAAAAAAAAAAAAAAAATCCTACATGACATAATTTTTTTTTAAAAAAATTATAATATAGTTGTTTATGTTTCGAAGAAAAAAAAAAATTCTTAATAATATAAATTGTATTCGTATTATAAGGGTATTTTAGGAAATAAGATCACAATACGATTTCATTCACCAACATATTGCATTATACCAAACAAAGGAATATGATTAGGTAATCTATTCCAGCGTTACAACCAAACAAAGGAATATGAATAGCTGATCTATTCCCAGTATTAGTTAAATCCCAGTGGTAGCTAATCTTTTTCCAATGGATTAGACAATCCGCAAACCAAACGAGGCCTAACTCTTCCATGGTAGTGAAGCTTGTTTTTTTTTTTTTTTTTTTTTTTTTTTTGAGAAAGGTAGTGAAGCTTGTTAAGATGCTTTGAGTTACGAAACCAAAGTTAAAAAAATAAAAAAGAAAAGAAAAAAAGTTTGATGCTCACGGCATCGTCCAAATGTCTATTTCACCCTTTGCGTTCACAAGGAACAAAACCAGGACAGATGCCACTTGACACTCATTAATTTGTAGAACAGATGCCCAGGGGCAACTTGAAGAACAGGATTGGTTTCACGTCTAAAGCTTGCAGAAGCTTCCACTTTCATACCAAAGTTATTTTCATAATAATATTTATTTCTTTTTTTCAGAAACGAGAAGACCAACAGTTGCTTGAAAAAAAATATAAAAGCAGCTTTTATATATCACATAAGCGTAGAGCATAATGGAGAAGATCAACAGATGGGTCAAAGCAACTAGTTAATACATGGCAGAATAATTTTGGCCAAAGCAACCAAAAAGTGGCGACCATATATAATATTTTGCCAGATTAATGGCCGAACATATTATACAAGTTCCACAATGCTTCATTTAGAGGAAAACAATTAACAAGCGGCCACTAGAAGCTTTGAGAGAATATCAAATAACGATCGTTCAAAGATCAATTGTTCCAAATTTCATTTAAAATTTGACAGTGAATAGCATACATTTCATTAATGTCATTTTTGGGAAGCAAAAGTTTCCACCATGTCATCAGGCACCACTTGCATATAAACGGGTCCACTCCTTCGCTGCAGTGTTCAATAGTAACACAACACAAAGAAAGAGAAAATTTTAATTGGACTACCTCAATTGAAGAAACTGATAAGTGAGACTAACAAAATTACCTGTTTCAACAGCTTCAGCCTCATTTGTTTTCCAATGCTTGGCAATGTTTTCAGAAAGTGGATCGTCAGGGTTTGGGGCACTCAGAAGTGCTTGAATGCTATATAAAAATAATAATAATAAATAAATAAAAATAAAAACAATCCCAACAACTTCAATATTATCAATTACAGTTTTTCTCCACAAAAACACATAAAGAGTCCGCTAAATAATGCAAACTCATATATTGTAGCTTTTTCCAAAGGAATATCAATTTTATCAAACTTTACTGTCGGTCAAAGCTGGATTGAAAAGAGAAAGATAATTAAAATAAATAGCTGAAATAAATTTTTGACCTTTTTTTTTTAAAAAAAAAAAAATTCCCCATGGATATAAATAATATGTCAATCAATTTTTTTCTGATATTACGAAGAGCAGTTAATGTGCCCATGAATTGTTTCCTACAAGCAATTTGTTCAGGAGAACAGATTCCAGAACTTGTGCATAGATAGATACAGTTATCAGATCATTAGCTAATTATACCTCAAAAGTACAGTTCTTATTTGGAGGGCAGGGCTCCATTTGTCTTTCAGAATATCAAGGCAAATCCTTCCGAGCTGCATAGATAACTCGCTTCATAAGAGGCACAAGATAAAACATAACTAATGATACTTAAAAAGAGTACAAAAGTAATACCAAGCACAGCCTACCTTGTCAATGTTAGGATGATATATTTTGGTCAGAAATCGGACCTGTAACACAGAATATAGTTTTAACACTAAAGGAGCAAATGCATACGACTAGGAAAACAAGGTAGATTGAACACATTACAAAAACAAGCGCACACAAACATAACCATTTGCGAAAAGGGTACAATAAGGGTGAAACCATTGACCAATAGATGCACACAAATGCAGAAGCACGCATCAGTTGTATAAAGAAAGCACCAGGGGGACACAGGTAAAATATGACAAAGGACATAGCACATATACAGCAGGGAAAACAAACTTGATATTGCCCAGCCAATGAGTCTCACAGTGACTTCTAGGGTGCCAATCTTCACCTGATCTGCCAATCCTATATATTTCTTAAGAGTATTTTACAGGATATGAAACCATAAAGCACCTCAATCCCACCCCAACAACAGCCGAGTCTGTATCATGAACACAGAAACCCCCTTCCACTGCCCTGGGTGACATCATCAAGTTCTCATAGCTATTAAAACCATGATTATATCCCATAATAAACCAAGCCACCCATGATTCAATCCCAGATTGCATGTGCAGTCAGCTGCACCAACATGGGGTATACTCCAAAAACAAAGGTTGAAATGGCTAAAAGAGGTCCAGCAAGATAGAATTCCAAGCATAAAAAAACCATGGAGTCATTTTCTTGAGAACATCAAATCTTAAAATTAAATGAGCCCCTACTCCATGCATTAAACATTTCCAGACATCATTCGGGAAAGAAATGCTTCCAGGGAAAGACAAGACAATAACCAGGTTCAAAATTATTAGAAATCTTGCTCAGGACGATTTCACCCCCAAAAAACCAATGTGAGGCTATCTGTCAATGAAATTTTTATCTAAAATTGGTCCCCAAAAAAACTAGATAATCTCTCTATAACAGATGCTTTAAATCTTAAAGGCCTCATCGAGCCTAAGTGCAAGGCGGAAGCGTGCACCTCATCGAAGTAAAGCACATATTTTTCAAATACATGTCACGTCATTTTTGTTCTTCAGGTCTACTAGATAAGCATTCTCCCCTGCAGGATCTTCTTGTTGAATCATGCGTGACCACAATGCCACATAACTAAACTGTCAAATAATGATAAATACAGTATTCAATACAAAACTACTGAAGTTTATGATAACTAATGCAGTAACATACTACTCTACTAAACAATCAAAACACTAAATCTACACTTTGTTTCTAAGTGAAACAAAGAGCTAACAAAAATGCTTGTTTGAAATGGCATCTTGAACTTTTGGTGTCTTTCTTCTTGACTTCAAATAAGAAAAACACACTTATGTGTGGTGCAGTAGACCTAAGAAGAGAGTCGGTACAACTAATCAATAATGAGTTTGAATTGGTTTCAAATCCAATGGTGATTTTCAGTGCCACGTCTAGGCGTACGGACTTAGGAGTGTGAGACTGGGAGTGTGTAGTATTTCTCAATATATATGCAGCTTTTTTGCACTATAGGTACTTGAAATTACACGCTCTTCGCATCAGGACTAAAGTGTTTTTCTCCCAGCACTTTGCACTTCAAGTGTTCCTAGGCATGCTTAAGCAACCCTGAATGGTGTATTCCTTCTGGAGCAATTCTACATCACACCAAAGATTCTTGATCACCTTCAATTTGACTCACAGAGAGAGAGTGAGAGAGAAAGAGAGAGAGCAGATAATTGGTTTTCTTTGTACATATTATCTCAAACTTCCATCAATTTCTTCAATTTCTTTAGTAGATTTTCTTCCTTCGCCTGCTCTTACTCAATTTCTTGAGCCTGCACTAGATATTCTCTGTTGACATCTAATAAACCCAAACAGCAACCCAAAAATTCTAAAGTCTCTTTTCTCCATCAATACATAACCTTAGTGTCCTACAAAAACTATTCTTTCAGGGGACATTTATGATCCTAAGCTACAATCCACTATTTGAAGCAATCTCAACAATCTGGTATAAACTCCATCTTTTAGCTATACCAACCAAGAAGGTATTGAATATCACCAAATTCCAAAGCATAAAGAATTCAATCAATGTTTGGAAACAATGAATGTCAACATTTTTTTTGAAAATGGATTTCAGAATATGTATTCTGAAAGTCTCTACATTTTTTTTTTTTTTTTGATAAGTATAAATCTCTACATATTGATGATGTAAAGGTCAGAAAGAAAAGTTCTCTCAAATGAACATACAAATATCAAACAATGTGGCATAAAATATTTATACTTTGTGTCATTGCATGTTAAGACTAAATACTACTCTACCCTCAGCAGTGTTATTTTAGCACACACTCAGCAGAAGGTTCTAGCTTTTAACCATTTAATGGAATGTGCTTTATTTATCAAAGGCAACAGCCAAATGTACAATGAAAACAGCATCATCCAACAAACGCAAAAAGCACAGTGCAGATGGAAATGAACCCAAATCAAAGTACCTTGGGAGCAGCCATTGGATATTCTTCAGGAAGAAATAGCTCCAACTTGAAAACCCCTCCTGAATAGATATTTCAAAAAGAGAACACATCAATGTCGCTAAAAAGTGAAAATTATTAGAGAGAGAGAGAGCAAGGAAAGGAGATTGTTTACTTTACCCCTCAAGTAAATTTCTCAAGACAGACCACTAATGACAACATCTTGACTAAAAATGAAAAATGTAATAATTGGATTTTCTTGCCCTATAAAATATCAAAATATAAACAAGTTCCAACATACTATTACTAGATACTAGTACTTCTTTTTATCTCAGTTCAACCAAAGAACAAATTTAATCAGTACAATTTGTCAAATTTTAAATGGTTACCGCAACAGTAATACTGCATAGTTGATGACAGAAATCTAAGCGCTTACTAACTGGCAGCAATATGATAATTATCTAGGAATCAACTTTGTGTATAGTATCACAACCCATAGCATATGTGGATGTGTCACTAATTGCTTCAACACATTTCTCAATATGGATCTTTAAAGATGCTTTCTCAAGCAGCAAGCCACTCCACGCTCATGCAGTTACATGTTGTTGATGTCATACATCAGCAAAGCCCACAATTATTCACAAGATTGTAAACATATTCCCAGCATAAGCAACATATACCCTTCCCAAGGTGAGATCGTTAAGGCTCCCAAATTAAACAGTGAAGGGCTTATCATATCCTTGTGTAGCCAGCATAAGCAACATATGCCCTTTCCATGGGCTTTCCAATAGCATGATTATCAATTGATATAGTCAAACGAAATTTATGGCAGGGAGCTCAAAACCACACTACTTCTCATTTCTATCAAATGACAAACAGAAAGCTATATCACTCAAAAGAAACCACTAGCTCTTATAACCACTTGGAAGAGCATTTATGTAAATGCAAAGAGAGAGAGAGAGAGAGAATCACTAATACAATTTGCTCCCAACACAGTAAACAAGAGGTGGCTCAGATAATCACGAATGAATAAGAAACAAACGCATAACCTGCTCTGTTTTATATTAAATAAAAGGCCTTCAACTAAGTTAAAATTGGATCTTGTAAGAATGTTTATCTCAATTTTAATTTTTAAAAATGAAGAGAAAGTAAATTATTTTCTTGTAAGAATGTGGGATGCTCTATAACGCATTGGTACATAAATATGGTAATCCACTTATATATGTGTTTCTTCAGTACGGAAGGATACCAGAAAATGTAAACCAAGGAGTACTTATAAAAACATAAGGTTAGCATTCCCGCATCATATCTCTAACATCAATCTTCCGCACAATATATAGAGCCAGACTTGCGAACAAAGATAATGAAAATTAAGGGCCACCCCATTTTGAAAGCCGCTTTCTAATATCACAGGTGGAAATATCACCTCAAAAAGAAAATGTTCTGCCAGGCCTTTCCCATAACTGTGCACAAAAAAATTCATTCAAAAGTGCATATTGACATCTGGAAACAACCTAAAACAACGAAATCTTCAAAATACTTTTGGCATTCAGTCTCAAAGAACTACAAAACTTGTTCAAGAACGCATAGCCAACCAAGATACAACACTAAGATAAACAAGAAGTTCCAATTGCACGCGTCCAACTAATTACCTTCGTATGGGGACTGCGTCGGGCCAAGAATCATTACATTAAAATATCGCATGTTGTCCTCCGACGGCGATGCACTAATTCCTGGCGCTGAAACCGCAGATCACAAATTAGATAGCCAACAAAACCCTTAAAACCCTACATATTAATATATTTTTCTTGTGTGATTGTGCGCGCGCGCAAATGTACATGTATATTTAGGATTCTGAAGCTATCGTACAAAAACAAAAATAGAAAAGAACACTGAAATTCGAAGTGAAAATATTACCTGGTTCACTTAGGAGACGCTGAGTTTCCTGTAAGATCAAGAAAAGACCATGATAAAAAACAACCAAGAATCACACATAAAAACAAACAAACAGACAACCAAACCCTGGAGCTCCGTTTGGTTGTTGAGAAAGATCAGAAAAGAAAACGAAAAATTGTAGTAAAATCTAAGATACAGCTCGGTCTAAGCGAGTTTTTCACTCTGTTTTGTGTGGTTTTCTGGTTTTCCAAACAGAGAGTGGGATCAGGGAAATTGAGAGAGGGATCGAGAAGGAGATCGAGATACAAACCTTGATGATTCTTTTGGGGAGATTACTGTTGGCCATTCGTGGTCGATTACAGAGCACGCAAGACGCAGAAGGGTTCTGAGAGAGAGAGAGAAAGAATAACTAGCACCGAGCAGGAGGGCACGATTTGACGAATTTCTGGAGGCTTTATTGCGCGAAACACAAATGATTTTGTCCCCCCTTTTTTCTTATTTTCTTCTCTTTCTTTTTCTTTTTTATTTTTTTTCATTATTTTAGTTTAAAAAATTTATATATATAGACAAAATTTTCTTTCAAATTAGATTGGAAGAGATTCCTCCAACTTAATTTATAAAAGTGACATGTATAATGTATCCCTTGAACATGTGAGATTCATATATTTTTTAATAGTATGGACAAAGTTGGAATAAATTTTATTAAAAATTCATGTACATCTCACACGTTATTAAAAAAAGTGACACATGTCATTTTTATAGGCTAGATTAGTGGAGATTCTTCCAATCCAGTTTGGAGGAAAAATTTGTCCTATATATATATATATATATTATAACTTCACTTAACATCCCTAAACTTTTATCATTTTTACAATCACCTCATAAATTTTAAAAATTCTTAATTTACTGACTTTAAAAAGTTTGTAATATTACTCATCCATTAGGATTTTTTGTTAAATTATTTATAATCCATAACCTTTCACATATAGTTTATTCATACCCTTAACCTTCTTATGGTAAGGTTGGTACGTCTTGGTAAGAATCTTTTGTAAAACACTACGTCCTGTGACCCAACCAAGTTTGAGCCCAAGTGATCCACATCGCTAATGATATTGTGGAGTGTGACCGCCATCTATGGATGGTCACACTAATAACTATGGCCATTAAATCTAAGGCAACTTAAAATCTGTTAGTGTGGGGCTATTGGTCGAGTCCATATGTTAGTGTGTTTGTACATCAGAGGGGGGTATGTCATTGAATCTCTTTTTTCTAGGGTGGCATGTCACACAACAATTATGAAATAGCCAATTGAGAAACATAGTTTATTTTCATGGTAAACAATAAATATCAATGCAATAGTACATCATTAGCTGTAAAGTGTTAAGCTCACAACATAATTTATGAAAAGCATGAGTATCAAAATGAACAATTTATAGATAAGATATATGTGCCTAATAACAAAGCATTTTTGGCGTTTCCATTGGCGATTACTTACCATGACCGCTCGGATCCAACCTCAAACATGCCTAAAAGGTCAAACTTCTCGTTTCTACAAGCCATGCTCTAATATAAGTCAAGATAATAAGAAAAAAAATTCTAATCTTGCACTTAAAACTCTAATTTTATACTTTTTGTCGAGAATGATCGATTGTTTTTCGGGGACCGTTCGATCTTTACTGAACATTCGATCGTTCTTCAAGTCTTTTTGATCTTTATGCCCCATAATGTCCCCAACTCATCCTAACAAAACCTTATCTATCACTTACCCAAGGCCCCAAGAGGTCACACACTCCTAGAGGGTCCACACAACATGCTTAAAAAATAATCGAAGTTACAAACATAACTTAAAAACTCCAGAGGTCCTAACTTTCTTACCTGAATCATGTTGTCCTTGTTAAACAACCAAGGAAATGTTCTAAGGTGCGGAAAGGTAGGTGTTTAAACATTGTTTTAGGGTTTAAAATGAAAGCTAGCACTAAAGGTTCACACCTTTCATAGCAAGGTCAAGCTTATCTACCCAAAAAACCTTACTTTTAACCATAAATAAAAGAAGGCAACTATTATGCAAATCATAATGTAGATTGCCAAATTTCATTTGCAAGCAGACCGGCCGCCAACATTCAATCATTTTAAAGCAATGATCAATCATTATGTATAGAGTTGTACCGTTTAATGGTTTTAAAGAACGATCGATCATTATCGATAAAAGCCCTAAAGGTAAGTGTTTTGAAACCCTAATTTACCACTTCTTCAAGCTGGGCATTTAAACACCTTAAAACTTGTTTGAGCGTTTTTACAAAACCCTAAATTATCAACTAAATAGGGTATAACAATACGTGTGTGTTTAGTGGTATGGTGCAATATGCACACAAGTGGTTTAAAGACCATATTATTATCACGGGCTTGAATAGCTAGTGGAAAATGATGTTTGAACGATAGATCATCTGATCCAAGTGTCAGGCCAAGATCGAATCTTTGAATGAGATGGACGGCCAAGATTTCATCATGTGTGGAATAGACTGATTGGGTGCTCAATTTAATGTCGGTTGTCAAGTCTCGTTCAAATGTGCTAACGTGCCATTCGAACGGAACAATATTTTCACATGTCAACTTTTGAATGGAGTGACGTTAATGATAACTCAAAGTGAATTTAATGTGTTTGACCCGATGCCATTCAAACGAAAGCACATCCCGTTCAAACACTAGTGCACAGTGTCAAAAAATTTTACACATGAATTGAAGGCGAAATGCCTTCTTCATTTTTTTAGAGACGAGAGATGGAGAGTTGTGAGTTGGGTACTCTTGAAAAAAGAATAGTTCTAGGGTGAGAAAGGGAGTTCAAGTAAAAGAAATGAAGGACTTTGAAGGACAAACTTGGAGGGGAAACTCCAAAAGGTATGATTGTTCTACAGTACCCATTACCTCCATTGTCATTTTCTTAAGCTTCTTGTTGCTATAGAAACAAAGACTACAAAGTTGAGAAGTCAGCATTAATATAAAACCTCTAAGCACATCGCTTTGGAGTGATGTAGGCAATAGCTTATTAGACTTTTTAACGTAGAATTTTTTTTTTTGTTTTAATCGCAGGTAAGAGAATGAGTTTTTAAAATGCACGATTTTAGAAATTAAACTGCGATTTTAAAATTCAAACTGTGATTTTGCTAAACGCTTAATTACATTTTTAAAAATCACGTTTTCAAATCACTATTTTTAAAGTCGTAAACCAAAACGGACCTTAAGGGCTTGTTTGGAAGTGGGTTCAGTTTGATTGGATCCGGTTTTGGTCTTCAAACCAAGAATTCCGTACGCCTTATGTTAGTTTCTGCCGAAGACCTGAGATTTTGGTGGCCTGGGGTAAAGTTTGATTTTGGGTCCGGCTGAATCACTGGCTTGGGCTTCGTGCCACTGTTGTACACATGTCAGCAGCTACTTTGTGAAGTCTTGGCAATAACAACCCACCCAACTAACACTAAATAACCCAACCCCATCACTGTTCTTGTATCAATTATGTTGCCTTAAAATTAAGGCCACCAAACCCCCATCAACTACGGGGTTGTCATCAATTACTCTACACTGATAGAGTAAAAAATTGGCGCACTGATAGAGTCAAAAAATTGGCATGAATTATGACTCAATGCTGGTAAATATATCATATAAATTTTAATTTACTATATAAATGTATAAACTTTGTTTTGAAGAAAAATAACAAATAAACGTCTATTTTGATTTGTTTCCCGTCAATCCCATTTGAACCCCTTTTGAGTGTCATGGGAGTGTTGGAGTAAGAAAAGAAAAAAAAAATGGTATTGTGGTTGTGTTTTTTTTTTTTTTAAAAAAAATGGTATTCATGTTAAAAAACAATATCATTATTATATTCAATTGTGGTGCCCAATATAACAAATGCACCTGCATTTGAAAACTGTTCTCTGTCAAAATCATAATATTTGATTCGATTTTGTTTGACTGAAAAGACTGAATTTGCTTATTGAACTACCCTCCATCAATATCACTTTCACTGAAAAGGCTGAATTTTTTTATTGAACTACCCTCCATCAATATCACAATATTTTGATACGATTTTGTTTGACTGAAAAGGCTGACAACGCATGTGAAAATATTTTATTGAAATGAGTGTAACGACCTAGATTTTTAAAACTCTTATTGAAATAATATTAAATAGATTAAAAGGATAATGATATATGAATTAACGGTATTAAATAATTATTTGGTGTTAAGGATAGATATTGCATTGATTGTTGACCGTTTTTGAGTGTCACTTTAATTATCAAATTTAGTTTTATAAGTATGTTTATGGGCATGATTAAACACAATTTAGTGAATAAATTATTTATGTTAGTGTTTGGTGAAATCAAAAATTGATTTGGAGCGTTTTAGTTTTTGGCTTAAAAAGCAGTGTCTTAATTTTCATACTGTCTAGTAAAGATTAAAACTACTAAGAAA
>CM017328.1:10075687-10228972 GCA_006937295.1 Carpinus fangiana | reverse complement strand
AGCTCATGACGAGAGGTCTGAAGAAAGATTATCATAAAACACAAACTAATATGTCACTACGCTGCATTCGCATCTCATGCATCATTATATATTTTATTCCTTAATCTTATTTTGTCTCAAACTAGGCTTTTAGTCTTTATTTCTAGAAAAATAGATTACTCACTTGTTTGTCTATGTAAATATGATAACGCCATATTTACATAGACCTTGATGCAGGAATAGAGAGTGAGGACGATAGTCCTTTTGTTGGTTTTGATGGTTGATAGATTATCTGCTACGAGATTGATGTTTACCCTGTGAAGCCAGTCTCATTTATGTTAATCGCTTTTATTAGATAATGTGATGTGTGCAAACTTGAAAAGTATTACTATATTAATTTGGTGCCATCTGTGGCTTATATTTGGTACACCTAGTGTGTACATATGTTGTAATAAAACCATATTTCTATTTTCATTAAATAATATATCACCTTGAGGTATTTCAGTCAGCTCAATTGTGTTGTGCAAACTATTCATAGGCCATAGAAAAAGAAAAAAATTATATACATATTCCACTGTAAAATTGTATCTCTAAAGTTGCAGCGTAATGACTTCGATATTTGCTAGTTTAAATATCGGGGCGTTACAATGAGGCTGTAAAAAAAACAACTCCTGTGAAAATAAGGGTGAAATGAGTAGTGAAAAAACTATGCATGTGTTGTTTAGGCGTGAAATGAGGCTGTCAAAAAAAACAATATCACTTTCACTGAAAAGGGTGAATTTTTTTATTGAACTGCCCTCCATCAATATCACAATATTTTGATATGATTTTGTTTGACTGAAAAGGCTGACAAAGCATGTGAAAATAGGCGTGAAATGAGGCTGTGAAAAAAACAACTCCTGTAAAAATAGGGGTGAAATGAGTAGTGAAAGAACAACGCATGTGTTGTTTAGGCGTGAAATGAGGCTGTGAAAAAAAGGCTGTCAATTTCTCGAAGATTGTATCGCACGTTGCCCTGGACAAACACTAGCTGCTATTTTTATTTTATTTATTTCCATTAGAAATTTTACCTACATTTGCCTTTACTCATTTTTGCCGTAAAGACTCCCCATCAGTTAGTCTGAACAAAAAGGTTTAATAGGGGTGCAGTGGGTGCAGTGAGGAATAAGCCCTAGCTCCATTGCTGTTCTGCGTAAATTGAAGAGGGAAAGCAAGAACCCGTCCTTTGTTCTGCGTCGCCGTCCATTCCATAGCTTCACCAGTTGCTCGTACAGCCTAATCCTTACATACATACAGCACTCCTCTCTCTCGTCAGAGATTTGATTTCGAATCTGTAGAGCTGATTTCAAATCTTTACCGATAAGGGTAGATCCGACGAGATCAATATCAGCCCTGCTATAAAGAAAGCAATGGTGGGAAGATGCATTCACTGTGAATGCCCATGTCATAACACCGAAGCAGGAGGTAATAACTCACGCCCATTTCACAACTCTCGCCCATCTCGCCCAACCAATCTTTTGCGATCAACGAAGACGGCCCCTAAGACGCGATCTTGGAAGGTTAGGCGAACTAGTTCATACTATAAATTCATTTGATTTTTTAATTTTTTTTTTTTTCTTTTGCTTACTTTATCTAACTTATTGTTCTTGTTGTTGTTAATTGAAGGCGTATTACACTAGAAGCTCGGTTCGACGTCCACTGTGTCCATCAACTCCACCGCAGAAGAAGCAGAAGGTATTTTCTCTTAATCACATAGAGGAATATTTACTGATTGTTTGATTATTATCGTTTACATAACTATACCAGTTGCCAATATGTGTATGCCAATAGACAGTAGGTAGTTGTCAAACGCTCAATGCAGTAGGTAGTTGTCAAACGCTCAATGTAGTAGGTAGTTGTCAAACGCTCAATGCAGTAGTATGTTGTAAGGGGTGTCAGAATGGTCCGGAATGCAAAGAGACAAGAAACACAGGAAAATTATATCATTTTTAATCAACTAATCAAATTTCAGCTAAATTTTAGTTAGAAAATTCATTTTGCTTTATTAGCACCACTTTCTAAAAGTATCATGCATCAAACTTTCTAAATGTTTTTCTATGATTCTGGCAGAATTTGATTGATCGTCACTGTCTCGATCAATCGAGCTCCAAATTTTTCTTTGACATGTTAATCAATTGAGCTCTAAGTTCTTGCTAAAATTCTAGTCATGCCACGTCTAAAATCTTTTTTTTTTATCCAAGTCATCCTATCTCTAATGGCTTTTTACATATGTTCTGCATAATTTGGATGTAACTTGAATTATGAGTCCCTAATTCGAAAGACTTTGTTTTTTTTTTAAAAAAAAATTGTGCGCTTGCCATGGTCACAACCTATGTTCATTGCTCAGTGAGCATATTTTTGTGCAAAACTCGATTGCAGTAATTTCCTCTCTCTTCCCTTTGTTTTTCTTTTTTTTTTTGTTTTTGTTTTTGTTTTTGTTTTTTTATAAAAGTCCAATTCCAAGTGGACATGATTAAATTAAAAATTGTTTATATAATCATTAACTATCTAATTTAACATTGTGAAACAAATCAAAACATTTTATTCAATTGACAATCTCAACCGAACTTTGGATCAATACAAATCAAACCTTTTTTTTACACTAGTTTCAAATGTTTATAACCCTTTTCTAGATGTCGTCAAGAGAGGCACAGTGGCCACTTGATATTGAGACATGATTTGTCAATTTATTGGTCGATATGGTGACTGATGGAAGGATTGTCAATGGCCATGTGCACCCGGACTTGTGGGTGTCTATTGCAAGTGAATTTTCTACCATTATCGGCACTATATACACTGCAAAACAGTGTAGTGACAAATACAAACGTCTGCGAATCAATCATCGTGAGTTTTCGGAACTCCTAAGGGATGAGACTGGGCTTGGGTGGGACCCTGTAGCAAACACTGTCCATGCCACAGAGACTCAGTGGCAACAATTTCTTCGGGTAGGCTTTCTTACACGCACCTTATTACCCTTTGTTGTTCTACATATGTTTATGGACCAATAGTTATGCATCTCTTGTTCCATAAGGTCGAAATAAGAAAAACTTCGCACGATTTCGTCGGAAGGGTTGTGCGAATTATGAGTTGTTGGGCACATTGTTCAATGACTCAACTGCAACTGGAGTCCTTCGACACTCATCCAATGAGGACCCCCCCAATTCGGAAGAGGAGAAAGAATTGGACAATGCACTGCTACATTTCGGCATGCATGTCAATGTTGCTGGGAATGCACTCCCCCTACCCAGCAATCGAACTCATGTTCAGTCATCTTCTATTGTAATGAGTACCGGTGGAAGTAAGCGTATGTCTATTGGAGAGGGGTCTAATTCAAGGCTGAAGAAGAAGGAAAAGGAACATCAGGCTTCGTACATGAGCGATGCCTTCAAGGAGATTGCCGCTACTGCCCGTATGAAGCAAGATATGTTGAAGGCTGAGGCTGCAAGGACTAGCATGGACACGGACAATTCTGCATATTTTGACCAAATGACAAGATGTATTTCAATATTGAGTGAGATTGCACCTGATTTAGATGACGACACCTACTTCAAGGCGGTGGATGAATTCAAGGACAATGCTTCAATGCAAATGGCATTTATTAAAATGCCTAATCAGAAGAGGCTAGGCTGGCTGGGTCGCCTTTAGGATTTAGTTTATGTGTTTGATTTGCTGCTGTGTTTATCTATGTTGTTATGCTAGTTGGGTCACTTTTCTGAACTGCTTTTATGTGTTGTTTAACTTGTATGTGTTGGTTATCTATGTTGTTGTTATGTTTATGTTTATTTCCTCCTATGTTAACTTTATGTCTCTTGCAATTTATGTTATGAACTCTTATTTAATATCAATGTCATGTATGTGTTGTTAACATATTTAGCTTGAGTTCATGAATTTTATTATCGTTTCTTTGTTGTTGTTAATGGCATTTACTATTGCCATGCAAATGCTTTCTTACATTATCAAAGTGAGAGACATGGACGGCTCAAGTGCAACTGAATTTATCTTTTATGGGAATAGCAACCTGCAATTTGATGACTATGAATGGTTTGAGGAAATGTTTCTTTTGATGGTACAACTTCAGCAACTTACCATTGAATATGAGAACACAAACAAGGTCCCACAACGGACCTCTACCCTTCGTGGTCATCAATTTATCCATGAAATTTTGCATGGCCATCCCGGCACATGCTATGAGCTATTTCGAATGAAGCGTGACACCTTTGTATCCTTGTGCAATGTATTGCGAGGCGGGTATTTAGAAGATAGCCGTGCTGTTAGGATAGAGAAGGCAGTGGCCATATTTTGCCTAATTGTTGGACATAGGCAAGGAATGCGGGTTGCTTTTGATAGGTTTCAGCACTCAACTGAAACAATTTCTCGCCACTTCAAGCATGTAATGCGTGCATTATGTACGTATGGGAAGACAATTATCAAGCCTACGTACACTGGTGAAGTTCATCCTTACATATCCGGCAACCCTAAATACAATCCATGGTTTCAGGTACCTAAAGAGACATTGACAACCTTCTGTTTCTTATTTATCTTGTACAACTTTGTGATCTGAATATACCATATATTTTTTGTGTCACATGTGTGGGTGCGATTGACGGCACCCATATACGTGCCTGGGTTCCGGGGAGTAAGCAAGGTGCTTTTAGGGGGCGCAAGTCATACATTTCTCAAAATGTACTTGCTGCTTGCAATTTTGACATGCTTTTCACCTTTGTGTACACTGGATGGGAATGTACTGTCAATGATTCACGTGTCTTTTATGATGCAATGGTTAGGTCTACTAATAGATTTCCATCACCATCTGAAGGTATGTAGCTCTAAAATGATGCAATGACATGCTTTTCACATTTGTAGTTAGTATGTATAATACCTTTCAATATACTGGATATATAGTTGGCCTAGCAATTGATTGAATTGCTCTATGTATATAGGTTTCTACTATCTTGTGGATTCAGCCTATCCTTGCACAAAGGGTTACTTGCCTCCATACCACGGTGAGCGGTATCACCTAGAACAGTTTAGAAGTTCGGGTGACCCTGTTGGTATTAGGGAGCTTTTCAATTACCGGCATTCTTCATTAAGAATGGTTATTGAGCGATGTTTCGGTGTCCTAAAAAATCGCTTTAATGTGTTGAAAGGAATGCCGAAATATAAAGTTTGCCGCCAACCGCTTGTTGCACTATACACAACTTTGTTCGCTTGGCAGATTGTGATGATGCGTTTTTCTTGTATGGTGTTACTGAAGAGGTGGTAGACAATGACGATGATCCGCATGATTTGGAATTTGACTTTTCAGAGGATGCCGCAATTGCAATGTCCAACACTAGGGATGAAATCGCCCAGGCCATGTGGGACAATACACCACATCCGTAGACTATGTTATTTTGCTTACACTGTGCTTGTTTCGTATAAGACATTGGAACCTACTCTATTTTCTGTTTTATGTTTTGTGATCTATTGGGAAAGGCTTGGATTGTCATCAGTTTGCCATGGAGGCATTTCTAGATGATATTTTGTTTATATCCAAGTCTTTGGAACTCCATCACTATTTATGTCATGGTTGTATGCTTCAAACTATTTTCTATCTAGTTATGTTAATTTATTTTGCTTTGTTATGACTGTTTTTTTCATTTGCACTTACTATAATCATATGTTGGTCTGTATCTTAATATCAAATTCATCAAGTTTATTTCATTGCACACGTGGATTATATTATGTGCACACTTCAGTTGTGGAATGGAGGCAGCGCCGTTTTGTCCTTGTGGTGCTGGGCGTATGCTACTACTTATGGCAAGAACCAAAAGTAACTATGGGCGTCGATTTTACCACTGCCCTCAATGGAAGGTACATGTATAACTTGTGTGTGTTTTTCATTTAGTGGTCAATTAACTTGTGTGTGTTTACAACTTGTGTGTGTTTACCATTTAGTGGTCAATTAACTTGTGTGTGTTTACAACTTGTGTGTGTTTACTATTTAGTGGTCAATTAACTTGTGTGTGTTTATGCAGAACCATCAAGGCGGTTTCCTATGGATTGATGATTGTCCTATGGACCGGACACGTCGGCTACGAAATGATGAAGAAAATATAGATTTTGAGGCACATATGGCAGGACATCACTCTATCGTGTCCTCTGTCGATGGACCACAATATCATGGGGGAAATGAAGATAGTGCTGTTGTTGGCTCGGGTCACTTGTCTATGTTGTCACCTTGTTGTGCATGTAGCAAGCTTACTATTATATTTGAGTGTATGGTTGTGATTATTAGCATAGTCATCACAATTGGGTGACTATGACTAACAAAATGTTAATTCCATGTATGTGTAAGTGGTGATAGGTAGAATATGTTAATATTATCTTGTGTAAAATATGGATCCAAGGGCTGTTTTGTACAATATGGTATAATACCTTTTGTCACCTTCTTGTTTATCTTGTAGCAAGCTCACAAATATATTTGGGTGTATGATTGTGATTGTTAGCATGGTCATCATGTTTGGGTGACCATGTCTAAGAAAATCTTAATTCCATGTATTCCTTTGACTTCGTGCTTGACAGGTAAACCCAGGTGAAAAATAAATTTTGCATAATAATAATGAATTAATAAATAAAATGTCAATTGTGCTATATATATATTGTAAATAGGTGCACACGTGTTGTTGATTCCGGTTTATGGTTTATTGTTGTAAATAGGTGATCAATAACGTGCTTATACCAATTCACATTAACCAATAACAAACTAAAAAAATAGTTAATAACATTAACGAATATCAAACATAAAGGCTAAGTTTGTATGTTTGATTCATGGATAAGTTTGTATGTTTACCTATAATGCGTTGTTAACCTTTTCGGTAAGTGAAACAAGATCGAATCAAAATATTGTGATATTGAAGGAGGGCAACTCGGTAAGTGAAACAAAAGCAAAGCAAATCAAATATTGTGATATTGATGGATGGCAATTTCACCTTTAAATTTATGTAGAAAATGAAAATTTATATAATATATTTACCAAAAAATGAGTCAGAATTCATGCCAAATTTGACTCTATCACTGCAGAGTAATGTATATAATATATTGAAGTTGTCTACTGTTCTTTCTTCTATTGAAGTTGTTGTTACAAAAACAAAAACAAAACAAAACAAAACAAAACAAAAAAATGTATATAATATATTTAAGGCACTACCGTAAGTGGTACTACAAGAATGATGGGGTGGGGTATTTAGCAAAGTAGCTGCCGCCCATCTGTTCAAACGTGGCACAAAGCCCAAGCCATCAAACCGGATCCAAAAATGGAAATTTACCGCCAGGCCACCAAACACTCAATGGTTGGACAACCACCAAGTTATACGGAAGTTTGAGTTTGAAGACCAAAACCAGATCCAAAACCGACTGAGCCCACTTCCAAACAAGCCCTAAAAGTCTCGAGAAGTTGTTGTCTTCTTCATCTTTTAGCTTAATAGTCGATTTGAGATTGTATTTGAGAAATAAAGCTTTTGAAAAAAAAAAGTTTCATTTTTAAGTTTTTGTCAAAAGTGTTTTTTGATCATTTTTAGGGTTTTTGGACATTTAAAAGCAGTTTTAAATTTTTTACCAAACGATTTTTTTTTTTTCCCCTCAAATGAACTTTTTGAGTATTAAAAGCACTTTTATACCCCTCAAATGCAATCGTAAACAGACCCTAAATCTATGAGGTTTGAAACAGAAGCTAAATACATACGCCTCTCATGAGTTCGTGACAATGTGTAGATGTAATCTAACTGATCAATCTTGATATTTCTGAAATTTTTTGCCAATAATGTCGATTTCTCCATTGAAGTGGTTGAGGGTGAACAACCAAAACATCTTAAAAACTTCTACTAAAGGTAAAGAAAACTTTTAAGGGTCGAGAGAAGGCAATCTTGCTCATATTCGTTTCAAGAGGCTTGATTTTCTGACATATATAATATACCATTTTCAGATGGTAGTGCTGAATTTCCATTTTTTGGAGCTTGTTTGGTTCGCGGAATGCGTATTCCATTAGGAAATGGAATAGTTGTCATTAAAAGGTAGCTCGGTTGGAACCACGCCTAATGAAATGGAAGTTACTGGTTCGAATCCAATTCCCCCCTCTTGTGTGTACATGTCAAAAAAGAAGAAGAAAAATGAATAGTTATTATTGGGAATAAAAGATAATATTATAGAATAACTATTCATATTTCTTAGTTTGATAACAACACACATACTTTAATTGGATTTGAATCAAAATTACTGAAAGCCCCATGCATTTTTTTTTTTCAACTCATATTAAAAATAAAAAAGAAAAGAAAAGAAAATAAAGTGGATGGCAACAGGAGTGGTCCCCGAGGCGTTTGGGGGTTTTGCGACCATCCCCGGCCTCTTATGTGGGTAGCCGACCACCCATTGTGGTGGTCAGCCACCCACTTTTTTTTTTTTTTTAATGTTTTCTTTTTTAGTTTTTAGTTTTTTTTTTTTTAAGTTTAAAATAAAAAATAATAATAATAATTTGGGTGTTTTTGAAAAATATATTTCATTCCACTAGGAATAGCTAGTTATTTCTCTAATTTTTTAGAGGAATAGTTATTTTTGTGTGTATGAGATTAGTCATTCCCATTGGAATAACTATTTATAGGAATAGACACCTACTAAACAAAAGAATGACTATTACATTCCATTCCAGTGGTCTATTCCGCAAACAAAACGAGCCCTAAATGCTAAGCTTGTTGAATTCTCAGTTTGGTTCAAGTTAAAACTTGCTCAACAACTTTTGCTTTTTGTTACAAGTGGGGTTGGAGAATCGGAAAACCTCCAAATAAAGACCCACATGGAATCTATCCTTTTGAAAGGTACTGATGTCAAATAATTCTAATTATAAAGAGAGTTGAGAAAAGAACGTATAAATTAAAAGAAAGAAAGTCATGGAGTATATTCTTGACAATTTGTCATAGGCGATATGCGTGTATTATGCGTGGAAAAGGCCCCAACAAAGCTTTCTACGGCTGGGTGGGTTTTGTCCAATAGATGGGTTGTATTCAGCTTGGCTTAGTCAGGCTAAATTAACTTTACTCAGCTCGAATAATGTTCGTGAGCTCAGCTTTTATAAGTTCAACTCGACTCATTCGGCTTGAATCGTTAACTCACTTATACATGTGTGTATTATTAAAAATAGGTTTTATAGATACAAGTATGTAGATTAGTTTTTAAAAACGCACTCCTAAACGGACCTTAAGTATGGGAATGTTGCCTTAGGGCCTGTTTGGGAATACGATTTTAATAAGTGCGATTTTAAAAATTACGTTTTCAAAAATTTCGTTTTTAAAATCGCTACTTTTTAAAATTGCACAGGCGTTTGGTAAAACATGCTAAAAAACACTTTTTTTTATTAATTGAGTGTTTGGATAACATTAGCATATAATTGCGGTTTCATGGCCAAATTACTAATAAAGACATTTCTTTATAACAGTAAAATAACTAACATTGTCTATATGCCTCCATTTTTAACACCTATGGAAACAAAAGTATGAATTATAAAAATATTGAGTTATAATTTATCCTTCACTAGTATTTCATACATGGACATGTGAGTTGTTACAAACATTGAAATGAAACAGCACTAAAAAAAAATAAATTAAAAAGTCATTAATTATTGCAAATTGTTACTGTGCTCATCACTATGCATTATGCACAGTGATCCGATGCACAATGACGGATCACTGTGCAGTGCACAATAAAAAAATTAAAAAAAATCACAAATTATCACTGTGCATTACCCATTAAAAAAATATATTAAAAAAAATCACAAATTGTTACAGTGGACTACCCATTTAAAAATAAAATAAAAAAAATTCATCACAAATTGTTACTGTACACTGCCAAAAAAAAAAAACCTAAAATTTTTTATGGTTTTTTTTTTTTCTCAAAAAAAATGCTAACACTGTACTTGTACGGTAATCTAAATAAAATTTTGAGAAAAAAATTACAAACGCTTATTATTCTATAAAAATCGATCGAAGAACATAAACACATATATAAAAAGGCACAATAATCATACAAACCACAGAAAACAACACCAAACACAAAAGAGTTATATGGAGAGAAAGAAAATATTAAGGTCAGATTCTTACCTGGTAGAGAAGCGGAGAGATGATGAACAACAATGGAGAAAGGAAGAAGAGACCGAGAGAGAAAAGAGACAATAAGGGTTTATATGTTTTAAGTGGGTATTCTTGGTATTTTTTTTAATTCCTGCACAAAATAGGTAATTATTAAGCCAAATATCTTTTTAATAGAAATCGTGATTTTGTTTTAAATTCGCACTTTTTTGAATAAGCACATTCTAATCAGTTTATAAAAATCGCAAATTTTTCCACAATTTTAAAATTTGCGATTTCTAAATCGCAATCCCAAACACTCTAAAATTACGATTTAGTTTAAAATCGCAGATTATTTTTTTAAAAACACACTCCCAAACGCACCCTTAGGGCCCATTTGAGAGTGCGATTTTAAAAATTATATTTTTAAAATCGCACAAGCGTTTGGTAAAACATGTTAAGAAATTATTATTATTATTTTTTATTAATTGAGTGTTTGGATAACATTAACATATAATTGTGGTTTCATAGCCAATTAGATAAATATTGCCCCAAATATTTTTTTTAAGCGAAATTGTGATTTTGGATTAAATTCACATTTTTTCAAATAAGCATCATCTAATCTACTTATTGAAATCGCAGATTTTTCCTATTTTAAATTAAATGCTTTTTAAATCACAATGACAAACGCCTTACGTTTTGCGATATCTTTTCAAAACGTAGATTATTCTTGCGAAATTGTAATTCCAAACGCACCCTTAACTTAGCAAAGATAAGAGTTATAAGAGTTGCACAGAATGTGAGATCTTACACTAAGATTTGTATTGTAATCGAGTGTGACAAGCCCAATTGAGTGAGAGCTTTGCCATAGCGTACATAATCTCTAGGGTTACCATCAAGAACCCTAAAACTTGAAGCGTGGAAATTCTAAGGAGACTCTAGTAGCTAGCCTAGTTCGTGAGATCATGCATTGGACGTGGACAATTAGCCCAACCTATGAGAGATCCGCTTGGAGTGAGGTACTTCGAATAACACTCGCTAATTTACAGAGACAAACAGAAGAAATTAGAACATAAAGCGTAACAAACATGAAAGTAAATTATTGTATATATATTAATTGTTTGCCACAACTGCCATTGCAATTGAACACACTTCAATGATTTAGTGATGCAGGGAGGGAAAGGTGCATGCTTTTTTTTCAGTTAATCTGAGGGGAAGAAACCCATGTCAGTAAGAACTTCAACGCAGTCGGGGAGAGCTTCCTTAATCGAGAACCCAAGGGGGCTGGCGTAGCGAACAGTGGAGGATACGCCGGAGTTGCTAGTAAGAGAAACTACTATTTTCCCGTAATCAGCCATCCGTTCATTGCAGTCAGGCCTGGGGCTCTTGATGGGCAAAAGGGTACATATCTCTTCCTCGTGATCTCCTTCCACATGAAGACTATAGTTTCCATTCTTGTCGGTCACACCCTCAACCGAGAATGTCAAGTCCCCGCCGTGACGCTTTCTGCATTCCAAGCGAACCCTAGCATCTGCAAAAGAAGAGTGGTTATGCATGTGACCAGTACCCTCAATCAAAGAGATGGGAACTACTATAGTCCCTCAAAAACACTTCAAAATGCTTTAAAAATTATTTTTTTACCCGTCCCGGCCCCCTTATTTAAAAGTTTAGTTCCGCCCCTGAGTTAATTATGGCACTCCCATTCTATAAACATGTAGCTCCGCGAGTTCTCATAGAACATGTCAAACGCCATAGTCTATCGTTTTATGGAGTTACGATCCAAAGGTTGGTTAAAACTGCAGCGTTAGGCCGACAAATTGAGAGAAAGTTTTGTTGATAAGAAATTTAATTAATTACCTGCAATGGGCTCGCTAATCCTGGTCTCAAACATGACCTGGCATGTGTCGCAGTACACCTTTCCTTCAACAGTGAATGTGACAGAGTTATGTGCAAGGCTGGGGGACACTGCTGAGAGGCAAAAGATGGTGGCAAAGAGGGCGGCAACCGCAAGAGCCTGCGCCATTTTTGCCTCCCACTTGGTGTTGGGCTGTACTGTTTGATGAAGAAGAGATCGCGTACGAGGGTTTATAAGAGAGTTTCAGAAAGGTGGCCGGAGTGGTTAATTTTGTATGGTAATTAATTAATGAGCTGTTATTTTTAAGGTTTGTTGAGGGAGAGAGAGACTCGTTCTTTATTTTCTTCTTCTTCTTCATTTAATGTTATATGGAAGCTACAGCTAATCTTTTGTTAACTGGTGTAATTAATAGCCCTTCTTCATTAAATGTTTCCTTTATTTTTATTTCCTACCTTATTTATTGTAGAGATGTTTCTTGGCCACCACTTAATCTCTCTATATATTCCGTTCTCTTTTATATATTATTATATATATATTTCCACTAATAATAATTAATTATAAATCAAATGCGATAGTGTTTTTATTGAAATGACATTAATGGACTAGGAAAAACATTGGAGTTCCAAGTTCAATTTGGTGTTTTTTTTTTAATTTTTTATTAACTTTATAAAACCCCATTTTAAGTTTTTAACTTTCACGTGTTTTGAAACTATTCTCCTAAAGTTAAAAAACTCTTAATTTAGGGTATCAAACTTTAAATTTTTGCAGTGTTCCCATCCATTAGGAGTTTCCAATAAATCTTATAAAAATGACAAAAGACCATAATTTTTTTTTTATTATAAAAAATTGTAAAAATTCAGGTGTTGATCAAGATTTAAAGAAATTTGAAAAAAAATACATACGCCTGAATCTTTGCATTTATACATATATATATATAAATAAATAAGGGTATTTTGAGAATTTTGATAAGATGTAACGGAAAATCTTAATGGAGTGAGGACGATGCAAAAAATTGATAGTTTTAAAATTTTGGGGGATATAATATAATTTCAAAACGCGTGGAGGTTTAGTAAAGTTTTTCCTAAAATAATATAATGATGAGCTTAGATATCTACCAGTGAAATGAGAATGCATAACTAAACTGCTTCTAGTATGTGATTTCAAAACCTATAATTTAAAAATAATGATATAAAAACGTGCGATCTAAAACTGCGGTTTTTAAAAAAGCCATTAAGCGTTTGTTAAAATTATAATTTAGACAACAAATGTCATGATCTATTCTATTGCCAAATCTCAAAAAAAAAAACGAAATAAACGCATATAAATCATGATAGAAGTTGGTGATAACTAGCTTAATTAAGCAGAATAATTTTTAACATCTTCCCAAAAATTTACGGACGGATTGGATTCAGACTATAAATGGCCGGTTGGAGTTAAAGAAAGATGAAGACTGCCATCTCCACTTTATACTCCAATGTCAATGCAGTTCATCTCAAAGCTATGTATAGCTAATCCTAATTCTTCCGCCCGCTAACTGCACTGCTTTTGAATGTGGTTAGGAAAAACTGTTAACCACTTAAGTGGTAACGATTAACAATTTTAGGTTTTTTTCAAAACCGCTAACCGCCTATATATATATTTATTTAAAAATACATAATGTCATTTTTGTGTTTAAAATTTTAAATATATATAAAAATGTATAAAAATCTAGAAAATATGCCGTATGTAGTATGATATTATTGTATTACAATAAAAACGACATCGTTTTGGTTTTTTTTTTTTAATTTAATTTTTCTTTTAAAAAGTAGTTAGTGGTTATTAGAGTTACTAACCACTAACCACCAGTTAACTGTCTAGGAGGTTAACTGACCGGGCAGTTACGATTAGCAGTTTTAACTAATAACCGCTAACCGTAATTGCCTTTTCACCTCTGCTAATTCTAGTCCACGAAAAAACCCCGTGTCATTGACTAATATTATTTGTTTGCCAAAATTTCAAGCCACTACACTCCATGCTTACAAGTTATCATTAGCATTTGATTCTCTAAATTTTAGCTAACCATGGTATTTTTCCTATTTTAGCTAAAAGCTTTTGAAATTTTACTCTACATCTATTAGGATTGTACATACGAACGATTATGAACTATTAATAATCGCTAGCCTCCACTAACTGCTTAACACAGTACAATTAGTAGTAAGTAGTAGTGGCTTTTTCCAACTAACCACTAAGGGCGGTGTAGCCGGTGATGGTAGGGTAGGCAAATGAGATTAATAATCATTAATCGCCTACCTTTATATATATATATATAATATAACAAAATGACGTCATTTTGGTATAGGTTTCATGCTAAAACACTAAAACCGGCACAAAACTACTTTCTTACTTATCCTTTATACTTTTTTCTTTTTCTTTTCTATTTCTGTGCCTAGAGCCTAGGTTGTGCTTCTTAAAATCAACCCCTCTCAGCAAGATCGCCCCGCTCAACCGATCTCTATGGTCACCCTATACGCCAACCCCCTTTGCTTAGGGTTTCCGCCGGGATATTTCTACCATAGACCACACGGTCCACACCCTTTCTTTCTTTCTTTCTTTTTGGTGGCTTAGGCCACACCCTTTGGTGTGTTGAACTACGTACCCACTTTTATAAATTTATAACCTTTTTTACACATGTAGTGCTGATGTCGTTCAAACATCACCACTGGAATATCAATGTTTGAATAAGACCACTATTGATCTAATCTTGGTCGTCCATTTTCCCATAAGCGAATCTCACTTGGCACATGGAGATTCCTTCTTGTCCAAACCATAATAGTCCTAAGTTTTAAACTTAAATTTTCTAACCCCTTTTGATCAAAGCCTATGAGTCTCACTGTGCTTCATCTATTACGACAAAACAGGTCTCTATCTTATTTTATTTATTCCTAATTTTTATTTTCTTCTTACTGTTACACGGTGGCTCTAATACCGTGTAGAAATTTATGTAAAATATAAGATAGAGGAATAATAGCGTAAGCATAGGGAGAATAAAAGACAATATCCGGGTGATTCAACCATAAAGGCTTACGTCCACAGCTAGAGTAAAAGACCCTTAAGGCTACATCTTTATTATATGAATTGTATTACACTGTATGACATTTATAGAGGATTTGAAAAGCTGGGTAAACAAGAAAAGGTAAACCAAATAAAGTAAGGAATTGATCACAAACCCACAAGGAAACTAAATCGAGGCTTAGGCTCCGTTTACTTCGACGTAAAATGGTTTCCGTCGGAAAATATTTTCAGAGAAATCATTTTCCCTGAAAATATTTTCTGCCGAAAACATTTTACGGTGTTTACCGCGCGTACGGAAAATCACAAAATTTATATATATATTCATTAAATCATATTAAACTTTAAATTTACGGGTAAGTCCCGGGACTTGCCCGGGACTCGTCGGGACTTGACCAGGACCTATCTAAAACTTTAATGGGACCCATCCGAGACATGACCAGCAGCTGCCCAGGACCCACCAGGGACTTGCTCAGCATTTGACCTGGACCAGCCCAAGACTTTATTGGGACCTGTTTGAGACCTGCCCGGGACTTGACCAGGACCTGCCTGGGACTTGTCCAAGACCTGACTGGGACTCGCCCAGGACTTTGACTAGGACCCGCCCGGGACCTGCTCGGGACCTGCCTGGGACTTGATTGGGACCCGCCCGGGACTTGACCGGGACCTGTCCGGGACTTGTTCGGGACCCGCTCGGGACCCGTCTGGGACCTGCTCGGGACTTGACTGAGACCCGCCCGGGACTTGTCAGGGACTTGACCGAGACTTGTCCGGGACCTGCCCGGGACTTGTTCGGGACCCGCCCGGAACCTGCCTGGGACTTGTTCGGGACGTGCGCGGGACTTGTCAGGGACCCACCCAGGACTTGACCGAGACTTGTCAGGGACCCGCCCGGTACTTGCTCGGGACCCGCCCGGGACTTGACAGGGACCCGCCCGAGACTTGTTCGGGACCTGCCCAGAACTTGACTGGGACCTACCCGGGACTTGTTTAGGACTTGCCCGGGACCCGCCCGGGACTTGACCGGGACCTGCCCGGGACCCGCTCGGGACTTGACAGGGACCCACCCGGGACTTGTTCGGGACTCGCCCAGGACTTGGAGGGTCAAGTCCCGGGCAGGTCCCGAACAAGTCCCGGGCGGGTCCCGGGCAGGTCCCAAACAAGTCCTTGTCGGGTCCCGGTCAAGTCCCGGGCAGGTCCTGAACAAGTCCCGGTCAGGTCTCGGGCGGGTCCCGAACAAGTCCCAGGCAAGTCCCAGTTGGGTCCCGGGCGGGTCCCGGTCAAGTCCCGGGTGGGTCCCGATCAAGTCCGAGGCGAGTCCAGGTGGGTCTCGGTCAAGTCCCGGGCGGGTCCTGGTCAAGTCCCGGGCAGGTCCCAGGCAAGTCCCGGTCAAGTCTCGGGCGAGTCACGGGCAGGTCCCGAACAAGTCCTGGGCGGGTCCCGGTCAAGTCCCGGGCAGGTCCCGAACAAGTCCTGGGTAGGTCCCGAAAAAGTTCCGGTCAAGTCCTGGGCAGGTCCCGGACAAGTCCCGGGCAGGTCCCGATCATGTTCCGGGCAGGTCCCGGGCGGGTCCTGGACAAGTCCTGGGCGGGTTCCGGTCAAGTCCCGGGCAGGTATCAGACAAGTCCCGGGCGGATCCCGGTCAAGTCCCGGGCAGGTCCCGGGCGGGTCCCAGACAAGTCCTGGGCGGGTCTCGGTCAAGTCCCGGTTGGGTCCTAGGCAGGTTTCGGGCAAGTCTCGAGAAGGTCCCGGTCAAGTCCCAGGTAGGTCCCGGTCATGTCCCGAGTGGGTCCCGGTCAAGTCCGGAACAAGTCCGGGGCGGGACCTGGTCAAGTCCTGGGCAGGTCCCGGTCAAGTCCCGGGCAAGTCCCGGGAGAGCCCCGAACAAGTTCCTGGCGGGTCCCGGTCAAGTCCCGATAGGGTACGTCAATTTGAGAATGAGATGCTCAAAATCGGAAATTGGTTTACGGTTTTCAAAACCGTAAACCATTTTCCGAAAATTAAAGAAGAATTTTCGGTCAAAGGGAAAATGTTTTCCGTTGACTATTATTTTACGTCTAAGTAAACACCGTAAAATACGAAAATCATTTTCCTGGAAACCATTTTACGTCGAAGTAAACGGAGCCTTAATATGGAAATTATTTTCTAACATGTCATATTTGTCAATAATCACGGGTCAACTTTGACATGTCACTAAAAATGTTAGTGACATGTTAGGAATTATCACGTTACTAATTGGTGATGTTTGCAAAACCCTACACGGTAGACACGTCACTAAATCCTGATTTTTTTAGTAGTGATTGTTCCAACACTCATTGTATCCCAACTATCATATTTTTCTAACACCACTTGGATGAATTGATTCAAACTAAGCAAAGAACCCACAAAACTTGTTGGTTTAGATTCCACCCATTGAGATTTCTTAATACTGAATCTAGCTCGTTTCATCTTTGGGTAGAGTATTTTGGGTATAAACATTCTCGTATAAAGAATCCATATTATATTCGTTGTTCCCTATAAGAGAGCAGGGAAGGGACAATAATTTTATTTCATTTGAAATTGAAGTTGTGTACATGATTTACATTTTTGAGAAGACGTGCCAATATTAATATTATGTACATTGTTAAATACATAAATTTTAAATTTTGATATGAAATGATTATTTTTCATTTCATTTGAAATATAGAAGATTATATTCCACGGTAAAAAGGGTCTTTGCACATTCACGAATTCACCCATAAAATATATTATAATGCAGAAACCATATGGATCAAGCCTAAAGAATAAAACCAGTCAATCTATTAGCTTTTTCCAAAAATAAAAAATAAAAATAATGTCGGTTTCGATAAAAAAATTGTGTTTTTGTATTTCGTACCGACAATGTTGATAAAGTTGAAAATTTTACCAACTTTTGTTCTGTCACTGAATGACGGTTGGTAATGTCAATTTCGGTAATATCGGTTGGAAATGGTGGTTGGTAATGGCGGTAAGTGAAAAAATAGAAAATTGGTCGACAAAGTCGTTCAGTGTCGATCGGTTCGGTTAGAAAAATCTCTTCTGCCTACTATACACTCTGTACCAAAAAATTTCAGAATAGAAAAAATCATGCCACCTCCCGTTCATTATCTACGCGGATACGGTCGGCTACAGTTGAAATTCAGTCTTTGGCGGTGAGTCAATGTGTTTGCTCAGCCTTACTACCTACACGTCAAACTTCAAAGAAGCCCTAAAACAGAAAACAAATTTCCGTCTCATTCCGAGAGTGGATTTTTAAATGTTGCCACAACTCACAAGCATTTTGAAAAGGCTTGGAGTTGGCGGCAATGGCAACTTTCCCGAATGGCGGCAATGGCAACATTCTTCAACACTCCAACCCCCTTAAACCCCCGAAACCCCATTCCCACTCTCTCTCTAACCCACTCTCTCTTTTCTCCCAAACCCCAGACCCCAAACTCACCATCACCGGACCTTCCAAGCTCTCCGGCCACGTCTCCATAAGCGGCTCCAAGAACTCCGCATTGTCGATTCTCGCCGCCACTCTTTGCTGTTCGGGCACTTCCAAGCTTACCAACGTGCCAAATGTCTCAGATACTCGAATAATGGCTTCGATTTTGAGCTCATTGGGTGCCCAAATCAAAGTCTGTGACGACGAGTTCTTGGTTAACACTGATGGGGTCCGGTCCGTGGAGCCTAGCTCGGATGGGATTCGGAAGATTAGAGCTGGGTTCTTCGCTATTGGGCCGTTGCTGGCTCGGTTCGGCGAGGCCGCCGTCGCGTTGCCCGGCGGGTGCGACATCGGGGCTCGTCCGGTGGACTTGCACATTCGCGGGCTTCGCGCTCTTGGTGCCGTCGTGGAATTGAGATAAGTTGACTCCTTGTTATTATGTTGTGCAATGTATAATGCTATGATAGTGAATTTTAATTTCTTGAATATTATGTTACTTATATATATGATTATGATTTCTTGAATATTGTTACTATTTAATTACTTTTTTTTAAAAAAAAATTAAATAGGGTTCTGGGATTCTTGTATTGGGATAAAATCTTTTTGTAGGTAAATCAGAATTTTGAAAGGGAAACGTTTTGATGGTTCCCAGTAGTCCGTTTCTTACACTGTCACTGTAATTTAAGGAATTCAAAGGAATGGCTCGAGGATTGAAGTGATGGTTATCAAACTTGAACTCTTTTATAGTTATAAGCTGGTTTATGATGTAATTCTTTTGATGGGTATGATTTATGGTGCAACTAATGAATGAGCTCAACCATTAATTCATTATGAACATTTCTCAGTGTGTCATATAATGTTCACACTAAAAATAGTTTAATTTGGGCACCGATTGTTTCAATTTATAATGGAGTTTGGAAGATGAAAACCAGTGTAACAACAAAAATTAACCACAAATGCATAAGATTGAAGAGAAAACTGGTATCTTAGGTTGAGGGTTCTATTCATACATCTTAATTGATCTTACTGTTGGCTTCATCTTAAAAAGTGGAGAATTGGGTTGGGAATTAGGTGATAAGATTGTCAGGGTGGATGGAGACTAAGATTAGTAGGATGGGAAATGATTTATATGTCAAAGAGCATAGGGTGCCCGTACAGTTCACTTTGAGTAGAATTCTTCATGTCTATTTTCTCTATCCCCATCTAGTTCACTTTGAGTAGAATTCTTCATGTCTATTTTCTCTATCCCCATCTTAAGATTAGTAGGATCTAAAATTCTAGACACTAGATCCATAAATATTCCTAGTACTAAGCCCAAACAGATTTCCCAAATCTATTACTTTTCCAAACTACTGACTATGTTCCCATCAAAGATAAAAGCAGGGCTGGATAAGGCCACAAACGAACAGAAATTTGAAAAAAAGAAAAAAGAAAGAAAGGGGACATACCAGTTAACGATAAACAAATAGTTAAGTGTATCTTATGGCTTTGGAACTTACAAGCTCTGTGAATTATGCAAAGAATCAACTAAATAACATTTGTGCAACATTCCAGGGATGGGAAAGTTCAAGCACATGCTGCAAATGGCAGAGGCTTGGTAGGGGGGCGATTCCAACTTGATTATCCCAGTGTCGGGGCAACTGAAACTCTTATGATGGCAGCATGTATGGCTGATGGAGTGACTGTACTCTCAAATGTTGCCCAAGTATGGCATTAAGAATCTCACTAAATTTTCTAGATTGTGATTTTGAGAATGATGGAAGGGCATCAAAGATTGTTGTCTAATGGAATAAATAGAATATTGAAGTTAGTTCTTGGCCCAATTTTTCACCGCAGGAACCTGAAGTGCTTGATCTTGCTCGTTTTCTGACTGACAGTGGGGCGTGTGTGGAAGGAGCCGGAAGTAACAAACTTGTTATCAAGGGAAAGTGTCAAATGCATGGTTGTGAATGTACTATTTCACCTGACCGCATTGAAGCAGGCACCTTTATGCTTGCAGCAGCAATTACTCGCTCTTGCATCTCAATGTCACCTGTCATTCCTTGCCATCTAACATGTTTGATAGACAAACTTTCACTCGCTGGTTGCAAAGTCAGACAGTGCAACCATGAAACTTTTGAGGTATATAAAATTTTCTTTTGTTTTTTATTCCCATATTGTTTGATGTTTGTACTTTACTAATTATATGGGATGCCAGATTTCAGCTGCCTCTAGAGATGTCATTGAGGATTTGCGAGCTTTTGATCTTAAGACAGGGCCATTTCCTGGGTTTCCTACAGATCTCCAACCTCAAACAATGGCTTTACTCTCCACATGCAGTGGTTCTAGTACCGTGGAGGAATTTGTCTTCGAGAAACGTATGGGTCATGGTATGTGGTAAATTAGTCAAATATGGAGTGGCATTTCATATAAGTCTTCGCCATCTGGTTTGTCATTTATCTTTTTGTGAGCACAAGCTTAAGAAGAGGGCATTCAAATGCAAGTTCATATTTCCCTGCCTAGAACTGAATATGCTAATTGAAAAATGGAAAATGATTCCAAGAATGTTTTGCCTGTAAGATTGGAGGAGCATTGTGATTTACAAATGTGGAGCCATCCAATGTCAAACTTTTTTTTATTTTTCTTTCTCTTTAAGACGATGCTTAGTGAAAAAAGTCTAGATGGAAGAATGACTATCATAGTTAATGCATCCTTGTCCCAAATATTCATTCTTTTGCATACTTCAAAAGCTCATTTTACTGCATAAATGCTTTAATATCTGCCATGAGCTTTATGTCTCATGTTTGTTCTCTCTTTTGGAGTAGTAAAAGAACTGCTTAAGCTTGGGGCAAGAATTCAGCTTTGTGGGAGCACTGCTCTAGTTTTTGGGAAAGAGAAGGGGAGGTACATTGTCTTGAACCATGATTTTGTAATGTTTGCTTCACTTGGGAGTTATATTAGATGGTGATTCTTTTCAGATCTCCTTTTGCAGTCCATTGCGTGGTTCTCGCCTTGTTGCATCCGATTTAAGAGGTGGGATGTCACTGGTATTAGCAGGATTGGCAGCAGAAGGAACTACAGAGATAACTGGCACTGCTCATATTGACAGGGGTTATGAGAGTTTCGAGAGGAAGCTTCAGTTTCTAGGAGCTGATGTCAAAAGATCAATCCCCCTTGCCTGCCAAATGGCTTAGCCATATTTCTATCTAAACTAGCTAACCAAAAGCTATTTTATCTAATTTAGTTAGTGGCTTTTAAAATACATTCTACATCCGATTATTTATTCTTTCTCTATACCATTTAAATATTTATTTATTATTATTTTTTTTAAGGATTATATTATTTCAACAGTCATTCCTTTTTTTTTTTTTTTTTTTTTCAAACAGTCATTTTTCTAACTGTCATACTCTAACTAGTAAAGAATAAGAGGAGAGAAATTAATAAAAAAATTTATGCATTATATATATCAAACAGACCATACATTTTTTCTTCTAGTTTCTTTCTTCCCTAATAACTTGGTCAAACCAGAAGACCCTGTTGTCGTATAGGGCAAGTTTACGTAAAGGGCAAGCCTTGGGCTGCACGGCAATGAAATTTCAGATAGTAGACTTGAATGGTAAAGGTGAAGCAAAGACCACGACATGTATTCTAATGGAAGTCTTTGTTCTATAAAAAACTTGTTCAGGACACTCAGGAGAAGCAAAAAAGCCAATTTCCATCGACTCCACCACCATTTATTCTTTTTGATTCTCAATCCTTTAGTTTATTAAACATGTCCAATGCAAAAGGACTTTTGACAGCAGCAGCCTCTGTGGCTGCCACGGCAATGCTTATTCGAAGCATTGCAAACGATTTCATTCCCAATGAAGTACGAACCATTTTCTTCTCTTCCATCAACAGAGTTTCCCGGAAATTCTCTGCAAAATTTACAGTTGTGATTGATGAGTATCAAGGGTATTCTACAAACAAGGTGTTTGAGGCTGTTCATACCTACTTGGCTACTTGGGCACCAAAGTGACCCCACATGTCAAAAGAATCAAAGTGAACCAAGGCGAGGAGGAGAAGAAACTAGCCGTTACTGTAGATAGAGATGAAGAGATTGTTGACATTTTTGAAGACCTTCAAGTTTGCTGGAAATTGTTATGTACAGAGATTGAATCTTCTGGTTCTACGCGTAGTGGGGGTGTGGATGCGCCGCGACGGCTAGAAATCAGGTCCTATGAGCTAACCTTCAACCAGAAACACAGAGAAGGTGCTGAATTCTTACTTGCCGTACATTTTGGACAGAGCAAAGGCCATTAATGATGAGTGCAAGGCTATGAAGCTTTACACTGTTGGATACGAGTACTGGAACTCAAACGCAATAATTCTTGATCACCCAATGAACTTTGAGACACTTGCCAAGGATTGTGAGCTTAAGATGGCTTTGATGGAGGACTTGAGCAACTTTGTGAAGGGGAAGGAGTTCAATAGAAGAACTGGGAAAGCTTGGAAACGTGGGTACTTGTTACACGGCCCTCCCGGCACCGGCAAGTCAAGCTTGATTGCAGCCATCACTACAAAAAAACAATGAATTAGTAACTTGCTATTTGTGACATGCAGAAGGGGAAAAAACGTCACCCTTGGTGTAGTGACATGCTCTTAGTGACGTGCAGCCGCATGACAGCAAACCAGGTGACTAGAAAATAAATTAGTGACGTGCAAATTGCCAAACGTCACCCCAAGAGTGACGTGCAAAAATCGCACGTCACCTTACTAAGGGTGATAATCACCTCAACTATGACATCTACAACTTGGATTTAACTGCTGTCCAGTTCAACTCAGCGTTGAAGTCTCTATTACTTGGCATGTCCAATCGATCTATACTTGTGGTTGAGGATATCGATTGCACCATCAACCTGCAGAACCGAGATTCACAGAACGAACCAAGGAATAATGGTGATAATCAGGCTAGTGTTGGGGGGTAACAATTCATTTTCGTGTTCAGGTTCAGGTCATGTTGAGATACATTTATAAGGGTCAGTTTGACAAAATCGCAGTTTAGCCTTTAAAATAGTAGTTTATCATTTTAAAAATGTGCATTTTCAAAAAAGTAATTCATTACCTGGGATTTGGAAACACAAACTTTCTATGTTTTAAATCACAATTATTTGAAAAAGCAATCCAAAACTATTCATTTTTTGCAGTTTGGTATAAAATTGCAATTTTTGTTTATGAAATGGCAATGTCAAGCGCACCCTAAGGCTATATAGATAAACCATAACTTAACACATTTAATTAAACACGTTATACTACTCAATTATAATCCATTAATTTTGTATTGAGTTTGTGTTATGTCAGTAAGGCATGTTTAAAAACTATCAATACTTTAACGTCACATGTTTGATTCGGGTTGTGTAGACTGTCGAGGTAAAAGTATAAGATTTTATAGGTCAACTCTAATCCGACCTATTTAATTAAATAGGTTAAACTCCTCAACCATAATACGTTACGAGTTCTTGGGTCGTGTCGAAAATTTAGAGTCTTATACATATCTAATGTTTGTTCTTATTACTGAACAGGTGACACTTTCGGGGCTCCTCAACTTTATAGACGGTCTCTTGTCATGCTGTGGGGATGAAAGATCATTATTTTCACAACCAATCACAAAGATAGGCTCGACCCTGCTTTGTTGAGGCCAGGACGCATGGACATGCATATTCACATGCCATATTGTATAGTTTCTGCATTCAAGCAATTAGCCTTCAACTACCACAAAATTTCCCACCATCAACTTTTCGAAGAAATTGAAGGGCTTATAATGGAGGTTCAAGTCACCCCTGCAGAAGTTGCAGGAGAGCTAATGAAGAGCACAGATGCTGAGGTTTCCCTCCATGGCCTCACCAAGTTCCTTCATAGCAAGAAAATTCAACAGTAAATCTGGCTTGAAGATGATGACAAAGAATGTTGGAGATAGTGATACGATCCTAATAATTAGAGATATTATCTATAGAATTGTTGAAAATGGTAGGAGTTTTCAATAGGAGTCCTCTCTACATAAGATGATGAGTAGTAGTGTTTTATTAGGAAATATAGGAGTTAAGTGATAATGTTCTATTTATTGTAGACATCTATCACCTTTAGACAATTTGTATTATTTAATGGCATTTCAACATTTGCTAATGAATGAAGGGGAGTTGAATTTTGGTATTATAATACAGTCTCTATATTTTGGGAGTTCTCAGCTCACTCAAAGTAATCATTGGAGGTCATGGCCCTCTTGAACGAGCCTATCTATCATTTTCCTGTGTTTTGAACTAATTGGATCATATCATGATAGTTTTAGTCTTCCATAGATAAACAGACTCCACCGAATAAGCAATAGCAACAAGATAATGATGATGAACGCTAGAACACAATTGTAATTTGCACCAGATTCAGTGTTCTATCAATGTTAAAGTTTATGGGTCAGTCGGTCGATAAGGAAATCCAATTAGAAAGATTGGACAATGAAGAGTTGTAGCTGCCGTAGGCAGAGGCAAGTGAGTAGTTTGTGTACACACAGATTGCCTTTGTATTTTACAAAGTGTTGTAAGTTTACCATGCATGTACTTGAATCTTCATTAGTTATTGATTTTTCGAGTTTGGTTGTTTTGAAGTGGCTTTACAAGGTACTTAGGGTTTCCACTTTGTCAATAATTTCTCTATGGTTTATGATTTAATTTTCTGCTGCATAATTTTCTTTCTTATTTTTCTGTATAATTTTCTTTCTTTCATCATACTCACGGCACGGGGGGCTTAAAAAAATAATGAGAATTGGTTTTGCGGTGGCGCTACGAGATGTCGGTTTATCATATAGAAGAGTATATCCGACCATAGATTCGAACCGATCAACCACTATCTACAAGAAGATAAGTAGTTCTTATATGGTCCCAAGGGCAAGGGGGAGAAGATGTAGATCATAGACCTATTGAGAAATGTTGATGCATCTGTGTGTACGTAGCTTTTGTTTATTTCTTCACGTCTCAGGTTTTCAGTTTTTACCTTGTAATAGATATCACTGTATTATCATGTTGAGTAGAATATTGTAAGAAAAACTAGAAATTATATATGTTTGATGTGTCACATTGGCCTTTTTAAGATCATCCTTCGTAGCATGTTGTTGTTGGTCATATATGTAGTTAGGTTCTCTTGATGACTCTTGGCTAGGCAAAAAGATTTGCAGTCGATGGCTCATGTTTCTAAATTGTAAAGCAGACTCTTTCAAACACATTCAACCCAGTGGAAAAATTGCAGGTTCTCAAAAATATGGGGGGAATACTGAAAGCTGGTGGTGCAAGTTAAGACAACAATTATGGATGAATTCCTCAACCCTTTGCTCTGTATCCCAAAATTTATGTTGTAAAAGAAATACAAGTATAGTTGTCATTGTTTCTGCAGGTTAGCTGACTTGAAAGACTTCAAGAAAGTGAATAGAGTTGTATTTAATTAGACTTGACGTTTCTATGTCAATTGAAAGCTTTGCTATTCATCATGCAAACACATGTGCAGTCCACTATATTTGTATTGAATTGAGGCACTTCATGTAGACAATCCACCATTATAAGACCTGCTCATATTGACATTTTACAACAGTCCACCAAGTGATAATTTGCTTAAACTCGCAAAAGTGTGCATTTTGTCAAAAGTACAAAAATTTTTTCCTTCTCAAACTTCAAATGCACAAAATCTTAAATTAGCTCAAAGTACATATATATTTCTAGACTAAAGAGTCTAAAGCTTTTACTAAGTTTACCACAAACAAAAGCTTATAAACTCCTTTGAGGGCATTGCTGCATTATAAACTCCTTTGATGCATGGAAACACTTCTTCAGACATGGAGTTTGACTTCGTTTGTTTCCCTGTGGATGTTGTTGGTATCATAAGAACACGATCTTGGTTTAACTTGTAAACTAATTAGAGAGCATCAACCAACAAGAGGACATCAATATGCACTGTCCTTGTGTGATGGAATCAAACGGAGAAAGCATTTGGTTCACTTACGTTTACAATGTTGGAAAGGATTGGATTGTACTGCAAATGCTTTTAAAACCAGTATAGAAGATGTTATGGTCCATTGTTAAAATTCAATTCAACTACTTTCGTTGCTTTTGAAGGAAATATCAAGACAATTTTTGCTTGTCTGCAGAACATGCAACAATGATTAAGATTGAAAACCAAAAGAAGGAAAATTTGAGAATGTCTCATACACATAACATAACTCATGTTGCAGGGAGTTTCCTCCGAGACCTGATCATTTAGAGGCCAAACATCAAATTAACCTTCCCACACAGCAAGTCAGCAAGAATTAATATTCTCAAACGCAACTAGCTTTCCACAAGAACAGAGTAGAATTACAGAGGAGAATTGAAGTTTCATATATATATATTATATGTAATGATGTATCAAGAAGCACCCAATTGAATTGATCAATTGAGAAACATTGACAAGAAGAAGAAGAAGAAGAAGAAGAAGAAGAAGAAGAAGAAGAAAGAATAGTTCAATTACAATTTAGCAGAAACTCAATTACACGACAAGAGTGAGTTCAACATTGACAAGTGATGAAATTTGTAATTATTATGAGAACTTCCAATGGTTGTTGCAGTTTACGCATGTCACATAGGTTGTCATTGGCTCGTCGGCGCTCCTAGTCTGCAGTTGATAAAAAGTGCACTTGCGCTCCTAGCACCGGCTGCACTGAAACATGTCGGTGGAGCCCTTTTCCTTCAAGTCGGCATCATGCAAGCACCTGTGTTAAATTTTAAAGTGTATTTTCTAGAATCCATAGTTATTAATTTTCTTGTTTTTGTTTTGAGTGTTGTAGTGAGGATTTTTATGTAAGTTATTGTGGGGGGACTCATTTGCACATGATGGATGACTCTTGTCATTCTTAGCCTTTCCACCTTATCACCTTGGTCATCTAACCACCACTACCCTCATTCAACCAATTTCATCTTTCAAGACAACCTTACACATTTCCATGAGACATTATTATCATCTCTAAGCCAAATTCGTTGTTCTTCCTTGATCTCTTGAAAAGTCACACCTATCTTGTTAATTAAGTGTGAAAATGCTCTAGAACCCTTCCCTAAACCTTTTATATACCCTAGGCATGTTTCCTAGCCGATTATTCCATCATATCTTACCAAAACCTTCTCCTATCTTGTGCAAGTGTGGTCCAACCCAAGTTTTTCCATTGTTGTAATATTTCATAAGTAAGAAGTATATTTTCCCCATATAGTTTTGATCTTTCTTCTACTTTTGGTTGTGAGTCCTTGGGCTAGTGTAATTTTGTTGCACTACTTGAAAATCGGTTGTTCCTATTTTTTGGACACCGTATTTTCCACACTCAGCGACTTCAATTTAATTTGGATATTCTCACGCTGCCTCTTCTGGCTTGCCATCTCCACCCCCGACATAGACACAAGCACCTCCGGCTTGATCTGTCCAAGAAGAACCTTCCTCCGCAAATCAGGGTATTCTAGGTCGTTGAGGTTGAACACCACCGATCGGTACTTGGCCTTCTTAATCCCATTAGACCAACCAATCTTCTTGGACATCGTCGACTCTACAGAAGCGGCAGCTCGAACAGGGTCACATGTCGTCACATCAGGCTTCACACTGCCCTCGTTGGCTTCACTCGCAACTCTGGAAAACGCCAGCTCTAGTTCTTTGCGAACCTTTTCACGATAAGCCGTAGTAGGGTCGATGGGCGCAGACTTTAAAATCTTACCCAACCTCTTTGGCTCCTTCGGCTCCTATGGCTTACGAATCTTCAAAATGATCACTCTCTTTGCAACCCCAGAAGTTTTTGCAGAACTTCCATTCATCTCCTTTCTTCCTGGCTCCACCTTCACCATCTCGCTCCCAAAGAATTGAGAAAGTTTGGACAATTTTTGGCTTTAGTTAGGAATGCAGAGAACAATGAGGCACAGGAAACTATGGCGGTACATGTATATATATGGGATTTCAAGTCGGTGACTGTGAGGGATTACTAGTCGGTGAGGGATTCCTAAGTTGGTTAGGCCTTAGGTTCCCAAATAGCCGTTGGCTTTGTATTTTTTATTTTTTATTTTTGAAAGAGTTGGCCTTGTATTCTGATTTCACTTTGTAGATTAAAAAAAAAAAAAAAACTTTTTTTTTAAAAAAAAATAATAAATAAATGTTTCAAATTTCGAATTTAATTGCACTGGTTGTAATTTTCTGTAAATATGATCAAATTTCAAGTCCTTAAAGGATGTAATTTTTATACACATTATTTTAAAGGAAAATGCTAGGCTTACAAAAACATTTTCCAAAAAAACTTTTGCAAACTGATGTAGCACAATATGATTGAATTTCTCAAAATTTGAATTTATCTCATATCCCATCATGTTGTGCCACATCAGTTTTGATATTTTTTTTTTTATAAAATGTGTTTGTAAGCCTTTCATTCCTCTTATTAAAACGAGCTTGTAACCTGCGCATTGCATAGGTTATTTTTAAAAAGGAAAATGCTAGATGTTCTTCCAGTATTATCCTAGTGTTCTCTCAACCATGATGTGGCATTTCCAGTTAAATGATCAGTTATCCAAAAAGCTTAAGTTTATAGGAAAAAGGTAAATTTAATCATTTAATAATTAGTTTCACACTCTCCCTCACGTGTGTGCTCAAACTCTCTTTTAATAAGTGATGTTCAACACATGGAATATTTAATTTAAATGAGAGTGAATTGACGGAGTCAAAGTTCGATCCCAAGACCTTTGGCTCCGATACCATGTTAAATTACCAATTATCCCAGAAACTTAAACTTATAGGAAGAGGTAAATTTAATTCATTTAATCATTAGTTTGACAAATGATTGAAAGGGAAAAAAAAAATAGTGGATGTATAAATGACAAAAAAAAAAAAAAAAATCATTTTATAAACCTTTAAAGAAAAATTAAAGAATTGAGAGACCATTTAGAACAACGCAAATGCTCAAGTTGTACTTTTTTTCTAATTAATAAGAAAAAAAAAAGCTCAAATTGTATTACATATGAGTTGGTCTTGAAATAAAAATGAACAAACGGTTAGCTTACCACTAAATTTAAATGCACGGCTATTGTTTAATCAGGGAATTTGAAGTTTAAAAAATAACTCAAATCCTGCTACAACAACAACAATAAATAATAATTATAATAATGGGAAGAAAAAAAAATCAAGAGAGTGAAATGAAAAGGATTAAGGAGAGGAGAATTTTGTGTTTTAGATTTATCGAATTAATAGGTAATGAAAAAGAAAAAGAAAATAAAAATAAAAGAAAAAAAAATGGGTGAAATGATACACAAATTTAAGGAAAATACTAGGGGTTTTCCCCCACAGTATTCTACTGGGTTCTCCATATAGTATTCTTTTGGGTTCTCCTAGACTTACGTAAAACATGATTTAAGAAAAAATAAAATTGTAGTGGCATCCACCACCGGTTTTTTTAGGCATTAACACTAAATTTAGGATGATCAAATCCATTTTGGGTGATACCATCCTAAAGGTTTAACCTTCTACCATTAGGTTTTAGTTTTGAATCCAAAAACAAGTTTTAAAGCATTAGAACCGAAATATTTACTCATAAAAATTAATTTATTGGCAAAAAAACGGTAATACAATTTTATTTTTTCTTAAATCATGTTTTACGTAAGTCTGGGAGAACCTATAAGAACATTATGGGAAAAACCCCCAGCAAACCTGTAACGCCCCGACTTTACTTAATGAAAGGAAAAAGTGGAAATATCTAAATTGCCACTAAGCACTACTATCTTTTCATTAATATCATCAGAGATTATAAATCTTGCAGCGGAATAACTATTTTTTTTTTCTATATATAAAATCCTCATAGAACACACCAGAACTAAGAACCAGACTTATATATTAAACAGATCAGTACATTATACTTTATACAATAATAAAACATACTAATCACAAGTGCCACATACGGCACATAGGTGGATATACCTCAAAGGTACCTAGAACATGTCTAACTATAGATACATTCCAAAAGATAGACATCTTCAACACTAGAATACTAGAAAACCTTGTCCATAATAACCTAGACAGACATTTGGATCATCTTCACCTCCTCTGCACCTGCATCATATCTATGTAAATGTGGTATAATCGTGGGGTTACCACATTCACATAGGCGGATTAATAAGTCCACGGTCTCAATAAGTATAAGAATTACTAACATTTTCAATATGAGCCATCTTTTTCAAGAGTATCTCTAACATAATGATTATAATAATAGCTACGTTGAATTTTCCAAACAGAATTATTTTTGTATAATCTATAGCTGATAAAATAAGCATCAAAGAGTTGTCTGTGATAAAATTCATTTATCTTTCCTAAACAACTTTATATTTATACATATATGCATTTTACTTGCATCTTATAAAATGAATATGCATATAAATACAAAGAAGTAAAACAATTAAATCACAAATCACATTATTCCATGTATGCAATGCAATCTCTAGTCTCTCCGGCTTTCTAAAGGACTTGACCCTTTCGTTTACGGCTATCAAGAGACATTTTTGGCTCCTCTTCGGCTTTCTAAAGGACTTGAACCTTTCGTTTACGATTTTCAGGAGACACTTTTGGCTCCTCGGTTAGTACCATGCTTCTTATTTTAACCTGTAAGGCTCCTTCGGCTTACACCGTTAATATAAGAACACCTCAGCATTTTACATTCAACTTTATGAAGACAAAAGGCTTTTTATTTAACCTGAGAGGCTCCTTCGGCTCCCACCATTAACATAGGAAAACCTTCTTGCTTCATATTTAATTAATCTCTTATTCTCAATGTTCAACAGTATGCAATAACATGTCTCTTAACTTAATTCTTTTGTTCTCATAATCATCACATTTCATTTCTCAACTCATTTCAATATATAAAAATAATTAAAAGCATATAATCATGTTATTCATAAAATATTCAGTCTCATTTAATAATCACATTTCAAAAGCTTTATAAAAATAGTATCAATCTCAGTAAGCAGTTATACTCACTAAAATAGTACCATGCTCAGTAAGTAATTACACTTACTTGTCACCGTTATGCAGGATTCCTCTGCTAACTCTTGATTATAAAAGTCACTGCATTTTTGTGCGCTTGCGCGCGATCATAATTTAGTCTAAAATTATAATTAAAAGGCTAAAATAACGACCTCTAAATTTCTCTCTATACTCTATCAAAAATTGGGCAGCATAACGTCATCTATCTAAAATATTATAATGTCACTTGGGCATCATAACAACTATGTAGCGTTACCACATATTTTTATATGGGCATTACTATGGCATTAATATAATATTTATCTAAAATGTCTAATATTACTTGGGCATTACAACGGCGCTATTGTAAAATACCTAATAAAATTTAGGCAGCACAATGACGCCTTTGTAATATTTAAAAGCATGATTGAATATAATATCCGTCCCGAAATATTCAATCACACTTTCCCGCGTAATTTAGGCATTATAACGACGTAATTTAAATTCTAATGACTATAATTGACATAATTTAAAATATACTAACTAGAATTAACATAAACTAAGGATAAAAGAAATATACCTAACAATCCCACTTGAAATAGCTCTCCAAAATTTTTTACTAAAAATATATCTCACTTTCTCTTTTTTTCTTTTTTCTTTCTTCTTCACTGAGCGTGAAGTTGAGAGCTGATTTTCACTTCACAGCCATGTCCTATTTATAGGCAAAGGCTTGGGACAAGGCCGGTATTTTCACTAAAGTTCAAAGGTGGGCGCCGAACAGCTTGCAAATCACAACACTGCAGCTGGTTTTCTTTTTTTTCTCCTCCTTGCCGCTACTCCATCAGATATACATGTATATATGGAATTCCTGAAGATTCTACATCCCCACGGCCAACTACCTTCATTGCTAAGTAATATGATATTATATATATATATATATATAATGAGCATTGAATGCTCTTCGTACATCCCAACTCATATATATATTATTTATATAAATAAATGAATATATATATATATATATATAAAGCAATCAATAAATCTTAAATAAATGAATATATATTATCATATTAAAGAAATCAAACAATTATTTAATACACTAATATCCCCATTACCACTAATACTTGGGCACTTAATTAGGTAAATCTTAAATGCCAAATAACTCATACTAGAAATTAGAGCTAGTTCTAACTATCTATTTCTCAGTTTAAACTGAGAATATTAAACTAGACATCAAATATATTTTCCTGATATATTTGATTTAACCTAAGAGCACAATTTAGACTAAAGCATTTTAAGTCATCTTAATAAATTTCTAGGGTATTACAAAACCCCCAAATTTAACTACCTCCCACAAGCTAGGATAATTCAATTGGTGATATGGGTGGGAAGTATTGTGGTGAAAATATATTTTACCCCCTAAACTATTAACTCATTTGCACTTTTAACCCCAATGTTAAAAAAATGGCACTTTACCTCCCTCTCGCCCAAAATGTTATGAGAGGAGGTGTTGGAAGGTTTGAAGGAGTCTTGCATGCTTGAGTCTTTTATTTAAGATAGCTTGTTGTTATCTAAGTGTGGCAGAACACTAGTAACTGGAACCTATCAGGAGTCTAGGAATTATCTAGCCTTGGAGTTATCTACTTATGTTTAGGCTTTGATTTATCTTGTTAGCTTTATCTTATGTTTTTATCTTTATCTTTATCTGCACTTGATGGTATTTCCATGTGATAAGAGTCATTTTAATTTCAAATAGAGTCATTGTAAGAATTGAAGTCAATTCCAAGTCCGTTTGATCACTCTATTTAAAAGGGTAACAGTTATTAATAAAATAAAGGCATGCAAATTTATTCTCAAACTTATTGTTTGAAGAGGCTCAGGAACCTCCAATTTCCTATGTTAATCTTATAGATTGGCAACATAGGTAAGAATAATAAGTAGGACCCTGCTTCTTATCTTGTAGAAGCTCGAGTTACTCGATCTGTTACACAATCACTTAAACGGGTCGACCTGCAGACCCGTTTACGACCTGTTTAAAGTAGACCCAAACACAACCCGTCTATGTTAATGGGTTGGGGCCCTAGACACGACACGACAGGGTAAATTTCACGGGTCACCCAACACGATCGTGAGACCCGTTTAATATATATATTTATATATATTTTCTTGAAACTTTTTTGCTCTCTCTCGTCTCCGTCTCTGTCTGGTCCGTCTCTCTCGAAGGTATGGCAGTAACCCATTTTTGGGAGCAAGAAGAAGGATGCGTCCGTGTAGCTATGTGGTAATAGGCCGTGAGAGGGAGAAATAGAGAAGGTGGGAGCAAGAAGAAGGATGCATCCTCTTGAGTCTTGACTGAGTAAATCTGTGAGAGGGAGAAAGAGAGATCAGAGAAGGTGGGAGCAAGAGAGATTAGAGAAGGTGGGAGCAAGAAGAAAATGGAGAAAAAAAGAAAGGAAAAAGAAATGAAGGGGATGGTCCGGATGGGGAGGTTCCAACCTTATCGACAGCACACTGTTAAAAGAAGGATAAATATGAAATTGGCTACCAAGTATTATGGTCCATACATGGTGCTTGAGCGTGTGGGAAAGGTGTCCTACAAGGTGGAATTACCTACTGGGTCAAGAATACATCCAGTATTCCATGTCTCCTTGCTTAAAAAATACTTAGGACCCAATGTAGTCAAAGGTACAAGCCTTCCAGAAATTCCATACACAGATCGAGTCATAGCTCCTCAAGCTATTTTGAATTCTAAAGGAGAAAATCACAAAAAATAGGTGCTAGTTCATTGGCATGGGTGTAGTCCAGCTAGCCCTGGGTATCGATCATATCGGTTCGGTTAATAGGGTTATCGATTAACCGATCGATAACCTATCGGTTAACCAATTATTAATCGTTAACCGACTGATAAGCCGTTATACCGAAAGTTATCAATCATATCGGTAACCGGTTAAACCGGTCAGTAAAACCAGTTTTCGTGGGCTTTTCCGCTTTTGGGCCTTTTTTTTGGGCTTTTTATTTGAGGTTTAAGCTAGAAACAACTGAGGGTTTTTTTTTTCATTTTTTCATTTGCATATTCTTTAATTGCAAAGTCATCACACAGCCCATTTGGTTCATCACACAGCACCATTTGGTTTATATTAGTATTAATTTTTGCACCAGCCTGCCTCAAAGCCCAGAGGATTCCTAACAGCCACGGATCTCACAAAACCTTCCAAAAAAAAAAAACTATATGCTTAATTATTTATACAATAAATGATAATAATAACAGGAAAAAGAATAATTTTATCTTACAAATTTACAAATTCAAATGCTCTGTTTGGTTGGTAAGAAATCACATGAAAAAAAAAAAAAAAAAAAACTTGTAAGCTCCCAAGGCGAGCAAGATCAAGGTTTATAGTCCACGTGAAGTTGTTCTTGGACAGCGACAGAGTTTGAAGGAATTGCAGCCTCAGGATGCCCTGGTCGATGTGCCCAGAGAGAGAGAACCCGTCAAGGACGAGGTCAGAGACCTGGTTGGTTCTCGGGTCGTATTTGACTTCGACCCAGTTGTAGGGACTGTCATCGTCTTCGTTCCAAGATGCGAGCTTGGCTTTTGGGTCTTGCAGACCGGCCTTGAACACAATCAAGCCTAAAACAAGCCCATCACTTTAAATTGAAAAGATTAGAAAACATAAACTATTAAATCTAAAAAAAAAAAAAGAAATCACCATTCTCTTCGGATAAAAAGAGCCCATCACTTTAAACTAAAAAAATCAACATAAAAACATGAATATCAAAAATTTTCCTTTTCTTTTCCCAACAAACAAATGAGGCTAAGTTATAAACCAACAACCAAACCAAAAAACAAAAAAGAAAAGTTACCCACCAAATTACAGCTAAATCTTCAGCAGAGATCTTCCATATCAAAAACCCTAAAAGAGAGAGGGAGGGAGGGAGAGAGGGAGAGGGAGGGAGGGAGAGGGATGGGACTTGGGAGATTAGGACTTGGGAGGCGACGGGGACAGCTGTTGTGGGTTGCAAACTTGCAATGAGGGACTTTTAATTTTAGGGTTAGGGTTAGGAGAAAGAGAGATTTATATAGTAAAACCAAAACGATGTAGTTTTGGTTTCAACAGAGTTATATATAAATATAAAAATTAAAAATTAAAAATACTTATCAGTCATATTGGTTAACCGATAATAAAATATTGACCAACCGATAAGCTATCAATATAAATTTTTTAACCAATTACCGACCGATAATTATCAGTTCGGTTAATATCGGTAATCGGTCGGTTAATCGGTAATCGGTTAATTTGCCCACCCCTAAGTCCAACAGATGCAACCTGGGAGAGAGTTATCACACTAAAACAACAATTTCCAAAGATTTTCCTTGAGGACAAGGACAGTTCAAAGGGGGAAGGAATGTTATGAGAGGAGGTGTTGGAAGGTATGAAGGAGTCTTGCATGCTTGAGTCTTTTATTTAAAGTCTTTTATTTAAGATAGCTTGTTGTTATCTAAGCGTGGTAGAACACTAGTAACTAGAGCCTATCAGAAGTTTAGGAATTATCTAGCCTTGGAGTTATCTCCTTATGTTTAGGCTCTGATTTATCTTATTAGCTTTTTTATCTTGTGTTTTTATCTTTATCTTCACTGGAAGATATTTCCATATGATAAGAGTCATTTCTCAAATAGTGTCATTGTAGGAATTTAAGTCAATTCTAAATCTGTTTGATCACTCTATTTCAGATGGTGATAGTTATTAATAAAGGTATACAAATTTATTCTCAAACTTATTGTTCGAAGAGGCCCAAGAACCTCCAATTTCCTACTTCAATCTTGTAGATTAGCAACATAGGTAAGAATAAGAAGCAGGACCCTGCTTCTTATCCTATAGAAGCTCGAGTTACTCGGTCTGTTACACAATCATGTAACACCAAACTTTCAAATTATTGCAATTCGACCATTTTGATTTCAAATAAAGTCATTGTAGGAATTGAAGTCGATTCCAAGTCCGTTTGATCACTCGATTTAAGAGGGTGATAGTTATTAATTGTTAGATTATATATATGTAGTCTGTCCGACATTGGTTATGTATATATGTTGCCTGTATTGTTAGCCTATATAAATAGGCCTCTTCTGTACATTATACGGTGTGATTCAATATACAACCTTTATTTCAACATGGTATCAGAGCACAGGTTCTGAATCACCTTAAATTTTTTTTTTTTTTTTCCGCATATAATTTTTTTTTTTTCTTTCCGGCGTTGCTAGCTTGCTCTGTCCTTTTCGGTTCTTTCTCTTCTTGTCGTTTCAGCGGCTCAATATACCGCTGGAAACCTTGGAAGACGACCGTTCCAGAGCCGCCGCACGCAGCCTCATCGGAACTTTCACGCTCCCTCACGCGCCGCTCAAAGTTTCGGCCGTTTCGCCACCGTTGCCTCGCCACAAGCCGCCACGGGAGTCCATTCACCTTCATCCGGCCACTATCAGTTAGAGGAAGCTCCAGCGATTCCAAAACAGGAGCTAACTACTCCATCCAACGTCGCACGCGCCTCCAGAAGTTTCGCGCGTGGATTTCAAGCGCTGTGCAGCTGCCACACCTCTACGCGTGCACCACACACGCCAGGTCTGCTAACAGCCACGTCAGCCCTAGTGCAGTAGCGCCACGTCAGCCCTAGCCACGTCAGCGTGCCACGTCAGCATTGACATTGACCGTTGACTTCGTCGTTACCGTTGACTTCTGGCGTTGACTGTTGACCAGGTGCTTTCTTCTATATTTTTTCATCTTGATTTCATTTTTGTGGTTTGTTTTTTCGTTTGAGGCTTCTAGATGGCACAAAACGAGATTATTCATCATGTTCAGACTGTTTTGGATGGGACAAACTATATGGTGTGGTCCCCATCTATGCGTAGCTTTCTTAAAGGGCGCAAGCTTTGGCTTTATGTGACTGGGGAGGTCAAAAAGCCAGTTAAAGGGGCTTTTGAATCAGATAAGGTTTTCACCACTTGTCTTATTGATTGGGATAGCAAGCATCATCATATTCTTACATGGTTTCGTAACACTACTATCCCGTCTATTTCTGCACTCTTTGGCAGCTTTGATGAAGTAAAGGGTGCTTGGGATATGCTTGCTTCTCGTTATTCTTATGTGGATGGTGCTCATGAGTATCAACTATTATTTGAGCTTTTTCATCTGAGGCAGGAACCTGGTCAAAGTATAAATGATTTTCTTGCTCGTATGCAATTCTTGTGGAACCAAATTAATGTTTCTGACCCTATTTGGAAGGATCCCACTGATGCTGAGATGTATGTTAAACATAGAGATCAACATCGCCTTCACCAATTCTTGATGGCCTTAAGTGATGATTTTGAGCCTGTCCGTGTGCAACTTTTACGTCGTTCTCTTCTTCCCACTTTGGATACTGCCATCTTCGAGCTTGTCCGTGCCGAGACTAGATCACAGACTATGCGCTCTCAGCCTAGTCATACAGTGTTGGCTGCACCATCTTCTGGTTCTTCATCGTTTCAGCGAGAGCATTATGACAAGTCAGATAATCCTCGACTCCCTTCTAAGTCTCAGGATAACAATTATTGTCGGTTTTGTCAATGTCGAGGGCACACTATTGAAAAGTGTTGGCGTAAGCGAAGATCTAATGCACACACAGCAGCAGTTACTCATACTGAGAGTGGTTCATTGCCAGCTGCTTCATCTCCAGCTGCTTCCTCTTCAGTTGCTTCCTCTGGCCAGGCATCAGGATCCAGTGTCATCTTATTTGCAGCTGACTTCGAGGCAATAGTCAACCAAGTCGTTATGTCTCGTTCTGGTAATGCATCTTCCTCTGTCCTCTCAGTCTTGCCAGGTACCTCTTCTCCTTGGCTCTTTGACTCTGCCTGTTGCAATCACATGACACCTCACCCTACTTCCTTTACCACATCTGCACCTTTACCTCATTCTTCATTGATTCGCACAGCTGATGGCTCCACTATGAATGTTAAAAATATAGGCACTATCAGTACACCTTCCCTTTCTCTAACTGAAGTTTTTCATGTGCCTGAATTGTCCTTCAATCTCATCTCTGTTGGTCAACTGTGTGAACTTGGATATAGACTTGTTTTTGACTTTTCTGGTGTGCATGTGCAGGATCCTCGCACGAATCAGACCCTTGGGACCAGGCGTAGAATTGGGCGTATGTTCGAGCTCTCATCCTTGCGTCTCCCCACCACAAGCATCTCTGCTGCTGCCCCCTCGTCATCACCATCTCTTGCACTTTGGCATTCACGTCTTTGTCATGCTTCTGCATCTCGCGTTTAGCTTTTAGCATCAAAGGGTTTGTTAGGCTCAGTGTCCAATAATTCTTTTGATTGTATTTCATGTCAACTTGGGAAACAACCTGCTTTACCTTTTAATAATAGTGAATCTCATGCTACTGCTTCTTTTGATTTAATTCATTCTGATGTTTGGGGACCTTCTCCTGTTGCTAGTATGAGTGGTTCACGTTATTTTGTTATCTTTGTTGATGATTTCTCTCGTTACACTTGGGTATTTTTAATGAAATCTCGTTCTGAATTATTGGATATTTATCGCAATTTTGCAAAAATGGTTGAAACCCAATTTTCAAAGCCCATCAAAGCTTTTCGTTCTGATAATGCTTTAGAATATACTCAACATGATTTTCAATCTATCCTCAAGCATTATGGCACTGTTTCTCACTTGTCTTGTCCAGGCACCTCACAACAAAATGGTCGTGCTGAACGCAAACTTAGGCACATTTTAGACACTATTCATGCTTTGCTTCTTTCCACATCTCTTCCTACCCCATTTTAGGGTGAAGCTACTCTCATGGCTGTCTACACAATCAATAGATTGCCTACCCCTATTCTTGATAATTGCACTCCTCACGAGAGGTTGTTTGGCTCTGTCCCCTCATATCATCATCTTCGTGTTTTTGGCTCAGCATGTTTTGTTTTACTCCAACCTCATGAGCGCACCAAACTCGAGCCTCGTTCTAGGTTGTGTTGCTTTCTTGGGTATGGAGTGGAACAAAAAGGCTACCGATGCTATGATCCTGTCTCTCGTCGTCTTCGCATCTCTCGTCATGTAGTTTTTTGGGAGCATCGTCTATTCCACGAAGTTGGCAAATTCAACATGCCATCTTCCCCTCCCTTTACTACCCTTCTTGAGATTCCTCTTTCGCCAACTTCCACTAGCAATGTCTTGCCAGAGTCTACCTCGCTCGAACAACAGTCATCTAATGCTCTCGACGCCGCTCTGCCTGCGTCCCCAGGTTCTGTTCCATCCGAGGATCCAGTTTGCACTCCACCACCTGACCTTCGCCGATCAACCCGAGTAAGATCCCTCCCATCCCACTTACAAGACTTTCATTGCTTTTATGCCTTAGCTACCTTGCATGAGCCTCACTCCTTTCGTGAGGCATCCACTAACCCTCTTTGGCAGGCTGCGATGAAAAAGGAACTTGATGCTTTACACAAGAACAATACATGGGATCTGGTTGACTTGCCTCCTGGAAAGTCTGTGGTTGGGTGTAAATGGGTTTACAAAATCAAGACTTGTTCCGATGGTACTGTTGATAGGTACAAGGCTCGACTTGTGGCCAGAGGCTTTACTCAAGAGTATGGTGTGGATTATGAGGAGACTTTTGCTCCAGTTGCTCGCCTCTCTTTTGTGCGTGCTCTGCTGGCTGTTGAAGCTTCTCGACATTGGTCACTTTGTCAGATGGATGTCAAGAATGCCTTTCTTAATAGTGATTTAAATGAAGAAGTCTATATGCAGCCACCTCCTGGGTTATCTCATCCTATAAACAAGGTTTGTCATCTCCGTCGAGCTTTATATGGACTTAAGTAGGCTCCTCGAGCATGGTTTGCTAAGTTTAGCGCTATTGTCTCTCACCTTGGCTACTCCATCAGCTCATATGATTCAGCCTTGTTTATTCGCCGCACAGACCGGGGTATAATACTTCTTCTACTATATGTTGATGACATGATTATTACTGGAGATGATATCACTAGTATTCAGGAACTTAAACAGTTCCTCAGTCAGCACTTTGAGATGAAAGATCTTGGCCCTCTCAGCTATTTTCTTGGTCTTGAGATCTCTTCTTCTTCTGATGGTTATTATTTGACACAGGCCAAGTATATCTCTGATCTGCTTTCCCTAGCCAATCTCACAGATAGTAAGATTGTCGACATACCGACTGAGCTTAATACTCGTCTCACTCCTAATGATGGCGAGCCTCTTTGTGATTTTACCTTATATCGGCATTTAGTTGGTAGTCTTGTCTACTTTACTGTCACTCAGCCTGATATCTCGTATGCTGTCCATCAGGTGAGTCAGTTTATGGCTGCTCCTCGCTCCACTCATTTCTCAGCTGTCCTTCGCATTCTTCGCTATCTAAAGGGAACATTATTCCATGGGCTCTATTTCTCTTCTCAGTCTTCTCTTCAGCTACATGCTTATACTGATGCTGATTGGGCTGGTGATCCGACAGATCGTCGCTCTACCACTGGTTATTATTTTCTACTTGGCACCTCGATCATTTCTTGGCGAAGTAAGAAACAAACTGTTGTTGCTCGCTCTAGCATTGAGGCAGAATATCGTGCTCTAGCTGACACTACCTCGAAGCTTCTTTGGTTGCGATGGCTGTTACAAGATATGGGTGTTTCTCTTTCTTCTGCTACTCCTGTATACTGTGACAACAGGAGTGCCATTCAGATTGCTCATAATGATGTTTTTCATGAACGGACCAAACATATTGAGATTGATTGTCATTTTGTCCATCATCATCTTCTTCAGGGCTCACTACAGCTTCATTCTGTCACATCTCGGGATCAGCTCGCGGACATCTTTACAAAGTCACATCCTCCAGGGCGTTTTCGTGATCTTGTGTCCAAACTCAAGTTGGTCTCTTGCACTCCACCTTGAGTTTGAGAGGGGCTGTTAGATTATATATATGTAGGCTGTCCCACATTGGTTATGTATATATGTTGCCTGTATTGTTAGCCTATATAAATAGGCCTCTTCTGTACATTATACGGTGTGATTCAATATACAACCTTTATTTCAACATTAATAACGGTGTGCAAATTTATTCTCAAACTTATTGTTTGAAGAGGCCCAGGAACCTCCAATTTCCTACTTTAATCTTATAGATTAGCAACATAGGTAAGAATAAGAAGCATGACCCTACTTTTTATCCTGTAGAAGCTCGAGTTACTCGGTCTGTTACACAATCACGTAACACCAAACTTCCAAATTGTTGTAATTCGACCATTTTGATTTTTTTTTCCCAAAATGCCCCCATCCCAAGTTTAAAAAAAAAAATTAAAAATTAAAAAATTAAGGGAAAATGTATAATAAGTCCCTAAGTCAACCCTCCAAAATTAAAAATTTCCTAACTTTTTTTTTTCTAAAATTTATTCCCTAAGTCAATCAAAATCACAATAAACTCCCTACTGTCAAAATATTTTAACAGCTGTTAGTCTGGGTCAAAACACACCGTTTTACCTCATTAAAATATTAATTTTTTAAATTTTAAATTTAAAAATAAAAAACAGTAGGGTGGCCAGCCACCCCTGCTTTTTTTTTAAAAAAAAAAAAAATATTATTTTTAAATTTAAATTTTTAAAAATTAATATTTTAATGAAGTAAAATGGTGCGTTTTGACCCAAACTAACGGTTGTTAAAAAAAATTTGATGGCAGAGAGTTTATTGTGATTTCGATTGACTCAGGGAGTAAATTTTCGGGGAAAAAAAAAAATTTAAGGAGTTTTTAATTTTGGAGGGTTGATTTAGAGACTTATTGTACATTTTCCCAAAAATAAAGGGGTGGTTGGCTACCCCAATTGGGCCTGGGGTGGCTTCGGCCACCCCAGACCGGCCATTCCTTAATTTTTAATTTATTGGGGAAAATACATTTTTAACCCATGAAGTTTCAGCGATTTTGCAATGTTAACCCCAAAGTTTAAAAATTTGCAATCCACCCCCATGAAGTTTCAAAAACTTGCAATGTTAACCCCAACGTCAATTTGGCCGTCAAATTGGATGGATTCCATCCCACGTGCGCCTCATGTGACCGTTTAGGGTTAAATCTTCCCGTTTTAACCTCAGTTTAGGGTAATACCTTTTTCTCACAAACTACGGCTCGCTGGTTGTAGGCGAGACAGGTTCGGCGAACTCGTGTTCCAATTCCATCATTTCCATTTTGTTTGCAGCTGGGGCTCGCCGTCTAGAAACGCACAAGGAGGACCACCCAGCTGGGCGAAAGGATCTGCATATTTATCCAAAGAGGAATGCCACAGCTACATACAAATTTTACCAACAAACCTTATGCATTAACGTGGCAAGGAAAAAGACAAAAACAAATTTGGGACTGGGCTACTACCGCCGGCGACATCTGGGCTTTCTCAACGGGCAAATAATGGCAAAATTAGCGTTATCATGCAAAGCTAGAAGAACCCAGAAGCAGAAGGGCTTTAGTTTCTCCGAGTCGGAGATGGACGTGGCTCGACAGCTAATACAACTCAGCGGAGAGTCCGATGACCACCATCACAACGACGACGATAACAACAATACAAGCTGCGCCGAAGGGAAAGTAGAACAATGCAAAGTCGGCGATGCAGCTGACGCGTCTTCTGGGGTGACACTGGCCTTGTCCTCGTCCCTTCTCGACGGCCACCCCGTCTCTAAGATGTGCACGCACCGACAGCTTCTTGTACCCCCAAGGCACCCAGCGCCGCGAACATGGCGTCAATCTGCGCGAGCAGCATGTTGTCGTAGTGGAAGCTCGTGGAAGGGTCCAGCATACCTGCGTTTTGCTCGAACAGAAAGCTAGCCGTTGTTGTTATGGTAAGAGTAATATATTACATAGTTGATAGACTATCTATCGACCACAGCTAACCTGCACCAGTGCACCCTATGCCAAGTTTGAGCCCATCTACAACCATAACGTGGGTACTCTGTTTCACTCTGTTTTAGTGTCCTAAAACAGAGAAAAACCCCACAATGCTTCTAAATGGCCAAACCACCTTTGTTCAACGAGAGAGAGAGGGGTTGTCTATCTATATAGGCACTTGTTGTTAGAGAGAAAGAGAGAGAGAGAGAGAGTGCATGAATGAGTGAGTGTTCTCGAATCTCAATGCTCAATACTATATACAAATATTATGAAATATGCTAAATAAGAAGTGGTGCGTTCCAGCTGTTTGGTGTTCACGTGAAAACTAGTCAAACTTGGCTTGATTTTTTTTTTTTTTTTAATCACTAAATTAGTGTCTTTCCGGGTTGTTTATTTGCTTAATCTAAATGATTGTTTTCTTCTGATTGAATACTGGAAAGGTTCGAAGAAAGAGAAAATGGAGGAGGAAGTAGAACTCCTTGTCGCCGATCTGGATCGATGAGGTCCTGGGAGTCGAGCTTGACAGGGGGGTTGCCAGGGAGGTGGAGGACGCCCTCGACGAAGCAGCCGTTCTTGCCGAGAACCTTGAGGGCGAAGCAGCGGCGAGCGAAGTCGTAGAAGATGTGGGCGTGGTGGCGCAAGATGTTCGTGCCGCCGTCGAGGCAGGACAGGTCCACGTCCACCGTCGACTTCTTGGAATGACAAACAGTAAGCATATATTAGCATACAATATATTGGAAGTTGGGTGAGGCTAAAATTTGCAAAACGACGACGTGTGTGGGTGAGGCTAAAATTGGAAGTTTGGGCATAAATAGGTAACGTGAGACACACATGTTTAGGGTTTCATCCAATTTGACGGCCAAATTGATGTTGGGGTTAACATTGCAAGTTTTTGAAACTTTATGGGGGTGGATTGCAAATTTTTAAACTTTAGGGTTAACATTGCAAAATCGCTGAAACTTCATGGGTTAAAAATGTATTTTCCCCTAATTTATTTTAAAAAAATTATGAGGCCATTTTGGGAAAAAAAAAATTAGAATGGTCGAATTGCAACAATTTGGAAGTTTGGGGGGTCAAGTGTCACATTTTAAACATTGGAGGTCAAAATGCAAATGGGTAAATAATTCAGGGGGTAAAGTGTATTTTTCCCAAGTATTGTAGTTAAAACTAGGAAAATGTTAGGGGTTCTCCCCGTAGGTTCTCCTGGCGTTCTCCCAGTCTCACATAAAACATGATTTAAGAAAAAATAAAATTGTAGTGTCCTCCACCATTGATTTTTTTAGGCATTAGCACCAAATTTGAGGCATTAGCACTAAAATTGAGGCATTAGCATCAAATTTAGGATGATCAAATCCATTTTAGGTGATATCATCCCTAAAGGGTTAACCTTTCACCCTTAGATTTTAGTTTTGAATCCAAAAACAAGTTTTAAAGCATTAAAACCTAACTATTAACTCATAAAAATTAATCTATTAGCAAAAAAACGGTACTATAATTTATTTTTTCTTAAATTATATTCTACGTAAGTCTGTGAGAACACCAGGAGAACACTACGGGAAGAACCTCTAGCAAACCCCTTAAAACTACAACATATATGCCGTTAAAAAATTAAAGGATGATGATTTAACTAAAGTATTTGACAGGCATAAATCTGTCATAATAAATATCAATTTTAACTTTCATCCATCACTACATGTATTTATTGGTATTTATTATGATAAATCTAAACTCTTTAATTACTTTAATTAAATCAGTATCCTTCAATTTTTTAACAGCATATATGCTGTAGTTACAACATACAACACATGGATGGTTTTTCGCCTGGCTTTTTCCAACACCATTGGGCGACTATGGGTATTGAGGTTTGTCAAGCTATTGTTGATACACTTAATTCTGGAGTTATGCCTTCTCATTTAATTATGACACGTATTGCTTTAATCCCTAAAGTGAAGAACCTGACATGTGTTACAGAATATAGACCTATTAGTTTATATAATGTCTTATACAAATTAATCTCTAAGGTCTTAGCTAATAGACTAAAAAAAATCATGCATCTTACTATTTCCCCCACCCAAAGTGCCATTATTCCGAGAAGGCTTATCACTAATAATATTTTGGCTGCCGACATGACTCTTCATACTATGCACACCAAAATGGGAGGGAAAAAAGTTTCATAGCAGTCAAATTGGACATGAGTAAGGCTTATGATCATGTGGAGTGGAGGTTTTTGGAGGAAACAATGAAGAGACTGGGTTTTGCTCCATGGTAGATACAACTTATAATGATGTGTGTAACAATAGTTCAATATGCTATTGTGGCATGCGGACATATACAGTCGGTGAGGGGGATCAGGCAAGGGGATCCTATTTCTCCATACCAGTTCCTCATTTGTGCTGAGGCACTGAGCTCTATGTTATCACAGGCTAATCAGGATGGAGCTTTAACAGGTGTCCTACTTCAAAAAAGGGCCTCCGGATAAGCCATTTATTTTTTTGCAGATGACAATCTATTACTTTGCAAGGCCAATATTTAGCAATGGACTTGTTTAACTAGCCTTCTACGACAATATGAATAAGCGTCTGGTCAACGGCTTAATAGCAATAAGACGACTATTTTTTTTCAATAAAATACATCTATAGTGGACAAGGAAAGATTGGGTGAGGCGTTGTTGATTCCTATCACGCAATGCAATGACAAGTATTTGGGACTGCCAGCTTTGGTGGGGAAATCTCGAACTGCAGCTTTTAGAGGTATTGTGGATCGTATCTGGAAGAGATTACAAGATTGGAAACTTAAATTTCTTTCTCATGCTGGAAAGGAAATTCTCATGAAGGTGGTAATCCAGGCAATCCCCACCTGTTGCGTGAGTGTATTTCTTCTTCCAAAAGCTTTATGTTTAGAGATAAATAAACTTATGCAGAATTTTTGGTGGAGCCATATCGACAATGATTCTAAAGTACATTGGATGAGTTGGAGTCATATGGGTGTAGCAAAAAAAAATGGGAGGCATGGGCTTTCGGGATCTTCGAGCTTTCAATAAAGCATTGTTAGCAAAACAAAGTTGGAGGCTATGAGAAGACACTTGACAATTTTATTGCCAAGATTATGGAAGGTAAGTACTATTCGTAAGGGTCCATTTTGGATGCATCTCTTGGATCAAGACCGTCTTTTGCATGGAGGAGCATACAGGGTTCATGTGGATTGCTAAAAGAGGGGCTGATATGTAAGGTTTGCGAAAAACAAAAACAATTCTTTTTGGAAAATGATTTTATTCTTCGCATATTTTAGAGAAATAGAAATATGAGAAATAGATATTCATTTTCATTGGAGAATAACTATTCCTATCAATGGTATGATGTGATTTTCCCAAAAAAAAATAATAATAATTTTTATTGACCAAATGTTACATAAATTTTGGTGAGATGAGGAAAAAACAAAGAGTGATATATGGTAAGAGTGAATTATGGCCCGGTTTGTGCTCCGTTTTACTTATTCATCTACATGGGCCTTCTTGGGCAAACCAAAATTGGCCCATCAAAAGGAGCTGGGCCACCTTTCCTTCCTTTGTTTATTTTTTTTGTTCCGTTGTCGGGTTGCGTTGAGTTCACAAGCCGAAGTTCGTTTTGAACAGCCTTGAGTTACGCGCGGCACGACGTCGCATAAACTCGCGCCCAAAACCCTAATCTTTGCACGTCTATTGTGGTTGGTTTGGCGAAGATGTTGCGAAGAAACATACGGTTGAGGAGAGAGTATTTGTACAGGAAGAGCTTGGAAGGCAAAGAACGTTTGCTCTATGAGAAAAAGCGAAAGATCAAAGAAGCTCTACAAGGTTTGTATTACACACTTTTTTTTTTTCTTTTTTTAATTCCTTGTGCTAATGGGGATTTTACAGAGGGAAAGCCGATTCCCACGGAGCTACGGAACGAGGAGGCGGAGCTTCGGCACCAAATCGAGCTTGAGGATGAAAACACAGCTGGTATGCTTTTTTTAATTTTTAATTTTTAAATATGTAAACCAGCTTTATCTGCTTGAACTGGTTTAAATTGCAAATGTGGTTTCAGGTTATTAAAATTTTAATTAATTTTTTTTCTCCCCTGCTGGCACCTGCTAATTTTTGCATTTTACTATGTATGGAAATTGTGCTTAAATTCTAGTCCCGAAGACGCACATTGATGATGAATACGCAAATGCATCAGAAAGGGATCCTAAAATTTTGATAACTACGTCTCGTAATCCAAGTGGTCCACTTACACAGTTTGTGAAGGTTGGTTCTCAATTCATATATGATGGCTATACCCTTTTGTTTACTCCATTGGCGTTCTGCAAGCAGTTGAATTTTGGTCATTGATTGCAATTCTTTGGCATGTTCGTGCAGGAATTGAAGGTTGTCTTTCCTAATGCACAGCGAATGAATCGTGGTGGCCAGGTTGGTGAATGGATATTTGTTTTCTCCAGGCACTTAGTTCATGAACATCGTGGTGATCATTTTTCCGTTGTCAATCATATTTTGAATATTTTATTCTTTGCAGGTTATTAAAGAGATTATTGAAACTTGCCGTGCAAATGATTTTACAGATGTCATCTTAGTTCATGAACATCGCGGTGTGCCAGATGGTATGACTATAAGCCATCTACCTTTTGGTCCAACTGCATATTTTGGATTACTCAATGTGGTAAGTGGTTTGGTCATACTAGTTTTTTCTGGACTTTTGTTTTGTCCCAGTTGTCTTTGCATCAATATGCTAATAAATCCATTTCTGCCTGTAGGTTACCAGACACGACCTTAAAGACAGGAAAGGCATTGGAAAAATGTCTGAGGCTTACCCACACTTGATACTTAACAAGTTTTCAACAAAGGTATCCATATCTTGGTTAGAATTTTTTTTGCTTGGTTGGTTTTCATCAATATATTATGAGAAAGCTAGGTAGACAAAAATCCAATCAAAGTTTGCATGTTGACATTCTGCTGTTCTTGCCACTATTGGTGGTGCTTAGAGAACTGCATATCTAATAAATGTAGTAAATATGCTTTTTTAAAAAAAAATAACAGGTCCCCATATATGTAATATCAGCATTTTAAATGATTTTTCAGTAGTTATTTTAGTATTGAGCTAAGTTCAGGAAGGTAGATGGAGGATTTTACTGCTGGAAAAATAGTAGGTTCCTTTATTTGGGTGGGTGCTGGTTTCACTATCTTTATGGATTAGCTAGCGTAGCTACAAAATTTGATGAGGATGTGACTCGTGTTATATGTATATATTTAGGTAGTTGCATTTTTTGTCTTGTTTTTGGCTTCTCTACTCCTATGTGATGTAGACTATATCCTGCTTTGATGTCCACTGTTTATTTGATTTGGAATTTTTATTGTTGATAGCTGGGGGAGAGGACAGCAAACATTTTGCAGCATCTTTTTCCTGTGCCAAAGCCCGATACTAAACGCATTATAACTTTTGCCAATGAGTCTGACTATATTTCATTCAGGTTGGTTAATTTTTTTATTCTTTGGAAGATGCTTTGATTGGCTATCCTTTAATTTGTGAAACTTCTGTTGTCAAGGATGATGTTGGCTTAGACATATAATATCTTTACCAATGTAGATCTCTAATGGATGTGGATAAGATAGGTTCAAGTTACACTTTTAACATTCAGCAACTTCTGATTAGATTGATCCTTTGACAATCTTACCATCAGATTGCATTCGGTATCTTTTTAATTAGCTTAATATGCTTTCATTTTGAGCCTTTGAGTTCATAAATAGCTATCAGAGGTTTTAAAAGGTTTATTGAACAGTTTTTGGTATTGAGTTTACTGATTTTGAATTCAGCCCCTTTTAGGTCTTTCATAGGATGCCTTGTAATGAAGTAATCCAACTTTTTTGGGTGCAAGGTTTAAAAATGGACCATTAACTTTCTGCATGGTGACTGAATCAAATTAAATGTGGCTTCTCAAGTTGTTCTGAGTGGATCTCTTTTACTTATGCTACTGCATTTATGATTGTTTTTTCTATCATGCATGTAGCTACCATAATTTCTCATTTAAAATTATTGTACACGTGTTCCAATCTCATATTTTGGCTGTCTTTTGTAAGTGGTTGCATCTGGAATTTATTATTCTGATGCGTAATTGATTTTTTTTTTTTTTTTTTCATACAAGATCTGCTTTGTTCTGAACAGAATAAATGTTTGTCTTTTTGAACTCCATTAAAAACTTGTAAACTTACAGGCATCATGTGTATGAGAAGCATGGAGGTCCTAAATCAATTGAGCTTAAAGAAGTTGGTCCTCGCTTTGAAATGCGACCTTATCAGGTATTTCATTTGCTAGTTAGTTTGCTTTTTAATGAAGCTTAATTTTCTTGGTCGTTGTTAAGAGTTATGCTCTTCTAGTTATGTAGTAATTATTTTACTACACCTTATTTATATCGGTGCTTGTGGTTATTACGCTTTCATATGGCATCTACTCTTGGGTCCCATCTTGTCTTACATGATGGTAAGAGACATTATCTTATTCCTTTGTTACGTCCCAGCTCAATAACCAAGTACCTATGGTGAGATATGCATGTTCTTCGGGTGGCCATTAATTACCCCTAATGGTGGGTCGTGGTCTTGGTAGTATGCAGAGAAGTCATTTCTTTATTTTTCATTTAAGAACATCTTGAGAACCATGATTACAGGCATTTCTTTCATATTATGTACCTAGCTAATGTTGCATTTTGCGCCTGTACAAATATCCTTTTTTGCCATGAATCTTCCTTTTCATCCTTGTTGGCTTTTAGACCTTGTCTACTAGTATACAGAAAAAGCAGACTGAGATGGCTATCATCTTTCTCTGTTGGTTTGGAAATCCAACTTTAATCTGTTTTTTTCCTTTCTTGACATCAGTTTTTAAATGATTACTTTCATTTTATCATTTTATATCAGAATTAGTTATTATATTTGATTATAGAATTACGTGGCTCAATTGTTCAGATACTGGCCATCACTTGAAACGTTGAGCCTGTGTTACTTATCAAAAAAAAAAATTTCCCATCACAAACCTGGCATCTTGTCAGCACCATCTCTTTCTATTCTCTCCTATTCTTGTTCATTACATTTATCCAAACTTTTTCTTTTCTCCATGTTTCTTTGGGACCATTAGCTATCCCTAAATTTGGTTTGACTGCATTTGTTTGTCGATTGGTGATCACTTGATGTGTCCAAATAATTGATCTTCTTCTCAGCAGTGGGAAGGATCCCCCATATAACCCTTCCTTTTTCCTGTATTTGCTCGGGGGAAAAAAAAAATCGTCTTCCTGTTCTGCTTCCACACAAACCCTCTTGTTATTATGTTGCAGTAGCACCTCGAATTTTTACTAATTTATTATCAGAAGGCATCAATCTTTCAGGGCGTTGGGCTCAGTAATGACCTGAACATTTTCATGTAAGGCATTAGCCCACACTATATTGAGTGGGTATGAATCATAAAGTTTTCACTTTTGTAACTTTAACAGTAGTTAGACTCTAGTGTTTATCTCGATTAATTTGAAAAATTAAAAAAATTGGACTCTGGTTTTGGATGGATCATTTGAAAATATGTTTTATGACATCTATAGTGGTCTTGGCAAAGTAAAAAAATAACTAAGCAACTGAAATAAAGAGGAAATACATAAGAATTGGTCTCCAAGGACTTTTGTCTAGTATTATCATAGTCTTGAGCTGCCACACATAAGTTCATGGATTTGAGTTTTAAAAGTAGCCACTCTATGCAAAAAGTATTCTAGGATGGGACCAAGAAAATCTGTGCCAATAGATTACTTTTATGCTCCCAAATTTATATTAATTACCTTTGGGCTTGAAATTCGAGAACTTATAGTTTAGCCATTCTTTTTTTTTTTTTTTTTTTGAAATAGTTCAGCCATTCTGAATTCAATACAAGGTGGGTAAGAATGCCATATTTTCATATGGTCTGTGTTAGCCACATCATTGCTTTGCACCAGATGTCAATGAGGTTTGTGTCCGTTGACGAGTAATTGAGACCTCTGGTCCTAGAAAAGCAGGGGAAAGAATGATAGTTCTACAAAAACATGTTTATGAATGCACCCTTTGTTCCCTCTTTTTTCCCTCTTTTTTTGGAGAAAGGGACCTCATTTCTCTGGGTGTAACTATGTTAATTGTTTGGTCAAACAATGTACAAACTCTTAACTCCATAATTTTAATTATTTACAACATGTAAAACTCAAGACCTCACCGATAAGGTGGTGAAACGTGGCCGGCTGATGAGGCTGGTGGTTGCTATGCTGTTAATTTAGTTGTTAATGCTTTTGATCTACTTTGATTGGTTTCTATTGGTTCCTTTTCACTGATGTAAAGCTGTCTATTTTATAAAATTGTGTGTATTTGACTGGTATTTGGTTTCCCTATGTCGCTGTTTCAGATAAAGCTAGGAACACTGGATCAGGATGAAGCTCAGACTGAATGGGTCATCAGACCATTCATGAACACTGCCAAGAAAAGGAAGTTTCTTGGAGATTGATGCTACCTCAAAAAGAATTTTGGCCTTTACTTGTTTAGTTTCAGTTAAACTTTTGCAATGATATATATAGTTAAACTTTTAACTGTTTGCTATTTTTTTTTTTATTATTTAAATTTATATCATCATACCGCCCGTACTTTTATCCAACCAAAGTTCCTTCACAAAACAAAAATTCCACCAACAAATCAATAAAATGAAAATAAATCTTAACGGCTAGACGGGGAGAGAGAGAGAAAGAGAGGTTCCCAAAGCCTGGCGTAGGTAGATATCCCTTTTCCCCAATTTTCCTCATCAAACACTTTATGGACTTAATTTACTTGTTTTTTGCCCTTAAAAAAAGGACTTTTTTGTCCTTTTTCAAATTCTGAATATATTCTCTCTATAATTAAATCAGTCTTTCGGAAAAATCATTCTTAATGAATAGGGTACAAATACCAATAGAATACTTGAAATAAGGAACAAAATTTTATAGCCTATCCAATTGTATCTTGGAACATCATGGCTTGAGTTGACGGTTTTCCTAGGCTTGCCAACAATAACCAGCCAAATACGGCCAACAACAAACAACACAGGAAAACAGAGATTACACCCACTACAAAAGAACCACCCGGAACCCAAAGTTGCCAAGCACCACCACAACTACAAACCGTGCAAGATATTTTCAGCAATGCCCCAAGAGCTAACCGGTGAAACCCCAAAAATAATAATGCATAATCTGTAGAAAACATACAAGTATATGTCAAATGCCTGCTCAATTCAATTTTCAATATAGAAGCAGGTAAACACTACTTGTTAGAACAGCTACGATCTCATTTCCAAATGCCTACTCAACTCAATTTTCAATATAGAATCAGGTAAACCCTACAAGTTAGAACAGCTACAAATTACAATCTCATTTCCAAATCAGGTGTCATGCTTTTCGGGTTTTTCTTCTTTGATGGGTACTGGGGTCCAAGTTAGAACAAACAGTTAAAAAGTTATGGTCGTCAAGAGTTTCTAGAATTTAGCTCGCATATTGTTTTGGTATTCTTTTAAGCAGCTTGTACATGCCAAATACATTCTTCTCCTGCCAAAGGTACGGGATAAAAAACGACCGGTACGTGGGAGGAGAGAGCTCCCTGTCCAGGTAAGGCAGTGCTGCAATTACCTGAAGAACATTTAGAAGAAAAAAAAAAAAAAAAAGAAAAAAAAAAAGAAAGAAAAAAAGTTAGCTAGCACAATCACAGAAGGAAAGGTGAAAACATGAAGAAGACTGACTTTTACCTCCCACGTTGACACGTCACTTCCCCGTGTTGGGGATGGTCGATTAAGCTGCAGCTCAACGAGGAAAGTACAAGCCTGAAGATGCTGAAGCTGTAACATCAATAATGGATCATCAATGAAAAAATGTAAAGGAAAAACAGAACAGGTTAAGACATATCAACTAATCTTCTAGGAGGGATTAATTACATATTGTCCATCCGCTGCCTTGTTCTTATTGTTAAAATAAGGTGGTGCGGCTGCAGTCCCTCCGAGGGTAGAATTAAATGGGAATGGTAGAAGACCTCGAAATCCATCATCAATCCAACGTACTTCTCCGACATAATCAGGAACCAAAAATGATGATGGAAACCGGTGCCATTCACTTCCAACACACAGTACAGAACCTGCAATGTATAAGATCCAAAACTCAAAAATTTTGGATGGATGTATCTCCTTTCTAATACAAAATGTTAAAGTATTAATTAAATTATTAAATTCACTATTTTCTATCAACTTAAATTTTTTGGATAAGTGATGATTTAACAGTGTTATATCACAAGTCATAATCTCGAACCCTGACTCTAAAGTTTATCACCTATTTTCAGTTAAATATTCCAAGCACTGGGTTCACTAGTTGAAGGAGAGTTTGAGCCCACAAGGAAAAGTGTTAAAAGTATTAACTAAATGATTAGATTCACTATTTCATATCAACTTAAACTTTTAAAATATATTGTGATTTATTAAATTGGCTTAACATTAAACTTTGGAAGTGATGTGCTCTTAAAATTGGCTTTTTATTTTTATTTTTTTTCCCTATTTTCATGGCATACTATCAAAACTCTGGTTGGCAATGATAATTTCATACTCCAGAAAAGAGTGAATTTAGAGCCTTTGGGAGTAAATTGCAAAAAGCTAGCAAATAGAAACACAAGTTTGAAAACAAAAGGAGCACATATATAGTCTCAATCAAGATCATTAAGAAGAAGTGTATGTTCCTAACTCTAGCTGCACATTATTACTGTAATGTAAGCTCTATTTTTGTTCAAAGTGCATTAGATCTTTCAGGCTGGCATAAAAAGCCTATCTCTAAAGTGTCATCCCAAAAATTTAAAAGGAAGCCACTTTGCATATTCAAGAAGCTTAAACTTGTTCCAACATTCATTCTCATGCCCTAAATTCAATGTCATTTACTGTACTACTTCCATAATTCATTTTTATTCCACACACCAAAGGAAGCCACAGCATAAAGCTACCTAACATTTCAGACTTTCAAAAAGAACATCAAAACTCGTCACAATGATGCTCTTTTCATCTAAAGAAGTGTGCGTGTTGTGAGGTTGACTGTTTCCAAAATTACATCGACAAAAAAAACCTGAAAACTCTTCTTTCAATAACTTAAAGAGGGTTATAGAGTAAATTCTGTGATCATTCTATCACCAAGACAAAATGGTGTTACATTTTTCTTTTTTCTTTTTTCTTTTTCTCTGACCAAGAAATGGTGTTACATATATCTAAAAGCAATTTGCAGGCTCTCACCTGTTCCTGCATCATCATGGTGCTCTAAAAGCTTGTAAATCTCCATAGGAGCAGAATAACCATGAATCAATGAAAAAGTGCGAGCATGGGAGACGCACAATATGAGGCTAAGAACCACAGGTCTAAGGAATTTGGATATCTGCGTATGTACACAACAAGAAGTTTATCATGAGTTCTCATTAATATAGATCAGGAATTGCATAGGAACTTTAGATAAACTTACCATAACCATCAGGGATTTATCGTTGGGATTATATTTATCTTGAAAAAGATCAGGGAAGCTCTCAATGACAGCTGAAGCAGCAACACAAACAAGTGGATAAATTGGATAAAGGAACCTGCAATTGTAGTTAGAAAGGATTATCATCAATTTAATCTCACCTGCACTCTTTTAATATTATACTGGAGGCTAGATGGAATCTGGTTATATGCTAGCTAAAGGACTTCAGGGACCTGACCAAGAGGTTTGAAATTCAAAGTAAAATCATATCTGAAAACTAGACGTGTAGATGTCCCACAATGGCTTCCCACAAATGCACAAATACAATCTTTCGAGAACAAAACATTACTAAAGGAAAAGCTCGTTCAAACCCACCTTTCCAGTCATTGTAACAAGAAGAGCAATGGAGCAATGGTTTCATGCCATCTACCCCCATAAGGCCTACCCAAGGGGACTCAAACCCCCAAAGTCACCCACCACCTATTCTCATAGGTGCCCAAAGGGCATTTGCACTATCCAATCTAATAAATAAAGGGTCAATATAAAATGTCTTTCGAAGTGCCACAACTCCAAAGTTGATGATTACAATAATTCATAGAAAATCAGAATATACATTTTCTGTAAGAAGTTTTCAAATCAGAGAAGAAAAATCTATTGGCATGGACTTGTGTCTCATAAATGGACTGTCACTCTATATGTAAACTAATCTTAATGGGCCGACAGTTCCATTAATGACCACCATTACATTGACTCAATTTCTTCTATCCTTTCACAACAAAATCACCTCTTAACCTCCATTTATTCAATAAGCGCACTAGTTGAGGTTGTAGAGAATATGAATACCGAATCCAAGACAGATTGCTATAAAGCTATTTATCATGTAATAGCAAAACACTCAACGAATTTGTGTTGATCGCAAATGTTGTATGACACTAATGAATACGATGTGTCATAGTACAAAACAACTTCTAACAACATTAGTACAGGATTTCAAAACCATTGACACCACCTCCAGATCTTCTCCACAAACTTAGGGATATGACAATCTTTAAAAGCTTGACACTAACATGAATATGTGGTTACACAAACATGGGCTACACATGTTTACCAAAAAAAAAAGGCTATGTATTTCTAACTGGAATGTATGTACAGATTATTCTGTCAACACAAGATATTGCTTTCTCTCAATAGTAACGGAATAGTTGAACTACAATGAAGCTTGCTAATTGAGCTTAGAAAAATCCAAGGAATATCAAATTCTTGTCAACTTAGCAGTTTTAGATAGAAATGCACCCCAAAACTAAAATTTGAGCATTCAGATGGAGAATGTCACAGTACAAAAAGGGGGAGAAGGGGGAAGAAACTTGTGGGAATTACCCAAATCGACGCCATTACTTTCATAAAGACAATTTAAAGGATTGATTCTTACAGAAAAAAGACAGAAAAATTGCAACGATGTTTAAGACAACAGTAAATTAGCCAAACCTTTCTTCTTTGTGCGGCTGTAAAGACATAAATACCAGCCAGATATATACAGGTGAGACAATGATCAGCAGGTCTGGGGCATACTTCTTCCTTGCTATTGGCCAAATTCCCAGGAAAAGCAAAGCAAGAACGAAACAGAAGTTGAAATTGTTAAATCCATTCCTCAGATAATATAATGGTCCTTCAGTCCCATACAAGTGACTTTCACCTCCTCCTACAACATTATAATGCAACAGATTCAACACAGATGACGTCCATCTTCCGTAGTAGTAGTAGTCAACAAGGAGTGAGACTGCCTGGAAGAATTCCAAATTTTACATTTTAATGGGTATGAGCAAAAATTACTTAATATAAGATATTATAACTCAATTAAGTACTGATGGAAAATGTACAGGCATGTAAAAAGATCCAACAAAGTAGTATATCAAGATCAAACTTAATGATTAACTTACAAGAAGAGAGACAGAGGTGACAGCCCCAGCTAAAAATGCTTGTTTGAATCTTCTAGCTAAAGAGTAGAATGTGACTGGTAGAAAAGCCAAGATTGAGAATGGCCAGCCAAGGATTACACCAACAGCTGCAACTGCAACAGACATTGCAGGTTTCCCAAGAAGAAATAACCCGGACGAAAGAGAGATGGCATACATAGAGAATGAACTTGGCAAGAAACCTAGTGAACAATGCCAAGACAATAGATATTAGAAAAATCCAACGATAATGAAACTGAAACTCCAGATTACTAATACTTGACTAAATGGAAAAAAAAAAAAAAATGCACTACCAGAAACACCATACAGACAGACAAAAAGAGAAACCAAATAGTATGTCAGGAAACAAAAGAAACAAAATGAAAAGGGCCCACCCACTTGTGCTAGCAAAGAAACAACCACTGGTCAAGCATAGCATTGCGAGTGTGTAACAGGCAAGACGTTTTCCATACTTCCTGGAAAGGGCTACTACCAGAACAGCTTCTGTGATAACAGAGAGGAGACCTAGAAAGAGTCTTACAGCATAGAACACTCTCACCTGCAATGGGAAAGCTATTGGTTTAAGCATAAGTCCAAAAAAGAAAAAGAAGTTACAGAAATATGATTCATCAATAATTACAAAAGAATAACAATCCAAAAGTATGAAGATATCTTACTTTTTCCTCACCAAACAACCAGGAAGCTGGTCGACCCACTAATTCATGGAAAATAATGTACAAGTATGACCGAAGTGCAAACTGGGAACTGCAAGAGGCATATAAGTTATAAGAACAATTAATGTATCAATGGAAAGTCATATTAAACCAAGAAATATTTCAAAGTAGCTCAAAAAAGCTCAAGAAATAATACTCAACAAAGTCTCCATATTCTTCTTTTGATATGTAGGATTAAAATCTAAGATCAGAGCTAACCCCACCCAACTTTGCAACTACCTAACCATCATGACAACCCATTTTGTAAGTAACAATTCAGTATTAGCAGAAAAAAAAAAAAAAAAAAGAAAAAAGAAGAAGGAAGAAAGTGCGATGAATCAAACTTAGGGCACGCTTGGACATTGAATGAAATTGGGCAGGGAAGCCAATCAGTATTAGCGGGACTAGAAACTAATATTATAGAACAGACTATTCCTGTCAATATGTTTGGTTGTAATATTGGAACCTAAATTTGCATTCCCTAGTTCACACTCATTCTCTCTATGCATTTGATTCATAGGTACTTGGCTCTTGGCCAAGCTTGTTGCCATCCATACCAGCAAGCGCCTCACCACCATTATATTCCAATGTGAACGCATATACTGATCTAATAAAAGCTTCTGTTTCTCCGGCGTCCTCAGATTCCTCGACATCTACACCACCAGTCCACCTACCATGTCCACATGTGACCAAGCTGAGTCCAAAAGAGTAACTCCTTAGCCACAGAAACCAGGCACGGATGCTAAGCAAAGCTTAAAGAGCTCAAACGAGGTCAATCTGGCCTTGTGTGGGTTAGATTGAGGCTTAAGAAGGCCTCTGGTCGTCATTTCTTTTAAGGACTGAATATCCAGCTTTGCCTTGCCATTTTCCGGCAATGAGGAGGCCTAAAATGAGCAAGGTTGACTGAGGCCAGGCTAGTCCAACCACAACCGAATGTGGCTGTTTCCAGCAATGAGATGGTGGGTGGGGCTGGGTTTGGAGAAATTGAGAGAAGAAGAAGAAGATGGAGAGCATCCATGCTATACATATATATATGTATATATTTTACTTTACAACTATTATTGGGTCCTGGAATATCTATTCAAACCTTTTGAGAAGGAACGATTGTTCCATAAGAATGAGGAATAATCATCCCTTGTAATTAAAACAAACAATTGAATGACTAACCCCATGGAATAGCTATTCTGTTATAGGGCCTATTCCAGTACCAAATGTGCCCTTAAACACAGAGATATGACCAAAAAGAATAAATCAATTAATGCAAAGAATAGACAAACTAATCAGAATGCAACTTATAGTAACCAGATGCAATGATTTTGTAAGAACACATCCAGTAAGATCAAATTGTCCTGCAAGACACAGTATTTCTCTGCGAGACAGTTTTTAGAGGCAAGCATCTACTTTCAAGCATGATGCTTGACTGAATTACATCCCTAGGCCACTAGTTAGTAGCCATAATGTGTTCTTTCTACCAGTTTCATTTACTACAATTCAGTTTCAGTTTGTACCGTTTTCCAATGCGCTATTTGGATTTCAAAGTAATACCAGACAGTGAAGGATAGAACACAAACTTTACAAAAGAACCAAAAATGGATACTTTGGCCAAAAAAGGATGAATGACCATGAAGGGCCCCATAAGGAAGCTGAAGTAGGTTGATAAAGGCAACATTTCTAATAACTGCAACACCCCCATAAGAAAGCCACAACAGGTTGATATCGGAAACATTTCACATTACTGTAATATGTATCAGAATTATTTAGCGCTGCTTCCTATATCATATTCAGTGAGGATACCCTCTTGTTCTATTCAAAGCTCTCCATTTGTCACATACAGATACAACGCAATCATCAAGGCATGCACCCCCCGAGGCACACAGAGACTCAAATTAGGATAACACATTATAAGCTTAAAATTTAGGGGAGAATCAAATTTAATCCCTAGGTTTTTATGTAATTTTAATTTAGCCCTTAATATACACTCATTTAAGTTATGGGAAGAAAATATATTGGTCTAATACTTCATCTATCTCTCTCTCACATGGGAAGCGCATGAGACACTTGTTAGCGCGTGAGGAGAGTTGTGGAGGTCTACCATCAGAATTTTGGTAGTCTACGTGCTAGTTGAATTCGAGAGATGGGACATTTGGTATTTTTATTATGTGGAAGTGAAATCTTGAATTTCGGTTTTAGATCAGTGGGGGTGTTCGATTGGCAGAGAGAAGCAGAGGCGTTTTCCGAGTGGTGATCCTGGGCTGGCCGAGCGTGTTCTGGTTGCTGAAAGCCTGCAGGCCACTAAATGGCATGATCAGTGGGAGTGTTCTCTAAAGTTTAATGTGATAGTATTATATATCCACATTCTCAACCAAAATAAATATTGGATTTGCATGTCAGGATCCAAATATAGCCTGCAGGCCACTTAAAGTGATCATCACTGTACTGTCCTTAACTGGACCAATATGGGTGTGAGCTTCTGAACTATCTTTGCCAAGACATGATATCCATTGTATGACAGGATGGTCACAAGTAATGTCTGTTCCTTTGAAACAAGAATATAAGAGTAACGTATCATACAACATATACATGTATAGTAAGACACGGCAAGTGTTCATGTATTGTGCAAAACATGTGAATTCAAAAACATTAGTTCCACTTTTTGCTACATTTGGGACAAGCAGAAAATGTTGTAAGTGGGAAAAAGTAGCCCTCATGGCCACATGATCAGATCCCAAAAATTTTCACCACAATTTCTCAATCTTGAAAATCAACTTTAAGCAGCACTAATTTAGCTCTATACTTACCCCCAGCCACGAGTATAAACTCTGCTAGCCTTTCCTTCAGGCTTCTGAAATAGACCCTAAGGCACCAAACAGTCATTCCATTTAAAAAAGGATTTTGCCAATTTCGCTTGCAGTCTTAAGGCAATTGATGCATAAAGAATTGGAAACCAGTCGCAAAAAATTGAAAAATCCATTAATCTCCTACTAAATCACTATGATGAACTTATCAAAACACAAATTTACTAAGTTAATATTTTATACTGACCCAAACGGCTCACTTGTAGCTCTCTAATGGATCCAATCATTGGAATACTAGCTTTGTCAAAGTGGCTCATGATTGGGAAGTGGATGTTGTAGCTTCGTTTTTTAGCTTGTTGTATTCAATCAGAATGAGACGGGTAGGTGAAGACAAGCTTTAACAGGTACCCTCTAAAAGAGAATTGTTTGATGTTAGATCCTTCTACAGTATCTTGGGTTGTAGGTAAATGCTCTAGTTTCCCCTAGAAGTGAATCTAGCAAACTAAGGCTCCTTTGAGAGCAGCTTTTTTTTTTGCTTGGTCGGTGACCCTATGAAAGATCCTTACTATGTATAACCTAAAAAAGTGACACATCATTGTAGTCTATAGGTGTTGTATGTGTGAGAGGAATGGGAATGAGGAGTTCATTGATCACCTTCTTTTCCATTGTGAGGCCGTGTGTGCCTTATGGAATGCTTTCTTTAGTCGCTTTGGGCTTTCTTGGGTTATACTTAGACGAGTTATTGACTTGTTTGCATATTGGTGGACTGCTAGTAGCACTCAGTGTGCTTGTGTTGAAGATGGTACATTCTTGTCGTTTATGATGTATTTGGAAGAAAAGGAATGGTAAGATCACGAGAAGATGATGGAGGAGCTTAAGTCTTTTTTCTCTGATACTCTTTATCTATTGGCAGCTGCTTATGTTTCTTGTTTGATTCTAAGTTTTCACAATTTTCCTGTTCTTTTTTCTTCTTCTAGTTAGGTGTTTTGTCTTATATATTTCATGTGTACTTGGGGCGCCTTATGCTTTTAATGATATCTCAATTACTTAAAAAAAAAAAAATTAACTTAGAAAAGAATATAGTGATGCTATTAAGTTTGCACAAGGAAGCTAGAGAATACACATCAATTGCAGTAAGGTGATCAGTTTGCCAAAATGTGATTTCGAGCAGGGGTCATGACTCCATAATTGATCTCACATTTCACGTAATATATTCCTTGTGTTGGACACCACCAATTTGAGAGAAGTGTTAGGATGTTAATTAAGTGAATAAATTGTCCCTTTTGCATCAGCTTAAGTTTTTTAGCACAACCAGTGATTTGACAAAACCGATCTCACTCCATAACACAGAAAATAAAATTTACCCTAATTTTATTCTACATAATTTTTCCTTTTTAGATTATTTATTACCTCTTTATTTAGTTGCAAGGTCTTAAACATTGGTATCACACTATCACCAAGCATTTAAGCAACACGTCTCAATTCGAGCATGAACAATAGCCAATATATCTGACAGAACCAAATGCGTAAATACGTACAAAAACACGAGTATATATATAATATATACGCGTAGACGAAATGTATACCTGTACTCCCAAGTTTGGAAGCCAGATTTGTAGAGAAGGAAATGGAGAGGCTCCCAGTAGTTGAAGACTTCGTCGCAGTCGTGTATGATGTTTGATGCGGCGCTCATGTACCGTAGCGTTCCCAGGACGAACAACGGAAACAACCACCCCAATCCCTCGTCTCCTTTCCCACCGTCCGATTTCCCCGGCTTGTCGTGCTTCCCGTACGATTCTGATTGCGAGTACGGTGATGATGACGATGAGGGATCGGACGGTAGCGAACGTCTCTGCCTCGTCGATAGCGCCATCTGTGCCTCTCTCCCTCGCTCACTTCCCTCGGGTCGGTCACTGTGCTTCTGTGAATATTATAAACGATGCTTACTTCCACCGGAAGCGAAATGTTTTTAACTTTTTCTTTTTCAAATTTGTCTCTCTTTTGCTTTTTCAAATATTAATGAAAAAGCAAAAGAGTTGTCTCTCTTTTGTTTTTTTGTACATTCACCTAGCCCTTGTAATGTTTTGTAAACACTCGTTCAATGTTAAAAGTAATTTACTTTGGTGTTTTGAATTTTTATTTCATTTTAGTTATCCCCTCAGTTAGATATTAGGGTTAACTAAGACGGTAAAAATGATAAAAAGACATTTGTATTCTTAAAATTTTGCACCCCTCTATTAGAATTGAACAAAAAATTCTAACGAAATAGGGTAACTGAAATGAAATGAAAATTGAATATACCAAAGTGAAAGACTTTAAACATTGAAAAAGAGTTTGCAAAAGGCGCGACATTTCAGGGGGGCCAAGTAAAGTCACCCCGGTTCTTTTTTTTAGAACATATAACAATTGAGACAAAATTGGAAAAAAAAAAATTTATGACAAGGGACCTCGGCAAGGTAGAGCCGTTCGGATCCACCCTTGCAGAAAATTGAAAAATATTTATTCAAAAAAGCATACATGCGTATCTCACCCTAAGGTGTTATTAAAAAATGACAGAATTTTTCTCTAAATTGAATTAAAGAACTTCCTATAACTCGGTCTATAAAAACAGACTTCTTCCTACCCGCTCCATTACAAAAAAGAGGGGGACCGAAGTCAACGAACAACTAATAAAAAAGCCGAATGGGGTGGGCACCCAATAAAAGTTCCAAACCAATAAACAGTGTCTTGAAACTGTAAATATAAAATAGGCAATGTCTCTAATAATGATCTCAAGGAATTATAAAAGACTCATAATCTTAGGCAAAAGCCAAGAAAGGTGCCACATAAAGCGGTTAAATCACCAAAACAAAGGATACGAGTCATGACCGTCACGAGACCCTTCAATCATATCTGAACCCCAAAAAGGTACATAGATATGAGCATGACCCTTGCAATACCCTTCAACCCTACCCGTATACTTGCTAAGTAACAAAAACAACAACCACCGAGAGGAGGTTAAGGGGGAGGCACTGCTGGACACAGAACATGATCCATCATCAAGGAGAACAAACTCCAAAAGCAAAGAGTCTTCGATGAGATTGTAAAAGGCTAGGGAGATTCAAACCCACAAACAAAACAAAAGGAAGAAAACAGAAATACAAAGCAAATACAGGGAAAAATTAAAAAATTATTATTATTATTATTATTTAAAAAAAAAATAATAACAACAACGGAGACACAACAAGGGCTACAAAATATAATAAAAAGAACATAAATAAAAAATCAAAGCCTAAAAATAAGCAGTAGCAAATGCAGAGATGGAGGGGACGAGATGGCGCATGAAAGCCACGAGGATGTGTGTGAAGCGGCTACGGGTTGTGGGGAGGTTGGCGAAGATGGAGGTAGGGTGAGGTAGTGGTGGAGTTGTCTGAGGATGAAAGATCAAGCTTTAAAAAAAAAAAAAAAAAAAAAAAAAACACTGATCCAAGTCAAATCCAGATGAATGGGGTGTTGCAACGGCTCGGAGTAGGCAATGACGATGGTGAAGGGGTTATAGACAATGCCTCATAAGAAGTAGATTGAGTCTAGCCAGCGTGAACTTGGAGGTACATCAAGAGAGGGTGGAAGAGGGTGAAGAGAGGGAGGAGGAGGGAAAAGAGGGGTAGGGTAGACAAAGTTTTCCTCTTTCCTCCAACCTAGTTTATAAAAATGACATGAGTCTATTTTTTTAATAACATGTGAGATGCAAATGAGTTTTAATAAAATTTATTTCAACTTTGTTCCTGCTATTAAAAAAACATGTGCATATCCCATGTTCAAAAGATACATGTCACTTTTATAAATTAGATTAAAAGAATTTCCTCCAAGGCTCCAACTCAGTTTAAAGAAAAACTTTATCCGCATGAGTAAAATACCTAGTTATCACATAGAGTCCACTAAGGAATAGAATAATCAAGAAGAAAATGGACTATAGTATCAAATCTAGTGCTTTTTAAAAAAATAATGATAATTGATGTTCAATGCAATCTGAGTCTGTGTTCATCATATCAAATAAAGCATGATAAAAGAAGAAACACAGAAGTCAAAATATATATGTGTGTGCTCGCGCCGCAAGGTTGCCTAATGCAGAGAATGAGAACTGCCAAGTGAATTGGTCAGAAAACCAATGGAAACAGCAAAGGATTCAGAGTTCTGGCAACGAATATGAAAATGTGAAAGTGAGTCAGGTTTGAATCATTAACCTCATATGCTATTATTGCTATATACGGGGACACTTACTTTTGTTCAGTTTGATTTACTATCTTCTTTCTTTTTTTTCAATGGTCCAGATTTAATTTTATTCTCTTTTTGCATGAAAAATCAAGAATAAAAATCTTGCCTGTCGAAAAAGCTACAGAAAATCTCCGGTAGTTTTTTACGGCACCTAGGCTTAAATCCATTTCTCGCATCCTATTCCCATATCCGGGAACTGATATTCAGACGGGTTAGTGTCTCAGATTAAAACTAAGTTGGAATTGGCCAAACAAACAAGTATTCAAATATAACGCTCATAGAAGATTTTGTAGCAAAGCATAATACAAAGTTCCGTCGAGTTCAACTCTTGTGGCGGGCGAATATAACATTACAGCTGAAAAGGGTTACTGAAATTATGACCTGGATGCGGATAATAAAAGAGCATCCACTTCTGGTGCATATAATTTATGGTTTCTTGGGGCAAATTCTCTGAAGAAAAACAGCAAAAAGAAAACACAGAATCACAGGTGTCTAACCGGTGTTCTGCAAGCCTGCAGCAATACCCTTCATCGTCAAGATGAGGGTATCCTCCAAACCAGGGGCATACTCGCTTGTTGGGTTCAGGTTCACAAGTTCATCAGTTGCTTTGCTTATTTCCATAAACTCCTTGGAGATGTGTGGACGCACCTTCACATGGTAGTTTGGATCCCGGATTCTCTTCAGTGTGTAGGCTTGGCAAACATTCAGAGTAGTAATGTAGGAATCTCGCAGTCTGAGTCTTTGTTTCAAGTAGGGGTCCCCTTCAAGAAGATCCTTGTGTCCAGCAGTCTACCAGCACAGATAAAAGGATAATCAGTTTTTGTGATAACCATTTGGTCCAAAAGCCCCATACGCAGAAATGTTATAGTCTAATATTGGTGCAGTAACCAGCAGAAAATTTTGGAATCATGCAAAAGTTTCAGAAGAGTTTTATACAGTATTCTTAGGGAAAGAGAGCTAAGAGTGACGGTCGAAATTTTATAAAGATCTTGCCGGAAACTTGGTGAAAGAATGCATTGCTTGTTAATCAAAGAAAGCCATAATGGAAAGCTGAAATATAATCCGAGACAAACTCAAAATGTAAACAAATTCTATCCAATTGTTTTTACCTGTAGGAGAAGGGCCTTCGTTTCTTCATAATTGGCCCTCAACCGCTCTCCAAATTGCCACAGTTCTTCTGAAACAAGAAGCTTGTCATACAAAGCAGCAATACCTGGGTCTCCCTTGGCGAACACCATCTCGACCAAATCAATGGTGACCCTAAAAAATGGCCATTCATTGTACATCGCCTGCAGCATATGGAGATTTCTAATGTCCTTCTGAATAACATGTTTAAATGCTCCTCCAAAGCCTAGCCACACTGGAAGATGAAACCTTGTTTGTAGCCATGCAAAGATCCATGGGATTGCACGTAGTGATTCAATACCTCCACTTGGCTTACGCTTTGATGGACGACTTCCAATGTTCATCCGACCGTATTCCAACTCTGGCGTAGCCTACATTTATAAAAAGACAATGGTTATTAAATAAATGATGGTCTTTAGTGAGCTTGAATTATCAGAGGAAAATGTGATTGATGCTATTTGCATAATTCTTACAAGGCGGAAATATTCCACAAATCGGGGTTCTTTGAAAACAATGGAACGATACTCTTCTGTAGCAATGATAGCCATCTCATCCATCAATGCACGCCATTCCGGTTTTGGAGACACCGGGGGGTGCATACCGTGCTCCAAAGTAGCAGCTGTGAAACGTTGGAGTGTTCTAAAACACAAGTGCTCTTCTCCAAATGACTGCTCAATGACTTCACCTTGAACAGTAACACGGAGTGATCCATGAATGGTATCTGGAGGTTGAGACAATATGGCAAGATGGGTAGGCCCACCTCCTCTTCCAACAGTCCCACCACGACCATGGAACATGGTTAGCTTCACACCAAATTGCTTAGCAACCTTTATAAGCTCCTCTTGAGCCTTGTATAACTGCCAGGCTGCAGAAAACCGTCCCGCATCTTTACCAGAATCTGAATAACCAATCATAACTTCTTGCTTTCCATTAATTCGGTCTCTATACCAATCTATTGAGAATAGCCGCACTAAAGCAGCAGGAGCAGCCTCCAGGTCTGCAAGCTTCTCAAACAGAGGAACCACTCTTAATGGTTCCTTCACATGGCATTCACGTTGCAGGAGCTCAACTGCAAGCACGTCAGATGGTGAAGTTGCCATCGAAATGATGTATGCTCCAAAGTTGTCTGATGGAAGTTCCGCTATGACATGAAATGTGTCTAGAACATCACTAATTTCTTCAGTTTTAGGAAGATCAGGTCCAAACAGAGGGCGCTTGCCGCTGAGTTCAGATAAAAGCCATTCCTGCCGATGATCTTCAGACCACTCTCGGTAGGACCCAATTTCCAAGTGCCTGGTAATGGCATCCATGACATCAGTATGACGGTCCGACTCTTGCCGAATATCAAGTCTCACAAGTGACAGTCCAAAAGTTGACACTTGTCTTAAGAAATCAAGAAGGCTTCCATCAGCAATTGCACGATCACCACATGTGGACAGTGATCTGTAACATAGTTCAAGAGGTTCCAAGAACTGCACATAATTTGAAAAAAACTTGATCAATATCCAAACCAATCAAACAAAAGAAAAATTGAAAGGCAATTTGTAACTTAATACAATACGGAGTACCGGTTAGTTAACAAAGAAGTTCAGAAACAGATCCAACAAATATATCTCCTTTTCTTTTTCTTTTTCGTTTTTGTCTATCTTAGGGTAGAATAAGCTTGGGATGATAGTTTAAAAGAGAGAACTGGGCTGTGATAATCCTATGGCCTGTAACTTATTGAGAGATAAAAAATAAGGATCCACTAGCCAATCCTACATGGTTATATACAGCTTAGTTGAGTTGAGGGAAAGGTACAACTGATATGAACATTGAAATCATGAAACACAGATGGAGATGGCAACATGATTACTGGATTCTTCAAAATAAACTAGAATGAATGAAAATACCTCCTCAACATTGGTGAAAGTCGCTTCCTCGGGGATTTCTGAGAACCCATGGGCCAATAGATGACGAGAGCGTTCACGTGTCTGATAAAGCCTATCCCTTACTTCACCAAGAATGACACGGTAGGGCTCATTGGGAGGAATTTGTTTCCAAAACTCTGTCACCAAAAAGTCAAAGTGTTTAATAACAATAAAAGTTATCAGGAAAAATAACAATACAAAATATTCTACCTAAACTTGGGAAATACCTTCTTAATAAATACTAATAACAAACATACAACACTTGATTCCATTATATAGTCGCCACAAATTATGGTTGCACAGTAGGAAATTTATATGGAATAAGTTCTTTGAGCACATACATTGTTCAATACAATTTTTTTTTTTACTGTATTAACCAAGTGCTCCCTGGCCAAATATGCACCTCCTTATATTTGTGTAGCTACTTTCATTTATGGTTGCAAATTAGGAAATTCCAGTGAAGTTGATGATTCATCTTCCATATCTGACACAGATACAGGCATTCAGCTGACATTTTGTCAACAGCAATACTGCCATTCTCTATTTCCTTTCTCCAGCTTGCCAATCTTTTAGCATTGTTCCAGTCGAGACTAAGGGAGAGCAGGGATTTGTATACCAGCTGTAGATAGGGCATTAACTCCCCTTATTAAAAATTCATTAAAATGCTTCTAGCAATAAGGCTGTCGTACTCTCATTTAAGAGAAAAGAGCCTCTCAAAGGGCTAGAAAGATTAAACAATGGTTGGCTAGTTGGAAACAGTTGTATTTGTCTAAGGGTGAGAGGATTATCCTTATCAAGAGCACCCTATCCAAGTTACTTGTGTATTTCATGTCCCTCTTTCCTCTCCCTTCGAGTGTTGCTAATCGTATTTAGAAACTCCAACTTGACTTCTTATGGGGTGAGATAGGCGAAGAGTTTAAATATCACTTGGTGAGTTGGCCGAAGGTGTATATGTCGATCTCTATAGAAGGGTTGGGGATCAGGAACCTTTTGAGGTTCAATCATGCTCTATTGGGTAAATGATTGTGGTGGTATGGGCTTGAGAAAAAGGCTTGGAGGACATAGTGCTTTTGTACCTTTTGTGGTGTCTTTGGAGGAGATGAAAACTTTTTTCTTCAACCCTTTCCATCTCTGGACAGCTGCTTATGTTTCTCTTTTAGTGCTTAGTTATCATAATTTTCGAGTTCTTTTTGCCCCTAATTCCTAGGTGGCTTCTCTTGCACACTTCCTGTGTACATGGGGGCGTCTTACACTTTTAATAATATTTTGATTATTTATCAAAAAAGGGCTAGAAGGAAAGTAAAAACTAGTAGGAGTCAATTCAATCATAAGGGCATGCTGGGTTGGAGATTATTATGGGAAAACACTATTTGCATTTGTTCTTTTCTTTTTTCTAAAGCTGAAACATTGTGGGTTTGAAGGTGAGGAATTTGGGCATTTCAGATTGTATATAAACATCGACAAATTTAAGGGAATTATGCTTCCACAAATTTAAACTATTTGTAGGAAAGGCAAAGAAGGAAAGGTCTCATGCATTATGATTTACTACTTAACATATCTATGGTCAGAGAGTTTAAACGTTTAATCAGCATTTACGATTTCTAACATAGTATTTGGCAAGGAAAATACATGGAAATACATATATTTCCAAAGGTTGCAAGATATGGATAAAGCATACAAGGAGAAACACACCCCCACCATAGATATAGATGAATTACCTATGTAGTGTTTTGCATCTTTCTTGGAGGACCTATGGAGTTCATCTGCACGAACACGAAGCTCATCATTGCAGCGCCACATAGACAACTGCAAGGAAACAAACAGAAATTAGCTAATAGTGATGAGAAGCACATCAACAATAAACAAGCAACAGTCCCCAACCAAGGAAATGAAATTCCTTAGAAAAGATTGCAAGATGTAAAAGCTACTAGGTACCTCAAACATAAGATCCTCTATTTGGGAATAGTACAAGTTAGCAGCCATCATTCTAGCCAACAAGCAAACATGCCTTGTGACCTCAGGAGTTACCCTAGGATTTCCTGCATCCAATGTGAAACAGACATTAAGTTGAGAGAGAGAGAACTTTAAAATTATTCCAATTTATAGAAAAAATCAATCCAAGAAGTTCTAATTGAAAATCCCATTCCAAAAGTTGAAAGGTGGTATTAGACTTTTTGCTCCTTCCCTAAGACTATATTTGTATCAATATACATGATAGGTCTTTAGCTGTGGACAATGATTATACTTTCATGATCACCATCATGCCGTTAACAAATAAGACCATCCCAAAAATTAAACAGACTTATTATAACGTTCCAACTAACATAAGGAACAATAAATGAATTTCACCAAATTAAAAGTAAGTTCATTAATAGGAAGACACCCTAATGGTTTTGCCTCTTTTTTCCCCTTTATTACTAAACTGTTTCCACCACAAATTTGACCAAGGAGAAGAAGGATCTTACCATCACGATCACCACCCATCCAAGAAGAAAATTGAATAAGTGGGGCATTGTAAGGAACGCGTTCATCAATCCCTATGTTCTTCAAAGCTGTGTCAACACGGCGTAGAAACTTTGGAACACCCTTCCAGATTGTTTCATGAAAGTAGCTCATTCCTGCTCTCATCTCATCTTGAGGTGTTGGAGGGGTCCTCCGAATCTCATCCGTACGAAATGCGGCTTGAATCTACAAGAAATAAAATAGCAGAAAAGGAAAAAATTAAATATACCATTTACTAGGCTATTTTTTTCTTTTATGTGGAAAAACTTCCGAATATATCTTAAGCTCAAATTTATACCATAAATTCAGTTTTAGAGGAGTTAAAATGTTGTCAGAAAAAAACCGATGTAGCATACTTGTGGTTTGCTGTAAATAATGAGAATCATCTCCCCAAGCTCGTGTGGTCAACCGAGTTCAAACATATGATGCAAGGAGATATTGCACACCATTGTCTTCTATGATAGATGATTATAATACTCTATATCCAACTGATGGCATTTAAGCATTTATCATATGCCCTGGATCTGCAGGGCAACTGCTTCTTTATTTCTTCCATGTGCAATATGGGCAGTTCTATTCATAACATAATGCATAGAGCAAATACGCTACTCAACCACATATGCAGTAAGTTATAGGTATGGCATAGGCTGTTAATTTTGAAACATCTATTATTTATATTGGACACAAGGCCTGAAAAGTGAAAAGGCTCAGAAGAAATCCATAATGATATATTTGTTTTGGCTGGTCATAATATTCACAGAACATAGAATAATTTAAAGCCCTGATGATATATATTTTCTGAAAGTATAATGAAAGGTTTCTTTTATTAAGCTCGTAGAGATCAACGCCCAGTGTTATAAATATTTGCAAAACCTAACATGGTAACACATTGTTGCAGTTACAACTTACAAGATCCAATTTAAAGAAAAAGTATCACCAAGAACATCTAAAATTCTAAATGCTGATAAATAAAAAAATAAAAAACAAAAATTGATAAGTAATGAAAAACTTTATTGAAAGCACGCCCCTAAGTACACATGCCATATACACAGGAAGCTCCCACAGGCCCGAAACCCAAAAAAACAGCAAAAACACCCACAACCCAACCCATCCAAAAAGCCCACAACCACACCTAAAAGACTATCAAGCGTGAGCCTTGTCTTTGTCAAGCTGATATTACAAGATGAAGTATAGAGAAAAGTTGGCTTATTAAAGAATTCTACAGAAAACCTAATACTCCAAAACATCATGCAGCGATAATCATGGCTATGCATATCACACATGTATATATAATAAGTGTCGAATCCAAAGTAGCATCTGTCCTATATTTTACTGTTTCTTTCTTGAATTTTAAATGCCCCCCAAGGGAAGGGAAGGATCGGTGGATTAGGGCCAAAGCAGCTTCAGTAATTAATCTGGGGACCCCTTTCTTTTCCAATGTCAGATGAATCCCACAAACATAAAAAGATATGGTTCTAGAATATGCCCTAAAAAATAGTTTGCAATAAAAATATAACATTCAAATATATAACTCCAAAGTTTGATAGCAAGAAAATAAATTCAAAGGATGCTGATATTCACCTCCCTCTGAAGTGCCTCATCAAGCTCCTGCTTATCATCAGGAGTAATGTCTTTGGCATACAATTGGGCTAAACAATCCCTAATCCTGAACCGACGAGATAAGGGAAAATGATAAGAAAGACAGAAAGAGAGAGAAATACTGCAAGAATGCAAATTCTAGCCCTTCCCCTCCTGCAAATTCTAGGCTTTACATAAAGAATATTATAAGTACAATTGCATAAAGAAACTTAATTTTTTAACATTAAGCAAAAATCTGAAAATATAACAAGGGCAAGAGTGGAGGAGGGGGGGTAGAGAAATTGAAATATGCAATCGTAACTCAAGGAAGCAAAACTAAAGTAACTGGAGTACAAACCTTCCATGCTTTTGAAGCAAAGATCTACGAACGGATTGCGTAGGATGAGCAGTAAAGACCAGATCCACAGTCTGGTTCTTCAAAGCATCAAAAACTTCTTGTGGAGACTTGTTCAGTTGTGTCACAAGCCTCTTGAGAGTTTCTTCAATGTCCGATTCAGTTGTTGCAGAGTTTTCATCCACAAAATCACCCTTTTTCAATTTGATCCGTCTGCGGTAAGCAATCTGGACCTCCTCGGCCAAGTTGGCCAAGTTAAGCATGTGGGAGAAAGACTTTGCAATAACAATAGAGTCCCCTGGATCCAAGCTTGTCAACACATTTCCAAGCTCTTCTAGCTTCTTAGGATCATGCTTACCTTCATACTCAGCAGAAAGCTCATAACACTCTTGAACCTATACGAAAATCCATAAAAGAAAAATAAAAATCATAACACGATTGGCTAATTTCTGTACTTCACCAGACAAGCTTTAAATACTAAGGACAAAAGCCTTCTTGTTTAAGATTTACAAACTGTTGCTCCCCGATCCACATCAAATCAGAATTGGAATAGCTCTCAAATTTATATATACTTTACATAATGAACTCTCATGATCACTTAAGATTCAATGAAAGTAACACAGAATGTTGCATGTCCGACCAGAACACCAACCTCGGTCCCCAAAACTGCGAATAAATAATTATTCATATCATTTTGAAAAGGGTTTTACATTCCCCCATAAAGCTCCATATTTTTCATACAAAACTCAAAATCCAATCATTTCTCGATGCAAATTGAACCACTGGTCCTAATGGGCGTTAATGACATTCAAATTCGAAACTCTCAAACTAATATTCGAAGAGGTCACTCGATCACTTACAGTTTCCTTGAGATCCTCCCCATGTAAATCTTGAAGAATATCCAGAAACCGATCCAAAAGGAGAGCATCATACTCAATCAGCTTGTCATCCTCACTCACTTTCGCCGGAACCAAAAGCCGAAGCTGCGCGTCGATTGACGCCAACTTCTCAAGATTCCGATTCGCCATTGCTCGCCCTCAGCCACCCTCTGTGATCGCAAAACAAAACAAACCATCGTACAAAGACAAATCAGAAACCAAAATATCGAAAAGAGTGGGCCTGATATCTCGGACTCAATCAAGCGGCGAAAGACAAAAATTCTAAGCATGACCCAGAAAAACAGAGCCCGTGAATTCAAAGATTTGATGGATAAAGGCCACGTGTGATGAGAGACTGCAGTACAGTGATAATGAAATCTTCGCACATATATACATAAAAAAAATTTAAAAAAAAAAAAAAAAAAAAAAAAAACAGGGCATTTCTACAGAAAAGTGTGAATTCTGTAAGACCCAGATGTCAATTACCCAGCAGAATTGTGAATAAAACCATAATGGAATACCTGAATCCGGTGAAGTGAGAATCGATTCGATTCAGTAAAAGAAGACGAAAAGCTGGATAAGAGAGAGAGAGAGAGAGATTGAGAGGGGGTTTTTGAGATCCAAAGGGAAGCAAAGGCTGTGACTTTATATAGAAAACAAAAGCCTGTGGCTGTCAATGTCAGTGCTTTTTATGGCTTTTCTCTCTCAGTCGAAGCCGAAACTTATTCCAGTCTCCTTCTGTATGAAGACATGGAAATGGAATATGCCTACCAAATATGCTCTCGTTAATATCTATGGCTCTACTTCCCAATCCGAGGTACTATTTTTTTGTAAGTTCTGTCCAGCAAGGAAAAGTTGAAAGAAGTATCACATTTGGACTTATTTTCTATGGTCAAAAGGGATTCAATAAGTAATTATTAGGTTCATTAAAATGTATTATCCTGCTAATTAAAGATTATATATATTTCTTAAAAAAAGAAAAATCCGTTTATTTCATATCAAATAATTTTAGAAAACATTTTTTTTTATAAGAAATGCTAGGTGCTCTCCTATTTGTGGTGTTCTCTTGATTTTAGATTGATAAAAAAAAGAAAGTGGCCCTTATTTCTCTAGTCCAATTTTTAGAAAATAACATCCATGAATGGAATGGATATTCCATAGGAAGAATAACCATTCTTTTATTTGGTAGGAACTTATTTATAGGAATAGTTATTCTCATGAGAATAGTTATTTTTTATAATTTGTTTGGGATTGCGATTTCAATAAGTACCATTGTAAAAATTATGTTTTTGAAATCTCTACATTTTAAAATCGTAAAGGCGTTTGGTAAACATGTTAAAAAGTTTTTTTTATCAAATATTTGTTATGTGAAATCGTGATTTTTGTTTAAATTCATTTTTTTTTCTTCAAATAAGTACCCTATAACCTATTTATAGAAATCATGAATTTTTTTCCTATTTTAGATTATGTACTTTTTAAATCACAATGTCAAACGCTTTACGTTTTGCAATATCTTTTAATTACGCAGATTATTCTTGTGAAATTGTAATCCCAAATGCACCCTAAGTATTGTTACCAAATTAAGAAATACGAATAATTATTTCATTTCACCCCCTCCATTCTTAGAAATAACTATTCATTTTGTTAACGAAATACTCAAACGTGGCCTTAAAGTTATGACCTAAATTTTAAACTATTTTGTTTATGGGAAATGCTAGGTACTCTTTATGTGTCCTCTTAGTCCTACGTGAATATTATTTTATAAATACCAAGTGAGAAAAATAAGAACAATTTTTTTTTTTTTTAAGAAAATAATATCCACATGGATATTAGGAGAACGCTAGAAGAATACTAAGAGAGCACATAGCATTGCCCTTTGTTTATGTATAATATTCATAGAAGCAAAATGCTATTACTATAAGGAGAATGCCAGGTATTCTCTGGTGTTCTCATACTATCATTCTGGTCCTAGGTAGATATTATTTTCTAAAAAAGCAAAAAATAAACTTCTCTTATTTCTCTCACTTGGATTTTAGAAAATAATATCTACCTAGGACCAGAAGGACACCAAGAGAACATCGGAATGCTACGAATTCTTTTGTATTCGCCTGGTGTCCTCCTAGTCCTATATGGATTTTGTTTTCTAAAAAAATAATAATAATAAACTTCCCTTATTTTTCTCACTTGGTCATTAGAAAATAATATTCACCTATGATCAAGAGAAGACTAAGAGGATACCAAGCGAACACCTGGCATTCCTCAAAAATAAACTTTCCTTATTTCTCTCACGTGCTTTTAAAAAAAATAATATTCACCTAAAGCCATGAAGACAAGAGAATACCTAGCATTCCCATAATCCCATGGTTAATATGTTACTTAACAACCCTAACAAATTCATATATATAATTATTATATATATAAACCCATATGTGACTTTTTTTGAAAAAAAGTAAAAAATCAAACAACAACTATACAAAATTCTAAATGAGATTTTATAACTACTAGTTCAACTTTACTATTGTTTGAAGTAAAAAAAATTATTTTCTTTTCTTTTTTTGTGAAGATCTTTGCTTTTCTTTTTTCTTTTATGGTGATTTTGTGAAGGTTGATTTTGATATTGATTCAGAGCCTGTTTGAGAAAGTGTTTGAGAAATATAGTTTTTAAGTCAAAAAGAGTTTTGGGTAAGAACTTTATTTTTAAGCTTTTGTCAAAAGTGTTTTTTTGGCCATTTTTAGGTTTTTTGGACCTTTAAAAGCGCTTTTAAATTTTTTACTAAAATCATACTTTTTTCTTCAAACGGGCTTTTTGAGTATTAAAGAGCACTTATAACCCCCCTCAAACGCAATCTCAAACAGGCCCTCAATCTAGGGTTTTTATTTAATCAAAAATTTTGTTGTTTTGATGTATCTTAGTGTTTAGAAAAAAAATTGTATAACAACTATACAACATTCTTAATGTGATTTTATAACTATAGGTACAACTTTACTATTGTTTGTAGTAAAGAATTTTCTTTTCTTTTTTATTTTTATTTTTTGTGAAGCACCTTGCTTTCTTTTTTTCTTTTATGTTTTTTTGTTTTTATTATTATTGTGATTTTGTGGAGGTTGAATTTGACATTGATTAAGTATAGTGTTTCTATTTAATCTATTTCATTGCTTGGATGTATCTTTGTATTTAGAAAAATCGTAGAACAACTAGATAACGTTCTTAATGTGATTTTATAACTACATGTACAACTTTACTATTGTTTGAAGTGAAATAAAGAATTATCTTTTCTTTTCTTTTTTTTGTGAAGTGGTTTGCTTCTTCTTCTTTTTTTTTGTTCCGTGATTTGTGGAGGTTGAATTACGTTGATTCAATTTAGGGTTTTTTTGTGCATTTTTGGGAAGTGTTTTTTTGGCTTTTGAGTATTGACCAATTTACTAAAGAATGTTTGGATAGGGTGGTGGCCAACAATGCATGTATTAGTTTGTTCCAAGAAGTTTCGGTACAAGTGCTGGAGACAACTGTTGGATCATGGATCAACTTTGATAGGCCCAATAAGTTCACCGGCCCAAGTCAAAGCCTAGGAAAGCCAAAGCCCAAGAACATCTCAGGCTCCAAGCCTCCGAGACTAGGTCTCGGATCCGAGACCTAGGACTCAAATTTGAGGAATCGAGACCTCCGGGTCCGAGACCTCCAAATTCGAGGCCCCGGAATCCGAGACCCTGGAATTTTGGGATCACAAATTCAAATTCATTTGAATGATATGCGATCTAATCTTATCCATTAAATTCAAATGATGAGCCCCAGGAAACATGGATCAGATACAATATCTGCATGTATTCAAAATACAAACTCCATAACAACCAAATCCTATCTTGATCTCCTAAGATCTTGAGACGGATAACTACTCAACTCTCTCGATAACAACTGCCTCGCATAAAATCAGGGAAGAGTCAGTCATTGGTTAGGGAACTACTACTACATGTCTATATAATACAAGTCATTACCTCACATTTGGGTAATGCAATTCTTGAACTCTAAGCTCTTGTTGTTATTTCATTCTCTATCTCTCAAATACTGGCTTAGGCATCGGAGTGGCCCCACCGGCTCACCCCCGGTCTCTTCGATCCTACTGTCTTTCTTTACTGTGTAGGCAAGTTCACACTTCAAGCACTCGACCAGGAATACAAAAGTGTGCCACGTCATCAATCGGAACTGTGCATCAACAACAATACACTCAGATCACAAGCCCTTATTAGTTACTTTTTCCAAAGAAAAAGATGAGAGAGTATACTATAAGAAGGGATTTAAATTTGAAGCAAGTTAGCAACTTGATGAAGAGTACCAAGATGTCGTGAAAGAGGCATGGGCGGCAAAAGAGGGAGGCTTAGATGCGCACCAAACAGCACAGCAAAAATTATTCAAATGCCAAACAAAACTTACACGATGGAGCACCAGGAAATTTAGGCAAGCTGAAAAATTACTGAAGAAGAAATCAAAAGAACTAGAAGAACTCTAGCAACATGGAGGGCCTATGAACCTAGAAACTATCAGAAAATTACAGGAAGACATTGAATATATTATGAGCAAGAGGATGTGCAGTGGAAGCAACGTGGGGAACAAAATTAGTACAAAAATGGAGATCAAAATACTCCGTTTTTCTAAGCTTGGGCAATCCATAGGCAGAAAATCAACACCATCAAAAAGATAGAAAAAGAGCAGGGGCGTGAATGGACTAAACCAAAGGGGGTTAGTGCAGCTTTTATCCTATTTTATCAGAACTTGTTCACAACAGGCGGAGTAAAAGGAGTTTAACAATGCCTAGATGGGATGGAGCCTAGAGTGACGGAGGAGATGAATAGGAGTTTGCTCAAAGAGTTTACATATGCAAAAGGTTGAAGAAGACTTGTCACAAATGCACTCGCTGAAGTCTCCCGAGCCCGACGGATTTGTAGTTTGTTTTTATCAACAGTCGTGAGGAACGGTCCATATGGAAGTTTGCAGAGCAGTATTGGAATTTCTCAGTAAAGGTACCTTTGATAACTCTATAAATGCTACCTATATTGTTTTAATTTTAGAAAAGAAGAATCCCAAAAGAATTACGGAATTTCGCCCTATAAGTCTCTGTAATGTAATTTAGAAATTGAGTGCTAAAATGCTAGCTAACATAATGAAGCTGATTTTAGCACACATAATTTTCCCTACACATAGTGCATTCATCCCTGGTAGACTCATTACCAACAACTTTCGTATGGCCTTTGAGGCCCTTCACACAATGGATGCTTGAATGACCGGGCGAAAAGGGTATATGGCCATAAAGTTAGATATGAGTAAGGCATATAATAAGGTGGAATGAGATTTCTTGGAGACAGTGATGCTAAAGTTGGGATTCGCAGAAAGCTGGGTACAACTACTGATGATGTGTGTCCGAATGGTGTCCTATTCGATTTTAATCAACGAACAACCCTATGGGCATATACAGCTGACCCGGGGAATTCTTCAAGGAAACCTCCTGTCACCATATTTCTTCATCCTATGTGTAGAGGGTTTGAGCTCCCTATTATTCAAGGCTGAGAATGAGCAACGTATCACTAGCTGGGCGTAGATACAAGAGATTTTAGGAGTTTATGAAAAGGCCTCGGGGTAAAAAATAAATATAAAAAAAAAAAACTTCTATTTTCTTTAGCCAGAACACAAAGCAAGAAGCCAAGGATGACATTCTTTCCATTGCAGGAGTCAATTCCACCAACAACTATGAGAAATATCTGGGGCTTCCCCCTCTTCTTGGCAAGTCACGAGTGAGCACTTTCACAGGCTTACATGGAAAAATTTGGGAGCTGATGAATGGGTGGAAGGAAAAATTCCTGTCACAAGCAGGCAAGGAAATCATGCTAAAAGCGGTCATACAAGCAATTCCCACTTATACAATAAGTGTGTTCCAACTTCCCAAGACGTTGTGTCAAGACATTACTAGTATGATGACCAAATTCTGGTGGAGATACAAGGAGAATGAGAGCCGCATAGCATGGATGAGTTGGCCTAAAATGGGAAAGGCGAAAGTGGATGGTAGGTTGGGATTCTGTGACTTGGAATGTTTCAATATGGCATTATTAGCAAAACAGGGATGGAGGCTATTACAAAACCCCGACTCTCTGGAAGTTAAAGTGATGAGGGACAAGTTCGGGATGGCTCTTTTTTGGAAGCAAATATTGGGCGAAAACCTTCGTATGCTTGAAGGAGTATTTGGAACTCAAAAAAAACTGCTGCAAAAAGGTTTAATATGGAGGGTGGGTGATGGAGCAAATGTTTGAATATGGGATGATCCTTGGATGCCAAATCCAATAGCACATGCAGCACGTTCACCAGTGAATATTCTCGACAGGAATGCAAAGTAAGTGAGCTGATGGATGTTCACACCAATTGGTGAAACATTACATTAGTAAATGAGGTCTTTAATGAGGAGGAAGCTAGCATGATCTATAATATGGTGGTTAATCAACAAAGGGGGAAAGACAGGCTGACTTGGGAGCACATGAAAAATGGGATCTTTACTGTACAGAGTGCATACCACTTGGTAGCAGAAAGATTTGGGAAAGTAGAAGGTAGCTTCTCCATGGTACATCAGAAACAAGCTTTATGGAAACAAATCTAAGGACTTAAAGGATCCATAGTTGTAAAATTATTCTTGTGAAAAGCATGCAATAATATTCTGCCAACGAGAGAAAGACTCTACCGGAAAAAGATAACGTAAGATCCGATTTGTGTCATTTGTGGAAGAGAACCGAAGACCTTAGGCCATATATTGTGGAGTTGTCCCTCCGCTTAGGATGTGTGGCTTTAGTGTAAAGGTAAGATCCAGAAATACCACATCGAAGAAACAGGATTCATGGCACTTTTGAAAAATTGCCTTCAACGCTTGGATGAGGAAGAAATGCACCTTATGGTGACTGTAGCGAGACAATTATGGTTACGCAGAAATACAGTGATTTTCGAAGGAGAGTTCCTATCACCAGCTGCTCTAGTTCAACTAGCAAAGGAGCAAGTGGAAGCCTGTGATATAGCATAACGGAGAACAAGAGAACCAAAGTATAATCCAAGACAACCAAGTAAAGGGAGATGGCAAAAACCTCCGGAAGGCACAATGAAGCGTAACTAGGATGCAGCGGTGGACAAAACTAATGGCAAGATAGGAATGGGAGTAATAACAAGAGATCATGAAGGAACATTTATTGCTATGACCTGTGGACCTTGGTTTTACGTCTCGGATCCTTCAATGGCAGACATGATGGTGGCAAGGGAAGCAGTTGAGGTGGGTAAATCTCTGGGAGGGCGTAACTTCATTCTAAAGAGGGATGCCTTAGAAGTGGTAAAGGCTCTAAGGAAAGAGGAAGACAATTTGGGATCATATAGCTAGATCGTCAATGATGTTAAGCTACTGATGAACTGCAAAGCTCAATGGAAGGTTCAACACATACGTTGGGAAGGCAATGGCGCTGCACATCATCTTATAAAACTGGGCCTCAAGCAAAATGAAGCTCAAACTTGGACTAGGGATTTCCCTGTATGTATGAATGACATTATCCTCAAGGAGTGAGCTCCTGTGTTTTCTTGATAATGGAAACCACTTTCAAAAAAAAAAAAAGAAGGCAAAAATTTATGGGAAATTATATTTAAACACCTTAGGTAAGTACGCCAAAATTTTAAAATTTCTAAGTTTTTTTTCCGACAATTTACTACATGGGTCAATCGAAATGACAATAAAATCTCTTTCGTCAAAGTTGTTTAATAGTCGTTAATCTGGTTCAAAACGCACTGTTTTACTTTATTAAAATATTAATTTTTTAATTTAATTTTAAAATTTAAATCTAAAAGTAAAAATAAGGGTGGTGGCCAAACCATCCCATAGGGGGGGTGGCTGGCCACCCCATTTTGCCTGGGGGTGGCCGAACCACCCCCTTAGGCCAAGGGGGTGGTTCGGCCACCCTATTATTACTTTTTTTAAAAAAATAATAATAATTTATTTTTAGATTTAAATTTTAAAAATTAATATTTTAATAACGTAAAACGATGCATTTTGACCCAGACTAATAGTTGTTAAAAAAATTTGATGGCAAAGCTTTTATTGTCATTTCAATTTATTCGGGGAGTAAATTGTCGAAAAAAAAAAAAAAAACTTTGGGATTTTAAAATTTTGGCATTCTTAACAAAGGTGTTTAGATATAATTTCCCAAAATTTATTTAATTATTATGCAGAAAATGAACAAAGACTCTTTCAAAACACTAAAGTGATAATTAAGCATTGAATCTGATGTGAGATGATTTATTTGATTGCGTTAAACGTTTAATGAAAGATTTTGTTTTATGTTGTATTTATAAAAAAGATTTATTTTATTTTATTTTATTTTGCTTTATTTTGCTTTGTATTCTTTTTTTCAGATGTTCATAATTATGAGTTTTATTTGTATTGAAATCTAATAGGTATCACACCAACATATTAGAGATTCCTGCTAATTTTATATTTATACTTTGATTACACAGAATTCAAGTTTTCCTTTTGTAATTTTTTTTTTCTTTATGCTTTTTCAATTTTAAACTACTCATAGGGAAACAAAGATTTTCTTTAAATTCAAGTTTTTATTTATACGAACTAAACTAAAATTAAGGGTTGAATGTTTTATGTGATTTATTTTTCGTTTGGGTGATTTACTCGAACATGCATGTGATTTTTCTATTTCTAAAAGCAACAAAAGGTAAAAACTTATTTGATTGTTGTGTAGAAATTGAACATAAACGCTTTTAAAACACCAAAGAAATAATTAAGTATTAAACCTAAGATGCGATAATTTATTTGATCGCATTAAATGTATGAAAGAAATGTGTTTTTTAACCTATAATGAAAAGTACGATGAAGGAATTTCTTCAACAAAAAAAAAAAGAGAAAAGTACGATGATAATACTTTTAAATCTCGCGTGCTATGGGCTTTATATAGACTACAACACGTGAGATTTTTCATTATAATTTAATTACAAAATTTAAAAGTATTATCGCGTGCTACGGGCTGTATATATAAGCCAAAACCCCCCATTAGAAGTGGTGTACAATTTTTTTCATGCCCCCTATCAACAACTGGTATGCCCCATCTCAGCAACTCTTAAATATAAATAGCCATGATTATGCCCTAGGATTAGCCATGAAATCAAAGGATTGCAGAGAAATGAAAAGTTGAAGAAGATGAACAGTTTCATTAAACTGCACGCACCGTTTCACTAACATAAAATTTCACATTATTTCGTCCAGACTTCATGCGTATAGCCTAAATAGTAAATAATTAATAAAATATAATTAAAATAATATAACTAACAATACAAGTAGACAAGCAAAGGCATGAAAGACAAAAGAATAGAAAAAAACATAAACAAAGTAGGATACAAGCGTCAGGCGTGCAACCATGTCTAGCCTTTTGTTGGACTTGCTGCACTTGCAAAGCCAAAAAGTAGAAAAAATAATCAATTTTTTATATTTAATTATTTTTAATATTTTTAATTAATTTTATTTTTTTATTCATTAAAAAAAATGCCCCCCGACGCCATTTTTCTGGCCCCGCCACTGATTAGAAGTGCCTTAAATTGCAACGTATGACGTAAACCCATATTTTTTAGTGAGTGAACCGGTCCTTTAAGTCTTTAACAAGAATTGAACCAATCTTCTTCTTTTTTTTTAAGGGAAACATAACATTTCATTCAATAATAATACGAACATATAGTTCTTATATCATAGAGCTTTAGCAACTATATCATAAAGCTACAAGATTACCAGCCTAAAAAATGACAAATACAATCCATAGTCAAGACCAATCTGCTAACCCACGACTAAACTTCAAATTTAATATGAAATTTGTACTAGACAAACTCAACCAAATGCATGGATAGCTATTATTCCTCGACTCTGAGAGTGGAAAGACTCTTATGCCGAAACTCTTCATCCACGACCCAAATGCCAGGATAACGATCACATCCACAACCTAAAGGTCAAGACCAAAGTTAAAACACCAAAGGCGACAGAATTCGAGTGAGAGAGGAGAGAGCCTTATTACATGCTAACAAAACAGGGAAATAAAACAATACAAGGAAAATCACACGAAAATCACAAAATACAACCGAAGGAAGGCAATAATACAGGAAAAAAAAAAAAAAAAGCACATGCCGATTGCGCACAAGCCAAGAACCAAAAACGGAAGGGGAGTTGGAAGCTCATCACGGTGGGGACACGAGAAAAGGCCTAGCAGTGGATGGTGGGCAGCGAAAAGGCACGGAGAAGACCGGTGACGCAGTACCTAAAAACAAACACAAACAAGAAAAAAAAAAAAACAGAAAACAACAAGGAACCAACAAAACAGGAAAAAAGCAAGAAAGGAGCCCAGAGCGGGTAAAACGGCAACTAGAAGGGAGCTAACCCGTGCAGGCCGAATACCACTGTGGAAGGGGTGTTGGAAGCTTGACGTGGTGGGGACGCATGAAAAGACCTAGCAGCTGGCGGTGAATTGGCAACGATTTCAAACAAAATCTAGGGAGGAGAGTTTGAGTGAAAAACCCCCACAAGCCGAACCCACAAAGAGCAACAAACAAGCCAAGGAGGCCGCTATAGAAAAAAGGAAGGCAGGGAAAGAAAAAGGGCAGGGAATGGGCAAAAATAGTAAAAACAAAGGGGGGAAATGAGCGGCAAGGAAGGGGAAGAGAGGAGTCACCGAGACTAAAGCATCAAGTAAATAACTAGCACCAGAGTGAAGAGGACGAGGGGAGGAGGGAGGCAGCCAAACGACCAACCCTCCTTCCCTATGTAGCTACTGAGTTTTTTTTCTTTTTTTTCTTTTTTTTTTTCTTTTTCTTTTTCTTTTTCTTCTGGCGACTAGAGAGAAAAGGGGCAAAACCCTCATAATTGAACCAATCTATTTAATATTATTATTAATACGTTTACTTAAAATCCCATATATAAAATCAAGAGTTATATGTGTTAATACGACAAATTGTTAAGCTTAGTTAATTAGCCTATATTTGGTCCATGTGACCCATTTTGTAGCTCTTTGTTGAAACAATCATTTGGCTTTTGTTTGTTACAAACCTAGCAATATTAACGGGGTGAGTCAGAAGTGGAGTTAAAAACATTTTATATAGAAGTGTAGAACGCTATACATACCTCTCGTCACTTCTCACTCACATTTTCATAAAGTCTACGTGGCTTAGTTTCCTATAAATCAATTTTTTAATTAAAAATCTACACCACATTAGCATTGAAAATGTAAATTAATACATTGTAATGTTGTATTGTCACAAAGATGACAGACATCAACGAAACCTTCAAGTCAAAACCAAGAAGGTGTTTTTGCAATTTGATTTAAAATCGTTATTTTTTTTTATGAAATCACAATATTAAATGCACCTGACGTAAAGAAAAAAAAAACCATTCATACCAAAAATACTAATAGATCTTGCACAAGAATAATTAATAAAAAATTAAAAATTACAGTTTACCCCTTGAAGTTGTGCGTCTTTTTTTATTCTACCTACAATGTTTAAAAATTGACAATGTACTCCCATGATTTTTATTTTTATTTTTTTGCAATGTGGCAATTGCGTTTGCAAATTTCATCTTTTTGAACGGTAAGCAGGACAGATGTCACGCACGTGGCCTTTGCCAAAATTGTCCTTATGATATTTTAAAATCACCCAAAATGTCCCAATGCAATTTTTTTCAATTTTATTTTCTTTTTTTTTAAACAAAAGGAAAAATAAATAAATAAAAAAATCTAACTGGGGTGGCTGCCGGCCACCCCCATTAGGCCATGGGGGAGCCACTCCCATCTGGCCAGAATGGGTGGTCGAGCCACCCCGTGCCCATCGAGGGTGGTTTTCACCACCCCCATTCTGGCCAGTTGGGGGTGGCCCGGCCTCCCCCTTGATCCAAATGCCAAATGGGGTGGCCGGCCACTCCCAAACGGCCTTTTCTTTTTCTTTTTCTTTTTTACTTTTTCTTTTCTTTCGCAAAAATATGAATAATTTATACTTTTCACAAGCTAAAAAATTATGTGAGACGCATGTGACCTCCAAATCGTCCAAAAAGAAGGAATTTGCAAACGGAATAGCCATGTATAGCCACATTGCCAAAAAAAGAAATAAGCAAACTTCTTGAAAATATGTTGTCAATTAAATTAATAGAATAAAAAAATGCACACAACTTAATTCAGAAGAGTAAGCTATAATTTTTTCTTAAAAAAATAAATAAATAAAAGAACATGCAACAACCTCTTCAAGTAGTTGGGACACTGATATTTTCGGGGACCTCATATTTAATTAAATTAATAAACTAAAAATTTGAGTAATTAATCTTCTATTAAGTATATTAAATAAGAGTGTAAAGTGGCCGGTTACTACTACTCAATCATGTCATACAATAATTAGAAAAAAAAAAAAAGATCATGTCATACGTACAATAAAACAGACGTGCTGCTGTGCGTGCCCCAGTGACGACGGAATGTATTTTTTTTTATATTGCTTGGGAAAACCTAAGCCATCGAGAAAGTCAACACACATAGTAGCATATGGTTTATTCACAAAGTAGATTCCATGGACATATTTCATGCATGCTTGCATGTGGCTTCGAGATCCATCTTGGCATGATCATATCATGTGGTTTGGTGCAAGAATGTCTTAAATATATGATGAGAATATCCTGTTGCATTTCTCGGGCAAACGTACAATTATTGACATGACTCGTAAATTCGACATAAAATTAATAAATTAGGGTCGAAGAGTCTATTCCGTTTAATAAAAATAAGTTAAATAATTATGATTGCCTTATATAATTTTACACAATCCCAACCCGACACACTAGTACAAATTATTTAAATGAAAACAAATTTAAAGCATAAACTGAAAATATTCTAAGACGAGAAACTGATTTACGTCACATTCAACATTTGTGCATTGACGAAGGCTTGATGTTGTGATAGGTCATATTTAGCCTGAATTATGATCCTTTTCAGTTAGGTATAATAAAAGGAAAAAATTGTTCAAAAGAAAAGTAAAATTATCATTTTACCCTTCTATTATTCTTAATCCGTTCGTCTCAAGTTTTTTTAGACGAACCGGAAATGATCCTAGTCCATTTAGTCCACAGTTTTGCTGTGCATTCATTGTGGTACTAAAAACGACATGTCAATAAAAGAGTTGAATTTGTTGTGGCTGAAAAAGGCTGGATACTATTTTTGAGTCACGTATCTCACCTGCCCTACTCATGTAGCTCGATTTGATAATTAAGTGAGATAGGCTATGACGAGTACTCTCATAATACATACATATATATATATATATATATTATTGAATGAATGTATTTAGGTTTGAAGTTTCTTGAGTGCATGGATTCAATAATGTTATACAAAATACATAATTAAATAATGCAATTTTCTAATTTATCTATTTCGTTTTTCTATGCAAAATTCTGGAAAATTCTATGAATTTTCACTCGTTTTGATACTACTTTAAAAGTTTAAAAACTCCTAATTAAAGGCAGCAAACTTTCAATTTTTTTTTTTAATTACCCCATTCCATTAAAATTTTTCATTAAATCTTGTCAACATTTCCAAAAAACCCTATTTTTTATAAAAATAAAAATAAAAAAGAAGTATGATACAAACCCAACTTTTTGCCCAACAAATGTCCAACTTTTGTCTTTTTTATAATTTAAAAAAATAACAAAATGAAAAATGAAAAAAAAATGTCTGAAACAATAATATATATTTTTTGTCTATCTTTTTTTTTTGTTGGTATTTTTAAATTTTTTTAAAAAAAAATGACACTATTATGAAGAAAAATACCATCTTTTTTTTTTATTACAAACAAAAAAAAAAGGCAAAAGTTGAACATTTGTTGGGCAAAAAAGTTGGGCCTTTAGCATTTCCCAATAAAAAATATTGCAAAGATATTTTTTTTATAAAAAAAAAAAATAAACCTCTAAATCTTTACAAATTTTTATTTTATTTTTTATAATAAAGAATAGGGGTATTTTGAAAATTTTGACAATATTTAACGAAAAATCCTAACGGAATGAGGTAATTAAAAGAAATTAAATGTTCGATATCCTTAATTAGTTAATTGAGAGCTTTTGAACTTTGGCCCTTGGGAGTAATTTCAAAGAGCGTAAAAGTTTAAAGGGGTTATGTGAAATTTCTCATTTTTTAACACTCATAACATATTATCTATTATTTTCTCTACTTTATTTTAACTATTATTTCTATTTTTTTATTATATTTTTATTATATTCAGACGTTCATATTATTTTCTTAGGTTTGAGAAGAGAAACAATAAAATGACCAAAAAAAAAGAAAAATTGTTGTTGAGAATGAATAAAATAAAAGATCATTTTGCTGCATGCAGCAATTGCATGCCCAAAGGTTATTAATCCAAAAAAAAAAAAAAAAATTGGTTTTACACAAACCAAAGTAGGAAAATGAAGCAGTTTGTGTAAAACTGCTTCATTCAGTCCAGTCCTCTCCAAAGGACTGAATGGAGCAGTTTTAAAGGCAAAAAGAATACATGAAGAATTACAAAGCTTAATTACAGGTGTAAGACCCTCAATAGGTTGAAACCTATCTGTACTCCCAGCAAAAAACAATATCAACCACTCGAAAGAAGTTGATATCGGAAAGGCGCGCACTACATTTATTTACTTATTTAATAATAATAAAAATAAAAAATAAAAAAAAAGATTTGGATCAGGAATTGAAAAAAATTGAGTATTGTCTCCGAAAGTACTAATCTCCACTAAAAAATAAACCCTAAGTATAGCTGGAGACTAAAAATCTACAAAACCCAAGCAAAATAACAAAAAATAAAATGAAACGAAAGAAAACAGAAAAATAAAAACAAGCGGAAATACAACACATGTACCCATCACCCAGTTAGAGTCGGTGATTTGGATGTTCTTTTTTAGGGGATCTAGAACCATCTATATATATATATATATATATATATACTAATGATAAAACTAAATAGCTAGATCTCCTGATCAGTACCCTTTCAGAATTCAGGCATTGTGCATGCACCCATTAACTTACAAGAATTATTATCACTCTTGCCATAATTTTTAAACATTTTTCCCTGCAATCATTGTAAAATACTCTAATTAGAAAAATGTAACATTATTGATGTGCACAAAATTTTGAATCAGAATTCAGGCATTGTGCATGCACCCATTAACTTACAATAATTATTATCACTCTTGCAATAATTTTTAAACATTTTTCCCTGCAATCATTGTAAAATACACTAATTAGAAAAATGTAACATTATTGATGCGCACAAAATTTTGAATCAGATTAAATAAATGTTGATGATATTACGTCTGCAATAAACGTTTTCTTTTATTGCTTACGCTCACATCATTGACTCGGATGCATTATTTTGATACCCACTATGACAAAAGATGTATATTAACTTCTTTGTTTTTTTGTAATATTTTAAATTAGATGACGTAATTCTGATACTTGCCCATTTGTTATTTGTTAATAGGTAAATTAATTAATTATTATTACAAGAAGACAAAATGACGTTACTTTTGAAAATTTGAATAAGTCTTTGTGTGATACAAGCTGTTTTGTATATATATAAGCTAGCCGTTTATGCTGACAAATGTAGAGAGGAAAAGAGGAAGAAGGAATTAATATATACGTAGACTCTATAAAGCTGTGTCCAAATTTTCTTTTAGTTGCCATTGCGGCTGGGAAGAATATAAAATTTGTCTAAAATTTGGGGATATTGAATATTATGTTGGAGGGTGATGCATTGAAAATAGTATAAGCGTTACGAAAAAGAAGAAGCCAATTTTAGAGTCGGCATGAAAGTGTAATTGACGATTCAAATACGTTGACGTTGCATAAATCTTCAACTATGATGGCCTGACAAAGGCAACACTCCAACAATCTTTGGAGTAAATATGAATAGAACGACGGCTTTGTTTTGTTTGGGAAAGGTTTTTTTTTTCATTTTTTTAAAATTTTTTTATAACAATGTTTATTCTTTATTCATTTCATAAAAAGATAGCATGTTGCTATAACAAAACAATATAATTGATTTATACTTTATTTTGACTATTTGAATTTTACAGTCTCAATCAGTTTTCAAATATGTAGCATATTTTGACGAATCACGTTTATGGCCACAACTTTTTTTACTAAAAGTGATTTTCTCGTTTTTTCCATCTATTTATCTCTTCTTAAATGGTTCTTTGGTAGCTAGAAGATCGAATAATAATAAAATTAATTAATGCGATATAAATATGAAAAATTTTAATATTCTCTAAGAGAAAAATTAAATACCTTATTTTTATTCGTGATATTATAACTTAGAGAGTATTTACGTTTTGAGGAATTTAATTAGTCAAATCCTTAGTTTTTCATTTTTTTTTTTTTTTTAAAAAGGTTCAAGCCCCTAGATCTTTCTCCGGGCTTGTTTGGGGATAGACTGGACGGACCGGATTCAACTTAAAATCTCAAAAAATTCTTCTCAAAATCAACCCCAAAATTCTTACTTTTTATAACACATCAATTACTTTTTAGTATTATTTAAATAAAAAAATCACTAAAAAACAAAAAATTTCACTTTTTTATACAAAACATTCTTATTTTTTTCCTCATATCAATCAAATTTGTTACAGTATCAATTCACTTTCTCAAGTTCAGTCCATTGTCAAATAAAGCCTTTCTCTCATTTGATTAAAAAATGGAATTAAAGTGATAAGTAATTGATAAGCATGATAAGTTATAGGTAGGGTAGGGGCACTCTTATTAAATTATGATGAATAACTTATCTGATAAGTATATTCGGCATAAGCTCTGAAAAATCCCCCCATAACTCACTCTTTATCCACACAAATTAAATATATAATTAGTGCATTGTTTTCCATGCATCTGATCTGTGCTTCAACCGACAGCTTTTCTTTTTATAATCACATGGGCCGCCGCCTATATCTTGACAAAAACTGTCGGCCGGGAGAGGGAAGGAATATACCGTAAAAAATCCTTTTTGACTGTTTCTAAAATAATTCACTGTGAATTATATATAATAAAATGAAGATTATTAATTTGAATTCTTCATTAAACAAAAATTTTTAATTCGAATCATTTTTTCACTTTTCTTTTTATACGAACATATAAAAAAAAATTATTATATTCAACATTTTTCTTTTTCAAATTATTAATGGTACTATTACTGTTAGGGCATAAAACTATTTGCAATTTAATTTTCATATTTTCAGTTCAATTTTTTTACAAATTTATTATTGAATTTGTAAAATTTACATATAAATCTCACAAATTTAACAAAATAATTTTTAGGAAAAACTTCACTTTGGTCTCCCGAATTTTCATCCAATTTTACAAACTCCCCTCAATTTTCAAATCTCTCACTTTGAACTCTTAAACTTTTAATTTCTATCATTTTGGACCCCTCTATTAGTTTTCCACATTAAACTCAAACGGAATGAATTTTTATGCCAATTTAGATGCTTAAAACAATATCGTTTTGGGTTGGAGGTGGGTGCTGTAATTTTGAGTGTTTCAGAATTTCAAGTTGATTAAGGGTATAATGGACATAAAAGTACAAACCGTTTAAGTTTAACGTTGAAAACTAATAAAAAAGTTCAAAGTGATAGAAATTGAAAGTTAAAAAATTGAAAGTGAAAAATTTAAAAGTTGATGAAGACTTGTAAAATTAAATAAAAGTTTGAGAGATCAAAGGAAAGTTTTCCTTAATTTTTATTATTTTTAAAGATTATTTATTTATTTATTTAAATGCCTACACGAGGAAAAAGATAAAATAGTTGAGACTTTGAAAAAGTAAAGATAGTTGCACCTTTGCTTATAAATGTTGGTGGTCCTTTTTATATGACATTTCGTGTCAGTTTAAAGTTTAGCCTCATGCCTTTGTTGGATCATTGTCGGTTCTTCCCAATACCAAGAAAAGCATAAAGTTATCATCAATCTGTCGCTTTTTGTTTGTTTTTTAGTATTTTTTGTGATTTATTTTTATTTATTTTTTAAATAAAGTACAAAAAAGGCAGAATTGTAGACCCCAATATCTTGATTAAAGGTATTGGTCAAAGGTACATTTTTGTTTTGTCACTTTACTCTATGGGAGGGAGATTGAGCGATCCATATTTGAAAAGTAGTGTTATTTTGTAAATTGTTTTAAGATTGTTATATAATTTAATAATGTGTTATTAAAAAAGGAAAATATTAGAGGTTATTTTTTAATGTTTTTCTAGCGTTCTCTTAGTGTATTTGTATACTTCCAGTCCTACGTGAAAAATGATTTAAAAATAAATAAAATTATAGTGGTTTCCACCACCAGTTTTTTTGAGGCATTAACACTAAATTTAGAATAATCAAATCCATTTTTAGTGATACTATCCCTAAATGGTTAACCTCTCACTCCTAAGTTTTAGTTTTGAATCCAAAAACAAGTTTCAATGCATTAAAACCTAAATATTAACTCATAAAAATTAATCTGTTGGCAAAAAAATCAGTGGTGGGAGTCACTACAATTTTATTTTTTCTTAAATTATTTTTCACGTAGGACGGGAAGAATGCTAGGAGAACATTAGAGGATAATCCCTAGCATTTCCCATTAAAAAACAGTCATTAAATTAGTACTTACAAAAGACAATTTGAGGTTGGCTTCCACTTTTACAATATCCCAAGAGCAATGCTACATTTTCTTTTTTTTTTCTTCAAAATTTACTCACATTATTAATTTTGAAAAGTGTAGCATTTTTTTTTCTTCTAATTAAATAAGAAAAATGGTTACATGGGAGGATCATTCACACTTAGAAGTGTTAAGTGAGAGAAACTCTCGCGAGCAAGCTTAGGCTCAGCTCGTGCTTGACTTGATTATTAAATGAGACGTTTCGTGAACATAAATACTAGCTCGAATATTAGACGAAGCAAACTTGGCTCGACTCAGTTAGGCTCGTGAGCAACTTCTATAATGCTCGAATGGGTAGTTGTTTATATAGTTTCTCATATTAATATTAAAAATTGACGGGGGTTTTTTTTTTTCTTCTTCTAATAGCATCCTTTTATTATAAAATGATGCATAACTCTTCGAAACCAAGTGCATTGCTGTATTGACTCAAGCTTTATACTCAATTAGCTAGGTTAAGCAAATACTCATATGCAAGCTGGCTTCTTGAGTTGATTAGGAGTACTTAAAATTTAAATTTATAATTAAAAAAATAAATTAAATATAAGAGCCAGCTTCGGAACTAGCTCGACTCAGCTTGACTTATTATGAGTTCGAGCTCAGGCTCAATTTTCTAGCTCATTCTTGAGCTCGGGTAAAATTTAAACGAGCCAAGCCCAAACAAGAGAAGCTCATTTAGGCTTGGCTCGTTTACACCCTTATTCACACTTCTAATACGAAGGGAATGAGTAGACGATCCTAAAAACTGAAATGAGGGTGGATTTCCCAACAACAAATCGAAAAAAAAATAAAACAATGTGAAAATACATACAAATGATAAAAATAAAAAAAAATAAAAAAAAAGGGGAGCCCTACTATGCGGTCGATTTGCAAAAGGGGCCTTTTGCAGCATTCAACCACAGGGTAACACATCATCGAGCTTATTTTGACCAAAACACCAAATAACCAAGCCACCAGCTCCAGCGAAATCACTGACGACGGCAGACCCAGCCACGGGTGTCGTGACCCAACTGTGGGTCACCATGTCCGGCCAAACCATCTCCAACGACTTTCTTCATTTCCGGCCAAATCCAATCGGAAAACACTGAAAAACGTAAACCCAACCTAAAAAATCGATTATAATGCCTCAAAAATCGATTTTAATGCCTTAAAATTTATTTTTTGACTCAAAACTAAATCTTAAAGAGGAAAGTTAACTTTTTAGAGATTTTATCACCCTAAAAGGATCATAATGCCTCAAAACTCCAAATGGGAGAGAAGAAGAAATGGAAGGAAGACCCATAAAAAAAATAAAAATAAAAAAACCCGAAGCAAGACCCCTCAGAAAAAACCAAAAAATCAGACTTGCCGGAGCAAGACCCACGCGGCCAACATTTCAGCAGACCCACGGCCGGCGAGACCCAGCCGTAGGTCTCAAACCAAGGCCGGCCGTGGGTTTGCAGACCCACGGTCTTCTTCTTTCTCTTTTCTTTGATCTCTCTCGATTTCAACTTTTCTTTCTTTGTTTGATAATTGGCTTCTACAAGGCAATGGGACATTATTGTGCCACGATGTGATTGTTGTCACGATGTGCAGACCTTTTTTCCTCACTCTGCATCGCCATTCTTTCAAAAATGCCCTCACCCTCATAACCCAGGGCAGCAGTTGAAGTGTTGAAGAGGGCATTAAAGTGAGGGCATTTTTGGAAAAATTATGGGGCACGAGTCAGAGAGAAAAAATGCAGTAGCGTCTCGGTACCAATGCCCGCCATTCTTCCAAAAATGCCCTCATCCTCAACCCCAGGGCAACAGTTGAAGTAAGGACATTTTTGGAACCGTTTATCAAACAAGGCCTGAGTTTTTAATCAAGTGCATTAGGCTATAGGTTTATTTTTTGCATTTTTGTGGCTTTATGTGAGGTATCCTTGTTTTATTGGGTGTTGCAAAACCCTCCTTTTGAGATAGACCGCATAGGAGGTTTTCTCTAAAAAAAAAAAATAGGTCAAACAAATGACTTGGTCATTTTAAGAGGCCGCTCAATGCGGGTATAGAAGCAAAATGGACATAGATTAAGACGACCCTATATAAACCCTTACTTGAAACCAGCAACAACCACTAAAAATAAGTTGAACCTGAATATGCACTACTCTTATCCCAATAATATAATAGTCGTATAACAATCTATTACTCATATTAAAAAATCTATTATATCATGAGTACAAATCTGCTTCTGGCACGCAATCAAGAAGGAGAAGGTACACGATTTTGAATTAATTTACTTCTTCAAATCTTTTAATGCACAATAAAGATTGAGTGAAACCGACCATTTAGATGTCTAATTATCTCGATCAAAATCATTTTCCCAAACAATATAAATATTCATGTAGGCTATGTTTGCCTGTAGCTGGTCCGGTACTGTAGCACATTTTTAAGGTTTAGTGTGTTTTGTGGGAAAAAGTGAAAAAATATATTTTATATGAAAAAATGTAAAAAATTTGTTTTGTAATGATTTTTTTATTTGAATAATAAAAAAATAATAATAATTGAAGTGATAAAAAAGTAGAAATATTGAAATTAATTTTGAAGTGAGGAGTTTACTTTTGGGGATTGAGAAAGCTACAGGACCGGCCTCGGCCCTGCCCCCCGTCCCTTGGCAAACATAGCCGTAAAAACTTAATTGTTTTTTCATTTGAAAACCAATAATAGGATTTGAATGAAAGAATCCGCCGGCCCTCTCCTTATTATTCTAGGTATGACGTTCGTAAAATGAAAGAGACCCATTATCGTTCTTGAAAATGTCATAATAAAGAGAGAGTCCAACCCATGTGAGGCTCCAAACATGGATGACTCTAGCTTGCAGCAGCTTCCATCATCATCATCCATGGTTGACATGTTCTGGAAGAACACCAGCTTTCCCATCCTATTGGTTGTGTTTGGCGATGGACTGGACTAAAAAAAGTGGATTAGTACTATAACAGATTTGATTGATGTGAAAAAAAAAAGTAAGAATGTTTTATATAGAAAAATAAAATTTTTTATTTTGTAGTAATTTTTTTATTTAAAAAATGATAAAAAGTGATTGATATGATATAAAAAAATAAGAATATTAAGATTGATTTTAAGAAATTTTTGTTGAGACTTAATAAAGTTTAAGTCCGATCTCTTGACAAACATAACCCTTGAGTCTGACAACCATCAAAGAGACGCCCATGTGGTCGGTGTAGACTTTAAATTCCACAATCACTTTTTCTCTTTTTCTTGGTTTAATTTCTTCCGGTGTGGGATTCAGCTTCAAAGTCAAACTGCAACACTTGCAGGCTATATTATGAATGATGATTGATGGCGATCTTCCCCGCATCATGTGCCCTCAAAAGCATATATATATATATATATATAAAAATGAAAATAAGAAGAAAAATAAACATATTAAATTTGAAAAGTAGGCTGATCAGCTGCATTATGCTCATTTCAGTGCAAATAAAAATTGAAAAATGATTCATTTTTAATTACGTATTATTGGCTTCGACTTAAAAATAAAAAACTCGGGTTTTCATTTATATTAAAATATAAAAAATATTAATAAATAATTTTTCAATACAAGACACTAAAAAATAAAATTTTAATTTTTTTAATTTTTTTTAAAAAAATTTTATTTTATTTTTATATCATGTCAAAAGTATATATATATTTTTTAAAAAATTATCAAACACATCCATCTTTGGACCATCTTGGAAGGCGTGTTTGACTGAAATGATTTGCTGATCCACTTATCTCGGGAGAATGTGACACGTGGGTTGCCGATTCCTTTGGGCTAAGAGAGAGGAAAAGGAAATTATTGGGGAATGACCAATAATTTAATAATTTTATTTTAATCATTAATAAAAAAAAAAAAAAATCCAAAGGCATAAAATATTGCTTTGGCAGATGGGATGGCGCAGTGATTAAAGGGTAATTCGCTTATAATGCACATTTTGTCAAACGACCGTGCAATATGAGTTGCGGGGTCGTTGGGGCATGAGAAGGGAAAAAGGATATTATTATTGTGGAAAAGAGAGTCCTTCCTTGGCATATGCTTTAAGTGATTCTCGGGCATCCTTTTATGTTTTGTTTGACATGAACAAAAGTATACGACCTTTTTGGGGTTAGGTAGATTTCCTTTTATGTCGTTTTTAAGTATGGGAACGCTTTGAAAATGTCACGTATCATAAAATGTGACACGTTATCGAGACAGCTAGAAAAAAATTTTATTTCAAAATATGTTTTTTTTACTTTTGTAGAAATGTTTATTCTTTTTTTTTTTTAAAAAAAAAAAATGGTTTAAAGTTTTTTTACAATAAGAAACTGGTAAAAATATATTTATTTCTCAACGGTAACTTATCACATTTTTANCTTTTTTTTTTTTTTTTAAAAAAAAATGGTTTAAAGTTTTTTTACAATAAGAAACTGGTAAAAATATATTTATTTCTCAACGGTAACTTATCACATTTTTAACATGGAGAACTATGGTGCAAGAAGAGAAAATGCTACTGGTATTAAATTTTTTATCAAGAGACTGACACTAAATTGACATGGAGCTAATTAATTGGATCAAGAGAAATGTTATGGGTACCAGCTAATTAGCTCTACATCAATTTAAAAATAAATAAAAAAATCTAAAGATTGATAGGCACGACAATATTAATCCAATGAAATGAAAGTGTAGCATATATTATTACTCCGGTCCTCACCTAAATCACTCGATGAAAGACTGTATCTCACTTGCCATGCACTCCGGTCCTCCTCCTCCTCCCTATCATGTTAATTCTAAGATCTATGTGCATGTATTATCCGATCCCATATTTAGAAATATTGTAAATATGCAATTTTATTTGAATATAAGGTGCTCTTAAGATTATGATAGGTTGTTTTCAATGGGTAGTTTAATCAGCTGTGAATCACGCTTCATAAAGCAGAGGTCATTAGTTTGAATCATGCTCTCTCTCTCTTTATTGTGAGGAGACGAAAAAAAAAAATAAAAAAATACAGACATATCTCTTATGTCTAGGGACACCAATTAAACATATTCTAAACATGAGAAGCACAGGAATGGCTTTGGTGACCATACTCTGGGCTCCATCACCAAGCTTTCAGGCCCAACCAAGTTGTCTTCATCTAGACTGCAAGCCCATAAATAATAGCAATGGCCAACAAACGTTTGGTGTATATTTTTCCTTGCGTTTGGGAAAGTGGGAAAAACCCTAATACTCTATGGACTGGCTGGGCCTAAAGGAGCTTAGACAGGATTCGTACATAAATGAAAGGGGTTTGCTAGGAGTTCTCCCGGTAGTGTTCTCCTGGCGTTCTCCCAGTCTTACATAGAACATGATTTAAGAAAAAATAAAATTGTAATACTGTTTTTTTGCTAACAGATTAATTTTTATTTGTTAATAGTTAGGTTCTAATACTTTAAAACTTGTTTTGGATTCAAAATTAAAACCTAAAGGTAAAAGGTTAACCCTTTAGGGATGGTATCACCTAAAATGAATTTGATCATCCTAAATTTGATGCTAATGCCTCAATTTTAGTGTTAATGCCTCACAAATTTGGTGCTAATGCCTCAAGTTTGGTGCTAATGCCTAAAAAAACGGTGGTGGAGGCCACTACAATTTTATTTTTTCTTAAATTATGTTTTACGTATGGCTAGGAGAACACCAGGAGAACCTACGGGGAGAACCTACGGGGAGAACCCACGGGGAGAACCCCTAGCATTTTCCTAAATGAAATAATACTTTTTGAGAATAACCATTTTTGTCATTTAACGATTGATATCAAATATTATCTATTTAAAGATTGATGGTAATCAAATCTTCTTGATATTGTAATTAAATCCCAATCATTTTATTACCACACTTATATTCACTCATTACCCTATAAATATGAACATTTATATTATAGACACACAAGTTAATGAAAGCACAATATAATCTTAAGGACTATTTAGAATGATGGACCGACATAAGTGTCTAACATCGAGCCACCATAATTCTTTGTCGCTCTTGGCACTCTTGCTTTTGTTATTCTTTCTATAATTTAGTTTTCCGTATAAACATCAACAGAAAATAATAATAATAATAATAATAAACCCATTATGAGCATAAACAAGCTTATTTTTTTTTTCATGGATCCCATCTTCTCCGATTGGGGAATTGAAACACACACACAACTTTCCAAAACTCCTGAATAGAGTACATAATAGGGCTCGATCAAATAACACCAAGATCTTTCCCCACTGTTGCCTTGTTAGTGATTTGGCACCTTTATATAGCCCACATGAGTAGAATTCGAGACTTTGGTCAGAGTGTTGAGATCATAAGCGATCCAACACTTGGAACTCTCCCCATGGTAAAAGTAGCCCAAGCACTTGCAATCTGCCGAGCATTTCTTCCCACAAGCACTCTCGTTCACCCCATCTCCGGTGGTGAATTTGCTCATGAAATGATCAACACCTTCAACCTTATAGTATCGAAAATCTTTCACCCCACAAGAAGTTAGCTTCTTGGCCTTGCAATCCTTGCTCCACCCCACCAACCCATTTGACAAAGGGCAGGCAACGCATTGGTTGTCCTCGCAAATCCCCCATGCCCCACAACGCTCGGGCATTTGGCACTCGCTCTCTGCAGAGTCTCTGTCAAACAGAGTGTATGTCACCTCCCAAGCACCCCAATCCACCTTGTCATAGTAAGTATAGAGCCTGAGATTTCCATCGATGCCAAGACGAAGGAATGATAATGTGCTGTTGTACTTCGGCCTTGCCAAAATCCGATTGCCGGAGGATGAGGAGTTTGCAACTTGGTAGTCTAAGCCTATGTCATAAGCATAGCCCTCCTCGGTGTCTGGGGAAGCATATATCTTCACATATTGTAAGTAACTCTCTGGGACAAAAAACCAATCAGATGGTGAGAAATACAGAACACTTTTATAGTACAGAGCCAATCGTTTGGTCTCCAGCACCAAGCTGTAAGACCCATCTACGTTATCCCTTTCGGAAGCTCTGCTCACAAGCTTGGCTGGGCCGCCGGCGCGTAGAGATTGCCCGACCAAGAGGGTGTCCGTTGGATGGTCAAAACTCTGCCAGACGAAATTTCCCTTGGAGTCATGAAGGACCAAGTTACCGTTTGGGAGCAATTTGAACCCGACCACGCCTTTATTGGCCGTGTTGGTTTGCCAAGCGACCCGGCCGCCGGCGTCGGCCAAGACCAAGTTCCCGTCGGCGCCGAAAGCGAGGGTGGCGTTTTCGCGAACTGGGTTGCCTCTGTTGGCTTCCCAAACCCAACGGAAGAGTGACTCCGAGCGCGTGGTAGCCATGCGCAAGGCGAGGGTGAAGGCATTTGGGGTGGTGTTGTAAAAGCAGAGCTGGAATGGGGAGCTGAAAACGGGCAGAGTACGATAGTTTCCGTCGTACTCAACAACGTACGGCCCGAATTCTCCTCCATTGACATACTTGAATGTTGCGTTGCGAGGAACAGCGGCTTGGGCAACGAAGGAAAAGAGCGAGAAAAGGAAGATGGAAAGCAACGGCATTGTTGCCGCTGAAAGAGAAGAAGACATTGTTTTGGCCATGGCTATTGCTGATTTGTGACAGGAGTTTCCTCCATTTATACATTAATTCGTATAGCATATAATATTACCCATCGGATAAGAATGATCATATATCTGTTGGCTTCAGCATCGATTGACGCCACTGTGATGAGCCACCTCGTGTGCTCTTCGTAAAATAATATTTTATAGCCTATCTGAAAGATATATTAACTTTTTCAGAATAAAAACTTTTTGATAATAGTATTTCTTTTTTTATTCATTTCATACAAATAGAGCATATACATGCAATAAAAACCTTCTTTTTTTTTTTTTTAATCTAAATCTGATCTATGTTTTGTTTAACTTTTTGAATATGTTATCATCTCAATTAGTTTTCAAACTTACAGCATATTCTATCGTATCACGTCACTAGCCATTGCCTTGTCCATCGAAACTTTTTCAACTAGATAGTAAATTTCTTATCTTTTCATCTTTGCTATGTTGCAAGCGCGTTCTTAATTAAACCCAATCTTTTTCGTTGCATCTATCATCAATGACAGTTCTTCTATATATGTATTAATTCTTGTGCCATCAATTAGAGATTTACTTCTAGAAAATAATCAAAAATAAAATAAAAAGACCGACAAAAAATCTAAAATTGCTACTATAAAAATTTTGTGTAAACAAAACCTTATAAAAAAAAAATGGTTAATTACCTTTTTAGTACCTATGCTTTCACATTTTTATTTTTTTCACATAAGTTTTAATTTGTATCACATATGGTACCTGACTTATGAGTAAATATCAATTTAGTACCTTTGTCACATTTCTGTCAGCTAAACTAATAGACTATCATGGGGCGGTTTCGGCCACCCCCAATAACCAAAAAGGGGTGACCAAAACCACCCCTAGACTGACTGCAAGGGTGTTTTCGGCCACCCCATGTGGCCCATTTGGGAGTGGCCTAACAACTTCTAAGGCCCTTGGAGTGCTTCGGACATCCTTAATGGCCAAAAAAGTGGGTGGCTGAAACTACCCCTAGATCGATTGCGGGGGTGGCCTAAACTATCTCTATTGCTATCCATTGGTTTGATTGATGAAATGGTGATAAAGATACTAAACTGGTATTTACCTATAAGTCTTACCTTCTATGATACGAATTGAAACTTATTTAAAAAACAAAATAAAAATGTAAAAATCTAGATATTAAAAATGTAATTAGAAAAAGAAAACCCCTTTAAAAAGTTTTATGAACTTAGGCATGTTTGCAAAAGGACGAGACTGGACCGGACCCAAAGACTCAAAAAATTCATCTCTAAATTAATTCAAATATTCTTATTTTTTATATCAAATCAATTATTTTTTATTGTTATTTAAATAAATAAAAATCATTACAAACTTCTTCTTTTTTTTTCATTCAAAGCATTATTATTTTTTTTTTTCCCTCAATCAATCAAATCTAGTTCACTTCCTTTTTCAAGTGCTTTTCCAATCTCATCCATATATTTTCATCTAGAAAAAGAAAGGGGGGAGGTCAAATTTGTGTTGGTCGACGCAAATCGAGATCTAGAATGAGATTTGATTTCCTGGTCAAACATTCCGGTGAGTTTTTAATTGGGGGTTCGTGCCAGCCTATCAGATTAGACTGAGCCCATTGGGTGACGCTGACCAAACTAAAACCGCGCAAGTTGCCCACTATCTTGCTTGAAGTTATGGATAATATATGGGCCTGCAAGTATCCGTACGTTCATGCTTAAAAAAGGAAAATATTAGAGGACGATATTTTATTGATATTTTTTTATAATTAATTATTAAATTTATAGACTTATATGAAGTTAATGATAAACTCTACAAATATAATGTTATTTATTAAATTTATATGAGAATATGGATTAAATATGATAAACTTATTATTCCCTAACATATCTTCATTTAAAAAAAAAAAGGAAACACATTCTCTCCACTCCAACTAAGAGTCCAAAATAAAATACATGTCCCACTACTAAATAATAATAAAATATTATTTATAATTTTTTTAAAAAATAAAAAAATAAGGGGTGGCCGTGGCTGGCTACCCAATTTTTGCCCTAGGGGGTGGTCAGCCACCTGAGATCGACCGGTTTGGAGTGGCTGAAGCTACCCCATGGCCATCAGGGGTGGTTCGGCTAACCCCAAGGGCTAAAAAAAGGCCACCTTTAGGGCAAAAATGGGGTGGTCGAAGCTACTCCATGGCCCTTGGGGTCTCATTTAGCCACCCCAAATGACCAAATAAAAAATAAAAATAAAAATAAATTATAAAGTTTGCTCTTGGGGCAAAAATAGGGTGGCCGACTGCCCCTAGATCATTTAAAAAAAATAATAATAAATTTGGCCCTTGGCCACCCCAAACCGACCGGTCGGGGTGGCCGGCCACCCCCTAAGGCAAAAATAGGATGGCCAGACACCCCTTATTTATTATTATTTTAGTAGTAGGACATGTGACCTATTTGGGGCCTTTTGATTTCTAAAAAGAAATCTTAGCATTTAACTGAATACTCTCTGGTCCTAAATGGACGGGAGATGATCCGTTTCATAACAAAAGGTACCTGTGCGTTCATGACATAATAAGTATAGATAAGTGATTAATTTTCTCCGGCTCTCCTTTGTTGTTATATTTACTAATAAAGCAACTAAAATTGATAAAATAATAATAATAAATAAATAAAGCAACTAAAATAAATGTTAAAGTTTAAATTATTCAATTCAAATACTTAGGCAACAATCGCCTAGCAAGTACTTTTGTTTTTTTATTTTATGTTCATATGAATACTTCTCCTAAATTCTTACCCCAAAAACTGTTTGCATCAAAAAAGAAATCGGTGGTGGGTCCATTGAGACTAGATTGACATCAGAAATGGAAATGTGAGACCAAATAATTATCCAAATACAGCTGTGATGGTAAAACCTTATATGGATAATATGCAGCAGATTGGTGGAGTTTTTTTTGATAATTAATGCAGTGGACCAACTCTCTCACTCACCAGATGCCAAAAAGGAAGCAAACAAGATAAGCCCCTTGTCCTTTGTCTTCATTTTGTTCTTGCAGCCCCAGCCCCAGCTCATCGCCCTCCTTTATCTTATTAAAATATTTACAGTAGTCTCTTTAAATTTTACTTTTTAAAGTAATAAAAAGTACATTTTTAGTTATTTTAATAGCCCACCTTTTTAGAGTACACTTTTCAGCCTCTTTACTTTAACAATTCACTTTCACTATTTTATTAAAATATTATTTTTCAAATATTTGTTTATTATTTATCTAACTTTTGAGTGTTAAGAGAAATGAAAAGGAAAAGGAGGAGAGAGAAAATATAGTTGTTTAATGAATGAAGAGGGAATAGTAATAGTTAAATTTGAAGTTTTACGTACTATTCATAATGTTAACTTTTTTGTTAAAATAAAGAGGCTGAAAAATGAGGTTTTTAGCCTTTTTTGTTAAATTGGCTCTTCAAACTAACAAAAAAATGAGTTTGAAGAACATGCAGTGAGTGCTCTTACCGAAATTGTCTATACATTTTTTGCTCAAGTTATATATATATATATTAGTTTTTTTGTTGGTTCAATTCGGTTCCAAAATACAGAGGTTACTGTTCACAGACTCAAACACTAACATAGAGTGATCCGAATCCGATCTCCATCGTTCACAATGAGGATTCACGTGTCATGAACATGCCTGCAAAGTTTTAACTCAATCGGACCACAAACGCTTATCGATCGGAGCTGTTGATCAAGACTGGACAGCATTTCCATAATGCGATTTTCTCCCTCTGCAGGCCATGTCCGGACACGATACTAGGGTGTCTGGACACAAATTCCAGGAAGCAGATTTTTTGCTCTGCAAGGCCATGTCCGGACATCCAATTAACATGCCCGGACATCCCATACCTGTAACAGTTTTAAATGATTTCAAACTGTGTCCTAGGTTTAGGGATTGTGAGATTATTATAAATACATCCCTATAGAAATAGAGAGGTACGAATTTTCACTCCCAGAGAGTTCGTGAGAGGCTGTGCTTAAAGAGAAATATTGTGAGCCTTATTGTTCCTCTTAGAGGATCTTTGTTAGTCTGTTTGTGAGCGTAATTGAGAAGTCTATCGGAAGGGTCCGGTAAAGGAGAATCATGTTGAAGAAGATTGTGAGCGAGGAGACGAATTGGAGGCTTGTCGATCTTACAGAGTCAAGGTCTTACATCGGTCTGTAAGTGTTCCTAGTGTCTGTAATCTCTGGATAATCTTGTGATAGTAATTTCCTAGGTTTGGCTGCCCCGGAGAGGTTTTACTTTTAGATCTGTTTCTAAAAGGTTTCCTCTTCGTCACCAAAATCCTTGTATTCATATTTTGGTGATTGCTTGCTTAGATTTAAATATCTGTTAATTCCGCATAAACGGTGATATTTATCTGCATAGCGTTTTTCAATTGGTATCAAAGCGGGTTCACTCTGTTTGGATTAAATTCCTGAGTGAGATCTTTTGACTTCTTTTTGCCATGAATACATCTTAGGATAGTTTCATTAATTCTGATGATGACATTGATGTTCAAGAATTGTATAATGATTATAAAGTTATGTTCAATGCCTATATCAAGGCTTCCAATAAACTTAAAGCTGTTATGCATGATAAAGAGTCATTGGCTAATGAATTGTCTGAATCACATGTTTTAATTGACTCTTTGAAATCTGAGAAAGAATCTTTGGCGAATGATTTGTCTAAATCACAAAACTTGATTGATTCTTTGAAATCTGAGATTTCTGTGCTTGTTGAAAGTCTGTATCACTTGAGAATGAATTGAATGTTTCTAAGGAACTCTCACGAAATTCTTCTAGTGATAATCTAAAAAGCTTTCTTTGTATTGAAGAATCTGTTTCTAACAAGCTTAGTATGATTGTTGATAATACTGGTGCCTCTACTTCACATGTTTCTAATGAGTCTTTGAATGTTGAGCATGTAAATGTTAAAGAAGCCAAGGCTAATTTTTCGAAGACTCCTTCAGTTAAACAAACTCAAGGTAAGTTTGTTCCTATATGTCACCACTGTGGGGTTATTGGTCACATTAGACCAAACTGTTGGAAATTCAAAGCTGCTCTTAAGAAAGAAAATCCAGCAGTTTCTCCGACTCGGCAAGGTAAGAAAGGTAAGAAAAAATATATTGTACCTCATGCATATTACCCTAAGCCTAGAGTCGTGCATCCTCCTAGGAAATTACCTTCTCAAAAGTTTGTCCCTACATGCCATCATTGTGGAAAAGTGGGTCAAATTCGACCTCATTGTTTTAATTTGAAACCTCATGTGCAGAAGAATAAAAATTCTGTTTCTAGGAAAGATTGTGAGGGTTTGGTCACGATGATGAAAATAATACTATATAGGTTAGACCAATTTGAAAAAGTCCATAAACCTAGACCTAAGATCACTCAAGTGTGGGTTAGGAAGGATGAAACCATTCACCCCTTGAGGGGGAGTGGTAATGAACTCACCTTATGTTAGGTGAGTCAATAACATGCCTATGATTGTTTTTCCTGTTTATCCTTGCATTTCCTAGAGCATGTTGTCTTTGTTTTTGTTTTGTTTTGTTTAATTTTTTTTTGTGCATTTTTTTGTTGTTAAAAATTTTAAAAAGACAAAAAAATATATATATATTTTTTGGTGACGAAGAGGAAACCTTTTAGAAACATATCTAAATATATTATCTTAATTACTACATTTTTATTATAAACTCAAACTGATTATTTATATTACTATCTACTTTATTTAAGTATTATTTTTCAATGTATTTCTTCTTATTATTGAGTGAGAGGAAGAAAGATAGAGAAAAGAATAAAAAAAACATTTAATGTGTTAACTTTTATATTTGAAGCATTTGCTAGGGGAGTCAAGTGGTCCATAATAAGGTTCTACCTTCTCTTTAGAATTTCGTTATTTTTATTCTTCTAAACAACACCAAGAACAATTTCAAGAAGAGGGAAGATCTATCCCCTTTCATAGTAGCAGTGTTCGGTGTCTTATCTGTAAACTCTTTCGGCCTTCGTTTCTGGAGGGTTGCTTTACATCTAGTTTGTAGATCTAGTCTTTTCAACCTCATATGATCGTCTTCTTCGGCTAAGGCGTGTCTTTCGAAGGGATATCTACGATGTCATGCTCCTCCGCTGCTACTTGTGGGGTTTTTGTTTTGTTTTTTATTTTTTTGTTTGTCTTGGCATTCGGGTTAATGATGGATTTGTTATTCTAGCCTTCAGGTTGAAAATGAAATAAATCGGTGTCGGGGCTTAACCTATGGCCGGATTTTTAGTTTTTAGTTGTTTTTATTTTTGTTTTTGTATGAGCTACCCATGTCCTACATCTAGTCTGCACGAAGTAGATCTGTTCTTTAAATGTAATTGTACATGGACTAGCAGAAGCTTGAAGTCATTTTTATGACTTTGTAACCTTCATAACTTTTGGCTATAATTTTTCAAAGTTTTATACTCGTGAAATATTAGAAGCATTGCAACTAAGAAGGTAATTAGAGATGAGGAGAAATTAGAGGTAAGCAACTTTATTTCTTTACCAGCCGAGTGTGTGGGCTATAACTAAATTGAGTTGAGTTGAGTATTGAATGTTCATATTTGATTTGTTTGCTTATGTTTCGAACATAAATTTAATTTGATTTTATCTGTTCAAACTTGGTTCATTAATTTTAGAATGAAATCAAGCTTGTTACTAATTAACTCTTCAACTAACTTATTCATTTATATAAAGTAAATATTATATGTAATTATTTTAGATATAAAATGACTATTTTTAACATTATCTAATCTAATATCGAATTTACATAAATATGTATTATAGTGTTTATATAAATACACATACACTATACATATATACGTACATGCATAACACATATTTATATGAAAACTTATAATTATAATAATTAAAGTTATATCTATCACATTAAGAAAAATATTACTTTTGATAATTTTGAATGAGAAATACTAGGGGTACTAATTCTTTTACTAATAGAGGCTTACTAAATTGACATATTACTTATTTATTAGTACTCGTTACATTTCTTTTAATTAATTGTTTAGTGTTTCTCCAATAAATGAGTTACACATCAGTTTAGTAAAGATCTGTTAGTAAAAGAGTTAATATCCCTAGTATTTCTCTTTTTGAATATCAAAGACATTTTCATTACAAAATCAAGAAAAACATCATAAAAATTAAGGAAAAAATATATATAAAAAAAACCCTTTCAAATTACCAATTATTTGTAATATTGCCCCCTAATGTTTAAAAGGCACTAAAGTAGCCCCAAATTACCAAAATGTATAAAAAATGATATTGTTTTATATTCCTTTAATACCCCTATTCTTTTAACAAATAAAATAATAAAATAATTGTAAAAAAAACCAAAATTAAAAAAAAAAAACAATGGATGAATAAATACAAAAAAAAAAAAAAATATAAATAAATAAATAATTTAGGCCAATTACAGCCACTAAATTTATATTAATTTATAAATAAGAACATATGTATTCTATTAATTTGGAGGCATATGTCAAAATATTCCTCTTTCTTCCAAATTTATTTTAGGTTTATACTGCTAAGGTTATTTGATTCATTTTTTTTTTGGATATGTCAGCATAAGAGGAGGGAAAGATGGGAGGGAGTGATCTACGTTTTACAAGGCGTGATCCCCAACCGATTAAATTATTCTTTAAGGACGGTTATTTGATTCATTTAAACAATCATATTGAAAGTAATTCTGAATTTGTTGGGGTACTTACATTTTCCTCTCATGAGCTACAACGCATTTTCATTTTACCTCAATGAACTACCATTGTAACGCCCCGAGAATTAATTAACTGGTAATTAATTCCACGGTTCGTCTCTCAGCCTTGTTTCACTCCGAGACCTCTACTCCTCAAAAACAGAGGATACTAAGGAGCGGAAGTAACAAAGTACTATAAACATTAATCAGTATAACCAGAGCATCTAACCAAAGATCATCAAAGCAGCGGAAATCATACTATATACATAACATCATTACAAGGGATCTATATTAATCCTTAATATGCAAGCAATGCATCAAATCTTAAGTCTACAACATAACTTAAAAGTACTAGTTACCATGAGTACCCGCTCAAGCTTGCAATAAGTCTTCAAGCATCTCCTGGATCGTATCCTCCACAAGAATTGGATGTTTCACAGTATCCATTATCTATAACAGTATAATCGTACATATGGATAAAAAAAGGAAATAATACAAGGGTAAGTCCGACAACTTAGTGAGTAGAAATTCACATGACGTACCAGTCATTAATTTGTGGATTTTTTTATTTATAAAACACATGCAACATTATGAGATGACAGTTATCATGCAGATGATATATATAATATAATATATGCTTATAATCATGAGTAACAGTACTAGTTCAACAATATGGTCTACACAAGATATTACCCATTCTCAACAAGGTTGACGCTGTCCCGAGGGACCTGTAGTACAACGTCGGTGCCCCAGCCATTACACGAAACATATCGTACGTAACACTAGCGATACGACCAAGTTCAACTTCGGGTGACCCACACCGTTAATGACGTCTGTCCTGTAGTGACCATCCATTGGGAATGGTTGCATTGTTGGTCACAAATCATTGGATCCAAAGCCCCCACACACGCACACATTGACCATAAAGCTAACCCGTATAGTAAGCCCATGGCCATTATACCGCACATACCGGTGTACCATGTCATACGATGCAATTAGTCTTATCAGTTTTTTACATGCACAATTTTACAAGTCTCATTATTATCTTGTTAACAGACACACGTTTTCACAAAAGAGAGTTCCTCGTAGTTCCAAAATGTATTTAATGAGAGTTGCAAAATATGCATGTTTGACATCTATATAAAATACGTGCAATGCAAGAAAAGTAACAACAAAGCATCCATATGAGTTTGTACTCACCCAGGCCGCAAAGCTTCTCCATGTAATTCCCTTGAGGCTCCATAACTTCGAATACTGAGAAAAGACCTATCATCAGTTTTATTTCTACTAAAACAACTCTAGAATAAGGAAACAGGAGCCATGAGACAGCTGATGAAAATAGGGTTTTCTCTGTCACACACTGACCGTATTTCCGGGCTCGAGGCCGTACGTCCACCGTGTCATGACAAGCCGTACATTTGGTCACGAGACCGTATGTCTGCTCCGACGTCTTTCAGGGAGAACCCCATTTTTTCTCCATTGTTCGCCTATTCTCTGACTCCTAAGGCCAACAAAGGCTTCTTAGGGCCTTCTAACACAGATCGAAACCTCCATGCAAAGACAATAATGCTAAGCTATCAAAACGCTAGCCTAAGTAAGATTAAAGAATAACTAAGATAACAACTACAACTAGCTATACGAAACAACAATCGAGCAGCATAACGACATATTAAAAAGCTAAGGAAACCGAGCATTACCTCTTTGAAGCAAAATCTCAAGAGTTCATTCTCCGGCAACACCGAAACACTCACGAAACCTCACAAACACTCACAAAACGGTCTACTGGCAACCTAGGGGCGAAGAGGGGGGTTAAGGGGTGGATTTGGTGTGAAATGGGCGAGGGGGTGATGGGGTATTTATAGGGTCAGAAAGCAGCGGACGTTTGGCCAAAGTGGCGTACGTCCGGTACTATTACACTATGGTCCAAAGGCTGTCTCGTACGTCTAGGTATTACCCGGTGGGTATTCCAAAAAGTAGCGTAAGTCCGGTACTTTTGGCGTACGTCCACTATATTATTCATAGAATACGACTGTACTATTTGCGGAGCGTACGTTCGGTGGGGGACCATCTTACGTCCGTACTATAGACAACAGTGTACGTCTGGCATTTCAGCGTACGTCCGCACTAAAAGACAGGAGTGTACGTTCGCCAACCCTAGCATACGTCCAGTCCAGAAGTCCAATTCCTCAAAATGCCCTTCTGACAGATCCTAGTGACTCAAAGTCCCAATTAACCCTTTAACTAAGCCACTTATTCTTAGTTAAATATTTGAGTCACTATAACCATCCCTACTACTCGACCCCCATGAACTACCATATTGTGCCTAAAATCTCAATTTCGTCAGTTAAAGGTGTTAACTCAGACGATCTATCTATCACTTTGTCTCATGAATTATAACGCATTGTCACTTTACCCCATGAACTACAATGCATTGTCATTTTGACTGTCTGAGTTAACACCTTTAACTGAAGAAATGAGGAGGGGTTTAGGCACAAAATGGTTGTTCATAAGGGTCGAGCAATAGGATTGATAGTTTATGGGGGTAAAATAAAAGTGCATTGTAATTCATGGGAAAAAAAGTAAGTACCCCAAATTTGTTTAATCATAATATATGTTTTATATGTTCACATAATACATTTTTAATCATTCTTAAAGGATAGATCAATCAACTTAAAAACCATGTCTCATGAACAGACATAATTGTGTATACAATTAATTGAACTAGCTTACCTTTTTTATTGGTAACAGACTGAAAGCAAATGAATGTTCCACGTTTGACAATTTCGGTACTTTTAAAGATCGAATATTATTGTCACACATGATTTTCAATCACTTTTTTTTTTTTTGTTAAATTTTATTTTAATAAACTACCATTCACATTTGACAAAAGCACATAGATTTTCGAAACAACATCCTAACTCAAACGGTTTTTGACAAGGTTAAATAATTATATAAATTTATAATGTACATAATTGATATATATTTATCATTATGTAAGTTTTCAAGAGGCAATTTAATCAGTTAAAATTATGTCTAATGAAACGAAAATCATTAGTTTAAATTTATCTTTTGTATGAACAAAAAAAATACATTATAGGAGAAATTATCCTTTTACCCTATGAATTATCACGTGATGACTATTTCTTTTATTAACTATTAATTTTATATTATGATCCCTATAAACTACCATTTCGTTACCAAAACTCTTATTCTATCAATTAAGGTCGTTAAGTCGAACGATCAATTATAGTTATTGTACTGTTTACGACGTAGGCATTAATTATGACATTGTTAATAGGTATTGTTCATCAACTTAACGATCTTAATTGACGAAATGAAGTTTTGATAACGAAATGATAATTTGTAGGATTGTAATATAAAGTTAATAGTTGATAAAAATATATAGGAATCGAATAATAGTTATCGGGAGAAATGACAATTTCTCATTCATTATATAAATTTCTTAAAAGATAGCACACCTTTTTAAATTTTGACCGTAAATAAATAGTATTAATTATTTTAGTTTAAATGCACCAACTTTTCTAGCAAATTGCGAGATTGGAGAATTCTAGTCCACAGATAAAAGAACCTCGCAATTTAGTGCTGCTTGATGACTCATTGACAGAAGAATACAGAGGCCTCCCTTCTTGACTTTCAACACATGCACACGATACACCCTTAAATATTACCCTTCACAGTGAAACATCCTCTAAAACAAAAACAGACAAAGAAAATCTCTAACATGCCTCCTGCTCTTTCTTCCATTTGCCTTCCCTTCCTTCTCCTTGCTGGCTTCATCGCCATAGCCGCTGAAGCGCAAGTCCCTGCAAACCAGACCTTCAAATTCATAAACCAAGGCGAATTCGGAGACCGTATTATCGAATACGACGCATCCTACCGCGTCATCCGAAATGATGTTTATACATTCTACACCTTCCCCTTCCGCCTTTGCTTCTACAACACCACCCCCGACGCCTACATCTTCGCCATCCGAGCCGGAATCCCCAACGACGAAAGCCTCATGAGGTGGGTGTGGGATGCCAACCGCCACCGCCCGGTTCGCGAAAACGCTACCCTCTCTTTTGGGAGGGACGGAAACTTGGTTCTCGCCGACGCAGACGCGCGTGTGGTGTGGCAAACTAACACCGCCAATAAGGGCGTCACGGGCATCAAGCTACTCCTCAACGGAAACTTGGTGCTTCAGGACAAGAACGGAAGATTCGTGTGGCAAAGTTTTGATCACCCTACTGACACTCTTCTCGTTGGCCAGTCCGTGAGAATCAACGGCCGGAGCAAGCTTGTTAGCCGTACATCTGACGTGGACCCCTCCGACGGCCCGTACATCATTGTTCTTGACCGCAAAGGGTTCACCATGAAACTAAACAGCTCCGGTCAGCTTCTTACGTACGGAGGCTGGCCGGACAGAGACTTGGGCAGCACGGTGACTTTTGATGCAGTGCCGGAGAATGACAACGCCACCGCTTACGAGCTCGTCCTTACTGTAAACCAAGACAGTACTAATGCTCCGCCGCCAGGCCGCCGCCGCCGCATCCTACAAGTACGTCCGATCGGCAACGGACAGCAACTCAACCTGAACAAGCTAAATTACAATGCCACGTATTCCTTCCTGAGGCTCGGCTCCGACGGAAATCTCAAGGCCATGACTTACTACGACAAAGTAAGTTACTTGCGATGGGAAGAGAGCTTTGCGTTCTTTTCGGGATATTTCATCAGAGAATGCGCGCTGCCGGCGAAGTGCGGAGCATATGGATTATGTGACAAGCGGATGTGCGTGGCGTGCCCGAGCCCGAAAGGTCTTCTGGGTTGGAGCGAGAGCTGCGCGCCGCCTAAGTTGGCGCCGTGTAAGAGCGGCGGCGCCACCGGCGCAAAGGCAGATTACTATAAGATTGTGGGGGTGGAGCATTTCTTGAACCCGTATTTGGATGACGGTGAGGGTCCGGTGAAGATTGGGGAGTGCAGGGAGAAGTGTGATAAAGACTGTAAGTGTGCAGGTTTCATTTACAAGGAAGATACTTCCAAGTGCTTGCTTGCGCCGCCGCTGCTTGCGACTCTCATCAAAGCTGTCAATACTTCTGTCGGATACATCAAGTACTCCAAGTAGAAGGGCTTAATTATGTTTCCTTATTTAGTATTTTGTTTTGTTTTAAAATAAAACCATGGGAGAAGAAGACAATAAAAGCGTGACTATGATAACACTTATTTATTAAAATTGCACGGAGGGGCTTACGATGCAAAAATTGCCATTGCGAGATTATTAGAATAATATTAAACGTGACTATGGTAACACGTACGAAAATAACGGCTAAGTTGAGTCCATTTTCTTTGTGCTAGTGTGCAAAAGGTTAATGGTTTTGTGGTCATCATGTATTTATTTATATATCTATTTATTTGCTGAATAATGGTGGCTAATTAGTGGAAATTCAACTCAATTAATTACTACTAAAATTGAAATTTTCCACTAGCCAAAAGTTTAGAAGAACATGCTTACTCTCCGTCCTCCAAATACATGAAAGAAATGCATTAATGGAATATTCGTCTGCTTAAATGCTACGCCTACACGTGTGAAAGATACGTCCAATAACTTATCCAAATTAAGTAAAAGGGGGGCCACAATATCAAAGTTGATAGGTCTAGATTAAATTCTAGAATTTCTAATCAAAACGACATCGTGTAGAAGGTAAGAAAACGTTACACAATCCACACCGTCTCTTTTCTTATGAGCAGTGCAGAAACCGATAGAAAAGAAAAGAAAAAATTAAAAAAAAAAAAAAACATATCTCTTCAAACAATCGCCTAATTGATCATGTCCATCAAAATTTCTAATTGCGATAATATCCCTTTTAAACTACCAAAAAATTGACAATGTCCCCAAGGCTAGAAAAAGACAAAAATACCATCAATTTTTGTCCGATAAGAAAAAAAAAAAAAAACTCCAATAAATTTGAGAAAAAACAAAATTATTCAAGTAAAAAAAAGGAAAAATCTTAAATTCCATGTTTTTTTTTAAACATTATTTTTTTTATTGAATTTTTCATTTTTATTTGAAGGCGGGTATTTTCGTCATTAGAGGAGATTGTTACAATTGAAAGTTTTCAAAGACATTGTTGTCAATTGAATAATAATTCGAGGAGGGAGTATATATATGGACTTTATCAAAAAAGAAAAAAAAAAGGGGGTTAAATACCTTTCTAATACGTACCTGTGATTTGCACCAAAATTAAATAGCCACTTGAGTTTTTAAAAATATCACAAATAGTACTTGTAGTAAGCAAATAAACCCACTTGGCCGTTTGAGGGTGGCCGAACCACCCCCTACCCAGCTCTCATTTTTCTTGTTTTCTTCCTTTTTTTTTTTTTAAAATTTTTTGTTTTAAATATGACATGACACCCAAAAACCTAGGTACCACGTCACGTGGCACCTTGAAATCACATATACCACGCTACATGTAAGGGTGACATGACGCTTCATTAAAAAACCTAATAAAATCTTGATGGAGGTATCAAATGAGTTTATTTGCTTACCACAAGTACTATTTGTTACCTTTTTAAAACTCATATGGCTATTTGATTTTGGTGCAAACTAATGGTACCGAAAAGATATTTAACAAAAAAAAAGAAAAAAGAAAAGAAAACTCATAAAAAAAACACTAGGTAAAAAAACAGAACATTCTCGTAGAGCTAAATGACTAAGCCCAGCCCATTTCACGTGTCCAACAATTGTACATGCCCTAACACTTTCCACGCTTAGCCCAACCTAAAATCCTAACCTCCAAACCCCACATTGTCGAACCTTTGACCTAATTAATTGGAGGGTCCCATACAAAATCCATTGGGCCCATTAGGCACATTCCAATGTCAAATCTGCTTCTCGAGGAGTTTCTGAAAAGCAAATGTGAAAGAATTGCTATGAATTTATATGGCCGAGTATGAGATGATCTGTCATCTGTTCAAACCTAAAGACTCTCTCATAGTTATTGCCCACATTAATATATCACTATAGTTTTAGCTTGGAATAGAATCCTCTCCGATTCAAATGAAATAGAGAGAATCATATTTCCTATTAGTGGTAGTAAAGGAACGCTATTTTTGGTAATGCCTTTATTCTTTATTTATTTATTTAAAAAAAAAACATGCGATTTAAAAACGTGAAAAAAAAAAAATCAATATTTTCAAGTTGCAGACAAATGAATACGTTTTTAAAAAAATACACAATTTTTAAGGCAAGGCTACAATTTTACCATATGTGGATAGATACAATTACAGACATGGTTGAGGGGTTATTCGAGTGAGATAAGTATAGCTTCTTTTAGGTAGGAGAGACCGTAGTAAATTATTTCGAGTAGGAGAGACCACAAAATTTCACACGGGCGGGAGAATACCGGCCACTAATATATTTTCTTTGGTTATTTTATTAACAACAAGATAACCTTTAAATAGAGTACCATTAATAAGAACTCATAATCAATTCCAAAATACTAATTTTAAATAATCTAATCCTAATTAAAATAATATAATCTTAATGAGTTGAAATTTCATGCTTATTTTCAAATTGCATGTTTTGAACAGACAATTTCATTTTGTAGAGGATCCTAGTCCAGGGTTCCAAGGTTCTCCCTTCCAAGATTCCAGCAACTTGGATGGCTTTCTTCATTGAGCAATTTTTACCTGCTCCCCTTGTCTCACGTCAAACGCTGCATCCGATGACTAGGTTTCCCACTTTTTCTATTTCTGTCTTTCTGTATGTCTGGGTATGTGTGTGAGAGACAAATACCTTAATTACCAAAAGCTTTGAAACCTATTAATGGCCAATGGGTTGCTCTTTTTATTTATTTAATTTTAAAATTTTCTTTTTCTTTTTAGGTTAATGAAGCTTCCAACCTAATTTAAGAGATGTTGGAAAAGTAAGGCATTTATAAATTGGGACAATTTTATTCCATCTCTTTACCTTAAAAAGAAATAGAGAGGATTCATTTCTCGGCTTCTAAGAGTGGAGTAAGGATGAGCAATGACATACATCACACTGACGTGTTTGAACAATACTTACACCATGCGGGGTAATGTGTTATCCGGGATTTAAAAACAAAAAGATATTCTTTTAAAACCGTGTATACTGTTCACACGCGTAAATACTGTTCACTTATGCTGGTGTGGTGTATAGCACTACTTGACTAAAGATTGCATTGGGCTCCACTTTCTCCACTATGCTCACAGCCATGGAGTTGTTTCAATCCCATCTCATAGAAGTTCAAAAGTTTTTAAAATCAATATAATTATATCTATGTTTGTGATTTGGAATTATTTTCAAATAAAATGTAATTTAAAGAGTCTTGGATTGGAAGAGGAGAGTACAAAATGGAAAAGATAAAAAAGAATGGACATCTCATATCAAAATATTGTTTTAAAGCAATATTTTAGTGAATGACAGTGGGTTATATAGGATGCAAGTGGTGTACTTGGCACTTGATAGCGCAATCAACATCGGAGTTCAAAGCGACTAGATTATAAATGTTAATTTTTGGATGGTTATAATCGTATGATCCGGTTTGGATCGTAGGATACTTCTAAGGTAAATTCAACAGTTCAATCGTTAGTAAAGTTAAGCGTAAGATTAAATTACGTTTCATCTAGCTAGCTATTAAAATTAAGTAATCGTTACTAATAATTATGATTTAACGATTATAATTAATTAAACGATTAATTACAAATTTAATCTAACTGTCAAGATTGAGTGTATATTAATATTGAATGGTCAGATTTTAATAATGGTTGAATAGTTATTTTTGATATTATATGTTATGATAATAAACATATATTAAAATTGCTAAATTGACACAATATAACTCACTTCAGCATAGTTCTTAAAACATTGATATTTTATGTTCTTCTATTACTCTCAAAATCCTTTGGTGGTTTTGGTCTCCAAGAGGTAGCTCAATTGGCTGGGACCATGTCTCATGAAGCGGATGTCACTAGTTCGAATCCCCTCTCCTCTCTCTTGTATGGACATGTCAAAAAAAAAAAAAAAATCCTTCGGTGGTTTTCAAATTCTTGTTTCTCTCATTGTTAGAATAGAAATTCTGAGTGTTCTGATTTTGTTTTGTTTTATGCTAAATGCAATAAAACTTCAAAGCTTTTTTGGACACCATTGTATTGTAAATAAGTGTTTGTTATAATTCAGTGTACAACAATTGTTCAAAATTAATGAAGATGTATAAATAGAGTAATTCTAAAAATCATCTTGTCTCACTCCAAAAATGAGCTAGCTATTAAAATTACCCATTGATTAAAATTCAATAATGATTGATCACAATAATGATTGATCACAAGCTCAATGATGATTTTAGAAGCCACATCATTCTTAGAGTGATATACGAAGGATATAAGAGAAACTTCTAACATTATTCGAACAAATAATTATACTGAAAGGCAACACCCAACTCGCAAAATGCAATATCGAATCTTTAGACTACTGTTTACGAGGAGAGAAAAAAGAAAAAAGAAAAAAGAAAAAAGAAAAAGAAAAAGAAAAAGAAAAAGAAAAAGAAAAAGAAAAGCAATATCAAATCATATGATAATAATAATGATATGAGATTAGAATAATATCTACCGCGTTTGTGGATTACAAATATGCTTTCAATTAACCCATTGAGGATTACTCGGTGCTTAGTGCCCCAAAATCAACACTTTCTATTAGATCATCATGTAGACTCAAAAGGAAGGATTAAAGAATACAGGAAAAATGCAAAATTAGTCAATGTGATTTGTCTGATTTACAGTTAACTTTCTGAGGTATCAAAATGAATTCAGTTGTCTATGAAGTATGCCAAAGAGTAATTCTAGAAGTTTTCTTGTGTCCGTCTTGTGTTCCTCTAAAAATGAGGTGGCTTTTAAATTCACTATTTGATTAAAATTCAATAATGATCAATCACAAGTCTAATTGTGATTTTTAGAGTCACATCACTCTTGAAGGGATATAAGATGAACACAAGAGGGATTTGTAGCATTACTCTTGCCAAAAATACAATTTAGTTCATATAATCAAATACTGTTAGTATGACATTGACTTAAATATGACACGTGTCACAATTTTATTGATTCTTACGTTTTGCGCTATCAGAATCTGTTAAGTACGTAGACATAATTTGACATTAGGAACTAAATTATTTTTTTGGCATTCCAGGTGCTCTCTTGGTATTTTCCTACTGTCCTCCTAAGCCACAACATAGACCCAACAAAGATCCAACTTTTCTACTACGTGTAATGTAAAAAATTAAAAAATAAAACCAAAATTGAATTCAAAATACCAAACTTTAATTTTAATTTTAATTTTTTAAATGACATGTAGGAGAGAAGTTAGATCTTTGTTGGGTTTATGTTGTGATTTTAACATTTCTCTAATATCTACCTAGGATGAGAAGAACACTAGAAGAATACCAGGAGAACACCTAGCATTCCCTTATCTCAGGAGTCTCTAAATTTATTTTGATTTCACAAATAAGACAAACCATTAATTGTAGGCTCTATGCAAATAATGTCGCAGATATGCAAGTCATAAGTGATTAGACTTTTAGTATGCATGTTTTGATAAAATAAAAAATAAAAAAGACTCCACATTTATAAAATTTTATTTATTCATTTATTTATTTTGTGAAAAATATATATTTTTTTCTTTTCCATTTTCTTAAAACATAATGCACTCGAGGAGAGTTACCCAAAATGAAGCCGTATTGCATTTCATTTTCAATAAAATGTCTCTTCAATAAAAAAAAAGTAGTTCCCAGTTTCTTAAAATTGTGTAAAAAGCTTTATCATACTAGAGCATGTTTGGAATTGGGTTAAAACTAGTGCTTTTAAAACTAAAAAGTGTTTTTTTTTTCAAAAAAAAAAAAAAAAAAAAAAAACTTCAAGTTAAAGTCGAGTGTTCTTAACTAAATGGTTTGAGCTAAAATTAACTTATATATATAGTTTTATATCTACACATCGACACAACCCAGTTTCAATACCCGAACTCGAATCGCCGCTCCTACCGGTGAAGCCACATTACTTCTTGAGATGTTTCATGTGTTTTATAAAATTAGCTAATTGTTTTTTTGTTTTTTTTTTTTTTTCTCCATCTCCTGTAACATGTATAAAAGGCAAGATTACGAGATTTTTTTTTTTGTTTTTTTGTTTGAAACCAAGATTAAGAGATTAAGAAACCTGACAGATATGAAAATAAATTAAAACATGTTATAATTAACGATATATGACAGCTGTCCTTATATGCAAATCCAATAATTTTGTTGCATAAGACTTTTTGATACGTTAATAATGCAATTTTGCCAAATTATCCCAAATCAGATATCCTAGATATGGATGATAAAGTTGGATTACCTTTCTCCCCCAATTATTTAACCTCTCGATCATTTGTCTATCGAATCATGATGTTGATATCTTTCTAATAAATTATCAAATTAAAAACTTGGGCACAAAAGTTTTTTCACATATTAAATGCCCATATATACCTGCTTAGGTGTTATCATTTCCTCTCAATTATTGTAATCGCCAGTCTCCTCTCAACTCTCAGGGACCAAACAAAAAAAAAAAAAAAGAGGAACACCTCATAGAATTTTTGGCCAAGAAGACTCAAACAAATGTTTTAGGATCGGTTCAGGTTTGTAATTTTAAAAGGTGCGATTAAAAAATGCAGCTACATATTTAGCAATGTTGGGAATATTTTTACACTATAAGCTCATCAAATTTTGGGCCTTAGGGCTATAATGATAGCCCCCACATAGCTATTAATTAATAGTAGGAGATATAATCCAAGTAAAACTCTATTTAGAATAATCTAGGTCATGAAATCTTACTCAAAGTCTAAATTGGAGTAGGAGCCCAATTAAGTTCAATCCTAACTCTCAGGACTCCAAAATCAACTCAAATAAGGAGAGCTAATCTAAAGGACAAATTTTCCTTCGAACTTCTATAAAAGTGACATGTATCTATTTTTTTAATGACATGTGAGATGCACATGGGTTTTTAATAAATTTATTTCAACTTCATTCCTACTATTAAAAAAACATGTGCATCTCACATGTTCAAGGGACATATGTCACTTTTATATATTAGGTTAAAGGAAATTCCTCCAACCTAGTTTGGAGGAAAACTTTGTCCCTAATCTAAATCTACCACAAATTTTCAGCCTATAAATATGCCCCTACACGTGTACAAAGACATCTTGAGATATCTTATAATCTCTTACCCTCAAGACTACTCATACTCAAGTAGATGAAATTGTAAAGTTTTGTGTATAGTATTGCTCTTCGATCTTCACGTAACTACTTAGGCATTGGAGTGCCACGGCATAGTGGCCAGTGGATCTTTTGACACTCTTATTCTTTTGTAGAAATTTTGGAGTGCACGACGACGTATTGCACATCTAGAAAGCCCCGAAGAATGTGCAGTTCACACCGTGTCAAAAATTGTTTTAAATATTTCCAACAAGCAATATCATAGTTTGGCCTTTAAGGGTGTGTTTGACATTTGCAATTTTGTAGATAAAAAGTGAGATTTTAAATCAAATCGCAGAAAATGGATTGTTTGAGATTGAGTTTTTAAAAAATTGCGAATTGAAAATGCAGATTTTTAAGGCTAAATTGCGATTTTTTAGGCCAAACAACGATTTTGCCAAATGCTTAATTGCGTTTTTTATTTTTTATTTTTAATTTTTAAATCACATTTTCAAATTGCACATTTCTAAATCACTATTTTTAAATTGCACCTTTTGAAGTGATAAACCCTAAACGGACCTAAATCGCATTTTTTCTACTCTTGCTTACGATTTAAAAATATAAATTTTCTATATTTTCAAATCGTAATTTTTTAAAAACGCAGTATCAAACGAAACACATTCTCTGATTTAATTTAAACCCGTTATCAATTGCACTCTTAATTCAGATAATATTGCATATAACACTAGGTGCAACATTGCAAATTCTCATCATAGTCCCCACTTGAAGATTTTGAGACAATCGCACTTCTTATTTGCAAAATCACAATGCCAAATACAATCGAATGCCGTCACACCAAGTGCAACATATATTGCAAATTCCCATCATAGTCCCCACCGGAAGATTTTGGGTCACCCTATGGCGAAGCAGAGAATCCTATTGTGTTTCCTTAAAGAAGGATGGCCCCTATGCCTCCTTATGATCAGGGCGTAAATAATGGCATGCATGTTCTCCAACAAACAAATTAAACCTAGTGCTAGAAAGTGTGCCATTAATTCCATAAATGCATGCTACACGTCGTAGGTTGGTCCTTAATTTTCCAATAATGAATGCATGTGAAATGCTTGGTTCAATTTTTGTCCTTACTCTCTAGACCCTATGCCAATTTCAATTGAGTAATGATAATTGCTAAGGTACCTACTACATTTCTATTATATAATTATTAGGGGCGAAAAGGCGGACAGTTATTAACGGCCGGTTAATCGCCTATATATATATATATATATATATGAAACTAGGGGTGAAAATAAGGATGTGGATAATAGCAATATCCGCATCCGCAAAATGCTGCATCATGTGATTACTATCTGCATCCGCACGGTTAATGCGGATATTATCCACTATCCGCATTGAAGGTAGTGAGCATTTTATCGCTAAGGTACTTTCCTCAAACGTTTTTGAAATATCGCCATATAGATGTGATATCCACATCTGCATATGCGGGAAGCAGATAGTGGATGCGAACGATTATTATCTGCTTGCATTTTCACCCCTAGCTACATGAAACAATGTTGTTTTTGTATTTAAAATTTTAAATATATAAAAAAATGTATACAAATATGAAACGCATGTAGTATGATATTATCGTATTACCATAACAATGATATTGCTTTGGTACTTTTTTTTTTTTTTTTTTTTTTTAAAATTTTTTAATTTTTAATTTTAAAAAATTTTAAATTTTATTTTAAAAAGCGGTTAGCGGAGGCAATTAGTGGATTTTACTAACTGCCTAGGTGATTAGGTTAGCGATTTTAGCCAATAACTGCTAACCGCATTTTTTCCTAATAATTATCTTAAAATGCTGATGTGGCAGTTCCAATTAAAATTTTAGAATTTTTTTAACCATGGTTGATTCAAAGGTCAGTTGGAAATTGTCACCATATCATTATCATAGAATATTTATTGAATAAAAATGAATAGTATGTTGCATTAATTAATTAATTAATTATTATTATTATTTTTAACAGAAGTTACATTATTCTTTTCAATTATAGCTCGAGAAATGGTAGATACACTTTCTTTATCATATTTTATGTACTTCAAATCATCTAAAATTTAATGGTAATTAAAAAATCCATATATAATTAACAATGGGAATATTTGGTACATTATTATTAGCCAAAGGAAATCGCTATATTACTATTACAAGAACTATTATAAGGTGATTCCTCCCCCTTCTTTCTACTAAGGTTTCTTCTCTAGCAGAGAGTGCCATTGGAGGGGAAGAACCTTTGTTCTCCCCCTTCAGCCCTCCTCCCCTCTCCCTTTTCTTCCTCCCCACGAGCTAGCTTATTTACTTGATGCCCCTAACTCCGGCCTTTTTTTCCCCGGCAACCTTCCTCCCCAATGTGGTTTCCATTTTGGGTTTCTTGTTATTTTCTTTGTTTTTCTTGTTAGAGTTTGTGTTTGTTTCTTTCTGTTTTTGCTTTAGTTGTTTCTTTTATTTGTTTAAGTACACTTTGTGAGTGATGATCTCAGGGTTTCACTCAAACTTTCCTCTCCATTTGAGTGCTCCACCTATCTCCTTCGTGTGCTCCACCACCCACCGTCCTCTGCTGGACCTTTTCTCGCGCCCCCATTGCGATAAGCTTTCAACGCCCCCTTCTGATTTCGGTTTCCAGCGAGCGCGTGATCGGCTCTTCTTTTTGGCTGCTGTCATTCGCTTGGCGTGCTTCTTTGTTGTTTATTTCCCTATAATTTAGGCTGGCTTTTCCTTTTGATGTAATTTTTGTCTTATTTTTGTTTCCTTGTAATCGGTTTTTGTTTTTGCTTGTAATAATGCTCGGTTTCTCTCGCTTAATTTGCTTGTAATCGGTTTTTGTTTTTGTTTCCTTCAGGTTTGCTGCTTTGGTCCAAACCTTTGGGTTGTAGATGTGAACGTTGTCCTAACTTTCGGGTCGAGGAGAATGAGTTTTGGCTTGGGGTTTTCTGCCCTCAATGCTGAGGAATAAGAGCTACCTATACATTGGTTTTAGTTTGTTTGGTGCAGATCTACTGTTTAAATTAAAAATTAGTTATAGGTTAGCGGATTTTGTATGAGTTTGGATTGTAATACGTCATCTTTGACACTTGTAACTTCATAGTTTTGGCTATGGTTGATTCAGAGCTTTATGCTTGTTTATCAATGAATGAGACTGAACTTTTTTTTTTTTTTTTTTTTAATTTTAATTTTTTTTTTATTTTGAAAAAAGAACTATTATAAGATAGCTATGAATCACACTGATCGCTTTAATTATAGTGTCATGCATATCCCAAGAGATTACCTTTCCTTCCTAAACTCTATTAATTTAATAATCGTTTGGTGATTGCAGGCCACACGTCATATTATATGGGGTTTGCTAGGGGTTCTCTCCTTAGTGTTCTCTCCTTAAATCATGTTCCCTCCTTACGTAGAACATGATTTAAGAAAAAATAAAATTGTAGTACCGTTTTTTTGCCAACAAATTAATTTTTATGAGTTAATATTTAGGTTCTAATGTTTTAAAACTTGTTTTTGGATTCAAAATTAAAACCTAAGGGTGAAAGGTTAATCTTTTAGGGATGATATCACCCAAAATGGATTTGATCATCCAAAATTTAGTGCTAATACATCAATTTTAGTGCTAATGCCTTAAGTTTGATGTTAATGCCTCAAATTTGGTGCTAATGCCTAAAAAATATCAGTGGTGAGGCCACTACAATTTTATTTTTTCTTAAATCATATTCTACGTAAGATTGAGAGAACGCTATGAGAACACTAGGGGGAGAACCCATAGCATTTTCGTATACATATATATATATATATATATTGATTCCCTTAAAATTTTCCTTAAATTTAAAGAACTAAGATATTTTTTGCTTTTATTTTTCAATAAACTTTATAATAGTTTTCCCTTGTCATCTCTCCATGTACCCTTTAAATATATATTTTTTCAAATAAATTCTCGAGAAAAAAGAGGAAGTATCTGGGTATCACTTTAAAGTACATTAAAAGAGTCTAATTCATGGAGCTTTTAAAGAGTTTTATTTTATTTTATTTAGAGAATATATATAATATGATATAAGAAGTTTGTTGGGAAAAAATCCTCTACAGTTTATTTGAATTGAGTATTCATATTTTTTCATTTTTTGAGTGGATTAAAATACACATTCACTATAACTAACTAGATATTATCTAGTTCATTTGAACTGAAGAAGATCATAATTCAGTTTGTTGCTAGTGCTCTAACAACGACAATATTAATTATGGTGGTAAAAAGGGTAAATCAATTAATTCAACTCTTACAATCATGTATAACTTAAAACTCAACCAACCTGCGAAGCAAATTAACCCAAATCTGATAATTCTATCTATCGTACGTTTGATATTGGACATTAGGTCTTCAAAGTCTTCCAAATATTTGAAAGCTAGTTACTAGAGAGAATTAACGGTCTGTTGGGCCATTATTATCACTCTAGTACTATAGCTATCTTCAACTGATCTGAAGAACAATACGAAAGCCCAAAACAAAATAACATGCAGCCGAGAAGAAATTTGGTGTGTTTGCTATGGAATTCGGAAACAGATTGAATGAGTGTGTTTCTGATATGCAAGTTTGGATAAAAGTCCAAAAGTTAGGAAGGGTAAAGGAAACCAGAAAGGAAACAACCAAAAACATCACAAGCTAGCAACAGTAGAGTTACATAGGATAGGAGTATTTAGTATCACAAAGCATTATTAGCAGTGAGAGGGTGGTCGGTCTTGAAGGTGGTGGCTTTCACATTGAGAGAAAGTTACAGATAGGGAAAGGTGTTGAGCAAACAATGACAGCCTAGTGCTAGTGATGCAGGTGGCAGTGATTTTGCTTAGGCTTCCTGTGAGAATAAAGGGTATTGGATAAAAGTTGTAAAATTCTTTTGTGGTTAGTATAATATAGGGAAAATGTTACAGCAGGGTCAACCAACTCATCTAGAATATTAATGTATGTGCCTACCTTTCCACCCATCTATGAGTCAAAATCAAATTGCTCAACCTAGGAGTAAGGATTGGGTTTTGAATGATTAAATTTTTGTAATATTTGGACCAACTAGAGTTAAGCCATGGAAACTATTGCAAAAGATGAGGCCATCATCACTGATTTTTGTGGTGAGAGTTTGAATTGAGGCATTGCCCAAAATTGGTCCTACTTAAAGATTTTTTTTTTGGAATTAGTCTTGCAATATTCTTTTCATTACTAGAAAGTACTAACTGCGATAAGCAGTTATCACTATAAAAAAATCGGAAATTAGTGACGTGTTTATAATGCATTTTTTATTTTATTTTATTTTTTTTCAAGTTATTAATGGGTAGTCAGTAAAAAATAAGTTTTTTTTTTTTTTTTTAAGTGTACAATGTCAAGAATATAGTGAGAGGCTTCCTGATCAATATGGAGTAGTTTGTCCTTAAGAAAAAGTGGTTCATAGGCTAGCTTATGAGCTACCCTATTTAATTTTCTCTCTCCTGCATGGGACACTTTCCAGTTTCGTAAACAATTTAGCATAACCTGGGTATCATCAATTAGATGGCCGTATATATTTGCACCAATTTTTGAGAATTGGGTAGCCGGTTTGAAATTAAATGACGAATCAGAATCTTATTTTTTGTGGGAGTTAATGGACATAATATTATTAATTTATTGATAGATTGACTTGGCTTAATTGTGTCTGGCAACCTTCAGCGGTTTCAAGTGAGCTCCGACGGTCATGGTTGGTGGAGGTTTTTGGCTACCTCTGATCGCAATCGTCGGTATTTTCACCGACCTTCAACAGTGGCCGGCAGCGAAGAAGAATGAACTATGAGCGAGTGTGTGCCAGAAAAAAAAAAAAGAAAAAAAAAGTACCGATGGAATCCTCGAACGCACACAAATGTCTGTGATATTTACAGTCAATCTAGCTAGCTATATGTTTTTAATTTAATGATAAATAAAATTCAATTGTAGAATTAACGATCCCAGTACTTCAGTAGTAAACATCACTCTTGTGACTATTTGGGTTCTCATGCGTTCTTCATTTCAGCAAGGAATTGAAAAGGAACCATATATTCTTTATTTTTAATTAAAGTAAAAACAGATTTAATTCTTACGTACGCTAAATCAGAACCTTCCTCTCCTATACTTTTCCTGCTCTTCAGGTTTTTATTAAAGTAAATTCTCTTTTGTTGTGGTCTAGAGTATCGACCAGTACAATATATATATGATCATATAGTCCTCTCCAAGGGTAAAAAAAGTACATCGATCCTTTTATTATCTTTATTTCATCATTAAATTAACTCTTTAAAATTACCATTAAATTTGTGGGACCATTTAATAGTAATTTTAATAAATAAATAAAAAATGAGAGAAAGACTGAGAGAAGAAATACAGTATATAGCAAAATACAGTACAACATTTTTCTTCAAAAATATATATATTTCAAATATACTTTATTAGGGATGTATTATATAGGGTAAGGAATCTAGGCCCTAGATTTTTTTCCTTCCCAAATTGGTAACTCTAACTCGGGTTATTTAGCGGTGGTTAGTAAGCCACGGCCAGCACAGTAGAGATTTACGCTAGTGTACTCGATGATGATTGCTTGGATGATGGAAGAAAAAATAAATAAAAAATTAAAAAAAAAAAGAAATAAAGAAGTATACTTAAGGCTAATAGGTACAATTAAAGCAAGAAAATAATGTGAGAGAGGAAGAAAAAGATGAGCTAAAGCACTTTAATAGGACCCATAACGTGTCTACTCAGTAGATCCATGATGTGATTTTCAATTGTTTTTCACCCACTAATTAAAACTTTCTTCTGGTTTCTGTTTCTTTCTTACATTTCCACCTCTTTCTTGCAGGAAAACCAAGAAAAAGGAGAGTATTAGAAAAAAAAAAAAAAATTATTCTCCAGCTAGCTGGCTAGCCCTGATCATGTCAAACAACAAAGGAAAAGATGTTGCAGAAGGATCATCAAGATCTTCTGCTTCTGGTGTTGGTGTTGGTGTTGGCGGTGATCACGATCATCATCAGCAGCAGCCACCGCCGCTGAGCCGCTATGAATCGCAGAAGCGGCGGGACTGGAACACGTTCGGTCAGTACCTGAGGAACCAAAGGCCGCCGGTGGCGCTTTCACAGTGCAACTCCAACCATGTGCTGGATTTCCTGCGATACCTAGATCAGTTCGGAAAGACTAAGGTGCACTTACAAGGTTGTGTGTTCTTCGGGCAGCCTGAGCCGCCCGGCCCTTGCATTTGCCCGCTTAGACAAGCATGGGGCAGCCTAGACGCCCTCATCGGCCGTCTTCGAGCTGCCTACGAAGAGAACGGCGGCCTGCCGGAGACGAACCCGTTCGCAAGCGGCGCTATCCGGGTTTACTTGCGCGAGGTGAGGGACTCGCAGGCCAAGGCTCGTGGCATCCCTTATAAGAAGAAAAAGAAGAAGAGAACTCCAGCTAAGGGCAGCGAAGATAACTCCAGCTTTCCTGCGCAGTAATCTGGGAACAAAATGGTAATTTAATTAATTTTCCTTTTACTTTGTTTCCAAATTGGATCTAAAAATAGTGCAAAAAATCCCACTTCATCACATGATATGATGATATATATAGGGCATAATTAAACACTTGGGAAGCTCATTAATTAGCTTAATTCATTGAAAAAGGGAAAAAAAAATTCACCAAGTAGAAAAGAATAAGATAAAATTTGTTGGCTACAGTGTATATCTATATATATTCATCTAAGATTTTCAGGGTAATAAACCCTAGGCCATGGGCTTTAAACCCTAATTTTCATAGTTCTTGCTTTAATCGAAATGACATTATAACAGTGCTTACTAACTTTACCTTAACATCTGTGACAGTGATGATCATAATGGGAAGTTCTCTCTCTCTCTCTCCCTCTTTCTCTCTCTTTCCCTCTCATGCACAATTTGCAGCTTTCTTTTCATTCTCAAGATTCACGGATTGCTTCTTTTCTTTTTTTTTTCTTTAAAATCCTGGTCGATCTTATGAAACACTCGTGTAATTAAGGTATATGTTTTCCTGGCATATATAATCTTAGTAAAAGGTTGTAATTAGATGATTAGGACACTAGGATAAACCAAAATACCTGTTCACTTTGTTGTCTGGCTCTCAGTTACAATATTAATTTTTTCTTTTGTCTTTTTTTAAGTCTCCCATTATATATGAATGTCTTTTTCTTCAGTAATGTTCTATGCAATTGACATTTGTACATAAATCAGCTTGCCTTGTCTGCATCAGATTAATGCTAATGGCGTCCTATTATATTTACTTGGCCCGACCATTCATATTGCGTGTATAATTGTATTAGTGATGAGCTTTTGAATAACTTCTTTTATGATTAATTATAATATATATATAAATGGCAGATAATAACTACCAATTTTATTACATTTATGAAATAATTTCTAATTTAAAGCATCATAACTAACACATACCATGCACATGCACAACACTAGCTAGCTACGTCAAAATTAATTATTGGCAAATATTGTTTAATTAATTACTCGATCTCATTCATGCACCAGATTATTCATGATATATATATATATATTTATTTACCAATTCAATTTGGAATTTATGACCATTGATCAGGTTGGTTCCTAAATAATTAATTCAAATTCCTGAATCATCATCATCATCACTGTGTTTTGAAGCTCTATTGTACTGGAGATTGCAATATTGATCATCAACTCTTTCCTTGGATCAAGCTCGCTCTTTGATGTTTTCTATGGCTCCGGCAGTGTATTTATTGTTTGCATGACAATTATAGCTTGAAGTTAGTGGGGGGAAAACTAAAATGATCTGGTAAGTTCCTCCTCTCTTTTATATATCCACGTCTTTTTGTAAGTAATGATCGAGTACACTATGAAATATTGTAAGTTTATATATTATACCATAAATTATCTCCCAAGTTTTATTTTCATTGATGCATAAACATATATCATTTTGCAATCCTTCAATGTTTTGCCATCCGAATTCGAAAGAACTTTTGGTTGCATGTTTTAGTGAATACGAGGATGCCTTTTTCGTTTCCAAATTAGTCATTAATTATATATTCTTATATATATATATATATGAATGAGGAAGGATGCATGTTAATTATATATATATGTTAATTATATATATATATATATATAAAAGAGTCCATCGAGTATTAATTAATTAGTGTAAAGAAAAAAACAAATATGTTTATTTCTAGCTGCAGATTCTATCCTAGTGGCATTCCCCACCAATGTAATGCATGTGACGTCCCACATCTTCATAATGTAGTTTGATTAACCTAAATATCATTGGATTCCACTTAGATCTTTTCAATAATTACATAATATCTTTGACCCAATACGAGATTTTCCTCGATTTCCTCAATAAATTAGTCCATCTTTTCAAATAGGGTGGTATTATTTCCAAACCTAATTAAGAGTATTAGTGAGATATATTCATCTTAATTACGTGTGAGACAGGATATATAGATATATAGTACAGATTCAGAAGCAACAATTTGAGCGTAGAAGTATATCATTTCCCTGTCTACTATTAGGTTTTTGTACTGGCATCCATTTAATTGGCTGATTCTTTTAAGATTTTAGGATCATTTCATCAGTCTCAGATCTACCTATGTTAATCACACAAGAGTCAATATTAGGCCCTCCTTTAGGATCTTCGATTATTTGTCTTAAGATGCTTAATTAATCTTGTGATTAAGCTTCCAATTAAGTCCTCTACAATATTAGGAGAGTCCATATTCATGAGAACCTATAAGTACTAGGAGTAAATAATCTACTTAATTAGTCAACTATGAGAACTGATGTACTGCATTGATTATGGATATTACATCAATTCCTACTTTCTTACACCCATTTCTTCACACTCATATATAGGTGACTTTGCAAACCACCATTGAATTTGGGATGAATTTTTATCAAATTTTAATTCAATGGTTTTAGAAGCCACCTATATGGGTGTGAAAAAATGGTTGTGAGGAAGTGGGGGAATGTGTGTAACATTACTTATATATTAAGGCTTAGTGACGCACAAAACAGAACAAGAACAGAATTTTTCTTTATATACTCTTTTCACACTTATAGGTGGCTTTTAAAACCACTATTAGATTAAAATCTAATAAAGATCAATCTCATATCTAATTGTGGTTTTAAAAGCTACCTATAGATGTGAAAAAATTGTGTACAAAAGTGACGGTAAGTATAGCATTATTCATTTCATATATATAATAGAAAGACAAAAGAAATGCTGCTATAGTTACAATCGCCACACTTAGTGTATAAATTATAGGTCATGCATGTCCAGCACTCAAAAAATAATAATATATATATAGATAGATATATAAGACTGGTTTTTCTAGCATATAAGTAATTTACAAAGGACCTATAAACTAAGCTAGAGCACATACAAAACTAGCTAGCTAATAAGATCTTAGTAGAAACTTGTTACAATACTAAGTATCTTTATATATATATATATATATATATATTTAAGCAAAAAGGCGGGAAATGGCAATTAGTGTAATTTTTTTTCCTTGGGCGTGACCATCGGGGTTCTCACCCGCTGTGGAATGTTCGGTTTGAGCCATAGCTACTGTCTGGGAAGGCGAGTTCGTCACCACAGCCCCACCAAAGTGCAGGTTGGTAAAACCCCTTCTTAGTAACATCTGGTTCGCGGACTATTACCGCAAGCGGGTTCGAACCCGTGACCACTAAGAAGAAATGAGGGGGGAAATTGAACCCTATATAGTTTAAGTGTAATGTTAATCATGTGCATGTATATTAGCTTTTAAATACTTCTTTTTTACAAGTTGGGTTTCAACGATGAATACTGCCTGAAGCTTGTATCATTTAGTATTAGAATTAGCCACATCGTTGAGTACTATAGAATACGAGCAGTTCATCTTGTAGAACTCTACCAAAATTTATAATCCATGAAGGGAAAATGGAAATCGAAATCGGGGGTGGGGGTGGGAATAAATAAAGAGTAAAAATGAGCTAGAAAAGGTGTACGTGTCAGGTTAGTGAGAATATAATTGACATTTTTTTTTTCTTTCTAAAATATAATTAAAATAGTGCTATATATATATATATCCTGTAAAAATCTTGAGAACAATTTCCTTACACCCCGGAGATGGTGATGGGCCATGGTATCATGGCCAATCCAACTTGCACACAATTCTTAGAATTAAAAATTAATTGCACGTACTGATATGTGTCCAACTTTCTGTCAATAAAATGAGTTGTGTTTATTTTCAGTCAAAAGATAATTGCAAGTTCTTAACTTATATATGCGACAACAGCTAGCTCCTCCTTTTGTTCCTTTAAGTTACTCTTCTACTTCATTACATTGAAGTGTCCCACATTATAAGGGTGACCGATTGATTGATCACTACCATTCTAATATTCAATTTCTTTCTTTTACATGATCTCCTTGGTCTAATCAGTAATCACCAACAACATTAATCTCATTTTGGGCTTTCTTCCAATTCAAATCTATTAAACCCGTTCATATGTTACTTTCAGGAGTAAAGCTAGAAAAAAGACTAGAGTTTTTCTTGTGTCCTATCAAAATGTAATTTAGCTTTTAAAATTACCATTGAATTTGAGATAATCTTTTTTGAATTTTGATTTATTTGTGATTTTAAAAGGAGTATCACATTTAGAAGGATATAAGGAGGGAATCCTCCTTCTAACATTACTCTTTTTCTAGAGTATTATAAGAATGTATAGAGTTTTTCTCTAAACAGGGCTAAAAGAATTTTTTCCTCCAACCCATCTTATAATATTTGTTATGTGTTTCTTGACTATGTGAAAAGTACATGCACGCTTTTTTAATAGTATTAATTAATAGAGTTAGAGAAAATTATATTAGAAAAAGATATATTTCTCACGTGCTATTACTAAGAAAAGGGACACATGACAATTTAAGAATTTGGCTACAACACCTATGTTGTAGTTTTTTAAGGGTTAAGATTTAATTTTAATTTCTCTTTTTCTCACAGAACACTTAAAAATTTAATTTGAACCGTTACAATAACTATAGCATACGTGCTGTAGTTTTGTTTTTCTTACAGCATCTAATCCTAATCATTTTTTAAATTGGGTTGAAGAAAAACTATGTCCTTACAAAATTAATCAAGATGAGTATTATTGAATGATGGATTTGGCATACGTACGTGTTGTTAAAAAAATAAAATAAAATAAAATAAAAATAAAAACCTACATGAGATCTTTAGTTTTCTTAACTGTCTATATTTAATTCAAATTTTTTCATGTGAAAGAAAAAGAGAATGAAAGGAAATTTGAATCGGTAAAAAACTACAAAAGATCTTCTATAAATTTTTTAGAGCACTTAAGCCAAATCCTTACTCATAGTTTGATAAGTGTACAACGATTTAGGGAAAAACGCTAGCTACATTTATAATATTACCCAAAAATAATTAGTCAATTTGAAACTTCTTTAGAATTCCTTATAAAGTTCAATTTCACTTAGTATTTAGGTAATGTAGGACTTAACACTCGTAACTATCTTTATAAACCACTTACTATATGTGAGTTACTTTTCATCTTCTTAATATGGGATCGAGGTATTACAAACTTCTTCTCTTAAACTCCTGACATCTTCATCAGCGCCATATTATGTAGTGTTCCAATATACCACATGACTTGGTGTTATTAGGTAGCTCTAATACTATTTGTAACGACTTAGAAAAAAGTACTAGTCACATCTGCGTTATCACTACAAAATGATTAATTAATTTGAAGCTTCCTTACAATTTCTTATAATACCCACTTTTACCTAGTAACTAAGGTAATTATGTAGGACTTAGTATTTATGACTATCTTTATAAAATATCAACTCTATGTGAGTTACTCATCTTCTCAATATGTGACCGGTGTGTTATAAACTCCCCCTTTTAAACTCCCGACCTCCTCGTCAGGGCCAAGTCAAGTGATAAGTTTGAAATTGCCTATTTACTTGGTGAACTTAGGCTTTATAAGAAATTTTAGGGAAGTTCCAAATTGACTAGTTTTTTTTGGAGTGATAATGTGGATCTAACTAGCGTTTTTTTTTTTTTTTTTTTTTTTTTTTTTTTTTTTTTTTTCTCAGATTGTTACAACAAGACTAAAGGGTATCAATCTATGTCATCTAAAGGAAAAAAAATGCAAAATTAGTGCCCAAGATTTACATGATTTGCAATTAACTACCCATGGTATCAAAATGAACTCAAAGGTCTTTGGGATATGCAAAAAAAATAATAATTTAGTTCATACAATCAACTTTCGTTCCATGACTTAACATATTTTGATAACGTGAAACATTATAGCCAATAAAATTGTGATACTTACACTATTTAAATCAATGTCACACTAACGAAATTTGTTAAATTAGTGGACGGAATTTGACTATAGGGACTAGATTGTTTTTGTGACATAACTCATGAACCTTTGAGTTCATTTTGATTCCACATGAAGCTAATTGTAAATCAAGTAAATTATAATGACTAATTTTGCTTTTTTCCTTTATCTAAAAGATTATAATAATTCAATTTAGAAAGAAAACAAAAATTAGGAACATAAAATGTAAGAGTATTAATTTCCACCTAGTACTTAAAATTTTTTTATAGCAAAGTAGTTGGTATTAAACCTGATTATCTGTTCTTAGGAGCCTTACATTCATGCATTCATCATCATCTTTTCAAAAGGGATGAACAAAAGACAATAATTCTAAGCAAAAAAAAAAGGTTCTCGACATCATGATTCACTAAGCTTCAATATTACAGGATGTAGAATCATCAGATTCGCATCAAAACCAAAAAAAAAATTAAACAATAATAGTTAATAATAAAAAAAGAAAAAAGAAAAACCCTTCAACCAGCATATATAGACCGCTCCTTCTTATGAACACTTCAATGTCATGAGCTGCATCCAAATCAGATATCCAAGTGAAAGTGATTGATAACTAATCTTCAGATCCTTTTGAACAGATTGATTGTTTGGCAACCACACCATTAATGTTATATACCACATTAATCAATTAAGGAGTAGATAGATGAAGTCAAAAACATGTGATCGGTGGAGACCTAACCCCAGAGAGCATCTGTGGAGAGTTTGAAACATGTGAATAGAGGTGAATGACAGAATTATCACAGAGAACGTTAGAACTATATATAGAGAGAGAGAGAGAGGAAAAAAAGAAGAAGACAGCAGTTTGCATGTTGTTTGTAGCAGCTACATTCTAGAGACAGGAAGCCCGACAATTTAGAAGCCCTAACTGTTCTTTCATGGATTCATAGAGTTATCCACATCTGACCTAATAATATTTAAGGATGTTTTTAAAGACGGCCGGTTTAATGTTGAGTCTAAGATGTACATTTTATTGATCGATCGATGGGAGGATCATATATCTGGAAGCTCTATATTTAGGTCAAATCCCCTTCCATTCTGGTACTTCGAAACTTTTCACAAAGGATTAATTAGGGAAGGGCATAGCCCGTTGAAAACAGTGGTTGGGAATTTTGCTCTACTACTGTTTGGTTTGAGGGGCTTTGTTGGTTGGGAATTTTGAATGAGAAATGTTATTTAATAGATTGTTATACAACGGTCATAAAATTGGAATAACGTGAAAATGAAAATCAACCATTGATTTTTTTTTTTACAAAACAATTGTTAATCCAAATATTGATTTTTATTGCCGCACCATCTTAACTGTATGGCAGTCGTATAGTAGTCTACTAAATAACATTTTTTTATTTTGAAATTATTCATTTCCTAAACCCAACTCCCAAGGGTGTAACCCACACTATATGAACCGATAATACTCTTATTTTGTATCCGCATTTGCACTTTGCGGATGATGAATTTTAGTAACCATCTTCTCGTTCGAAACAGGTGGATTCCGCCATAACTGTACAAGGGTAGAACGTATGTTTGTAATAACCACCTGTGATCAATAATTGCTTTGCATTTTGGGATTTTTTTGGGCTTTATTATTATTATTTTTCTAAAAAAAAAAGGGTAAAGTCCATTTAACCCCCTCAAACTACTACCCCAATAATAATCTACCCCCCAAACTATCAATTGCGACAGTTTACCCTCCCAAACTACCAAAACAATGACAATGTACCCCAAATTTTATAGGGGTAATTTTGTCATTTTGCTAGCATTGAGGGTTACATTTTCATTGTTTTGGTAGTTTATGGGGTAAATTATCGCAATTGATAATTTGGGAGGTAGATTGTCATTAAGGTAGTAGTTTGAGGGGGTTAAGTAGACTTTATAAAAAAAAAAACTGTATATAGACTCAGTGGCAGAGCCAGCAAATTGGTGTTATGGGGGCTTTTTTTTAATAATAAAAAAATAAAATTAATTAAAAATATAAAAAAATTGATTATTTTTCTACTTTTTGGCTTTGCTTGCAAGTCCAACAAAAGGCTGGATACGGTTGCACGCCTGACGTCTGTATCCTACTTTGTTTATTTTTTTTTCTTTTCTTTTGTCTTTCATGCCTTAACTTATTTGCTTGTGTTGTTAGTTATATTATTTTAATTATAATTTATTAATTATTTACTATTTAGGCTATACACATGAAGTCTGGACGAAATCACGTGAAATTTTATGTTAATGAAACAGTGCATGTGGTTTAGTGAAACTGTTCATCTTTTTCAACATTTCATTTCTCTGCATTTTTCTAAAACCCTTTTATTTATCTGAAATTCTTTGATTTCATAGCTGGTCCTGGGACATAATCACGGCTATTTTCCCTCAAGAGTTGCCGAGATGGGGGCATGCCAGTTGTTGATAGGGAGCATAAGAAAAAAATGTACCTAGATAAGGAGAATTTTTAAGGGTTGAACCCTTCTTAATTGGCTTTGCTACTGCATGTATAGACTGAATTTATATGAATCTATTGTTTTTTTTAAAAAAATTATTTTCTTGAGCTTTTTTAGATGAGTTTAATCCTATTTTTGAAATATATAAATACTCTTATAAACTGTAATATAAAAATACAAATTGAATAGTAAAAACTGAGTAATACATGTATTTATAAACTGAAAGAACGTTGTTTTATAAGACAAAACTATATATATATAGGTGGAGGCGAATAATACCAATATTCCGCTATCTGCAACATATAAGCGAGTAGTGGATATGGTATCCAGCCGCTCGGGATTAGGAGTTGAAAATTCATCCGTAATCCATGTGGACCGTCGAATAGTAGATACGAGACAATTTTTAACCGCCCACCTGAATACCCCTACAAACACTTATACTTGTGTTATTGCGTGTTCTAGCATTCGAACGGGATACAAGTTGTTTGAATGAGAGCGCCTGTACATGTGACTCAAATGAGTCAAACAACTGCACAAGCGGGGCATAAGCCTTTATAAACCTTGAGATAAAACCCTAGCTTCTTCCAAAAAGAGAGAGAGAGAGAGAGAGAGGGAAGAAACTTCTTTTTCTTGGTGCTTGGAGATCCAACCGACTTGAGGGGGTAAATTTTCTCTCTTGTCATTAGAGAGAGAGAGAAGAAACTCCTTTTTCTTGGTGCTTGGAGATCCAACCGACTTAGGAGGTAAATTTTCTCGTCTTTCTTATATGAAGAACATGTTGGTGATAATTTTGTGTACTTTCTAGTATGTGTGTGTGAGTTCGAGTTGTTTTAGAGATGGAATAAAGCAATTTTTTTTAACAAGCTAGAAAAAACCCTCATTTTAAATAAGAGTAATGCTACACATACTCCCACTTCTTCACACCCATAGCCATTGTAATTGGTTTTATAACTACAATTTGATTAAAATTCAGTAGAGATTAATCCTATATTCAATGATAATTTTAAAAGTTATTTATAAGCGTGGAGAGATGATTGTATGTCTAACATTAATCTTTAAAAAAAAGAGTGATTTATTATTTTTATTTTTATTTTTTAAGGAATGGTGCTACCATATGGGTAGGTGTTGTCAGTGTTGACAAGGGCCTCTAGAGTTTAAGAGTGTTGGTGGTTAGGGTTGAAAAGTTTCTTTAAGAGCTAGTTGAAGGGAAGTGGTAATAGATATTTCTACATTGAGTGACCAGGGTCAATCTTGATCGATCAAATAGGGTATCATGCTATTTGCATCATCTGTGGCAACAAAATTGTATTAGAGGTCCAACAGGACATACAAACATCACTATAAGAGAGTAAAGGGTATGAATATGCTAGGGTTTTCTAAAAACATCACATCATTGTTTTCTAAAAATTATATGGAGAAGAGTTATGACATAAGTAAACATCTACATATATGTATCAACATAAATACAAAGTGTTATTATCTCATATTAGTTATATAAATCATTTTGTCTTACAAGTTATAAAGTATAAATTGAGATCTTTGTTAACTTTTTTACTTTTGAAACATCAATGCATGGAACGCTTTGCTTACATATTTATAAAATAGGGCTCACCTCATGAGTTGTACGTCATCCGTGTTTTCTTACTAAGTCATGAACTTATCTCCGTTTATTTACACTTACAAAACAATTCGATTTACCAAGAAGTCGGCCCTAAGAGTCAAGAAAGAGGTGCCCTAGATGCAGTTGTCTACGCTTGACTTAATAGTTCAATATTTTTTTTTTGTGTGTGAGGAAATAGTATGTAGTTTCTAAATGACTTTCGGTACTTAGTATTCGTTTTGGGGTTGTATTATACTTTTTTTTTTTTTTGAATAAGGTTGTATTATACTTAATTACTATGTGTTGGACGTCGTTGTGAATTGAGTCATTATGCGAGGTCATAATTACTTAGTAGATGCTTTGGTTGTGGTAATTTTTACTTTTTTAGAAATGCTTTGTTTCAAACTTTTGCTCAACTAATCCTAATCCATCTTCGTACAAGAGAAGAGATGAACAAATTCATTGAAAGCTTTACAACTCGTCTAATAATCAATTCGTGCGAGTGGGGTCAGACATCCGGGATTTGGTTTAATGACTAACTTCAATCATACTTAAAACTTAAAAGTGAAAAAGAAAGAGAAAAAGAAAAGAAGAGAAAAGGCTACAATTCAGAGAAGAAATTCCCATGAGGAAAATCAATGCTGCACCACCAGACAATTGCAGGAAGGTGACATTCAGTGTCCACCCCGTGTTGGGGGGTCTAGGAAACTTTATGCTTTCATCTACAGAGAAAAAAAAAAAGGAAAGTGATGTCAATGTTTTTTAATCAAATTGTACGAAAAGTATATATATATGGTTTTTGGTGACATATGAATTAATCCTAATTAAGCAAAGCATGAGATAATAATGAGGTCCAATCACCAAGTGGAAAGCAAAAAAAACAAAGGCAACTATATTTACACTTTTCCAGCTAGGGTTTACCTTCAGTTCCAGCTGCCAACCTATTATTTTAACCTAAGTACACTATACCCACTCGAGTAGTGATTAGCGTAATGCTGGCGTGAGTGAACAGCGCTCACGTCAGCCTTACTTTAATAATATAATATTATTAAAATATTATAAATTACTGTTCACTCATTAAAATAATAATATATTATTAAAATAAAGCTGGCGTGGGCACTGTTCACTCACACCAACCTTACTGTAATCACTACTCTACCCACTTAGGTCACATCCTGTAATATTTTTCACTCTTAAAATTCGTGTGTAAAAAAAATAAAATAAAATATAAATATAGTAAAAAACTCATTACAATCTTAATACATTAAGTTAAATACATCCTTTAAATAGGGAAATGCTAGGTGTTATTCTAGTGTCCTTTTGTTGTTCTCTTAACTGTGATGTGGCTTTTAAAATTACCATTGAATTTGAGATTATCATATTGACTTTTAATCTATTGATGATTTTAAAAACCACATCACAGTTAGGAAAATAGCAGAAGAATACTAAAATACATAACATTGCCCCTTTAAATATTGGCAACTCAACTTCGACTTAAAAGATAAGTGGGAAAAATAATTGACTATAAAGATCAATTGTTCTATCACGCAGCAAAAAAAAACTAGACGGCAGGGAGGAGGCAAAGCCTCTCCTCCGCCCCTTTTTCATTTCTCTCTCTCTTTTCTTTCTTCTTTTGCTTAAATTTGCTGTCCAGACTTTTTACCAGCCTGTCACGTTTTGCGTACCGCCATCTCACTAGATCTGATGGGTCTGTAGATCTATTTTCTTCATCAATTCCGTCTATCCACGTTACTGCTCATCTTGCTGGCTGGCCACCCCTTCTTCTTGCTGCCAGCCTTCATGCATTATTCTTGTGCCCTTTTGTTTATAATGGGCTAAATATAATATTAGAAAGAAATGGGTTGGTGTGACATAAAGCTTGGCTGATGTGATATGATATGTTATTAAGATAAAATAAATTTTGAATTTTTTGTGAAAGAAAAATAAAGAAAATTGTTTGTTATTGTGAAAGAAAAAAATTAGACTTTCTCGGATGGAAAATAGAATGATTCTGTCCCTTTTGCAATATTAAAATGGAGACTGCCAATCATATATATATAAATATATATATATATATTCGGATGTGATTTTGTTGAAGGTTTTTGACAGTTCACATATTTCTAGCTGGATTGTTGATGCATCAAAATTCTTAGCTATCCCATGGAAAGAGGTTCACAACTTTCAGATATTTGCCTCTGTAGCCAAGTAATGCATTATTCTATTTGGAAGCCTCCTCCTCCTGGAACCTTAAAAACTAACTTTGATGTTATTTTAAAGCTCAAATTTTTTGTAGCTTCGACAGTTTTTTACTGTAATACCATAAAAATAAATTAGGATTAATAATTACGATTTAAGAATGCTAGGGTTGGTTTTCATTTGGTAAAGTGTAAGATTTTACTGTTACATCGAATGTTCAAGGGAAGTACCAGATGTTCGATGCCTACAGGAGAATTAGCTTATACATGGTAACCAAATGGAAATAATTAGGATAATGAATATGTGATTAGTTATGATGCGAAGGTTATTGGATAATTCTTAAAGGACAGGAAAATATTGGAAATACCGTCTTAAGAGAGAAATATTAAATTTTTGAATTTCAAGAAGACACTAAAAAATATTGGAATGGATCTCATGACGTTTTTCTTGAAAAAGCTTTCTTCACAATGGGATCACACACGTAATTTCGAAATATGTAGCAAAAGTTATGCATGTTTTATTGAACACTGCGAACCAAAAGTACCTTTATCCTTTTCTTTTTTTAAAAAAATATTATATTGCAAAAACCTGTAACATTTGAGTACCTATTTACTCCTAATTGGTAGGGGTGTCAAAAATTACCGAAAAATCGGAATCGGAACCGAAAAATCGGGAAACCGAAGAGCTGGTCTCCGGTTTCCCGGTTGCAAAAAATAAAAAACCAAGGACCTCGGTTTTGGTCCCGGTTTTAACTGGAAAATCGGAACCGGGTGTATATATATATAAAATAATATATTTTAATTTTTTTTGTTATATATATTAAACCGGTTAAAAAAAATAATTTTCTTAAAAAATCGGTTACTGGATCGAGTACAAACTGGAACCGACCAGTAATCGGGATCCGGTTTCTAGTTATGGTTGTCCAAAACCAAGAACTAGGGTACTCCGGTTTCGATTCCCGGTTTTGACCGAAAACCTAAAAACCGAACCGGGTCGGATGCAATTTATCATTTTAAAAAAAAAAAGTTTATGAAGCTTTTTCAACCATCATTATCTAATTAAGTTCTCATTAGGTCGTTTTGCAAAAGGGCAGGTTCTAGTGGGACCGCACTGAATATTTTTGAAAAAAAAATATTCCTAAGCATTTTGTTTTCTTATTCCAAAACACTCAACTTCTCAAATTCTCATTCTTCAAAAACTTTTGACCCGTAATATAATAGAGCAATGATAGATGCTATAATTATATTCCATAATTGTTTAATAATGTTAACGTTGTTCTCTAAATTAATTATTACATATTTTTTTATTTAACAATAGATTAATTTAAGAGTTAAATAGAAGTATCACATCAATCTTGTCAATGAATATTAGGTAATATTATAATATCTAGCATTCAAGATATTTAAAGGTTAATAGAGACATCTACATTAACATTAGACAATTATAAAATAAAAATATGGTATCCACACGCGCTCGAAAGTAAAACTTACTTTTCAACGCCTGTATCATACCGCGCCCAAGAGTAAATCTTACTCTTCAACGTGTGTATCATATGCGCCGTTGCATAGAGCGCCATTCACAGCGCATGAAGGCTTCCTCCGCCCCTCCACCCTGCTGCCGGCCTCTTCTAGTGTTCCCTGCCATCCTCCTGGCAACCTTTGCCGGCGCGTGATAGTAGGTTCGCATTGTTGTTTCCGCCTCTGTTACTGGTTTTGGGTCTTAGAATTTTTTTTCCTGCTTTATGTCTTGTATTTTAATTATGTTTTGTTGTTGTGTTGCTGTTTGTTTAATCCAAATTGGTCGGGCTTCAAACTCTATGTACGTGTAGGGTATCTTTTTTTTCACCTGTTGGGTTTCCTTCTAGTTCATAGAGGTGCTAGTGGTTTGTCTGGATTGAGTTTTTAAAAATAACTTGAATCGGTTAGGCCTTAGACTAATAGACTCTGTGTCTATAAAGGAAATCATTTTTCCACTGTTCTTTTTCTACTTAATCTTCATAGTTTCTTTGGAAACTTGTCAAGATTTAAGTTTTTAAGAGTTTTCTTACTCCAGATGGCTTTATCCATCATTGAGTGCCACCGCCACGGCTTTTATCTGGCGGTCTCCTACTAGTTCACTAAGGTACTAAGGGTCTAACCAAAAAAAAAAAAAAAATTATTTTTTATATGAAAAAACTTCATTGGCATCTTTCATGTTTCATTATTTTTGTAATCATATTCTTTTTACAATCTTTCAATTTTATTATTATTATTTTGTAATGGAGAACATTGTAGTTAAAAAGTCCCTGGGGAACATATTCAGTTGTTTCCAGTTTGCCTTTCGGCTTTGGTTCTTTGCACCGCCCTTGTCGTCTCAAAGAGATCAACTCTTTTTACTTGATTCCCAGTGACTCAGGTTATCACTTCAACTAGATATATATCCGTTGAGCACTTGAGCGACGGCCCTTCCGCTTAGTGCTGTCGGATTACTACAAAATTCCCCGACGATCAAACCCCATATCAACTACAACAACGAAATGCATAACCCTTACATCAACATCTCCCCTGTGCCCACATCGTCAGATTCCTCATCTGGCAAGCGTGAGTTCTTAATAATTTCCTGGTTTATTAATATTGTCATGGGTTTTTTTTTTTTTCTTTTTAGTAGAGAAAGTATTTTTATTGTTACAGGTCCGATGGAGAAGGTAATTGACGCGTTGAGTCGGTGTGGGAAGAAGGCCGAGGTTGTCACAAGAAAAGCAGAGGCCATGGCCGACAATGTCTGGCATCACCGTGAGTGGCTCTCAGTTATTTGATAATCTTTCCTTTTACTCCAAAACTTACGGAATTTGAAGCTTTATTATCCCATTACTGATGCCAATTACTCTCACTCAAGAACATTTCTCACAGAATAATTCAAACAAAGCCGCCTGCAAACACACAAACTTGTGTGATGATTTTGTGTTAATTATCATTAGACAAGTAATTTGAGTGATTTGTTAAGTACAGTGAGAACAAGTCCTAGTGTGACGGATGCAGCAATGGCAAGGCTTGCTCAGGGGACAAAGGTACTCGCCGAAGGAGGGCATGATCACATATTCCGGCAAACATTTAATAGTGTGCCCGGAGAGAAGCTCTCAAAGTCATATGCCTGTTATTTATCTACTTCCTCTGGACCTGTCATCGGAACACTCTATTTATCCACCAAAAGACTCGCCTTTTGCAGTGACTATCCCCTCTGTTATTATCCCTCCCCAGGCCACCCGGAGTGGATCTACTACAAGGTATTACAGATCTACTACAAAGTATATATATATATATATATATATATAAGAGTAATGATAGAAACTATATTTTGACGTTGTTGGTGGTTGTCCAGATTATTGTGCAGCTTGATCAATTGGGTGCAGTCAATCCTTCTACTAACAGATCCAACCCTTCAGAAAAGTACATCCAGATTGTCACAAGGGATGGTCATCAACTATGGTTCATGGGATTTGTATCATATGACAAGGCACTCAAGAATCTAACCGAAGCTTTACGGCGGTTTTGAGAATCTTGCAGAAGAATTTCACGGGTTTAAGCGCTTGATATAGCCCGTACTTTGTATGCTTTTGACATAAAATGGTGAATTGAATCTGGACCGTTAAAAAAATTACAGCACGTGTGTTGTAGTTTGCTGTAGTTTTTTTACTGCACTTAAGCCAAGTCTGAACTTTTTAATAATGTTCAACCACTGCTTGGTTGGCAGTTTGCTTAAGAGTCTTCCATGGTTTCTTTTTGTTTGACACAGAAAAAAAAAATCTCATTATAACCTGCTAGCCTCACCCACAGGAGTGTACAGAGCCTCAGAGCTAAAGTGAGATTAAGCATGGGCGCCAAAGGAATAGAATAAGGTGTGAATTGGCAAAAATCCAATTACTAAAACAAAACAGCTAGCTTGTGCTAAATGAATATCATACTCAAACTACCAATTTAGAATCCTCCACTGCTTGATCTTGAAAAGATGCATCAAAATTCAAGCTTCTTGCAACTTCAAAAAAATGTGCAACGGCTTCTTCAGGCGTCCCAACGAGAACGCCGTGCCCTAAATTAAGAATGTGCCCCTTTCGACCTGCACACTTCACAACCCTGAGAAACAAATTATGTCAGTTCAATTATTATACAAGTTTGAAACTGAATTTTAGGTTTATTTTCAACCACCACCAAAAGTTTAAGATTAATCAGCCATACCAGAATTATCTACATGAACTCATACTCCCATTTTAGCCAGCATCTTATGTCAAGACAGATGTCTTGTAAATGTCATTATGCTACTGATGCATGCTAGATACATTTCTCTGATGTTGCAAAGTCTTAACACCTAGCAATTATGTTAGAAAATGACACCCACGGTGCCCTTGTTACACTGGTTTTTTCAATATATGAAATAAAAAGATGCAACCAGTTCATACTTGCAGAGTCAAGTAAATTTCCATAAGAATTTTTCATTTATAATTTTTTCCAAGCTATTAAAATCTTTTATCTGTCCTGTGTGGGACAACAGCTTCATTGTTCACCAATTTCAATGGCTTTATATACCTATTCAACTCTTTTTTCTTGAATGAGTAGAAAGGTCCCATCTATAAAATCTTATGCAATGGAAGACAAACAGGAAAGCCTGTGGCCATCACATACAAAAGATCAGAGATGGCTCTAAGTCAATAACGTGCCAGAATGAGTTACAATGAAGGGAATTTGATCAGAAAATTGTCACAAACCTTTGAATTTCTTCTGTCAGAGCAGGTAGAGGAGAAAACAAGTAAGCAGGGTCGACATTGCCCTGTACACTGATCTCCCCACCTAATCGTTTCCTCCCATCTTTCATGTCCACTGTCCAGTCAAGCCCAACCACATCCACACCAGTCCCTTTCATACGCTCAAGAAGGCCACCATTTCCGTTGATGTAGAGAACAAGTGGTGTTTGAGGACATTTATTCTTTACTATACTTACAATCTGCAATTTCAGAAAACCAACGAATTGCAAGGAGAAAGAAGAAACTGTGTAAAGTTATATCCAAATCATACTTCAGTCACCAAAATGAAAAAGAAAAAAAAATTCCTGCAATTTTGTTGAGTATATCATGCTATAAGCATGTAGATATCACTTGTATATTTCATCAAATATTTCATAAAAATGAAAAGTAACAAGGCAAAAACAGATAGGCAATGTTCTTCGTCTATGAATCACTTTTCACGTGTAACAAATTGTGCTCTACAATCTTCATGAACTGCAAATTAGAACAATATTCTTGATATGATACACAAAATATGTATTAATAAATTAGAATCGAAACTTCACACTTATGCATATCATGGCAACCAAGTGAAACAATAAACTAAGAAGGAAGGGAACAAGAATCGGGGGTATAAAGCTTTGCTATGCATTGAATTTATTGCTTTCTCAACAAAGCAAACAATGAGATGAAGCAAAATACCCACAAGGTAAAAAAGGAGCACAAGAAGTCATGATATCATAGTGCTAGGTGTAAGAAAAGTTTACAGTGCCCAGTTTAACATAATCAATTCCATATAGAACTACAACAGTGAAACCATAGTTATTCCAACTCACCTCTTCAATATAAGGCCTTGACCAGCTTTCCCACATATCAGGTGGTAGTTGCCCACCCCATGAATCAAAAATTTGTATGCAATGAGCCCCAGACTGCACTTGGAAAATAATGTAGTCTGATATTGCCCGTGTCAAATGAGAAAGAAGAGCTCTCAATACATGTGGGGCAGTATGGCACATGCTCTTTATGGTTGTATAAGTACGTGTTGTACCCCCTTCCACTATATATGTAGCTATTGTCCAAGGTGCTCCTACAAAACCTAATACAGCAGCATGTCCACCAACCTACATAGAAGAACAAGTAAATAGTTGAAGAACTTAGAGAAGCATAACATTTAAAAAACTAATACTAAACAGTACTATTGGCATTCTTCCTAGGCATGTTATGAATATCGGAGTTACCTCCTGGCGCAATATCCTAAGGGATTCCCCCACAAAATGAACTTTCTCCAAGTCAATGGGATGCAGAGCCTTCAGTCCCTCTTCAGAACGAATAGGTGACTGGATAACAGGACCCCTTACTTCTTCTATGTCAAATGGGACACCAAAGGCAGGTAAAGGGGTCAGTATGTCAGAGAAGATAATCACTCCATCAGGATGGAAAGCTTCCCAAGGCTGCAAAGAGATTTCAACAATGAGATCAGTTGTCTCTGACCTCTCTCTGAAGGATGGATATTTCTCGGCAAGCTTTCTATAAACAGCCATATACCTTCCTGCCTGGCGCATCATCCATGCTGGAGGTCGTTTTACAGGTTCTCCTCTTGCAGCCTTAACCAAAAGTGGATCTGGAAATACAAATAAGGTGAGATATTAGAGGAAGCTCCCACATGTCTCCAATCATGGAGTCAAACATCAGGAAAGTAATCCACTGTTCGATGATTACTTGATTTTCCAAATGGAACAATTTCACAAGTCCCGAAGATAACAAGGTTAAGAAACAGATGCAAATTGATGACTCATGCATCTCAAAACATTTTTTTTTGATCGGTCCAAACATTGGGAAAAGGTCCATAGTGAGCAGAGGTACCAAGACTACAATAGGCATACAACAACAGGGCTGACAACATCTTCATCGTATATGGCATAAAAGAATAATGAGTGCAATGCAGGCAATAAGTTATTTCAGGAAGTCAAATGACAGTGGAACAAGGTGGCTATGATGAAGCATCTCAAAATTAAAAGAAAACATATTCCACATAAAATGAAAAATGACAATATCATGCAAAGTTACAAGACCATTATTGCCATTTCAGAAAGAACTTGATAAAAACAAATGCAAAATCAAAGACATCAATGCAAAGTTAAGAACATGGACTTATTAAATCGAATCCACTTTTAAGTGAAATGCAGTGTTTAATATTGTACAGTCAGCTTAAGCATATTGCAGCAGGTAGAGAAATCATAAAATCCCCAGTTGAACCTTATAAGATTTGAATCCTTAAAACAACAATATCGGGTGGGTGTCTATTGAAGGGGCAAGCTGAATCACAGATATGATAAAGCATTTCCTTGATAGCATGACAGATATTGGCATCTAGATGAGTATAAAATAATTTCCAAGCATCATCCCACCAATTTGCTATGACATAAATGAGACTAGCATTGATCCAACCAATATGTATTGACAGATATTGGCCTCTAGATAAGTATAAAGTAATTTCCAAGCATCATCCCACCCATTTGCTATTACATAAATCGTAAGAGACTAGCATTGATGCAACCAATATGTATTAGTACTTGCTTAGTTTAGAGCTTCAGTCAACCACTAACAGTTTGTCCCATTGATGTCCACAATTCAATCAGAACATTGTGATGGCTAACAGCCACAAAAGAACAGCATAAATAAATTTCTACTACTTCAATTTCTTCTTACACTCAGATTAAACTTCCATACACACCAGAGTCACTTTGTAACATTATTAGATAGCATTTTAGGAGAAGCCCCTTTATAAACATCCTCTCCTATTTTTCTTTTTTGGTTCAATTTTACAGGATATAAAATTGTTTTGTTTTTTTTTTCAAATCCAGTAAATTAGTGAGGAAATTGGTAACTTTTTCCCGTACCAACCACATCGTATTTGACTAAGGTTAATTGGACTTGTTGAAAATCATTTCGGAATTCGTTCATAATTTTGGCTTTGTTTTTTCGTTTTCTTTATTTTTGTGTTTGGCATTTTGGATGACAATGCACAAAAGTCCTTATATATAATAAGCATGTCCATTTCAATATACAAACAAGAAATATAGGAGGGCGGAAAAATTAAAAAATAAAAATGAAATAAAAAAATTAAAAAAAAAAAAAAACCAGAAGAAAAAAAGAAGATAAAACAAGGCCAACTTCCAAACAAGTAAGAAAAAAAAAATTGTAAATTGGGATTGGTTTGGGCATTACTACTTGAATTTCTGTGTTCAAGAAAACCCAATGCAAACAATGATACATTAATTTGATTGGGCTATGGTTCTAAAACATACATTCACGGAATAGAGAAGAAAGTAAAATACCAGAAGAAGGGGAAGAAGAGCATGCTACATGGAACTCTTTAGGGAGGCATTTTCTTTTAGGAGGAAAGAGAGGTCCAGTGTGGCAGCTAGAGTTTAACCCCAATTGAAGGAACAAGCTTGAAGACTTCCATCCCAGAGAACAACAGATCACACTGCATGTACACCAAATTCAAAACTCAGAATTGCAAGTCAGAAAAAAAGAAGCAGCAGAAGAGAGAGAGAGAGCTTACCTGGTTGTGGAACAGAAACCCATCTCCGAGAAGCTAGAGAGAGAGAGAGATTTTCTTATCTCTCTGACTGCTCTGTGTCAACTGCGGGCCTGCGGCAATTGGATAGTGATCAGAAAATGGGACATACAATGGCCCACGCACCAATAGGGCGACGGTGGTTGCAATTTTTGCTTTATTAAGTTTTTCTATTTATAAGGAATCAAAAGATTCAAAACCCATTTGCCCAATTTTTGTTTTTAAAAAAAAAAATTAGAAAAGATGACATGTTGCAATTTTTGCTCTAATAAGTTTTTCTGTTTATAAGGAATTGAAATAAGAGTAATTTTAGAAGGTCTATTTGTGTCTTACTAAGAATGATTTGGCTATTAAAATTATCATTGGACTTGTAATTGATCATTATTGAATTTTGATCAAATGATGATTTTAATAACCACATCATTTTAATAAGACATAAGTAGGCCTTCTAGAATTACTCATTAAAACGAGTAATTCTAGAAGGCCTACTTGTATCTTACTAAGAATGATGTGACTATTGAAATCACCATTAGACATGCATTAGACATGTAATTGATAATTATTGGATTTTGATCCACAAGCCCTTTTTTTAAAAAAAAGAAAAAAGAAAAAGATAAATGTTACGGGTGCCAGATATTTTATCAAAGTGATGTAACGTTTTTTTATTAGTACTCATAATATTTTTTTTTATTAATTATCTTTATTCTTTCTAATAAACAAGTTCGACATCATCTTAGTAAAAGATTTATTACTCCTACCATTTTACTTATTATAACGTCATGGACCTTAAAATAAGGATATAATTTTCCTTCAAACTGGATTGAAAGAACTTCTTTTAACCCAGTTTATGTGTCACTAGAGTTTTTCTCTAAACTGGGTTGGAAGAACTTCCTTTAACCTAATTTATAAAAATGTCATGTGTTACTTTTTTAATATCATATGACATGTACGAGTTTTTAAAATTATTTATTTCAATTTTATCCCTACTATTAAAAAAACATTTGAAATATTACACATGTCATTATTATAAATTAAGTTGGAGGAAGCTCCTCCAACCTTGTTGGAATGAAAACTTTATCCTTAAAATAAATGAGAGGAAATTTTTTTGATATGCAATATATGCTTTTGCCGTTCTCAGAACTCCTCTAATGTAATTTTCAATTCACATAATAAACAATTTAAATTATTAATTTTATCAATCTTTAGACTCTTATAGTCACAGGGTCTGCAGGCAAATAACTATTTTTGGCCAGTTTTACAGAACAATATGGGTAGTTTTTTATTTTTTTTGAAAACCAAAGTAAAGAGACCAATGAGCTGCAAGGACTGAAGAAAACTATTGGAGGCAGATATCTTGAATACTTTTAATAGGTAGAAAACCATGAAGTGAGAATGATTTAACATTAATGTAATCCATTGGATTACTTTTTGTTGGGTCAGACTTTAGATCATAGGCTTTCTCAAATCATTATAAATATTGAGAAATACCTAAATTCCAGCTATTAAGCATCCCTAATTGACTTACCAAAATCTAATTTACTGAAAATGTTTCAAATAAGTTCCCAGCAGTCTCACCTAGGGGTGGGCAAAACCCGCCCGATCCAACCAACCCAATCCGCCTCGATCCGGGCGGTTTTTGTGCTTATTTTCGCAAGTTCAGGTTGAAATTCCCCAAACCCGGTCGGGTTGGTTCTCGGGTTCACAAAACATTTTTATGTGGGTACCCGACCTGTCCTGTTTCTACCCGCCATATACTTAACCTAAAGAAACCCTAGAAGTTTAGAACCTCACTTAGTTATTTTCGAGCAATCGCTGTGAGACCCTCACCCAGTCACCCTCCTCATTTTTGACCAGCTGTAAGACCCGCAGCCTCTCACTCTCAATCTCTCGATCTCTTACTCTCGATCGGCTCATGTACTCACGGAGGCTCACTCTCAGTCATCGTCGCCGACTCGCCTCTCTCATCTCACTCTCGATCTCATGGACTCATGGACGAAGCACCACCGCTGAAGAATATCCAAGCTAGGGGTAAGCTTTTCTCTCTCTCTTTCCTTTGGTAGTGGGACCAAATCTGGCTTTTTCTTCCATTTTTTTTTCCTCTATTGTACATAAAAACTTGGCCTCTTGATTCAACTAAGAAGAAACATATATCATTGTTGGGAAAAAAAAATTCCTTTTGGTTTGCTGGCAGAGAGTGCATATACTCGACCCGCCCAATAAACCCCGACCCGTCCTACCCGAATACCTGACGGGTATGCTAAATTTACTGTTCACTACGGGTTGGAATTGTCCAAACCCGATGGGCACGGGTCTGGTGGCCGAACGGGCTGAAACCCGCCCAAACTGACCCGTGCCTAGCCCTAGTCTCACCAATTTAGTTAGAGTACTGTTCACTCACCGATACCTTTACCAATTTCCTGAGAAGAAATTTTAGGAGTCAATATTTTTCTTCATAGTTGATCCATCTCATCTTATAAATCAACCATTAGATTTGTTGACTTATGTGGGCCCCATATAAATCAATGATGGACCCAACAAATCTAATGATTAATCTACTAAATTTGTAAGAGAATATGAGTCAAGTATGAAAAACTTATTGACTCCTAACATTTCTCATTTATGAGCGCCATAGCATCTCTTCATTCACACACCAAATGTCAAGCCGCCAAGTCTCGCCATCACAGTCCGTTGAGTCCCACGCCCTCAAGTCTCATCAGTACCTCTTCTCTCTTTCTTTGGTTTGGCCAATAAAAATGGGCAAGGATGGTGATATTGGGTTAAAGTTCTTTATTTAGGGATAAATGTAAAATTGGTTATTGTCGTTGACCTAAATTACAAATCACTCCATATGGTATAAAAACAATATATAGGTTATTGTAGTTGGCTTAAATTACAAATCACTCAATGTGGTATAAAAATAATTTATAAGTCCTCAATGTATGATAAAATAACAATTTACTCTCTAAAATCAATTTCTGTTAAGTAACTTAACAAAATCTGCCACTTGCTATAATACCTCGAAATTTTACCCTAGAATAAATGTGTTCTTAATATCAAGAATAAGGAGGATTTCCAATTTTATTAAGATTTAGGGGAAACTTCTGAAGACCCCCCCAATCTTCTAGCCGTTTACACAAACAACCCATAAACGAAAAAAACTCTCACTTACCCCCCTGATCTTTCATTTTCTCTCACTTAGAACCCTTTAAGACATGATCTGCCCATTATACCTTTCACTCCAAAACGGTGTAGTTTTGACTGTTTTAGGATTTTAGTTTTTTTTTTTATTTTTTTTAAAAAAGTAAGGAAATCGGAGACACCCCCTACAGCCGGTATGGGGTGGCCAAAGCCACCCCCAGGCCCTTGGGGGTGGTTCGGCCCCCCGAAGCGACCTCCAGGCCCTTGGGAGTGGTCCGGCCACCTCGAAAGGCAAAAAAAAAAAAAGAAAAAAGAATGGGTTTGAAAGCTCAAACCCATTCTTTCTTCTTCTTCTTCTTTTTTAATCTTTTTTAATTTTTATATTTTCCTTTTAAAAAAAATAATAAAAAAAAACTAAAACCCTAAAATGGTCAAAACTACACCATTTTGGGAAAAACGACGTCGTTTTGGGCGAGCCCAAAATGGCATAGTTTTGGAGTGAAGGGTATAATGGGCAGATTACTAACAAAAGGGTCCTAAGTGAGAGAAAATGAAAGATTATGGGGGTAAGTAAGAGTTTTTTTCGTTCATGGGTTGTTTGTATAAATGGCTGTAAGATTGGGGGGTCTTCTGAAGTTTCCCCTAAGATTTATATGGAATTAGGTAAGTAGACTTAATGTAAAAGATGATAGATATTGCTAGTTAGAAATTTAGTAGGTATTGCCACATTGTTTTAGACGCCGAAAATTTAATGACTGACCTTAAATAAAACTGTTTTAAGACCTTGTATAATGATGAGAAATGAATATTTTAAAAGTGGTTTGATGATTTTTGGACAATTGTAGAAGGAGTTATAAATCTTAGAAGATGCAAGTGTCAAAACAGAAATTTCAGTCATACAGAGACATAGTATTTTGAGGGACTTTTGAGGTATCAAAAAGTTATGGGTTGCTATGATTTTTAAATATGTTGTGAGTATTTGGATGAGGAAAATTTCAAGATAAATTTCGTATCATTTGGAATTAAATTGAAAGAGTTATGATTTTTCCAAGTTTAATAGCTGTCAAGTTGTTAAAGTACCTGCAATTTGGAAAATTAATTGGATGGGTTAATGATGTCCGTAGGTCACGATTTTTGGGCATGAGGTAGTCAAAATATTTAGGTTTACTGAGGATTAGTTCTAAATTTTTATCACTACATCTTGATAGGTTCATGTCAAGACACCTAAGTGCTAAGGTATAAGCACTGCATGCCTAATAGACTTTTTTTTTTGACACCTAGAGTTACAGCTGTTACTCAGCATGTTTCCCTTGCTTTTTCAGTAGACACTTGGGATTTTAAGGTGTCTTTTTCTTAAGATATACTAGACGCATGTCTTGTGGTACAGCAGGAATTGAGTGCATGTGGCAAACATTTAAGGTGTCTTGACTACCGATTGCAGCAAACATTTAAGGAGAGCAATTCTTCTCAAATACTCACAGCTCAAGTGAGCGTGAGAGAGGGAGGAATCCGAGAGGGTATGCTGGAGAAAAGAAAGAGAGAAGAGAAAAGAGAAGAAAAGAAAGGAAAGAGAGAAGAAAGGGGAGGAAGAAGAAAGAAAAATATGAGAACATTCCAAGGAATTGTGAGTTGGATGCGCATTCAAAATAAGGGCATGAAATGCAAGATAAGGGGATACAACAGTAAAAACTCTAACAGATTTTATTATAAACCTTTGGAAAAATGTTGGGGATTTTATAAATCATTTACTTATATTATTTGAAATTGCACTCCTTTTCATATTTTCAATGTCAAGTTTTATTCAATCATATGTTATGGTTTAATAATTTTACTGTTTTTACATATTACAATTACCTCATTTTTAAGAGTTATGCATGAATACGATTATGAATGAAAAGAGCTCTCAAAGTTCATGGTATAGTATACAGTTATAGATGAGCTTACAAAATCATATGAAATGTTATATGTACATTCATGTCATAAATGTTTAACCCCGAGGCACGATTATAGCCACGATCGGTACTGCATGGGTAGCATGACAAGCACACCGAAGGATAGTTACAAAAGGGTGTGTGCTATTGGCCAAGTGACCTTCACCTAGGGAAGTTCCTAACCTGGTAGCTCTCCCCTATGACGACAAGATGAGCATATATGTCCCTCGTAGTGGCGGAGCCACAACAGTTTTTGGGGGTGCCAAAGATTTTTTTTTAAAATTTTTTTTACACCCAAAAATTAAAAAAAAAAAAAATCATTTTACCTACCCATTTCACGGCACCCCCAATATTACTAATACTACCATTACTTCTCAACACACAGTTTCTACCTTGCGGTCTTCAATAAGGTTGTCAAGCAAAGTGGGTTGAGGATCTTTTGTCCCATATCTAGGGGTGAAATTTAAAACCGCCTAACCGCATCCGCTAACCGCACTAACCGCTAACCGCTATCCGCACTAACCGCTAACCGCTTTGAAAGCGGTTAGTAAAAACCGCTAACCGCCTAGGCGGTTAGCGGTTAGCGGTTAGTGGATTTTGAAAAACCGCCTAACCGCTAACCGTTAACCGCTAACCGCCTTTTTAAAAAATATAATATATATTTATATTATATATATTTCATATAATAAATAACAATAAGTTATTGTAGCCTAATGGTTATTATGTACCTATTTTACTCAGGAGTCCCGATTTCGATTCCCCCCACCTTATTTTTATTATTTATATAATATAGAAGTGCAAAACGACGTAGTTTTGCACTTCTATATATTCATTTCTTCCTAACCAAAAACGATAATTTTGTTGTAATTTTATTTGTATGTTATATGTTGTAGAAGGTGAACAACCAAATTTTGGTATAATGGTCCAACATATAATGCTCACTTTAAACCAACAATTTTTAATGTTAAAATGACCATGATAGAGGAAAAAAAA
>CM017328.1:9985350-10073058 GCA_006937295.1 Carpinus fangiana | reverse complement strand
TGTCTAATAATATGGGCTGATAAGATAGCCACCTTAAGAACAAGCTGGGTGGATTGCCGCGAGGAACTGTCGGTATCTCAGTGGATGGGGGTATATAACCGTCCAACAGGCCTAATATATAATTAAGCTGGGGCGGTGTAGTCGCCAGTACCAAACAGGTAAAACTCTAAAGTGTGAGGGACATAACGGACGTGAACGGGCTGAGAGCTCATGACGAGAGGTCTGAAGAAAGATTATCATAAAACACAAACTAATATGTCACTACGCTGCATTCGCATCTCATGCATCATTATATATTTTATTCCTTAATCTTATTTTGTCTCAAACTAGGCTTTTAGTCTTTATTTCTAGAAAAATAGATTACTCACTTGTTTGTCTATGTAAATATGATAACGCCATATTTACATAGACCTTGATGCAGGAATAGAGAGTGAGGACGATAGTCCTTTTGTTGGTTTTGATGGTTGATAGATTATCTGCTACGAGATTGATGTTTACCCTGTGAAGCCAGTCTCATTTATGTTAATCGCTTTTATTAGATAATGTGATGTGTGCAAACTTGAAAAGTATTACTATATTAATTTGGTGCCATCTGTGGCTTATATTTGGTACACCTAGTGTGTACATATGTTGTAATGAAACCATATTTCTATTTTCATTAAATAATATATCACCTTGAGGTATTTCAGTCAGCTCAATTGTGTTGTGCAAACTATTCATAGGCCATAGAAAAAGGAAAAAATTATATACATATTCCGCTGTAAAATTATATCTCTAAAGTTGCAGCGTAATGACTTTGATATTTGCTAGTTTAAATATCGGAGCGTTACAGTGACTGAATATGACTGAGTCGAATTGTTTGAATGAATATGATTGAGTATTGATTCAGTTGAAATTGATTATGGTTTGGTCATGATTACATTGGGATTTTTGTCCAAGCAGTACAATTTGGTGCACAAAGCTTAGAATTTAACTAAGCAAAACAGATTAAAATGGAATTGCAGTCATTCTTCACCTAGAATGAATGAATGTCTTCCTTCCTTGCCTCGGGACCTCCGTCCCTATCTACCCTTTCTTCTTGCATGTTTATGTAGATATCATCCCGATCTGCGTGCTTGCCTCTTTCAATCAAGATCATTTCTGATCCCGTAGGAAGGGGTTACACCAAAGAGTCACCAAAGCGACTTATTACCATATTTTGAGATTTCGCGATTCGCTGCCAATGCCACTCCTTCACACCCGAGATGCTCACTTCGTCAGCGATTCCCGACAAGTCTTTCTTCATTTTAAGCTTCTACTCGATTCTTATTTCTTTCCACCCGGTGGAAATGTTTTCTAGTCGTTTTGCCCTATCTTCAACATCAACCTTCTTCCCCTTCTTCCCCCAGTGTTCTTTCCCAGTGACAAGTTTGGGCACAAAACTTTTGCCCAGCGACAAGTTTCTTCCACCAATCCCAACGAAGACCACGCCTAGAATTTACCCATCTCCGTCGCAGAACCCGTTGCTGGGATTCGTGGGTGAAGCCGGGGATTCGTTGGAGGAGAAGGGGAGAAGGAAAGGAAAGAACAAGGGGGGAAAGAAGGGGACGAAGGGGTATCGTTGAGGAGAACACAAAACGACAACGTTTTGTATGGAGGGTTTTTTTATTTTATTTTTTATTTTAACAAGGATATTTTAATAACTCTGCATCCCAAAATGACGTTGTTTTGGGTTTTTCATCCATTTTAACTATTTCAACTAACAGATAGGGCCATTTTATAAGGGATTGGTAGTTTAGGGAGCTACTTTATACCAATTGAAAGTTTGGGGGCCATTTTACAAATGGCTGATAGTTTGGGGGGCTATTTTATACTTTTCCTTTTTTTTTTTTTTGAAACTTCACCAACCCTTTGAACTTTCACGATTTTTGCAGACACTTCCCAACGTTCAAAATTTCTTATTTTGGTGTATCGAACTTCGATTTTCTTTCACTTTTCCCTTTCTGTTAGGATTTTCTGTTAAATTTAACGGAAATATGTGAAATTACTAAAATACCCTTAGTCATTTTGAAACAAAACGAAAGTTCGATACACCAAAGTGAGAGTTTTTGAACGTTGTAGGGTGTCAGCAAAAATCGCGAAAGTTCAGGGGGGGTTAGTGAAGTTTTCCCTTTTATTTTTTTTTTGACATGTCTGCATAAGAGGGGAGAGGGGGAATTCGAACTAATGACATCCGCTTCATTATGCGTGATTCCAACCAATTGAGCTACCTCTTGGAGAGTTGTGCATGTTAAACAATTGCCAAAGAAAGAAAGAGGAAAGAGACACGTTTAACTTGGGGCTACAGTTGGTTCAAGATTTTAATTGAGTTATAAATCCTACAAGATTCTAGAGGATTTCCTATTTTTTAATTGGCTAATGACCCCCAATGATATATATATATAACAAATGAAATTAAATGAGAGATAAAAAAAAATCCCTTCCTAAATTCTAGGAGATCTACCTAATATCTAACCGGATAAAATCTCACCAAAAGTCTTATTCTAATGGGTATTGCTATATATATATAATCACGTGGATTAAATCCAACAACTATATATATATATATATAACCACGTAGGTTACATATGTAGCTATATATATAATTACATAAAAAAAAAATTAATAGCATGTATAATGTATATAGTATATATAAAAATACTTTATAATTCTATTTTAAATATATAAAATTTATAGGATGTCACATCGATCCTCCTCCCCATAAAAAATTGTCCTCCCAATTTGCTTAGCATATATAAATGCACCATATTGCAACAACAAGCATACACAAACAAATATATCTACTGGTGCATACCTTATATTCTAATAGTCACCAGCAAACAAAGATGGGTATTTCTTGCGTATATCATCTTATAATTCCCACTACCCTTCTTGCCAACAAAATGATGCAGCACCACAAGCAGTAACCTATTTCAGTTTGCTTTTCAGAAATAATCTAATCTCTATCTCTTTCAGCAAAGAATCAAAGGATCTAAACTAGATCAGGAATTGGTCAAAGGATGAAAATTAAGCGCATTCTCGTGGTCAAGTATGACTATTCTTGTGACTCTCAGAGCAGGTCATTCAAGCTGGCAAAGCCTCTCTTTTTTTTCAACTTTCTAAGTTAGTCATTTCAATGGTATACCCATAAACTTCTAAAAAGATTAACTTGACATTTCAATAGTAGTAAATAATCTATCATCCTTAATACATAAAAAGAAATTGGGAATCCAACAAAAAACATTACAAGCCCTTTAAGGAGGTATAAACCAAAAGTAACTACTATAGGGAGGTCATAAACTTCCCACGAGTCAAAGTCCTCCTATACTCAAAATTTGTTAAGTATACAAAATGTCAAAACTGTACAATCTACATAACCAAAAGGCTGCACAGTCTAGGCTTAGCTTGACTCAAGCAATCTATAATGGAATCTCAAGTACTATAGCTACTACAGTTATGCAAAATAGTAGGTCAATGTATCCCAGTCATAAGGTCAGATGATTGGGTCCTTAAGTACTAGAAGGCCCACCGGTAACCCCATCCTCAACACTATTATATATAATGTCATCTAAAAAAAAAAAAAAATTAAAGGAAAAAGGGGTGAGTTCAACAACTCAGTAAGTAGCCACAACACCATGATGCTATAAAACATACCATGCATAACAATAATTAATAAAGTGAGTAACAATTAAAGCAAGAATGGCAAGTCGGTTGTAAAATGAGTAAACATTTCCTTTTACTTTTTTTTCAAAATAATTGTTTTACCCTTGACCCAACACCGCAGGTTTATCGTGAGCAGCGCACGTTAGCTTGTTCCGAGAGACCTATATGCTCATCCTGTCGTCACAAGGGAAAGTTACCAGGTTAGGAACTTTCCTAGGTGAAGGCCACTTGACTGATAGCACATACCCTTTCGTAACCATTCTTCGGTGTACTTGTCATGCTACCCATGCGGTACCGATCGTGACTATAATCGTGCATCGGGGTTAAACATTTATGAATATGAATGCAATGTAACATTTTATATGATCTTGTAAGCTCTTCTATAATGTTATGAAATACCATGAAACTTTATGAGCTCCTTTCATTCATAATCATATTTTCATGGTAACTGTAACACGGAAAATTCGTAAACAATGACATATGAACGAATAGAATTTGACATTTAAAATATGAATGCAATATAATAATCGCAGTTTAAAAATTGTCTAAAAATTAAATCATTTTGTAAACATTACAGTCAAAAGCGTCATGTCTTAGCACAGAAAATCCAAGAGAAGTAAAGGAATGTGAAAATATTCAAATTTCCGCTAATTTCCTTCCCACTAATTTGCTCGCAGAATTTGACACATTGAAGAAATCGAAAATGAGGGAAATGATTACCGGAGTTGAAAGAAAAATTGGGGCAAGTTTCTTCTTCCTTGGCTTAGAAGAGGACGTGAGGAAAAATGAAGACTTTGGCTCTTATGAAATATCCAGAGAGGGGGAAGGGGAGGAAGACACGTGTAATTGATATGAATGACAAGTGGCTTCTAATAATTTAATTGAGCTGTTCTTTTTTTTTGTTTTTAAACTTCACCAACCTCTTGAACTTTCACGATTTTTACAGACATTTTTCAACGTTCAAAATCTCTTATTTTAATGTATCGAACTTTGATTTTCTTTCACTTTTCTCTTTCTATTAGGATTTTCTATTAAATTTAACGAAAATGTGTGAAATTACTAAAATACCCTTAATCATTTTTTTTTTGGTTTAATTTAACTACAATATTTAACGGCAAGGGGGTATGTGAAACAAAACGAAAATTCGATACATCAAAGTGAGAGTTTTTGAACGTTGTGGGGTATCTGCAAAAATCGCGAAAGTTCAGGAAGGGTTAGTGAAGTTTTTCCTTCTTTTTTTTTTTTTTTGTTGACATGTTTGCATAAGAGGAGGGGAGGGAGAATTCGAATTAATAACATCCGCTTCATTATGCGTGATCTCAACCAATTGAGCTATCTTTTGGGGAGCTGTGCATGTTAAACAATTGCCAAAGAAAGAAAGAGGAAAGAGACACGTTTAACTTGGGCTACAGTTGGTTCAAGATTTTAATTGAGTTATAAATCCTACAAGATTCTAGAGGATTTCCTATTTTTTAATTGGCTAATGACCCCCAATGATATATATATATAACAAATGAAATTAAATGAGAGATAAAAAAAAATCCCTTCCTAAATTCTAGGAGATCTACCTAATATCTAACCGGATAAAATCTCACCAAAAGTCTTATTCTAATGGGTATTGCTATATATATATAATCACGTGGATTAAATCCAACAACTATATATATATATATATAACCACGTAGGTTACATATGTAGCTATATATATAATTACATAAAAAAAAAATTAATAGCATGTATAATGTATATAGTATATATAAAAATACTTTATAATTCTATTTTAAATATATAAAATTTATAGGATGTCACATCGATCCTCCTCCCCATAAAAAATTGTCCTCCCAATTTGCTTAGCATATATAAATGCACCATATTGCAACAACAAGCATATACAAACAAATATATCTACTGGTGCATACCTTATATTCTAATAGTCACCAGCAAACAAAGATGGGTATTTCTTGCGTATATCATCTTATAATTCCCACTACCCTTCTTGCCAACAAAATGATGCAGCACCACAAGCAGTAACCTATTTCAGTTTGCTTTTCAGAAATAATCTAATCTCTATCTCTTTCAGCAAAGAATCAAAGGATCTAAACTAGATCAGGAATTGGTCAAAGGATGAAAATTAAGCGCATTCTCGTGGTCAAGTATGACTATTCTTGTGACTCTCAGAGCAGGTCATTCAAGCTGGCAAAGCCTCTCTTTTTTTTTCAACTTTCTAAGTTAGTCATTTCAATGGTATACCCATAAACTTCTAAAAAGATCAACTTGATTTAGACCTAATTACCTCCACAAGAAGACCTTTGTACCTTTTAAAACGTGTGACACAAGAAAATGTCGAGCCGTGAGAAACTAAGATGTGTTGTGGACATGAATTGCAAACAAACAGAACAAGAAGATTTTGTTACCTGAACAACTCACATGGTATCGACACAAGAACATATCTCATGATATGATACATATGTTTCCTATTAAGCACATTAAATAAGCATATAGTCAAATTCAGGGAAATTGCTTGCAGGTCACTGGACCATTGGCTCATAAGGCCAAAACCAGTTTATGTTACATGTATAATATTTGTTCTACTTGCCAAACAGAAGTTTAGAAATGGTTTATATACTATTTATGTAATGACAGCGTTTTGTACATATACTATGTATTTCTCTTTGTCGGGTGATTCAGTTTCGAGGAATAGAAGGCAAGCACTTTTTTTGATAAGTGAAATTCATTAAAGAAGTGAGCATCTTGAAGACATCATTTAAATAAGAAAGCATGTGGGGTGTGTTTGTTGGTTCATCCTTATTACATGGTTTCCACTTAAAATTATGGGTAAATTATACTTCACTCTCTAATTTTTTTTTGGATAAGTACACTTTACCCTCCAAACTACTACCCTAATTTCACTTACACCTCCAAACTATGAGCCACTACAATCAAACTACCAAGTTATTTCGAGTAAAGTCAAATTTGGTCGTGAGTTTAGATGGAAAATGTCACATGTGTCAATCATGTGCGCATCTACTGTTCCTTCTACCAAAAATACTCTTAGTTTAAGCGATGAAATTACAAAATTGCATCAAATACAAGGGAGTGATTTCTGGGATGGGTGGCCACCCCAACAAAGTATAGGGGTAGCTACGCGGCCACCCTGTACTCTTCTCACTACTAAAAGAGGTGTAGTCGCGTAGCTGCTCCCCTTTCCAAAAGAGCGTACCCTTTCCAAAAGAGTACAAGGATGGCCACACGACCACCAAAGTGTTGTTGCACGGGCAAGGTTGGGGGCAGTCACGAGGACCCTCTCCATCCAACAGAGAAGCAAATACCCCTTTGCTTTGTTAGGGTTGGCTATGCGACCACCAATTTGCTCTATTGGAGATGGCTACATGGCCACCCTACCCTAAAAACCACTATGTTAGAGATATTTTGTTTTTTTTTTTTATAAGTCAATAGAAATGTATATATAAAAAGCGTAAATTTAAAGGGGCGCAACCCAATTATACAGTGAGTATAACTAAGAGCGCCTAAGTGCACCCAAAGAAAACCCAGCTCACTAAGAGTATCCACAAAAACCAAAAGAGACGCCCTAACAAGGCAACACCCTACCCAAAGGCAAACCCACAAAACCCCAGCAAACCCCCAACAAACCCCACAGAATCAACCCAACATCCCTAACGAATCACCCCACATCCCTAACCTCAATCCTTGAGTCACCACCCTTGTCCACAAAATAGACGGAGCAAGCAATCGAAAGCCTTTTCTCTAGCTCTTTACGAGAAATCCTATACAACTAAATAGCTTCCCTCCGTAAAGTAGACTTGGAACCAGAAGACACTTAAGCATGAATAGTAAACGTAAGAGCATCCTCTAAAATCGGAGGGAAAGAAAATTGTTTCCCTCGTGCAATAGGAGCAACCGGCATCACTGGAGGACCAGAAGCAACTGCAGAATCCACTGGAGGAACAGAATCAGCCTTGGGGCTTGCCGCAACAGAAGCAACTGGCATCACCGGAGAACCAGAAGCAGCCGCATAATCCACCAGAGAAACAACATCAGCCATAGGGCTTGCCGGATCTAGATCCATACCCGGGGAGGCCTTGACTAACCCAAAAAAAGGCAGTCGCTCCTCTGGCGAACAGAATCGGCGTCTCTCCGAAACTACCCCAGAACTTCGTCGAAGCAAGAAACCCCCCGGAAGCATACCCTTCTCTGGAGAGGGATGACGTGTCGCAACCTTACCCTTCTCACAAACCCACGTCGACAAAATCTCCCTTGTAAAACTCGACTCAGCAGCACCTAGCGCCAGCACTGCTTCCTCCTCAGGCGACGACAAGGACACCAGCCTAAGACCACGCCGGAGCACACTCTTCGCAGGAAAAACAACCTTACCTGATGGGGTTGGCGATACCACCTCATCGGAACCACCTTCTACAGACTCTAACGCTCTCACCACCGGTGCCTTCTCTGGTGCCTTCTCCTCCTTTCCCTGACCCGAAAATGAATCCGGAGCCCAAACGACACCAATGTTCGATTTGATCCGGGAGGCAACAGCCAAAGGCTTGGGCCTCACAGACAACCCACTAGTCTTATGCCTCCCCTTCAGTTTAAGACAAAACAGAAGGTTGGGCTTCAGGCCCAACCTAGAGAGAACTCGGCCCATTCTTCTCCTAATGTTGCTCGATGCATCGACCTTTGAGCCCAGCCCAAAGAATATGACCCGGTCTACCTCAGCCCTGACTTTCGCCAGAAAGTCCATCGCCAAGCTACTCTTTGCCTCCAACGAGCAGTCTGGCGATGGTCACCGAGGCTTGAGACTACTCCCCAAATCAGACACAGGAGCCTAAGCTTCCATTACAGGCGGCTTTGAACCTCCCGGAGGTGCAACAACCACATCCGCGAAGGACGGCGAGCTACCCACCTCTCCGGCATTTACAACAGAAAACATCAGCAGAGCCTTCTCCAAGAGACACGCAACCAAAGATTGCAGTTCAACCACAAATCTTTGCCAGCCCCAACCTCCGCGGCCCTCAGGGAGCTTAATAACCCCTTTTTGACCACCCTTGATGAAGACTGCCACCTCTAAGTAAAGCCCCCGCCTTATTGCTTCCCATTCGAACTTTCAAGACCCTCACTTCATCACGGAAAGTTCTGGCGAAATCCTCCTTCCTCTGAGCCTCCATCACCTCCTCCACCGCATCTGCTAGCCAATTTGAGCACTTGATCCCCAGCAAAATGAACCCACCTAAACCCTTCCTCTTTTCCTCCAAACGAAGTATCGCGTTGCCCTTCTTCGCCGAAAAAGAGAAAGATTTCGCTTCCACCGAAAACGGGTGCTCCATTTGATGCTAATGAGTGCCCCCCACAGACCAGAAACCGAGCTCTAGCGAGGCGCATCCATACGTGCTGCCACTAGAGAAAAGGACCCCTAGCTCTATCCAAGGAGAAACAACGAAATCTTCACCGGCGAAGAGGAAGGCAAGAGCGGAGAAGACCGAAGATGAGGATATAGAGCTTACAAGAACGCCGGAGACAGTAGGATATGTTTGCCGGGGACAACAAGATCTGGGAGAGATTTGAAAAAATTTGAAAAACAAACGAGGAGAGAGAAAGGAGCTTTTGTGCTTTACTGTAGCAGGAGAGAACGGAAAGCCTTGCAGTTGGTTCAATCCTAATAATGTTAGTGCTGATATCTCCATAACAAGATCTACTATTTGATATGAGTATATACTTTTAGTGTGGGACTATGATAGAATTTAGAGCCATTTTGTTAGGGGAACTTTTGTAATTTCATTGCTCAAACGAGGTATTTTTGGCATAAGAAATGACTACTATGCATGTGATTGGCACACTTATCAAAAAAAAAAAAAAGTGATTGGCACTTGTGACATTTTCTATCCAAATTAATGGCTGACACAAGAGGCAACTTAGAATAATTTGATAGTTTGATGGTCCAAGTTTTAATGAGTCGTAAATAAGAGGTGCGAGGTGTAAGTAAAATTAGGGTGGCTACTTGGGAGGGTAAATCCTAAAATTATCTACTTAAGTATTGTTTGAGATAATAATACTTTCGAGTAGAACAAAATCATATTGCAAGCACAATCAAATCCATCAATTAAGCAAGTGATATAGCTCAAGTGAAAACCAAAAATTATGACGTTTGAGCTGTGATTACGAATAAAACAGTTTATAATGTGCCATTAACTAAGAAAGAAAAAGGATCTATACTCTGCATCAACAATAGACAACATGGCAAATGCATAAAATGGAGCACCCTGCCTATTATGATATTCTCCATCGGACTTCACATACACGGCACATGTTGGAAAAACACATTTAAAACTACTAATAAAACAGGCCTAATGGCTTTATCCTAGATGATAATCTATATCATGATTTAAATTGAAGGATAAAACCTCAACATAAGACATATCATTTCTTCAACTCACTACTAAATGAGAATATTAGCAAATAATCGAACAAGGTGGTTAGTTGCATTTAAGTGTTGGGAAGAAAGACACCTAGAAAAATCATCCAATGGGACCATAATATGACATGATAGGACACCACTCGACCGAAAAAAAAAATTAAACCTATAGATTTAGGCCTTATTGGGTTATATTGACAACTCATTTGTAACATCTATTCAATGTAAGATTTTTACCCATTTTTACATTCACATAATCTCTTCATAACTTATAGTCAATAATCTCTTCATGACTTGTGAGTCTATCATCATATTAATACTCTCCTCCTTGAATAAAAAACTTTATCAATCCTATTGCTCCTAAAATCACTTGTAGGCTTTGTGGGTTTGTTCACACCAAGCACCATACCCTTGATCCAACTACAAAAGGGACCTATTATCTATGCATGCGCATCATCTCTGGTCTAACCATAAATAGGACTATCCTTATCTACTATGTAGCACACCAACTTCGGTTTTGATACTACTTACCAGAGAGAATCTCATCTAGTGAGACTATAATATAACATGTTAAGACACTACTCAACCCAAAAGTTTAAATATATGTGTTTGAATCTAGTTATTTTATATTAACTACTTGTACTTGTAACATCTATCTACTTTGGGACAATCATTTTATACACACATAACATCTATCTACTTTGGGACAATCATTTTGCACACATATAGCCAACAATAAGTTTTATGAAACTTTCATTTTTTTTTAAGGCACACCTAATTAACTTTCTAGGACCCAATTTCCACAAACTTATATGGATGATTAATTGAAGTTGCCGTAATGAAGCAAGTGTTCATCTCCTCTTGAAAAACAAAAGCAGACTCACTACTAATGCAAATAATTTAATAACAATTTACAAGAAATCCACAAGAGAAATCTTTCTTCATAATGATTATAGATTACAATACACTTAATTTTTATTTCAGTGCCCATTAGCAGGAATTCTCTGGATTTCGTATAATAGAAATCCTTTCATGAAGAAGTAGAAGAATCAAGCAATGTGACCTGATGCTAGAAAAGCCGTTTGAGCATGGAAAGGCCACCATCTGCTTAACCCAGGACCAGAATGAGTCCGTGTTCTTCTTTGGCATGTGTCTCTCACTGTATCATAAAGAATTGTGTAGTTTGAGCTGCTTATATTTCTAAAGTAACAGAAATTGCCGCCATCATATTTGTACACTTGTTGTGTACTGCCCAACCCACTAATTACCAGGTTGTCCTTAACAGCCATATAGCCCTGCGCATTCTGCACATTTTTGAGAGAGCTCTTTGATAATCCGAAACCAGCAGCCTCAGCATTCTTCTCATTAAATCCCAATGTTAAATTTTCAAGAGAAAAAGAAGTTCCATTTCCTTGATCAATGGAGTTGTAGTATAAATAAACGGAGTATTTTTTGTGTGATTTCGTTGAGTAAACAGAGGAGGATGGGATCTCTGCTTGAGCACTGTCATTGAAATGGATGATTTGATCCACAATCTGCAAATTCCCATCGTTCCCCATCACCATTGAATTACTGTAACTGAAGTTTTGAACCCAATGGGTCGTGATATTCCCATGGGAGGACTTTAGCCATCCAGTTGATGATATGGACCTGCTTACACTAGTCAAAAATGTTCCATTTAAACCCTTAAAATCGGATACAACCGAAACAACATCCGGTGAGCTAATGTGCTTCAAAAGCTCCCCTTCAATTTTTGAGCTCTTTCTGTCCAACCAAAGATGCAAATTTGCATCTACATACCAAACATTCAAGGCATTTGTCACACTAAATCCAAGCTTATGGGCCTTTCCATCAAGTATTTTTCCTAAAAACGGCGTGATTTCAATATTATAAGAAGGTAGATTGAATGATCCAATGCCAGTAATGGGTCTCCATAAGAGGGGATTGACCCCTCCAGTATAGATCACAGTAAAAGGCCAAATTGCACCAACAACTTCCCCATCAAGACTGACCACAACCTCCCTAAAAGGTCCATTTCCGGGCGTGCCAGTAAGATTATTTGCCTCAATATAGTCATTCGTAGGATTCAAATACCAAAACTCATCATTCTCATGATATGAAACATAGACCTCCAACAGAGCCCTGTAAGAATTTTGAGGAATCTTGAATTCCTTCAGCCCAATATCCGTGGAATTCTCAATTTCAAACCACAACCCGTCATTTAACGGCCGGTTTCGTGAAATGGGTAAGATCAAATCAGCCGGAGAATGATATTTAGACAATGAATTATCCGAATTCGACCCAGGATAAAAATGAATGGTGATATTCACGTGGTACACCCCAGTATAAATACTGTTAACAATATTACCAAGAAACACTGCAAGAGTTTGATTCTTCATAAGCAATGAATAATACCTGGTAATGTCCTTCTGAACGCTCCAAACAATTCCGGTAGCCCTCGGCTCCGCTGTGCAGCTGCGAAGAAGCTCAACCCCACCAAGCCAAACGCCAAAGATGCGGTCAAACTGCCTGCCTTTACAAGTCGCATTCCATTCAAATACAATCTTGGAGAATTTTTTGGCTGAGCAGTGCGAGGGGGGTGTGTAGTTTGCAAAAACTGGGGGCTTCCCATAAGTGTAGCCGAAGTCATGCTGGAGGATGAGGTAAGAGCAAGGCTTGGTGTTGGGGAGTTGGATGGGTTTGGTTACTTCAAAAAAGAGAGTTGGTGGAGTGGCATTGAGGGGTGTGCTCCGGGAGACAAGCTCTGGTCTGAGAAGGCTGTTTCGGCTGAGGCTGGCGGCGGAGAAGAGTGGCTGGAGGAGGAGGAGAAAGAGGGAGAGAAGTAGAGGAAACCGAGAGGAAGCCATGAATGTTAGTTGGGTTGGTCCGTTGTGTCTTTCTCTATAATTGAGGGAGACTAATACTATTATTACTATGGCCTGTTTGGTTTTCTATTTTCGAAAAAACCAAAACACCAAAAAAAAATAAATAAATAAATAAAGAAAATAAAGAAGAAAAAGTTTTTGCCCCAAAAGAGTATCTACGTCGAGCTATGCAAAATTTAATTAAATTTAAATTTCAAAATATACTTTTTTAGATATAACTAGTCACTTTTAAAGACTATCAAATATCAAACTCTTGAAATATTTTGTTACTTTTACCAAATATTATTTTTTTATTGTGAAATCAAATTACTTTAATTACCCTGAAACTCACTTTCATGCTCACATACATAAAATTATTCTTTGTACCCAATTGTATATTTAATTCAAGAGATTTCATTGATGAATGCATTTAATTTATTAACTGATAAACATCAATTAATGTAGTTGTATATTTGAGAAAGTGGGAGTAACAAAAAGAAAAATGGAAGGAGAGAAAAAGTAAAAAGGGAAGGGATGAAACTTTGGAGGAAAGAAATAGAAAAAGAGAGGGAGAAAAATGAAAAGGGATGATAGAGTACAATAAAATAATATATAATAATAAGATAATATTTTAACATTTGCTTTTGGTCTCTTTAAATTTGAAGAGGAGATTTGACAAATATTATATTTAATATTTGATAGAAAATTTGATATGGGAGACTTTTTGTAAATTTTATTAAAAATTTTAAAAAATATTAAAAATAGAGAGTTTGATGTGGATGCTCTAATGGGATAGGGTTTGGAGTGAAAAACAATGCCTGCTTGTGAGGGAAAAAAAATTGATTGGGTTTTTGAAGGTGGGGTTGGGTGGGGGTAGAGTGAGAGTAAAGTGAGAGGCTGAATGGAAAGTTGAATAATAATAATAATTATTATTATTATTTGTCTTTTTAAAAAGAAAGAGATAAGACAGATCATGAGTACTACGTGGATTACGGAGGTACATTCATAGCATTTTTTTTTTTTTGTTTATTTCCTGAGATAGCAAACACTAAACGGGGAGGGAAATATATAATGATAGGCATGTTGGTTGTCAAATATGCTGGACAATCGGAATTCATAGCAATTATGTGTAATTTTAGTAATTTGAATAGGTAAGACTGGAAACTATATATATATATATATATATGAGGTTTTTTGGCAACTTATTTAGACATCTGAATTTTATATTATTTGTTTAAATTACTTGAAATTCAGATAAGTAATTGTTGTGAATTCTAATTTAGAATAAACGGCTCCACTCTAAACCACTAATGGTGCAAGAGTGACCCATTTGTCTTATGGAAGTAATTTTTTTTTTAAAAAAAACACAGATTTCCTCCAAATTAGTTTGAAGGAATTTTTTTTCAACCTAGTCTATAAAAGTGACATGTATCCCTTAGATGTACATATTTTTTTAATAGTAAGGACAAAATTGAAATAAATTTTATTAAAAACTTATGTACATCTCACAAGTTATTAAAAAAATGAACACATGTCACTTTTATAGATTAAGTTAAAAAAAATTTCTCCAACCTAATTTAGAGGAAAACTTTATCCTTAAAAAAAAAAGTTCAAAATAAAACCTTAAAAAGAAGAATAATAAATTGAGTTACATATTTATTGAATTTGGTTTATTAGACAGTGTCAGTGGCAAAGCCTATTTATATCGGACAGTGGCAAGGCTAAGACCGATTCTTATTTGAGGTTTCAATCCTTCAAAAGCTTCTTTTTCTTACCGGGGAAATAGAGCTTTTTTCTTTTTCTTTTTCTTTTTTTTAAAAAAGAGTTTTATTTTTAAGTTTGTTTTAAACGCGTATTTATATTATTTTTAGAATAAAAAATTCAAAGTATTTTTGAAATTTTTTTATCAAACATGTGAACTTTTTATTTGACACTATCTTTTTAACGCCATTTCAAATAGACTTTAAATTTATCTTTGTATTAGAGATGTGCAAATCCATCACAGAATTTGTTCCACATACTCGAACCAATTAAATGATAGAATTAAAATAATAATAATAATAAAAGGGATGAGAATCGTGTAGGAGAATAACACCTATCACATCTTAAATTTACAACAAATAATTTTTTTATTATTATTAAAACGAAAGACACATCGACAAAATCAAATAGCTGCTAGAGAAATTATAATTTTTGTACAGTAAATATCAGGAATAAATAATTTTTTACTATTTACAACTCAGTTAAGGGTTCGATTAAGTACTGAAATTTGACCAGAATCTCCATTCAACAAGAAAACCTCCAAAGGGACATAAGGAGAGGTAGATGATCCAAATCTATAAGTGGGTTGCAGTATTTTAGCACCTTTCACACACTGAATAATTCGAAGACGCGGTCCAGTTCTCATCTGCCAGATCTGCAGGAAGTTCACAAAAGAAATAACATACTCAGAACCTCAATAATTTGGTGAAGAGTTTATTATTACTTTTTACATTGTTTATCATGACATGGCGTGGTGCGTTTTAAGTGACTTTTATTTTTTTAGTTTTTTCAAGCGACTAACATAAGTCACTTAAAACACGGCACATCAGTCAAATTTACTAATAAGCACCCATAGATAAGCGTAATAAACTAGTGGCATAAAGAAAGGTTTAAGTCATCAACATCCGGGAGTGAGATAAATGACAAGAAATGAGTCTCAGAAATGTTTACAAAACTCAAGATTTTATAAATTGAGATTGAACACGTTTCAAATGGCTTAGAGGCAGTTAAAGGGACGAAAATACATTATTATCAGGCTGCTAACTTTGTGAAAGATAGAGTAATTGCGTGACCCAGAAAAAAGAATGTGGATGACATTGACCAAGTATGTTCAATAAAAATCATTTCCAAAAGATAACTCGCTGCAAATGGCATGGTATGTTCTCATTGATCGACCATCACCTAACAGATTTTAATGTTGCAAATTTTCCAATCATCATTGACTTCTAATCTCCAAGACAAGATTTTCTAAGGTGATTATACACCCTGGATACTATAAGAACCACATCCATGGTTTAACAATAGCAAACAAAAGACCTGTCTTTCCACAACTTTATAAATATTCTTGATTTTACAAAATTTTATGATCGAAATTCTACCATCAAGTACATATGGTCATTACTATATATACATATATGAGTGTGCGTGCGCTCGCACGCGTGTTTCTGTATGTGTGTATGTATGTATACCCTGCTATGCTTTCGCTTCTGAGAAATATACTAATTGCCAAATAAAATATCAATTACCATGGATAGGCATCAATCAATAGCTCAAATATAACTTCCATGAAAGGGAAGAGAAAAAAAGAATGTACCTCAACGATTCCTTTTCGAGGTGCGTGAATAGCTAGACACAGACAGTAATCGCTCTTCACTGGTTCATAAGAACTGGAACTTGGTGCTGCAGTATCTCTATTAACTAGCATCTCCATGAATAGGCAGCTAGCATCGCGATATCCCTGCAAATTAATTTAAATCCACAGTTAGGGAGAAAATTTTTACATCATAAATAAAATTACAATTCATGGATGTCAAGGGAAAACCTTCCATAACCGCACCACCACAAGTGCCTGAGTGTCTAAGAGCAATATACGACCAAGCGAATCTGTTATAGCAGCCAATGTACCACTAGGTGATAGCGTCAGCTTCTCACCCTTCCTTGGATGATCCTTCAAACATGTCAAAGGAGAAGCTGGCACAAACCAAGTTGCCAGTCAGTGAGCCAAGAGGAATTTGTAGAGAGTTGGAAACAGGTGGTGAGTAGGATATGGGAAACCGTGAAGCAAACACCATGCATTGCATATGATAATGATTTTTGGTTTGATTCTTTTAGACCTAACCATGATGGTTCCTTGGTGATAAATTTTTACATGAATATGGTTAATTGATTTTAACCTAAAAGATATAGCTAATGATTTATGTAAAAACTTGTCAAAAATTGGATTAGGAGCATGGAGAATTAGCTATAAATGAAAGTTTAAAACGTGTGAAAGTAAAGAATGAGCATGTGCTGAAGTGGAATAATATTTTAAGATATTATTTGGCCTAAGAAAGAGAGAAGGAGAAGGCACTACACAGTACCGGGATAGAATGCATCACATTAAAGGTCGTTTACATGAAGGTATGGCCCATTAACATGTTTTGCCACGTTGAGTACACCAAGGTTAATCAGGTGGCCCATTATGACTCTTCCCGCAGCCACGGATTGAGAACAAGTCTTTCGGGATTGTGCACAACACCAGGCATACAGGGTGTAATAATATGCAATGCCATACTAAAAAGAGGTTAAAAAAAAAAGGGACTTATGAGTTCAGATTAAAAGCTTATTTCAAAGAAAAGTATTTTATGATCTAAGTGGAAAGAGAAGAAACAGAATCAAGCAATGTCGTCTCTATTGTTTTAATCAAAAGTTTTAACCCATCCATTTTAACTTGGTTGGGAGTATTACTTATTGAGCTTTCGCTCATCTTTTGTTTCTCTCCTCTTAGGTTATGGAGCAAACAATCTAGGAGGCTAGAATGGATAGACTTAGGAGGGAGTCACATATGCATTGCTTCTTAAATTCATGTTGAGATTTTAATAAATGCCTTAGGGCACCGTGAAAAATTTATGACTCTCAGGTTGCTTTATCTTGACATCTAAAGTTTCATGTTTGACCTAGACGCTTTGTGTATTTATGAAATAAAATTTCATTTAGCATTATTTAATAGCTCTGGGCTTCCTTGTAATTCCTTTGCACCTCTGAGGCCTTAGTTAACAAACCTAGCCCTAACAGGCCAGGGGCATTACACCATCCTTCTTTAATTCTTTACTCTAGCCAATAGCAACCATCATAACAATAACCAAATTATAAACAAAATCAATTATTTACCTCGGGCAAATGGTTGAGGCTTCACATCTGATTTTCCTGGTGACGTTTGTTCACTCCGCCAAATCATTCTTGAGAAAGAAGCTATCGTTGAAAATGTTGCAGGCACGACTTTTGACAAAATAGCTCCCACTAAAGACCTGCTTTTGTTTTCTGAAAGCCTTTCAACAAAATACCAATAGAAAGGACAAATAACAAAGATATTACTTTGGCTGCAGGAGATAAAAATACTCCATCATGAAAATAAATCAGCATACATTGTAATAGCAAGAAATCCCATCGCTACCTGAATGCTGAAATCACAGCATCCTCTCCTATGGCGACGGCACAGTAATAACGATGACTTGACTGCCCAACAATAAAAGCAGCTGAATTCAAATACCAGAATAACTTCAGAAATTTTCCATTATTTTATGAGACAAATTACCAAAGGTAGCAAGACAACATGACAGATACTTACAATATTATAATATGTTTCAGAAACCAACATACATAAGAAAATTACCACTGGTTAACTAAACAGAACCTTAACTCATCAACACGGCTTCTAAAGAAACCAACTAGACGTTAATAAAATAAAGGGCATAGTTTGTACCTGGTGTTCCATCAGCGGTGGAGGCATTATGCCAGTGATTGCAGCATCAGCACAAGACCCATACTTGCTAACATTCCATAACTGAAAAGGTAATTTTCCATAAGGTGTTTCTGAGCCCTCTAAATCTCGCCTTTTCGGTTTCTGATCCCAAAACGGAGCATGTGTTTCTTGAAACCATTGTTGCAGCATACTCTAAATATCAAGCATGTTATTAGAGTCATAATTAGTTAAGATCCCTGGAGGCTAGAAGCTACTAAGTCTGAGAGTAGAACAAGAATATTATGGGGCACAACTGAAGAAATATTATCAAGGTAATCATTAAATATGACCTAATTATTTTCTTTTAGAAATCCATCAAAGACAAGAACTTGCTCATTTGCATCATACTATTTACCATAAGGATTGCCTGATTAATGATAAAGCACATCTTGGTTTATGTCCAAATATGAAATTGCTTCCAAAATCTTTATAGCTTGGCAAAAAATAATATCATCTACCTGAATATCAGAACCATCACAGCGAGCAACTACACCGGGCATGACAACACAAACCTCCTCTGAGGATGTGTCCTGGGTCAAATCTCTCTTTGTTCCACGAACTCTTAACTTCAGAATTCGTCCAGGATATATCATCTGTAAGCAGACAAATAAATTATGAGTTTCACAATAAATATAACAATCTAAGCTCAACTACATCAAACTTAGCAAATCTGTGGTAAACGTTGCAGCCTTATAGATCAAACTAGACCAGGAATCGATGTACTGTATCCTATGCATTAGTTTAAAGAACTTAAAAGCAATTCCAGCACTAAAGTACAATTAAAACAATTACCTTAAAAGTTAAAAAGGTTGTATACATGTATTAATGCTCAGTTCAGTCCAGGATTTGGTTTTAGTACAAATCCTTTACCCCATACTCACCACAAGCAAACAGACGACCGAAGATAAAGGTAAAACATTTTTGGGTTAGTGGGAAAATGCTAGAAAACAGATCAGATAACCAAAAGCTGAATTGTCAAAACATCAGAAAGAACTTAATAAACTCGTAAATTATCCACCATTTGGGGAATTCCAATTTCCTTAATTTCCCAGATCTTTCTCACCAACCAAACAACATCCAAACCCAAAGGTCCGCTAATTCATTTCACCTCACCTGTTTGTGAATCAAATCACCGCCTAGAGAGTAAATGAGGAAATACCCAGAAGAGGTCCCGGCCACAACCACCCGAATCTCGTCGAACACCAGCCACTCGACGGCGGTGATTTGCTCGGAGGCGATCGGGGAGAGATCGGGCCGGATCTTGATGCGGGGATCGTCGAGGTCGGACCAACCGAGAACGAGGATAAGGGACCTGTTGGCGAGGGCGAGGGCGTGGGTGTCGAGCGCGCAGAGAAGGTTGGGGTCGTCCACCAGCCATCCCTCCTTCCCCGCGCCCACTTGGCTCAGCTCATCGCACGCAATGCACCCCAGCTCCGTCGCATGGCTCCGCCTCCACATTATCTTCTTTTCCTTCTTTCTTTCTTTCTTTCTTTCTTTTTTGTCTACTTCAAGTCAAACGAAACCGAAACGTCTCCAAATTCCCAGACATCTATGATCTATTTGATCCGACTTGACAGTCGCGCAAGCAAAAGAAGAAGAAAATACTCTCCGCGCCAAGGAAAGGATTAACAGCTGCCTTGAACCTTTTTTTTTTAAAAATATTATTATTATCGGGGAACTTTACTTTGACTTTGATCCCTTTAACGCGATTTTATAAATTTTAAAATTTTAAAATTTCCTATTTTTGAATTTCTGAATTTTAAATCACTTTTGGTTAGTATTTTTTCGTTAATTTTAGCAATTAAAAATATATAAAAAAAAATTATAATTTTTATAAATTTTATTTTTTTAAATAAAAAAAATATTTTTAAAAGTTAAAATTTTATACAAAAGTTAGAGTATAATTGTTAGGGGTGAAATTTAAAACTGTCTAACCACATCCGCTAACGGCTAACCGGTATCCGTACTAACCGCTAACCGCTTTGAAAGCAGTTAGCGGTTAGTAAATTTTGAAAAACTGCCTAACCGCTAACCGCCTTTTTTAAAAATATAATATATATTTATATAATATATATTTCATATAATAAATAACAATAAGTTATTATAACTTAGTGGTTATTGTGCGCCTCTTTTAATAAAGAGTCCCGATTTCGATTCCCCCACCTTTGACTTTTGTTTGGGTTTTATATTTTTATTATTTATATAATATAGAAGTGCAAAACGACGTAGTTTTGAACTTCTATATATTCATTTATTCCTAACCCAAAATGATAATTTTGTTGTAATTTTATTCGTATATTATATGTTGTAGAAGGTGACCAACAAGATTTTGGTATAATGGTCCAACATATAATGCTCACTTTAAACCAACAATTTTTAATGGTAAAATGGCCATGAAAGGAAAAAAAAAATGTTTAAAGTGAGCAAAACAAGGGTTTAAAGTTAGCCCAAAACCGGCCAAAAAAAAAAAAAACCAATAAAAAGCCCCATAAAAAGCGGTTAATAAAAAAGCGGTTAACCGCCTAATGGGTAGCGGAGGCGGTTAGCGGGTTAGCGGTTTTAGCCACTAACCGCTATTTCACCCCTAATAATTGTCATGTAATGTTTAAAATTTGACGGATCACAAAAGGGTCTATATTGAGAGCAATTAAAAGTTTAAAAATTCAAAATAAGAAATTTAAAAATTTGACGGGATTTGTAAAATCGCCCGAAAATTTGGGAGGCCAATAATAATAATAATAAAAAGAGGCTGAGCAGCCACTGAGCAAGCGACGCCGTTTTCCAGTTAAACGGCGCCGTTTTCTAGGTAAACGGCGCCGTTTTCGTATTACCTCTCTTTCTAACTAATAATCCCAGTCCAGGAGCCTCCCATTTTCGTCCTGCCAAAGGAGAGAGAAATGCAGGGTCCCCAGAACCTCTTACTCCCTAAAACCCCAAACCTAAACCCCTCTTATCCTCTCTTCCTCCCCAAACTCACCTTCCCAAACCCACGAAGCCCCCGATTCCACGGCCAAAATGGTGTCCTGTGCATGGCGGGGCGCAGCGAGAAGAAGAAGAAGAAGAAGGGCGGAGGGGCGCCGCCTGGCCGCATCGAGGGCGACGCGGATTTCCGCCGGGCTGTGAAGGAGGGGGCGCGGCGGAAGAGCAGGAAGCTCGCCGAGTCCCGCTTCTACCGCCTCCACAAGAACCGCAAGAGCCAGAACCAGGCCGATAACTTCACCGAGGACGAGCTCCAGCAGATCGGCCTCGGCTACGACCGGATGGTCCGCTTCATGGAAAAAGACGACCCCAATCTGCGCCACCCCTTCGACTGGTACAAATACGGCGAGTTCGGGCCCTACTCCTGGCGCGGCGTCGTCGTCGGCGACCCCATTCGCGGCCGCTTCTCCGACGAGCGGGTGACCCTGATTAGCGAGGTGAGGGACCAGGAAGAATGGGAGAAGATTGAGCAGTTCGAAATGGCTTCAGATTACGGGAAAAAATTGAACGAAATGGATCAGACCAAAGGATTTAAGCACTTCTGGGTGTTTGTGAGGCACCCCAGGTGGAGGATCAACGAGCTGCCATGGCAGCAGTGGACATTGGTCTGTGAGGTCGTCGTGGAAGGCGGTAAAGGCAGGTTGGACAAGTGGAATCTCATGGGTAGGCTTGGGAACAAGTCCAGGGCGCAGATAACCCAATGCGCAGCGTGGATGAGGCCGGACATCATCTACGTGAAGAAGCCGGTGTATCAGTGCAGATTCGAGCCGCAGGAGGATTTCTTGACGGGGTTGATGCCGCTGTTGGATCCGACCACGGAGAAGGAGTTCTTATTCGAGTTGAGGAGCGAGGATGGGAGAGTGGAGATGTGCACTTATTTCGGCGGGTTGTGCAAGATTGTGAGGGCGAGTCCCAAGGCATTTGTGGACGATGTGGTGAAGGCGTATGAGAGGCTGAGCGACGAGAGGAAGTCTGAGTGCTTGGAATTCTTGTTGACCAATCATCCGGTGCTGTTGCTGCATCCCTATACTAAGGAATGGAAGGCGAAGTTGGAGGAGATGGAGTTGGGGTGCGATGCACCGGATGACGACGACGATGAGGACCGTCGTGGTAGTGCCGGTGAGACCGAGATTGTAGATTGGATTGAGGATGATCGTGATGATGATGATGATGAGGAGCAAGAGGACATAGTTATGGACATGGAGGAAGAAGAAGAAGAGGAAGATGGAGATGACGAATTGGGTACTGAAGAAGAGGATTCGAGTGTGGAAGACGATATTAAGCCTTGGGAGGAGGAGTTCAAAAAGGCGGTGAGCAGCGCCTATGCAATGGAGAAGCTAGCGAAACGGAGTGTGGAAATGACTACTAAACACTATGAGCAGCAGCTGAGGGAAATGGGAGAAGCAGGGCAAAAGGGGAAAGAAGAGAAAGTTACAGAGGATGACGGAGATGAAACCGCTATGAGGGGTAAACGGCCGAAAGTGAGCCCAGAGGAATGGAAGTATGCGGGGATCGGTCGATGGAGGAAAAGGATTAAGAAGAGTAGGATTCCCCCGGAGCTGTTTTTGCGAGCGGCAGTGAGACCCTTCACATATAGAAATCTTGTGAAGGAGATTGTTTTGGTGAGGCATGGAATTGTGGATGGTGATTTTGTTAGGAAGAAGGCTTGAAGCATTAGATTATTTGAATCCTGTTTTGTAGGATTATCATATTTTATGAATCCCGATGATAATAGATTTTCATTTTCTGGGATGTTATTTTTCTTTTGCAACAAAATTGATTGGTAATGATTCTATTTTACAATGAAAAACCTCTCCAAGGCAAGGTCACTTTGTGCACTCATTTGTATTTGGTAAACCTTGAATCCGTGTAAAATGTCCCCTCCACACAGATCGAGTAATATTGCGGCCTCTCTAGCATATTGGCCCTAAAGATTTATCTGCATCCAAGAAGATTTGAACCTTAGACCTCGTGAGGCTCTTAACACTTGAACCAACCCCTTATGGTTGTTATTCTTCTGGACAATCATGAACGGATCAATAATTCATTTTTTTTTTTTTTTAAAAAAAAAACTATAATTTTCAAATCCAAAGATAAAGAGAGAGAACTTACTGCTTACAAGAGACGAATTAATCAAGGGAAAATGCTATTCTACTTAATCTTATCTCAAAAGTTTACAGAAAGATCCCAATACACCATGATATGATGGGAAAACAAAATAAATTATAGGGTATGCTATTTAGAATTCTCTCAACATTTTCAGCTGATGTGGCATTTCACGTCAGCAGAGAATGTTGAGAAAATGTTAAAAGCATTTCCCTAAATTATAAGTCAAGATCATCACTAGTCATCGCGAGTCTTTAAGCCTTCAGAAGCAGATGACCACTAAATTCCTCAGGCACCAAAGTATTCCTCTGGGACATAAAACTTCAAACCAATGGCCTGCAACAACAGAAAAAAAAAATAAGAATAAAAAATTGCAGATAAAATAAACCTTCTTTAACCTAGGATATATTTATGTGCATTAGACCACCTTATCTAATGCTAACTGAAGATCCAGGCCACTGGATACAAGGAAAGAGAGAGTTTACCAGCCTTGCTGATGCACCATGAAAGTTCTAATTTCATAATGTAAAGTTTCCATAAAATACTTTATAGAGAAGGAAAGAGAAGTTATCTGTTATGAAATTAGGGAAACTATCGAACAACTTCAGCAAATTTCCGTTCTGGAATCCATATTAAAAACATGGCTGAGAAGGGTAATGAAAAAGTTTCACTTGTCTGTATCAAGCATAATTAAATTGAGGACTAGCACGAACAGGAGAAAGGCAAAAAAAAAAATTATGCAAGTTGCAGAGGAAATCAAATAATTGGTTCAGAGAACACTTGAAACACATGATGGAATGGTAAATCAGGATTAGTAATTCAGTGCATAAAAATAATTTTAAAAAAATACTATTTTTCACCTGTGCAAATTTAATGTCAGCATCACTGTGATCGCCGTGTCTCCCAGCTGCATCACCAACGTAGAAGGATCTACAATGCAGAGATTCTTTTTAAATGTTATCAAACAAGTATCCAAATTAATTTAAATAGAAGATTGAACAAAATAGAACTGAAAATTTGTTCAATATCGAGAATACAGGAATAGAAACCATGCAAATAATTAAAGGGAAGGATAATTAACTGATCCATATCAATGGAAATGCCAGAGTTGAAGTGCTTCTCCATAATATGCCACATTCCCGGTTTGGGTTTACGAAAGGCATCAGCTGCTTGACGGGAAGATTCGCCCAACCCACAAGCTATGAAGACCTGCACAAAAACAAAATTGCAAGTAAACTTGCATATTTGACTGGATTCTTTTCATATCACTACAATCTACCATTATCTCATTGATTAACTTGACAAGACAAGCAATAAGATAGAGTCACCACACTGAAGTTCTATTTTCTTTTCAAATAGCTGCATTTAGCATAGCAAGGCATATTCATTAAAATTTTAAAAATATATATATATATATTTATCACAGCAAGGCATAAACAAAGGCCAACCATTAACATACAACTACTCTCAGATAGATTGAATTTAATGGATTCACCCATTAACAAGATGATCCAGAAACTTGATCCCTTTGAATGAACAATCACATAAACAGCTATGCATAGTAGAGTGGCAACAATTAAGTCCTTATTCAATTTTGAATTTATAGCTTACTAGTTCCCAAAATATTGTTCCAAGGCTTGATCAAGTTCTTAACAATTGTCGAGGAAAATAATAATGAGTCAGAAGCTTGAACTGAAAACATGCCTATATGTATGTCTCGCCTGATGATAAATGCTTCACTTCAAAAAACAAAAACAAACCCTACCACTTATAATGCACCGGCTTAATGACAAGTTCACAATTCAAATCAGGAGAAAAAAGAAAACTTAGAATAATTTAAAACTTGATGCGAAACTCAGATGATTTGATTGTCAACCTCTTAAAAAAACACTTCACCGTCTAATGAGAAAAGCAACTAAATTGTTTTTCCTCATGCACCAAATGCCACGATTTCAAAATAAGGACATACCTGACCCAGACATCTCCAAGAATGACAGCAGAGTTCCAAATATAGATAGTTTTACAGTTGTTACACAAATGAGCTTGCATTATTGATAACATCACAAAGACCAATACAAAAGTGTCATCTCAACTACCTGAATTGGTACCATCACTTGCTTGATAAAATTGTCTAGGCGTCCAATTTTTGAGTCCACTGCTGCCTGTCTTTTTTTCTTATGGCGCTCAATATTCGATTCATTGGTGAAGATTACCTGATAGTACAATTACAAGAGAAAGTTTTCAGAAATGACAATCTGTCTCTTCTTTTTTTATAAGTAAAGAAATGACAAGGAAAATGAGAAGCTGTCTCTTGAGGCTGCTATTTTTCTCTTTTCCTGATTTTCCTTGTCATATAACCAGTCTAGTTCGTAACCATTATCTGAGGTTTTTTTTTTTTACATGAGAATATATATATATTTTTTAAAAAAATTATACTTGATTACAGTTTGTAATGGCACATGGCTGGTTGTAAGGGTGTATCTGTCATGTTGATCACGAACCTCCGTGGGCAATGTTATTTTAGAAAATAGAAGCTAAGTTCAGGATATTTCCCCAAACCTCAAGACAGGTTAGTGCAATTTACCCTGAATAAAATTTCAGCTAGCTTTAATGAAGAAAGGAAACAAACCAGTTTGTAGCCATCATTGTACAACTTCTGTAGCTTATCAGGAACTGAAGGATACATAAGGGACCAAGCATCCGCACCTCTTCTGAAAGTAGAACAGCATATTAGGTCGTCAATCAAGAAATTCAGATAACACTCGACTTTAAGTGAAATAATTGTGCACATAAAAGAGTTTCCTTAAACTTGCAGGACAACCCATCCAAAAAGTAATTAGAGATGATATGATGGTGATGATCACATATGAAGAAAGTTGCATCAATTGAGCTACAACAAATTCACTGCTGTTCTAAAAAATGTCCACAACTGGCTTGAAAAATTAATATCCTCTTTAGTTTCATCCCCAAACATTACTTGTCTATCATTTATTTTGTCTTGACCAGGACGAATAAATAATTCTTGTTGCAAACTACTTGATTTCCACCATATGAAGGAGTAGAGTTATAATTTATGATTTACCATTAAAAGAAATATTTCTAATTATTTCTCTTTTTTACATTTCAGGAGTAAGGATCCATTATTGCTGATGATTACGAAAAATTTAAGATAATCATAAAATTCTGTAATTCAATACCATGTATTGGATAATTTCAACAATGTGTTCTTTTGACAACAGATACATGTTGGCGCCATAGATTAAGTTCATAAAAATGTCTTTTTCACCATTTTCTATTAGCCAATACTTGTTGGATTATAATGCTCTTATAAACCATACAACGAATAAACTTATGAAAAATGACAACATATTTTCCAAGATAAACGCCTCAAGCATATACACAGATACAGCCATACTTATACAAAGATGTATTCCCAAGAGTTCCATCAAAATCAAATGCTGCAATTTTATTTGAATCGTGAAGACCATCATCCTGCAGAAAATGGAAAAACACATAAAGACCATGCGAAGAACATAAAACTGCTGCTTTTCTGCTGAGCATTAATAATTGATGAGGTTTAGACCAAAAACCTACAAATGCAAGTGAGACTTGGAATTTGCATTCTACATAATAAGCAATCAAACTGTGTGTCAATGGGTAAAAAGTGAACCAGCACGGTTGACTAATCTTTGACCAGAACTATGCATGGAACTTGAAAAAAATAAGAATAACTCCAGCATCACATTTATTCATTCGAGTAGCTGCACTTTGAAGTAATTTAATGCAGATTCTTGATCATTAATACATAGATTAACAATTATGTTTTATAATCTATACTCTTTATCCGGGACCAACAAGCTACCTAGAGAGACAAAAATCATATATAAGATTATAATCTCACCCGTTCGAGAAATACGATTGTCTTGAATGCCTTCCATTTTGGTGGAAGCGTAGCATCCTGAATGAGAGAATAAAAAAATTAAAAATTAAAAAATATATATATAGCAAAACTTAGTAGAGGGTGCTAAAAGTATACAAGAAAAAGTATGATGCTATAAAGATTACAAGCATATACGAGTACTACAACCAATACCTACTAAGACCACTAAAGATGTGCCAAAACCATTGGATTGTTAAAGAGAGAAAAGCAACAATGCGAATGGATCATACTTTGTACTTGTTCTTGACATCCGAAACTAAGAAGGCTATATCTGAATTGGTCTCGCCATCAGATGTAGATAGCTGCAAGCAATTGTGGGTAACTATATAAATGAACAAATTAACAATTTAATAATAAAAGGTAAGCAAAAAACATTGAGAAACATGTACAATCAACTTTATTATAAGAAGGCCACAATACTCATAAGAAAAAAAAATTAGAAATAGTCCACCTAAAGTTACAGCACCAGGCCACATGATCAACAGCTTTTTACATGTGGCAGTACATTGAAATCACAATTTTCATGAATTCAGTGCACTTTGTATGACCAAGCAAGTCCAGGGTTTATGTCTAGAATTCCCCCACTTACCCACACCCACAAGAAGAAAACATGGAATGGTTGTAGAAAAATAAATGGTATGCAGCTAATTAAGTTTTTTTTTTTTTTTTTGGTGGGGGGTGAAGTCATCCGTGACAATACTAGCAAGTTTCAAAAAACAAGGATATAAAGTATAAAGTCAGCAGAAGCACAATCTAGTAAAGTTTTAAGCCAACCATGTCTAGATCAAACTGATTTCAAATCACTCAGGCATATTCTGATATCTAGAACTTAAATCACTTCAATATTTGTCAAAATTGCACAACCATGACAATTTCTCAAGTGCCTTGGCTCAAATATTTGAGGTCCAGTCAAATACATGTCACCATACAAAGGTCTAGGGAGCCAAGGGTGATATGTAAGATGGATCTAGAAAAAGCGTATGACCATGTGAATTGGGATTTCCTGTTGTATATGCTTAGGAGGAGTGGATATGGGAGGACTTGGTGCTCTTGGATAGTGCACTGTGTTTCTTCAGTGTGGTTCTCCATTCTGGTAAACGAATCTCCTAATGGTTTTTTCAATAGTTCCATGGGTTTGAGACAGAGGATCCTCTCTCTCCTTTCCTGTTTGTCTTTGTGATGGAGGCTTTGAGTCAGATGATATCAGCAGTGGTGCTACAAGGAAGGGGGGGAGTTAGAAGGATTCAAAGTGGGTAATGCCTGTTTTTCTCATCTACTATTTGCCGATGACACTTTGATATCTTGCAAGGCTTTGCCTAGCCAGCTGCGTTATTTGCGGAGTGTGTTTTTGCTGTTTGAAGCTGCTTCCAGGTTGAACGTAAATTTGGCTAAGTCGGTTTTGATTCTAGTGGGGAATGTGGAGGATGTGAGCTTGTTAGCCGATATTTTGGGGTGTGGGATTGCCTTTTTGCCAGTAAAGTATCTTGGTCTGCCTTTGGGGGCCTCATATAAGGCTAAGCATATTTGGGATGATATTATAGAAAAGATTGATTACCGGTTTGCCCGCTGGAAAAGGAGGTACTTATCTACAGGGGGGAGGGTTACTCTCATCAAGAGTACTCTGGCTAATTTACCTACTTATTACCTGTCTCTTTTCCCCATCCCAGTGAGTGTTGCTAAACACATTAAGAAGTTACAACGCATTTTTTTATGAGAAGGTTTGGGTGAAGAGTTCAAGTTTCACTTGGTGAAGTGGGAGAAGGTTTGCACTCCTTTAAAGGAGGGAGGGTTGGGCATAAGGAATTTATTGGTTTTCAGCCAAGCTCTTTTAGGGAAATGGTTGTGGAGATACGGGATTGAGAGATGTTTGGTGGAGAGTGGTGGTGGATTTTAAATATGGGAGCTTATGAGGTGGATGGTGCTCGCTTGAGCCTAGTGGAGTCTTTGGGGTAGGTTGTGGAAGAATATTAGGAAAGGGTGAGAGATGTTCAAAAGCTTTACTAGATTGGTGGTTGGGGATGGAACTAGGATAAGCTTTTGGCATGATCTGTGGTGTGGAGATACGGTGCTCAAGGTAGCCTTTCCAGGTTTATTTGGTATTGATTGTGTGAAGGATGCCTCTGTTGCGGATAATAGGGAGGTGTTGGGGGGCTCAATTCAGTGGAATGTGAGTTTCACTAGAGAGGCACATGATTGGGAGTTGGATGTATTTGCGTCTTTTTTTCAGGTGTTGCATTCAGTTAGAGAGAGGCGAGGAGGTGAAGATAAATTGTGGTAGATTTCCTCCAAGAAGGGTCTTTTCAAGGTCAAGGCCCTATTTCATTCCTTGGGTAGCGTTGTAGATAGGAGCTTTCCTTGGAAAAGTGTGTGGCGGACGCAGGCCCCTCCGAGAGCGGCCATTTTTGTTTGGTCAGCGGGGCTGGACAAAATGCTGACCTTGGATAATCTTAGGAAGAGGCAAGTGATTGTGATAAATAGATGTTGCATGTGCAAGAGGAGCGAGGAGACGGTGGATCATCTCCTTTTACATTGTGAGATTGCCTCTACTCTGTGGGATGCCATGTTTAGTTGCTTTGGGTTGGCCTGTGTGACGCCTAGACGGGTTGTTGATTTGCTAGACTGCCGGTGGTCTTAGGGGGGGTTGAGGAGTGCTGCGGTTTGGAAAATGCTCCCTACTTGTCTATTTTGATGCATATGGCAGGAAAGGAACAATAGGTGCTTTGAGGACTTGGAGAGGTCTTTCGATGACATTCTTTCCTTGTGTTTTCATACTTTGTATCTTTGGACAGTACCACATTTGTCCCCTGTGTCTATTAGTTATGATGACTTCCTTGCCCGTTTTTCCTTTTCTAGTTAGGTGATCCTTTTGTATACTCTATGTGTACTTAGGGGCGCCTTACACTTTTAATAAAACTGATTATTACTTATCAAAAAAAAAAAAAAGAAGCATAAATTCCAGAACTAGTAAATATACCAATTCATATAATATTTTCTTCTCGTAATCACAAAAGAATGAGGGAAGATCCAAAAGGTTGAAACATCAAATATTTGATAGTTGCAAACACAACCACCTACAACGGAAACAGGGACAAGAAAGATCTGGCAAATTTTAGGTAGAAAAGGCATTACCTGGAGATAATGGAAATAAAAAAAATGCAGGACAACGATTTTGAACATGATCAAAATATCTAGCCAGAATTCTAACAATGTGCCAAAAGCTTTATTTCTGGTCATAGAAACAAGTATTGTTCTCTGGCATAGACACAAGCTGTTAGACATGACAACTCTCAATGGGGGCATGGCTACATATGTTTCTCTTCGCAAATTTAGTGTTAAACATATATGTCTATCTTTTACTATCTAGTTGCATGCATAAGAACAAGTTTCTAAACAAAGATAAGTAAAACTTTTATAATTCCAAACTTGCGTCACGTAAATGAAGATTGATGTTAGTTTGGCATAAGTATCACATCCTCAGAGGCTAAAAGCTCATGATAGGAAGTAAACTATGATACAAAAAGATCGAAACCTATGCTGATGCTTGGAAATGAATTTAGCAACTGCATTTGCAACTGTCTGATGCTAGGGTCCATGAACAACATTTGGGATGCGTGAAATTCTTATTAATTACAGCTGGTCTCTCTAAATACAGTAAATATCCAAGCAAGAGATGCATGAAATTACTGAATAATTATCATAATAATTTAACCCACTCCAAAAGAGCGTTCGGCTACCTTGGTTTTCTTTGCATCCCTTTCCTCTAGTTCATTTTCTTCACCTTCTTCCCTTTTATGAACCTGTTTATGAAAGATAAAAAATAAAAAATAAAACCACAGGCACATAATTCCTAAGTAAATACAAAGTTGACAGGGAACCAAGTTATCATTATTTATAGTTTTAACTCCTTAAAATCAATTACATATTTACCTCCATCTGTGAAAAAGAAGAAGAAGAAGAAGAAGGAAAAAGGCCACGTAGCTATGGCAGATGTTATCCAATAGAGGAGGCCACTCCAAATCAACCAATGATACAGATATCATACAAAAAGGATTTTAAATAAAATAAAAGCAAGAATCCATACACATTTCTACTACTGCTGATAAAAGAACATTTTATTTTGATCAATGGATGAGACAGAGAGAGTGAGAGTTCAATAATTATGATTAGAAAACTGCCATTAATGAGCCGAATTATGTTCCATGCTTTCAAAAGTTTCTAAGAACATGAACTGAAAATACCGAAAACACCAAAATGTCATTCTCAAAAAACATAGGCATTTTGAGTTAAGAGTTCTCAATAAACTAAAAACAGAGAACACCAACCCAATCACAAGTTTGGTCCATATCTCAGTTCTTTTGTTCTTAAAAACAAAAAACCATTTCTCGAGAACAAATCCAATCAGGCCCATATTCCTTGCACTGTCAAAAGTATTAATTGAGAACAAATGTTCTTTACAGCAGGGCCATTGCAGTAATCTATAACATGAACCGAAATCTGCATTGTACCAGAGCACCATGCCGCCATGCCAGACTATAAAGAATTTTTCACGTCTTCTATATAATCTATTTCCGTCATATATTTTACAAACCATAGCATAAAAATCAATTCATACCTCTCCATCTGTTACAGAATTCGCAAATCTTTCCAACAAAGTCTTCAGCGCTTCCTGTTCACTACTCTGTAAACGCAAACATAGAAGCAAAAATGTAACTGAATAGTTACCATATGCACCAAGAACTTAAAAAAAAAAAAAAAAAAAAGATATCATACCCGATAGACTGACATTACATTTCTTTAGCAAAATGCAAAATAATCGTAAACATAGTGCATCCCTTGGTAATATTTTATTTATTTCTATATTTATCTTTTACCCAAGCATTTAGCATTATTAGCCAAATGGAAATTTTAAATTCAATTAGTCTTAAAACCCAAAGAAGACACGAAAACACGGAAGAGACTTCCGGAGTGTCTTTTGATTTCTTTTCCTCCACTTTCTCATCAACCAAACAAAGCAAAACCCAAACTCTAAACCCTAAAGCCAAATTCACAAAATACAACAAAACCTGCAGAGTCTCGAACCCCTTAATCGTCTCGGCCGAGCCAACGGAGGCAGCGCCGGCCGGAAAGCACTCCAAGTGGTGCCATTTGGTCATGTCAAACCCTCGCGCGTCTCGGCTCACTATCCCCACCCTCAGAACCTCCTTGCCAATCGATTTTGCGCATCCCTTGCACGAGGACCGGTTCGACTTCGCGTACTCAGCGACTACATGGGAAGAATTAGGAGGAGGAGGCGGCATTGGCGATTTCTGGAAGCAGGAAAAAGAAAAACGTTTCGGGTTTTGAACGCAGAAGAGAGAGAAACGTTTCAGAAAGAGCAGTGGAGAATTCGAAGTTTGGGAAAGGGCGATTGGGTGGGGGAAGATAGGGTTACGGGCCGTGAAGCAGAGCATGAAGACACAGATGAGATGAGCGACCGTAGGAAAGCTTAATTTTTCCCGCCATTGGATGGAGGGATTTATTTGTCTTGGTTTTACTTTTTACCGTTGCATTTTGATTCATGACCATGGATTAAAATTAACAATTTGATCATCTGATCATAGTCGTTGGATCAGATAAATCAATGAGTGTGGTGCAAAACACCATATAAATGCCAATGCAAGTCGTGATGTAACCCACAATTCAAAACCAACGGCTACGATTTAATTTTTAGTGGCTAAGCTAATTTTGTGAATGAGTATAATGGGAATAAACTATTTTTAGGAATAATGTGTAACCAAAAGAATAAGTATATGTAACCAAAGAAAGAGCTATACGTAAGATTAGCTATTCCTTTTCAAAAACCTATTTCGTGAACCAAACAAAGCCTTAGTTTAAACTAAAGGCATCAAGGAAGAATGATGAGTGGGAGGCAGTAACTTCAAAACAAAAGAAGCAAGGGACCTTCAAATGGGATCCGGCTTGTATGATGTAGTTAAAAGTAAAGCATACATGCTGTTAAAAAATTAAATGGTAAGAATTTCATTAAAGTAATTGAATGGTTCTAATGTGTCATAATAAATACTAATTTTCTCTTTTATTTATCACTTCATCTATTTATTAGTATTTATTATGATAGATTTCCACCCTTCAAGAACCCTTTAATTACTTTAATGAAATTCTTACCATTTAATTTATAACAGCATATATGCTCTAGTTTTAACTATAACTTACAAGCTAGATCCCTTCAAATGAAGCAATGAGTGATTTCACAATTTGATAAAAGGTTAAACTTTAGGGCCTCTAGTATTTTATTTTAGGGAAAAATATAAAAAAAGTTCCACAAACTAATAGTCGTTTGCGATAGAGTTCCACAATGTTAAAAAAGTACAAAAGTAGCGCATCAAACTACCAAAATGTATGAAAAAGGCCACTTATTTTTTTATATTCCTATAATACCTATATTTTTTTAACAAATAATGTTAAAATAATTGTTAAAAAAAAAAAAAAAAAAAAGCAATTTTTTCTTTTCAAAAAACAATGGGCGAATAAATACCAAAAAAAAAAAAAAGGAATAAATAAATAAGTAGTCGTTGTAGTTGGCTTAAATTACAAATTGTTTCATGTTGTATGAAAGTAAAATCAAAGGTTCTTGAGATATTCAAAAAAAAAAAAAAAATAGTCCTAAAGTCAAATTCTATTCAAAAATTACTTTTATTTGCCCATTGGTTTTTTTTTTTAACAATTATTTTAGCATTTTATTTGTTAAAAGAATAGGGGTATTATAGGAATAAAAAAAATAAGTCACTTTTTTGATACGTTTTGGTAGTTTGACTGGCTACTTTAGTATATTTTGAACATTGTGGGACTATATCGCAAACAGATGTTAGTTTGGGGGGCCTTTTAATATTTTTTTTTCCTTTATTTTACCTGATATACTACCATCAAGTAAAATTAATAAAATAAAAATTATCCTACCATATGACCACCACAGAAACATTAACATCACAAGAATACTATAAGCTCTCATTATGAAATCACAAATACATAATGTGCTAGTTTTCAATAAACTCATAAGCAATAAAGTTACACAGTCTATACTTGTCCCAAGCAGTCTACTCTAAAACATGGAGTCCCAAATACTTCTACTGTTACTGTTACTGCTACTGCTCATGCTCTGGCTAGTCCACAAAGTAATAAGCACATGTGTCTAAGCCATTAGGATAGATGATCGGGTCTTTAACAACTAAGAGGCTCATCGATGTCCCTATCCTCAGTACTACGATATATATATAGGAAAATCTGAAAAATATGTATAAGAAGAATGGGTGAGTTCGACAACTCAGTAAGTTACCACAATACCAAATGCTATAAAACATGCTATACATAATTTTATATCATAAGCTCTGTTATGCACAACAATAATTAGTAAAATGATTAACAATTTATGCAAGAATGGCAAGTTATATAACATGAATAAGCAATTGATTAGGACTAGCCATATTATCACTCCCAAATACCCAATGTAAGAACCTAATTTTAGGACCTAATCAGATTCTCACAAACCCATANAAGTAAAATTAATAAAATAAAAATTATCCTACCATATGACCACCACATAAACATTAACATCACAAGAATACTATAAGCTCTCATTATGAAATCACAAATACATAATGTGCTAGTATTCAATAAACTCATAAGCAATAAAGTTACACAGTCTATACTTGTCCCAAGCGGTCTACTCTATAACATGGACTCCCAAATACTTCTACTGTTACTGTTACTGCTACTGCTCATGCTCTGGCTAGTCCACAAAGTAATAAGCACATGTTTCTCAGCCATTAGGATAGATGATCGGGTCTTTAACAACTAAGAGGCTCATCGATGTCCCTATCCTCAGTACTACGATATATATATAGGAAAATCTGAAAAATATGTATAAGAAGAATGGGTGAGTTCGATAACTCAGTAAGTTACCACAATACCAAATGCTATAAAACATGCTATACATAATTTTATATCATAAGCTCTGTTATGGACAACAATAATTAGTAAAATGATTAACAATTTATGCAAGAATGGCAAGTTATATAACATGAATAAGCAATTGATTAGGACTAGCCATATTATCACTCCCAAATACCCAATGTAAGAACCTAATTTTAGGACCTAATCAGATTCTCACAAACCCATATGTTTTTAAGCATCTAATCCCATTGGGTAAAACATAAAACTACAAGAAAGGTTAAGGATTATACCTCATTAACACCCATAGCCGGAATCCTCTTTGATTTCTTCTTCTTCTTTCTCTCTCTAAATTCGTCCTCCTCTCTCTCTCTACATCTTCGTGTTTCCTTTGTTATCTTTATCATCAAAGGAGTTAGAGTCTCCTTTGTTACTACTCATCATCATTTTCCAAAAAAATCAACATCAAAACATTTTAACATTTTAACTTTTTATATCACATCATTCACTTTTTATTATTATTCAAATAAAAAAAATCACTATAAAACAAAACTTTTTCACTTTTCATACCATTTTTTCACTTTTAAATATCAAACATTCTTACTTTTTTTTTTTTTTTTTTCTTCTTCTTTTTTTTTTTAACATCAATTACGGTATCTAAACCGAAGCCTTTACCAAACACCCATATTTTCTCTCTTTTCTTCCCCGGTAGCACATCCTCCTGGTTCCCTCCTCCATCTCGCGCTCACTTGAGCAAATGGGGATTAATTGCTCCCCTTGGGAGCTTGCCGCATGTGGGACATTTGTCCCACATGCACTCAACTCTTGCTGCACATCAAAACAAGTGTCAAGTAAGTTTGACACCTTAGTCCACCTTAGTCCCAAGTGTCCACCAAGAAAGAAATCTGTCACTTTTGGCGTCAATCAGAAGGGTTTACTAGGCATGCTGTGCTTACATCTTAGCACTTAGGTATCTTGACGTGAACCTATTAAAAGGTAGTCATAAAATTTTATAATTAATCCTTAATAAATTTAAACCTTTTGACTATGACATGCCCAAAAATCGTAGCCTACGGACATCATTAACCCATCCAATTAATTTTTCAAATCGCAAGTACTTCAACTACTTGACAGTTTGACCTATTAAACTTGAAAAAATCATAACTCTTTCAATTTAACTCCAAATGACACGAAATTTTACTTGGAATTTTTCTCATTCAAAGACTCACAACATATCCAAAAATCATAGTAATCCATAACTGTTTGGTACCTCAAAAGTCCCTCGAAATTATGTGTCTCTATTTGACTGAAATTCCTGTTTTGACACTTGCATCTTCTAAAAATCAAAACTTCTTTTACAAGTGTCCAAAAATCATAAAACCACTTTTAAAATCTTCCTTTCTCATCATTATACAAGGTCACTTATTGAATTTTTGGCGTCCAAAACAATGTGACTTTTCTTTAATAACAGACTAAATTTTTAACTAGCAATTTTCATCATCTTTTACATTAAGTCTATTTACCTAACTCCATATAAATCTTAATAAAATTGAAAATCCTCATTATCCTTATTATATGGTATAAATTTCGGGATATTACAAACATACGTGTAGAGATTCTCCATTACGAAAATTCGAACTTGCGCCTAATACGTACATACGCTGACCATTATAAAATTTATTGAGCCATTAAATCACCACCGTTGATAGTAGGAGACGTGAGGGTGTTGTTTTCAAAGATGGAGGATGGAATTTAGTGAAGGTTGGATGCTTTAAGACAACCGATTATTAAAACTGCGATCGTTTCCAAAAACTAGTTTCTTTTTCAATGACAACTTGGACAGTATCCTACTCATAAACTACTAATAGACGTTTGCAATGACGTTACTCATTTGAAGGAGCCAGTAGCCTCTCGCTCGCGTGCATCTACGTGTGGTAAATTAATGATATGGTCAACTGTGGCCAAATTTGTGATGAATAGGTAGATTGACCAAATGGGTGATCTTTATATATATATATATATATATATATATGAAAGATACAGTGGAACAGCATATCAACATACATGTACACACAGCAGAAAGAGAGCAGCTAGGAAATGGATTCGAAGATAGCAGAAGCTGGTGATAAGGTTCATGCAGTTTGTATTCCATTGCCAGGTCAAAGCCACATAAAGGCCATGCTCAAATTTGCCAAGCTTCTTCACGCCAAAGGTTTTCACATAACCTTTGTCAACACTGAGTTCAACCATCAACGTTTTCTGAAATCTAGAGGTCCCAACGTCTTAGATGGGTTGCCTAACTTCCAATTCAAAACTATTTCAGACAGCCTTCCTCCTTCGGATCCCAACGCTACCCAAGATGTCGATGCTTTTTGCAAATCCATTATGGAAAACTTCTTGGCTCCATTTTCAGACATCATCCTCAAACTCAACAGTACTGCAACTTCTTCAAGCAATCCCCCAGTGACTTGCATTATCTCAGATGGTTTCATGCCGTTCACTCAAACTGTTGCTCAAAAGCTTGGAATCCCTATTGTAATGCTCTTCACAATCTCTGCTTGTAGTTTAATGGGTGGTATGCAGTTTCCTCGTCTCAGGGACAAAGGCTTCACACCCCTTAAAGGTATAATAAAAAGGGAAACACCCTATTGAAATCATGGATTATCTCTAATATTATTATTGATTACAAGTTTCCAAACTAAAAAATATATATATTTCTTTTTGCAGATGAGAGTTATTTAACAAATGGGTTCTTAGACACAATTATAGACTGGATTCCAGGTATGAGTGATATCCGATTGAGGGATCTCCCAAATTCTTTTATTACTACAAATCCAAATGATCCTGTCTTCAAACTAACCGTTGAAGCAGTAGAGAGAGCTCCTAAAACTTCAGGAATTGTTGTTCACACATTTGACGCGTTAGAGCAAGAAGTTTTGGATGCTCTCTCCCCCATGTTTCCTTGTGTATATGCCATTGGCCCTCAGCAACTACTGCTTAATCATTTACCCATTGACCCCCTGAAATCAACTGGGTATAGTTTGTGGAAAGAAGAGACTGGGTGCCTTAATTGGCTTAACTCTAAGGCACCCAACTCAGTGATTTATGTGAACTTTGGAAGCATCGTTGCCATGACACCACAACAGTTGGCCGAGATCGGTTGGGGACTTGCAAATAGCAAGTTCATGTTTTTGTGGATAATAAGGCTTGATTCAGTTGTTGGCGAATCAGCGATTTTACCACCCGAGTTCCTGGAAGAAACTAATGGAAGAGGACTAATAACTAGTTGGTGCCCTCAAGAGGAAGTGCTTAACCACTCCTCCATTGGAGGGTTCTTAACTCACTGTGGGTGGAATTCAATTATTGAAAGCGTTTGTGCAGGAGTGCCCATGATTTGTTGTCCATTCTTTGGGGATCAGCAAACAAACGGTAAGTATGCTTGCAATGAATGGGGCGTTGGCATTGAGATTGATAATGGTGCCAAGAGAGGGGAAGTGGAGAAGATTGTGAGAGAGTTGATGGAGGGAAACAAGGGTAAGAAAATGAAGAAAAAGGCCATGGAGTGGAAAAATTTGGCTGAAGAGGCCACTTGTCCACATGGGTCTTCATCCATCAACTTAGACAAGTTGGTGAATGATGTGCTTTTATCAAAAGGATAAATGTTTTAGAAGAAAGTGATAATAATTAAAAAAAATATCATTATTTAAAAATTTGGGTATACCCACGCTATCATGAAAGAGTTAGCATAAATTGATATTTGTATATGTGACTTGTCTCGTACATATATTGATATGAGAAATGCTATTTTTCTTTATCCTGTCTAACTTCATTCAAATATATATATATATATATATTCAAATCTATCATTAAATATGTAGCATCACGTCCAATGATATATTTGAAAAAGAGTTAGATAGAAGATGGACTAGAATTGAAATAATAATAGGTCTCTATTGATAGACCAAGCATCCAACTGATCAACCTCGAGAAGAGAAAGCTGACCTAGGCTAGGTAGGGCCTAAATTGCTGGCCTTGAGGTTGCCGTAACTCTATTGTTGGCCAACGAAACTTTGACTAACATAGAATTTATCTTTGTTTTCTGTCTTATTATCTTTTATGTTATCTTTGTCCTGCGTCACAACCATTCAACATGGACAAAATTAGGAATTTAACTTGTATCAATTTTTTTTTTCAGGGACCAAAATAATAAGAAAAAGAATGGCTAAACTATTTTTAACCTTTTTTAAGGGGGTGGAGGTGGCCATGGTCCCATAACCAATGGGCAAATAAAAACAAATTTTTAACAGAATTTGACTGTATGACTATTTTTTATTTATTATTATTTTTTTTATAGAATATCTCAAAAACCTTTGATTTTACTTATACAAAATAAAACAATTTGTAATTTAGGCTAATTATAGTGACTACTTATTTATTTATTCTAAAAAAACTCTTCTTTTTTTAATTTATTCGCCCATTTTTTTTTTTTTTTTTCAAAAAATATATTTAGTTTTTTTTACAATTATTTTATTTATTAAAAGAATAAAGGTATTATAAGAATATAAAAAAATAAGTAGCATTGTTAATACATTTTGATGGTTTTATGGGCTAATTCAATACTTTTCATACATTGTAAAGCTCTATCACAAACAGATGTTAGTTTGGAAGACTTTTATATTTTTTCCTTAATTTTACCTGATATATCATCATTAACCCCCCACACTGATTTCATTTTGCCTGCAGCTGACACTAATTTTTTTTTTTATTCCCTCAATGCTCTAGGTTTGCTCGACAAAACCGACAGTTGGAGAAGCAGACACAGGTCTTTTGGCTACATCAACAGATCGCTAGAGAGAGAGAGAGAGAGAGATCTTAGTTGCAAATATGAGGGTACAATCTTTAAATCCACATTTTAATAATTATTTTACAATTTACACAAATTTGCAAATGTGCAAAATAATGTAGATTAGAAAAACCAACATGCTCGCTGGTTCTAATATTTGTTTGCTACCCCAATAATTTCAGCAAGAGTCATTTGTCATAAGCACCATACAATAGCAACATGTACATCATAACCCCCCCTTCCACCAGCCACTCAAAAGCTATAGATAGTGATGTAAAGCAGATAAGTTAAATTCAAAACATCCACGGGCACCACTTTAGGGATAATAAACATAATAATAACAGCAACAGCAGGATACCTTACTCGCACGCCAATTTTGTACCAAAGCTGGTCATGCAAATTGCAAATGCTTGGAAAGCTGACAATGGCTGCCTATAATCCATGGTGAAGATGTCTTCTCCCACCTTCCCAAACTGAAGGAGAACTGTTTCCTCATCTCCTTTTCCTCCTGGCTGACTTTGATCAGCTATTGCAACCAGTTGAAAATTCTTCACTGATGCTACTGTCACACGGCCATGGAAATTCAGACACCAGCACTGCAAATGCTCATGCCACCTTGGAGCTTTGTTCCTCAAAACTGTATCTCCAGAAGTAGACGACTCCAGTTTCTTCACCGTCGAGTTGTCAAGAGACCTGGCATTGACAGTTTCTCCTTGCGATGGGAACTTCATTGAACAAACCATCCTCCTTGGACCTCTAGATTGCAAAAGGTTGAACTTATAAGAGACCTGCCCAATCTCAAAGTTGCCAGCCGGAACTTGGGGGCAAATTTGCTTGCTGGCAAAACGGCGGCTGCCTCTAATACTCGAGGGTTTTGCACCATTGTGTGGTGGCTGGCTGTCAAAGATTCTAAATTTCGTGCCAAGGAAATCCGAGCTGCAACACATTTCCAGTCAAATGAGAATGCAAACAGAAAATGTTTTGGTGCAGGAAAATCTGTTTTCTTTTTGACAGATCCATCAATCAAGAATGCTGAATCAATTACCAGACATCAAAATTTTTCACCAAAGAGAGTAAAAAGCAAGAACGCTGAATGGATACTAGACATCACTACTCTTCACCAAACAAAAGAAAAAGAGATAGAGAGAGAAGTGAACATGTAATAACCTTTTGCATGTGTACTGGATATTGTCAAGTGATCTTTCGTATCTATTGTGTTTGGACCCACCAAAGCCACAAATATCAATTCAATATATTCACCATCTATCTTAATTCATTAACAAAACGGAGGCTGTTTCCTCATGCTTTTCCCATGTAAAGTGTCATGCACAGTTATTCCAATATTAAATTAGCCAACTTATATATTAAACTAAAAGCTATAGCTTACGTACATGCTAAAATCAAGTGAAGCACACCTTCAAGGGGGGCCAAACTTTAATTGCTAGCCAATACCGTTGACACAAATACATTAATCAAAAGCTTACGTATCTACGTGCTTGGTCATCCTCTTGAGCTTTACTCACTCTTATGACGATCATACATGGGATCTCAAACATGTTAAATTAAAAATAAATCAACATTCTAACACGTCACAAAGTTGAGACCAGCTACCTCCTGCTCGTAGAAAATTACACTCATCATTTCCCTCTCTATTTATATTGTAGGGGAAAGAGGAGTCTATATACATAATAGTTATAATGAAGAAAAAGGAAATATGTAACAAAGTACAAGAAAAGCAGCACCATGTTCAGTCATTGCACAATACAAATTACGCATCAAATTACCACTTCAAAGATCCACTGAGCAGAAATTTCCAAGGTAGACACAGCATATATTAAAAGCACACAAGGGACTATTTTGCAAACAATTCAATCTGAATGATAATAGTGACTGATTTGATTTCCACAGTCGCTTGCTAAACTCATATTTAGATGTATAGCAGCTCAACCTCTGAAAGATCAGAAGCAAAGTATACGACATTGACAAAACCCAGCTGTTTTTGCTTTAAATTATAACAAAAATCCCAAATGGCCCCTAGTACAGAGTAAGTTCAATCAGTGAGAAGATGCACAACTGTAGTACAATACTATTAAGAGCCCAGCATTTATCCACTGACTTAAGATACACACTACGAATCTTACACTAGAAAAATTTACTTTGAAACTTAGCCTGCAGATAACAATAGCTGTAAGCAAACACAAACACCAAATTAGTAAACACCTCATCTTCTTTAAACAACAGTGTCTTACCTTAACTTTCCAACATAAGCATTACTTCCTTGAGATAGGTCATCAGCATCAAGTGATATAATATACTCAGTATGTGCACCGTTCCTATACCTTCGAGCTGCCAAGAGAAACTTTCCCTTATCTGTGAATGCTGGGAAGAAGGAAAAGAGAAACTCAAATGAGCGACAACATCAACCATTTGCATTCTGTAATTCTGAAGCACGGACCATAAATGAAGCAATATAAAGTAAAAGAATTAAGGTACAACAGGTTATATCTAACCGAAAGCTTTAGCAACCAAAAGTCGCAATCAGGTAATAAGTTGTCTAAATTTGTAATTTTAAAAATAAAAAAAATTTAAAAAAAATCCAAGAATTTGTTGCTGGTGTATTCATAATTTTCAATTCCGATAACTTGTTTGAATCGTTTACCTTCAGCATGAACTGAAGGCACTTTGACATTGCCTCTTTTCAGACACACATAATTCCCCTGAATACCATTAGAATCATTAGAAGTAAATAGAAGGCTACAATTCCCAATTCAGAATAGATGCTTATATCAAAAGCTTTGGAGTTCAACCGCATTCAAAAGCCCCCCGAACATCCACAACAATTCCCTTTGTAAACACAAGATTTTGATGTCTCAATGGACTAGAATTCCAAATTGATCCAATTTAGAGCAACTAGATGCAACCTTCTTAGTTTCCTTCTAAGAACTCTGTATCATTCATTTCTTTTTAAGAGCTCAATGCTCAAAAGACTTGGCTTCTACATCAACAATTATGATTGGCCAATGCAGGATTACGTGCTTTTTACAAGAAACTCTGAAATCTTCTCTAAACTTTATGACCATGTTGTATGACTTCACTTTCTCATCATTCAAAGGGCCACTAAGAAAAGATCAAACTGTAATCAAAAGACAAAGGCAAAACTCCCCAAATTCTTCACCCTCTGACATTGTATACAACCTTTATTTCATATAAAGATAACTTTCCCATGACAACAGATCATGCCGCAGCCTTTGTAAATATTCCACTTTCCACCTATCAAAAAGCCTCCAGGAAAAAATGTATAGTGAAATCTCATAACTTAACTCTACAATATTTCCATATGTATCATCAACCCAGTAATGTGAAAGAAGCTTAAAGAGAGGGGGAAATTAACTGCTTGTTCTTAAGTTTACTTGAAAATAACAAAAAGTAGAAAACTTGTAGGAGCCAAAAAGAAAATGACGCAGACCAGAGGGACTGACATCACTATCGGAATAATCCAAACTGTATATTTGCACTAAGAGCAGCAGTGACCATCAAAGGTACTTTTGGTTACCAATAGCCACCAAGCATTACACCACTGTCTTTCAAGAGCATTGCAAATTACAGAATGAAGGGCATGCAACATAAAAGTCCTGGCATTTTAGTATCACCATTAACTCAAGCAGAGGTTCCAATCATGGTAAAAGACACTGGACTCACCCCCCCAACCCACATTTTCTCTCTTCATCCAACCATTCCTTGCTGGATGCTACTCTTTTTAATTACCCTAAAAATAAAAATAAAAAAGCATTCAGGTACGTGTTTGATCCCCAAGAACAATGTAACATGATGATGCCTAAGTGGCAGGTGATAATACTCATCTATTAAGATGTATTTTCTACTGCCACTCCCTTTTTCTTCGACACATACCCAGTGGCTCTTGAACTGAGAACCTCACCCTCCAACACACTCTTCTGAGAGAGGAAGTTCCATTTAGGCAGAGCTCATCGGCTTAAAAATACCACTCCCTTTAAAAAAGCTACAATAAGAACCTGTTAACTATTTATTGCTAGAAGTACATCCAAGCATGGAGCTTAATTTATATACGCAGCCAACACGCAAATTTCCTTGAGATCACCTCAAAGTGACACACTCCATTATTCATGTAATGACGTGTATCATAACCATCAAATATTTTTCCCAGATGAAACAAAATTATAAAAATTAAAAATTAAAAATAATTAAAAATAAAAGAAGAAGTCGGCGACCAATTACAGCTTTGACAAGCTAATATCCCATTCCATGATTTCTTTGAAATGAAAAGAAGTCTAAGACTAACAAATTTAAGAAAGCAACTTTATAGACAATCGGGAATGGTCAGACTCAGAATGAGTCAAGTCAACTCATGTGAGGAGTTGTGAATAATACAAACGTGCCCACATTTGTCCCTACCAAGCTGAAAGTCAAATTATAGGTTTGACATCTTGCCCAAAAAATATATCACAAGACAAAATCAGATACAGTCCTCTGATTTTGGTTAAGTGGCATACATGTCAAGATTATCTCCAGTCAATGTAACTCCAGAGAAAGCATAGAAGTGAATGGTGATCACACCAATATATACTTACAGGGAGAAAGGGCGAGATAAAGGAAAAATGTCGACGTCTTCTTGTTCCTTTTTATAAGACATTGATGTGGAAATTCGCGTGGTCCTGGCTGCAATTAATAGAAAAACAATAAGACCTCCAATCCCTTCATTTACTGATAAATGTCATGAGACCCAATATTGATCAGGATGCTAAATAAACAAACCAAGAGCAGATTATCAGAAAAACCATCTCCCATCAAAATGATGACCAAAACACAGCATCACATGTACCAAGGCACAAAAGCTCCCCTTCTTCCTTATTTCACATTGAAAAAAAAAATCCCAAGCCAGAAAATCCTGTTTCTGCTACTTACAGCATAAACAAGTTTGTTCTCACTGAACATGATGGTGAGTACGACTGATTTACAGGGGAATCTAATACGGTGTTTCCATCTACCAGAAATTATTACCAGGGAACAAAACTCGGACTTAGTTCTCGGACAATAGCGTGTTTTTGAAACAGATTCACAAAAAAATTAAAACAAATATCTTGGTGTATTTTTTTTTATTATTATTATTTTTTAGTTTGAAAAAGTATTCTAACACGAACCATTTTTTATGTTTTTAGGAGTGTTCTGTGTTTGAGTTGTCTGTCAATGTTTTTGTTTTGAGAAAACAAAACAAAACAAAGAAAATAAGAATTTTAACAAACGGAGTCATAATCTTTCGAAATATTGTTTATGTCTACATAACAATTACCAACAAGCCAGCCCCAGCTTCAAGATTCGAAATTTTAACTCTTTTGGAAAAATCAAATTCCGAAACATTAAAGAAATGCAAATCCTTTCAATGTTTGAAACACCCAATCGAAGGGAGGAAAAAAAAAAGTTTCAAAATTAAACGAAAAGGGCATTCAATTCTCAGATCCAAAAACGAAAGAAAAAAAAAAATCAAAATCAAACCCCTAACAATATAAGATCCGATAAAACAAGCACAATGCATCACCAAAAAGATCCAATTTCTGCCAACCAGAATTCCGATGTTCTAAACAGAAGATAGCAATAGTATCTCATAGTTCCAAAGAAAACCTGTTTGAGACAAGAAGGGAAAGTGATAATGCCACTGAGGGAAGGGGGTCTAACGATCTCCTTCGTGATCTGCCTCCAGCGCTTGCAGACACAGGCGCAAGCGACGACGTTCTGGCGGAGGGGCCATTCGCCGTCGCTCGACTCCACGCGCCTTATGATCTCGGCCAGGAGCTCCGGCAGCATCCCCGCCCACGACCCCTCGGGCTGCGCCGCCCCTGACCCCACCGCCCCATCCTCGGCGTCGCGTACGCGCCCGCTCCTCTCTACGCTCAGTTCCCTGAATGACTTGGAGAATTTCCGAGAGAAAAAGCTCTTTCTCAGAGACATCGCTATACCGCGTCCTCACAGCAGAGAGAGAGAGAGTTTTTGTGCGGTGAGGCTGCGGATTGAATCGTAAGAAAATGATAATGGCGATGATATAAGTACGAGCCTGTGAGAGGTGGAACGTGACGGACGAGTGAAACAACGATTTTTAGCCAGTCTTTATCCCTTCAGTAATTATTAAATACCGAGATAAATGTTTTACTATTTAATTAATAATTAATAATTTTTTTTATAAAAAATAATAATTACTCGTAAAATAATAAAATTCCCCTTTGAGATTAGACGCGGAGTACTCGTTAAAGATGCTCAAGTGGACGGGAAGTACTTGAATTTTTACTTTCGTTGCCGTCGCGCCCCACATAGGAATATAATTTTTTTTTTTTTTAATTTTGCTTATATTTATAAATTGAAATATAAATTATTAATTTTTTTTTTAAGAAAGGTTTGTATAAATTATTAAATGTTTAATAATGCTCAATTTATGATTTTTTTTTTTTAACATGTTCACACAAGATGGGAGGGGGATCGAATTAATGATCTACATTTTATGAGATATGGTTTCAGCGATTGAACTACCTCTCATGGACAATACTCCATTTATGTTATGATTATATATATAAATATATTATATGGTGGTCTTATTCTCATATGGTGCAATTAATATTCGATTAAATAGACACGGAGTAAAATTATATTGAATTTACCTAAGCACAACAAAATAAACGACAAAAAAGAAAAAAAAATCACGAGAAGAATAGTTTTAGATTGAGATAAGATTCTTAAAATCTATTTCTGTATGAAATAAGTTTAGGTATAAAATACTTAAATTAAGAACAACTTATCTTATCTCAAATTCTATCTGTACGTTGTCGTTTCCCTTTACTAAATGGGTGCCGTAATTTGTCATTATACTGAGCTTTGTAAACATCGATTCTTAATAGGAAAAAAAATATATATATTGTTACGGTCCTCCCACACGAGTTAAGTCTAATATTGACTATTAAGAGTCTGTTTAAGATTGTATTTGAGAAATAAAACTTTTGAGCAAAAGCTTTATTTTTAAACTTTTGTCAAAAGTGCGTTTTGACCATTTTAGGCTTTTTAGACCTTTAAAAGTGTTTTTAATTTTTTTTACTAAATGAGTACTTTTTTTTCAAATTAACTTATTAAGTGTTAAAAATACTTTTAAGCCCCTCAAACGCAATCTCAAATAAGTCATAGTATTGACCACGTGTGTATAATCTCTTAGGTACTCTTCTCTTGCAAGCTAATTTTCAAGGATGAGACCATAAGTTATATCCAAGATTTGTATTATTTAATATCAGAGCTAACCACCACGCCGAGTATGGGATCAGAGTAATTCGTCGAGTATAAGATCGAATGAGTTGTGACTTTGTGGTCGAGTCGCGGAGGAGGCAACCTATAGGCCAGATCCCTTACAAGTGGTGGACGCTAAAGAAATTTTTTTTTTTTTTTTTTTTGAAAAAAAAGGGTATTTAAATTTTCATTTATTTAATTTTATGATGAAAGAAAATCGCTAATTCCGATGGGAGAGGGTCATTTTGGCTATCAAAATTTGTGGAAATTGGTTGATATATTTTTAGCTGTTTTGTCGAATTAGTGTTGCTGTTGGATGCAGATTGAAAGGGAATTACACAGAAAAGTAGTCGCATCTAAAAGAGTGAAAGGTGTAATTATAAATAAGGTTCGGAATGGCTATTAATGGTCAGAGGTCTCTTTNTAAAAACACTTTTAAGCCCCTCAAACGCAATCTCAAATAAGTCATAGTATTGACCACGTGTGTATAATCTATTAATCTCTTAGGTACTCTTCTCTTGCAAGCCAATTTTCAAGGATGAGACCATGAGTTATATCCAAGATTTGTATTATTTAATATCAGAGCTAACCACCACGCCGAGAATAGGATCAGAGTAATTCGTCGAGTATAAGATCGAATGAGTTGTGACTTTGTGGTCGAGTCACGGAGGAGACAACCTATAGGCCAGATCCCTTACAAGCGGTGGACACTAAAGAAATTTTTTTTTTTTTGAAAAAAAAAGGGTATTTAAATTTTCATTTATTTAATTTTATGATGAAAGAAAATCGCTAATTCCGATGGGAGAGGGTCATTTTGGCTATCAAAATTTGTGGAAATTGGTTGATATATTTTTAGCTGTTTTGTCGAATTAGTGTTGCTGTTGGATGCAGATTGAAAGGGAATTACACAGAAAAGTAGTCGCATCTAAAAGAGTGAAAGGTGTAATTATAAATAAGGTTCGGAATGGCTATTAATGGTCAGAGGTCTCTTTAAAGAAGGAAAGAAAGAAACTTGGAGGAAGGAGGGGGAAGGCATCGTTAATTGATAGTTCCATTCTATTTAGCTGAGGGATTCATGGTTCCTTTCTAATTAATCATTTATTAATCAAAGTAAAGCAATTTGATTAAATTATTTCTTTCACTGGATATAGAAGAAATATGTCACGGACATGATGCTGAAATGTGTTAAGCTCATAATATTAAATCATCGTTTATCTTAAAAGCTTAAAATGATAAAAAAATAGTTGAATTCATTATTTAGTTAATATTCTAACATTTCTCTCACATTTGAGCTTAAATTCTTCTCTTAATAATAAAGGCCTGACATATGAAATAGTTAATTGAAAATGAAGGTAAATAACAAAGACAAAATTTGAATTCAAAACCTCTACTTTAATTCCATAATGAAAATCAAGCATAACTAGCGTTTGAAAAAGCGATGAGACATTAAATAAAATGAAGAAGAGATTGTTTTCATTTTTTTGTAGATACATGTTGTATCTTTGAGAGAGTGTACATAAAAATCGGTGACAATTCCTTTAATTCTGTTAAATTACCGGTTATCCCAAAACTTTGGTGATAATTCTTTCTCATTATGACCATTGGTGCAATTTTCTTGTTTGATTCATGGGTTGGTAACATTTACGAGGTTTCCTAGTTTGTGTTCACTTTGTTTAACATTCTCCCTTAAGTTTGAGTGAATTTTCATGATACCCAACTTCCGAAAAAGGTGAAGAAATTTTGTTAGGCCAAGATGAGATCCCCATCTTGCTCAAAGAGTGCAAGATTTTGTTTCGTGTATCTTTGAGTATTTCAAGGGCATACTTCACTAGAAAGTANAAAGAATTGAATCCCTACAGAAGGAATTGATAGACTCCAATGGCAGTCTTCAAGAGTTGTCGATCCATCGGTGTTCTTCATTTATGTTCCTTCTTCAACAATTCACAGCGTTGGATGATTAGCTTTTCTACTTTAGGCATTGCCCCCTCCTCCACTGTTATGGCTTCCAAAGTGTCGAACATGTCAAGACCCAAAACCTTAAGATTTTGAAACCCTTTAGCTTCTTCGTCCTCGTCTTTGTAGGTTGCCTGGAGGGAGACGGCAACGGCGTAGGGGGTTGGGGGAGAGAACACGCAGGTGTAATTTTTCTTTTTTTTTTTTAAACATAATTTAATATTATTTTATTTAATGTGGCAACTAAAAATCCTAGTATTATGCCATGTGTAAAGGTGACATGGCGTTCCGTTAAAAAAATTAACAGAATTTTAACAGAAGTATTAAATGAGTTTATTTGATAACCACAGGTACCATTTATGATATTTTTGAAAACCTAGGTGGCTATTTGATTTTGACTCAAAGTACAAGTACTAAAAATACATTTAACCCTAAATAAAATGAAGAAGAGATTGTTTTCATTTTTTTGTACATACATGTTGCATCTTCGAGAGAGTGTACATAAAAATCGGTGACAACTCCTTTAATTCTGTTAAATTACCGGTTATCCCAAAAATTTGGTGATAATTCTTTCTCATTATGACCATTGGTGCAATTTTCTTGTTTGATTCATGGGTTGGTAACATTTACGAGGTTTCCTAGTTTGTGTTCACTTTGTTTAACATTCTCCCTTAAGTTTGAGTGAATTTTCATGATACCCAACTTCCGAAAAAGGTGAAGAAATTTTGTTAGGCCAAGATGAGATCCCCATCTTGCTCAAAGAGTGCAAGATTTTGTTTCATGTATCTTTGAGTATTTCAAGGGCATACTTCACTAGAAAGTACTTTAGTATTTCAATGTCACCATACAATGATTTGCTTAGCTTGCAAACTCTAGTCCCCCTTGTGAATGAGATCATACAACACGTAAAATATTTTAATTGAAATGAAGGGTAAATTATGATAGTTAAAGTTCAAACTCACGACCTCATCTCTAGTACCTTGTTAAAATCACCGCATATTTCAAAAACTTAAACTTGGCGTGTAAGGGATTGAAGTCCCTTTGGATGTCTTATTTTTGCCCAAAAAAAAAAAGTTGTTATGATATTCTTGAGTCAAATTAAAATTGTTACTTATGAGCTCTATCCTTCATCTCTTGTAGTGTACCAAAATCTACCAAATAAAAATATAAATGCAATTATGTAAAGTTCATGTACCCAAACAAAAAAATTTAGAGTATAAGATTCTATATGTTATTGTTAATGTGTGTGTGTGTTTTTTATTTTTAATTTGTTAATGTGTTTTAGAATGTGTGTTTTGTTTGTTTGTTTGAAAATGTGTTCTGACATGACTTAAAGAAAATAATTATTTTTGTGTTTAGATTGTTTATTAATAAAAAAATATAAAAAATAAAATATTAACAAACCAAGTCTAAAATTTGAAAAATGTTTGGTTTCAATATTTTACTCGTATTTTTTTCTATATTCTTTTATAAATTCAACAAATCAACCATTAGATTTGTAGGGTTCGTCATTGACTTTCACATAAGTCTACAAATTTAATGATTGATTCGTAAGATGATACGAGAGAAATATAAACAAAATATTGACACCAATTATTTCTCCAAAAAATTTCATTCTTTTTGTCATTTCCCAAAATACTACTTTCTCCGACAATGTGATTTGATATAGTCATCAAAACTAATAATATATCTTGACAATCAGAAATTTCTCCCAACCATATTCTATCCAAACCCGACTGGGCTGCCAACTTTGCAAGGCCATGGGTTGCAAAGTTGGCTTCACGTCTTATATGGCGAACCTTCCATTGTGCGACCAAGCAGAATAAAGTAATGTTAAAAAAGTAAAATTTTTGTCCTTTCAAAGTTAAGGTTATTATTGAATTTGTAATTAATTATTATTAAATTTTGATCATAGCAATTTTAAAAGTTACCTCCTATTAAAAAGGAAAATATTTATTTATATATAAGATTATAAGTACGTATATTTTTCTTATCTTAAAAAGCTGAAAACGTGTTGGGAGACCAATGTGAAAAGGAGAAGGGAAATATGAATTGAATAGAGAGAAAAGTCTTACTATTGACTCCCAGCCTCCTCCTGGTCAACAAACCAAGTCAGCAAAATAAAGATCCACAGGCCGTAGTCAAAGGCAAGGAATAGAGAAGAATAGAGTTGTAGTTATACAAAATATAAACAAAAAAGTAGGTAGGACAGGGGACGGACGAACCAGTTTTTAATTTGAGACTTTGGCACACTACGTTAATTTAAGAATTAGATGTTCAAAATTAAAAAAATATTTATAATTTTTAAATTTATAAATAATTTTTTAAAAATTAAAGAAAAATTTTTGGTTAAAAGAAAAATATTTTTCGTTAACTATTATTTTACGTCATTCTAAATATCGTAAAATACGAAAATTATTTTCTTGAAAACCATTTTATGTCGAAAGAAACAGGACAAAAGGGCCAAATATTTTTTTTAGAGATTAATTGACAAAAAATATCTTAAATAAAATTTTTTTATCTGAATTTTTTTTTTTACCCTTCAAATTTTTTTCTTGTAGTTTGGGGGAATCAGGGCTACTACCATTCTCCAATTCCGTCTCGGCGTGAGACCCACCTGCCTTCACACAATGGACATTCCCAATAATGACATATTCATTTTATAATGTCTTTTTCTTTCTTTTCTTTTTTTTTTTAATAAAAAATAAATAAATATGTAAAATAATTACAAAATATTTAAAATTATTTTCACTTTCTTATACTAGAGTTATAGAAGGAGCTCAACATCGTTTAGGGAGGGAGGTTTTTATATTAAATAAATACATATGCATACGTGGTTACAAATTGAGGGACAAAATTGTAATTTTGTAATTTTACTTTTATTTATTTATTGATTTATTTTATTCTTGGATGCTTCTCCTACTCAATTTACCCTTTGTAGTCTTTTTTTTTCTTCAATTATTAAAAATAAAATAAAAAGTAAATGCATTCCAGACGCCGGTCAAACGGGGCAATTTGCAATTTTAGACTAGACTCTAACATTGAGGGGAGTCCATGTATGGATTTTTTTAATTTTTATTTTCATACTTTTTGTTAAAAAATCTAAATTTAAGGGAGTCGAAATTGAACGGAGGTCTCAAATTCATAAAGAGTTGACATTCAAAATTAAGATCTATAGGAAATGTTCACGTTTAAACTATTACTCAATTGATTTCATACTTTCAATTGGAATAACATTTTTCTAAATTATTAAAACATTGCTAATGTCCTTCGAGACTAGCAAAAAATTAAAATTGATGATAAATTTGTCAAAAAGACAAAAATACCCTTATAAATTTGAAAAAAAATAATTTCCCTTAAAAAAAATTTTGTTAAAAAATATTTCCACTCCCTTTTTTAATTTAATTTTTATTAAGGGTATTTTCGTTATTGGGGACACACCGATAATTTTTGGTAGTTTGAGAGGATATTAAAATTTCCCTCAACCAATGAACACTAAAACTTTTAAAATGAAATATATATATAGGGGTTTGCTAGGGGTCCCTGGGTTTTCACAGACTTACGTAAAACATTATTTAAGAAAAATAAAATTGTAGTACCGTTTTTTTGCCAACAAATTAATTTTTATGAGTTAATATTTAGGTTCTAATGCTTTAAAACTTGTTTTTGGATTCAAAACTAAAACCTAAGGGTAGAAGGTTAACCCTTTAGGGATGATATCACTCAAAATTGATTTAATCATCCTAAATTTAATGTTAATGCCTCAATTTTGGTACTAATGTCTAAAAAAATCGGTGGTGGAGGCCACTACAATTTTATTTTTTCTTAAATCATGTTTTACGTAAGTTTAGGAGAACACTATAAGAAGAACCCTTAGCATTTTCCACACACACACATATATATTTCTTTCTTGTGAGTTGATTCTTAGAGTACTAGCAACAGTTTCTCTTACCTTTCCTTATACAATTAAAATATTATATTCTTTATAAAATACAAGTTTCCTACCTACCTTCACTTTTTTCACAAAATCTCAACACAATTTCCAATTCAAGGCAAAAAGATGAAAGATGAGAGATGAAAGATAATGTTTATATTAAAATAATGTATAGGAACCGCTTTTGGTTCGCTATACATTGGAAAATACTGTAGCAATCATTGAGAGTTTGTTAAATATAGGGAATTTGATGTGACATGTGAGTAGGTTTTTGTGGTTTTTTGAAATTTTTTATGAACTTCAAAACCTTTCAATTTAGACATCTGAACTTTCAATTGCAGTCAATTTGAACATTTCTGTCAAATTTTAAACGTTAAAAGTTAGACAATNAATTGAAATAACATTTTTTTTAAATTATTAAAACATTGTTAATGTCCTTCGAAACTAACAACAAAATAAAAATGACGATAAATTTGTCAAAAAGACAAAAATACCCTTATAAATTTGAAAAAAAATAATTTCCCTTAAAAAACATTTTGTTAAAAAATAATTCCACTCCCTTTTTTAATTTTTAGTTTTTTTTTTAATTTAATTTTTATTAAGGGTATTTTCGTTATTGGGGACACACCGATAATTTTTGGTAGTTTGGGAGGATATTAAAATTTCCCTCAACCAATGAACACTAAAACTTTTAAAATGAAATATATATATAGGGGTTTGCTAGGGGTTCTTCCCATAGTGTTCTCTTGGGTTTTTTCAGACTTATGTAAAACATGATTTAAGAAAAAATAAAATTATAATACTATTTTTTTGCCAACAAATTAATTTTTATGAGTTAATATTTAGGTTCTAATGCTTTAAAACTTGTTTTTGGATTCAAAACTAAAACCTAAGGGTGGAAGGTTAACCCTTTAGGAATGATATCATTCAAAATTGATTTGATCATCCTAAATTTAATGTTAATGCCTCAATTTTGGTACTAATGCCTAAAAAAACCGATGGTGGAAAACCCATAAGAGCACTATAAGAAGAACCCTTAGCATTTTCCACACACACACACACACACACACATATATATATATATTTCTTTGTTGTGAGTTGATTCTTAGAGTATTAGCAATAGTTTCCCTTACCTTTCCTTATACAATTAAAATATTATATTCTTTATAAAATACAAGTTTCCTACCTACCTTCACTTTTTTCACAAAATCTCAACACAATTTCCAATTCAAGGCAAAAAGATAAAAGATCAGAGAGGAAAGATAATGTTTATATTAAAATAATGTATAAAAACCGCTTTTGATTCGCTACACATTGGAAAACACTGTAGCAATCATTGAGAGTTTGTTAAATATAGGGAATTTGATGTGACATGTGAGTAAGTTTTTGTGGTTTTTTGAAATTTTTTCCGAACTTCAAAACCTTTTAATTTAGACATATAAACTTTCAATTGCAGTCAATTTGAACATTTCTGTCAAATTTTAAACGTTAAAAGTTAGACTAACGTTTAGACCCCTAACTTTTTTATAAATTCCAAATTAAAAATTAAAAATATATATATTATAAAAAAAAATTACAAGGTAACCAACGGTTGGGTCACCTTGTGACCTTTTTTAAAAAAAATTTATTTTTTTAATTTTGTTCAATTTTTTCTTTTTTAATAAAAAGAAAATTGGAGGGTATTTTTGTCTTTTTAAGGGTTTTAATGGAAAAATTGACGGAGGAATTCAAATTGACTATAATTGAAAGCTCAATGGTCCAAATTGAGGGGTTTTAAAGTTTGGAGGAGTATATTAATACGGGTGGTAATTCAAGAGTCCAAAATGAAGTTTCCTGAAAATATATTTGGACTTAATTAATTAGCACCATAGAAGAAATGATTAAATCAGTAAAGATTTTCTTGAGATATGGCCAGGTTTTCGAGTTCGTCGTCAAATACGCATGGCAATAGGATGATACAGTTCATGTGTTTGTGGGATTGGAAGTATGATAAAATTCAATATACGAAAATACTTGTATATTTACTTGATTCTAATTGATTTACACAATAGGGTATTTATACAAAGAGCTTAGGCTACATAGCCGTTGTAGAATTAATGGTGAAATCTTCTATACATGGAAGTTGTTTATGTAAAGGGAATGCTAACGTTGATGGCTGGGGATTTTCCTTTGTTAATGGATTTATGACCGTTGCACGTATTTGTTTCCTTAACAGTAAGCTTATTGGGTCTTTAAAAAATTGAGAATTTGGCTTTGAAGCTATTTACTACTAAATTTCTGATTATGATGCAGAGCAGGATGCCATAGTTCTGCATTTAATGACTAAAAGAGTCAAAGAGGGACTTGGTTTGAGGTAAAAAAATGAGACATATTAGGTTATTAATTAAATGATTAATTTTATTATTTTTTATTGGCTTAAATTTTTTGTCTTGAGTTCACTTTGTTTTCATCAATTTACTCTCATTTCAATTAAATATTTCATGTGTTGAGTTTCACTTATTAGAAGAGAGTTTGAGCTCACACGTGAAGGAGAGTGTTAGAATATAAATTAAATAACTGGATTTATCTTTTTTTTTATGAACTTAAACTTTTAAAATAAGTGATAATTTAACAAGATTTGATACATATATGTACCATTAATTTGGTAGGTTGTACTGTTAAGAAAAAAAAAAAAAAAAAAAAAGGTTGGTAGGTTGTATTTAGGGGTCTAAACCCGGTTCCGGTTATTGGTTAAAACCGCTAATCGGAATTGGGGTAGCTGGTTGGTTAATTTTAAAAACTGGCTACCGGCTACCCGGTTATGTAATAACCGCCGGTTACCAGTTAGTAGCCAGTTATCTGGACCGATAACTGTGGCTTTAAAAAATTGGGTATTTTGAACCTATTTTGGGTATTGTGCCTATTTTTATTTTTGGATTAGTTTAGCCCTTTTTTTAAAAGACAATTAAAACTTTTTTGGCCTAATAAGTTAGGCTTTGTTGTGGTTATTAAAAATTAAAAAAAAAAAAAACCCTTAAAGTAAACGAAGTCGTTTACATTTTTTTAAAAATAAATATATTAATATATATATTTTATCTCTTAAATATATATACACCTAGTTACCAGTTATAACCCGGTGTATATAAACGTAAACATCGGTAACTAGACCAGTAGGGCCGACTATCGATTATTTTCAACTGCTTTTAAAATGGATTGACTAGTTAGCCAGTTACTAATTGGTGACCTGTTATAACTGGCCAGATTTACACCCTAAGTTGTATTTGGAGACGGGATTTTAGTGTTTGGGGTAGTTGGAATAATATGAGCAAAGAGGCTGAAACTTTCGCTAAACCTAAAATGAAATTGAACCCGTTTGGCAATGCCTTTGCACCATTTTTTATTGTTCACACCACTTTTCCCCAAAAAAGTTCAATATAAAAATATTCTAACTTTTTTTACTTTTTATTATTATTTAAATAAAAAAAAAAACATTACAAAATAAATTTTTCTTTCATTGTTTTCATACAAAATTTTAAAATTTTATACTACATTAATCAATTTCAACTACGATCACAAAAACCAAAATGCTTTGCCAATCAAGGCAGGCTTGGAAAGTGGAGCTACAGAGAGAGGATCAAAGCATTGGGAAGTGGAAACTTTCCTGGCCACGACTTATGACCCCGTCAACTGTCGAGTATCAAGGAGGTCCATATCAATGGGAGTAGGCCTAGGAGTAGTACTACTTAGAAAATTCTGAAAAAGTCTGACGATTTTATCTTTGATCTCAGTAGGATTATCCACACTGGAGCCATCCTCCTTGACAGTGGAGACTATAAATTGATGGAAAAGCAAGGGTATGGGCTCGTACGTTTGAGTAGGAAATGACAAATACGGGTTCGAATTTAAGAGAAATGATAGAGAATGGAGAGCTATGCTGAACAAATGTTCCTTTAAAGGACAAATTCAGTACTGGAATACTGAACTGAGTTGGATAATTGTTAGCTTGGAAGGCAATCGGATATCTTGTATTATATGATCAGAATTCAGAAAGGCCAGAATCCCCAATGGGAGTAATAGAGCTGAAGAAGGTAGGCTTCAAGCAACCATAATGAATTGGCTCCAAGAAGTTTTTAGAGTTCCATCCAAAATAAAACAATAGACTGTATTTGGGGCCTTCCATCTTATGTTTTTTTAATAAGAGTTGATAGAGTTTGACTGAATGATTCTTATGCAGCCTGACTAACTGCTTACTTTGTGTTTATACTGAATACTTTTGTGATAAGTGTTCTTTATTTGGATTAATTAAGTAAAATTTTATTCATCCAAAAAAGAAAAAAAGAAAAAAAAATTACAATTAATTATTGTGACATAAATTTGGTTTACATAATAATCTACAATCACCTTGTTTGACCATTAATGAGAAAGTTACTCCGATCTCTCGTACAAAGGCCTCATGGGCAGAACATAGTGGAATGAGTGGATTGTAGCGAAATGAGCGGAGGGGAACCACGTAAAATTCTTTGCTTTATGCTTTCTCTCTCTCTTGAACGTTTTTAACAATCTCAACAACCTAACATTAGAACACATACACGAAAGCAAACAACAATTATTGACATTGGAGAGACCAATTACACAAGTGTTATGTTATGAACCTAACTTCGCAACAAGATAAATTATGTTTTAAGGGAACTGAAACCTTTTAAATACAATGTTAAAGATTAATTCTTTTAATGCCTTTATTCATAACATAACCATTTATAAATAAATGATTCATTACATATTACATAAGAGATGTAGGCCGATTCAGCAATTCTTATTGGAATATAAACTAGAGTTGAGTGTTGAAATAATTGCAGCCAATGTTGAAATAATTGCCCATGGAGTGTTGAAATAATTGCGCACAAGCATTGCACGCCACCTCGGCCACCTGCGTTGGCAAAAACTATTCACTTGCATGCAAAGGCTTGTGTAGTAGTAGTCATTCACATAAGTGTCATGATAAAGCTAATTGAAGAGCTGGGCTGCATCCTCAGGATTCAATGAGTTAGAAATGATCTGATTATCGCAGAGAATATCTATGTCCTTGGAAGTATTAATGAGGCTGTCTAGGAGTACAACATAGGAAATTATCCTATCTTCACATTTGGAGTGACATTGTTCATAGCTGATGAGATTTCTAAATATGGCTTCTGTTTCATCATGAATAATTAATGGAGGAATTTCTAGAACGCCATTAGTAAATTTTACGTCCAATATGCTTTCGGAAATACCCCTTTTGAATTTGATTTCAGCCTCCACAAGGCTCGTAGCAGAAGGCAGGAGTTCCCATCCGCATGTGATTCCTTTATTTTCTTCCGTAGATGAACCATACAATTTCCTTAACAAATCAACAAAATGCTTGACGCCCTGGTTACTAATACACTGCAGGGAAAGCATTCCATATGATAAAAAGCTATTAGAAATTTGTGGCAAGTAGAACTAGGGGCTTGTCTTGATTAGAATCCTTTGTCAAGTTGATAAAATCTCAAGTACCATCCAAGGTACTTGGTTTTCTAGCAATATCAAGTCATGGTGTAAAAATTGTATCATATTGGAGACGGTGAATATAGGGTCATCTTCTTCTCTAAGCTCCTCAAAAGTGTTCCTGAGAAATAACTCAATAATAAAGCAACCATCAATTACCAAAATTTTCACAAGTTCTTCTGGGTTGTAATCAATTACTTCAGCATAACACTCACGAGCCTCTTTCTCCACCTCTATGACGGAACTAACAAGAGTTCTTAGCATTGTGTCATGAAAGGGTGATCGAGAGATGAGGCATTGCAAATATTCAGCTTTAATTGTTTATGTGGCTTTCAAATTTGGAACACCATGATGGAGAGGCCCAATAGAAAATGCATTGGGGATATAAGCTTTTTCATTATGCCTGTAGAGAATAACAGGGATTTTGAAGATGCAACACGTAGATGGCCCAAGCAAATCATTTGGTGTTGATGCACAGTTTCCGACTGGTGATGTGGCACGCTTGCTGGACTCTTGGTTCAAATGTTCCGAGTGTAAATTGGCCTACACAGTAAGGAAATAATAGGATCGAAGAGAGGCCGGGGCTGAGCCGGCGGGGCCACTCCGATGCCTAAGTCAGTATTTTCTTGAGAGTGATGAGAAAACAACAAAAGCGTAAAGTGAGCTAGAGTTGCCTTACTTGAATGTGAAGCAAAGATTGCATTATATAGACATGAAGTAGTAGTTCCCTAACCGGTGACTGATTCTTCCCTGATTTATTGCGTGACAGTCTGTTATCGAGGGATTCGAGTAGTTATTCGTCCCTTGATTTACGGAGATCAAGGTATGATTCGATCGATTGGAATTTGAATTTCAAATTCTTGAAGATAGTGTTAATTTCGTATCTCCAAGTTCTCAGCATTTAAATTGGATAGATAATATCATATCTATTTAAATTCAAATGGATTTAGATTCCTGATCCCTAGCTTCCAGGATCTCGGATGTGAGGGCTCGGATTTGGAGGTCTCGAACAAGGAAATCTTGGAGGCCTCGGAAGCGTGGGTCCCGGAGTCCTCGGACATTTATTTCGAATCCGGGTTCGAGGCCTCGAGCTAGGCTTCTCTAACATCCGGGAAGAGGCCTCGAACATTTGAGGCCTGAGACGTTCTCGGGCTTTGGCTTACTTTGGCTGTGATTTGGGCCAGCAAACTTCAGGGCCCATCTGAGGTTGATCCATGACCTAACATTTGGTATCATATCTTTTATTGAAGACACCAAGCTGTCAATATCAACTCTAACATTATCTCCTTCGTTCACAGTCATATATTGAATATGCTTCTTGCTATTTTTTGCCTCAGAAAGTTGATCTTGGGCGATGACAAAAAAAAAAAAAAAAAAAAAAAACAAAAGCAAAAAATTAGTAAAAACAAAACAAAAGAGAGTTGAATCTTTATGCACGATTCTCTTCAAATATGGCAAAGAAAATAAAAAATTACCCATGCACTTATCAGCATATATAGTAGTCATTCAAAAAAGAATATTAACCTATCACACTAACAGCTGAAAGAAGATGTTCTAAGTTCATGATAGCCTGTGACACCGACTTTATTAATGTGAGTGAGAAGAATGTGTAGGTCCTTATTTCCCTGCTTTTGAAAGAAAAAAATTAATTTGACTTTATTAAGAAAAAAGACAATATAAATGGAACCAAATTAAAGCAAAAATATAGGTAGCAGTGGTCGAATTCACATACAAGTTGCCGGCTGGTTCCACGACTCTTAAAATTTGGTTTTTGGTTACTTAATTCAATGAAGTTCCAGACTAGCTAGCTTGAGGATCCTGCAAGTAATGTTCATATAGTTAGAAATTTAAATCAAATTCTAAGAAGATTTTTCAGATAATGTTATAGTCCAAGCTTTAGACAAAAGACTAAAATAAAAAATAAAAAGCTCTTAGTGAAAACAGATTTCACTATTTCCATAGAAACAGATTTATCATAAAGAAACCTCCACACATTGGTTTTATTTTTAATAGCCATGAATATATATATATATATATATTGATACTATTGCTTTGATTGATTCTGGTGCTGATCTGAATTGCATTCATGATCTGAATTGCATTCAAGAAGGGCTTATCCCAAGCAAATATTTTGAAAAATCTACTCAAAAATTGACTTCTGCCACTGAAACCAAATTGCAAATTAATTATGAATTGAATAATGTTCATATTTGCCAAGATAATGTTTATTTTCATATTCCTTCTGTGCTTGTTAAGAATATGACTGATAAGGTTATCCTTGGAATACCTTTTATTTTTATGTTTTACCCATTCAATGCCAAGTTAGATGGAGTTTATATATATATATATGTTATTTTTCATCTCATCTTTCATCAATCTTTGTATAGTAGATGAGTGAATTTATCATTTGATTCGTAAAACTCAACTGACCCAACAAACAAAGACTCAATTTCTCTCTTACATATCATTTAAAAAATAAAAAAAGAACAAAATTGAATTGAATTTTTTTTTATTTTTTAAATAATACGTAGAAGAGAAATTAAATTTTTGTTTGAATTTATGTCGTGAATTTAACATTATTCATAAGGTAAAGAGAAAGGCATGGAACCCCACCTCAATCTTTGTTCCCCGGAAAATAGTGATCAACTAAACTCCCATGGTCATGAGTTGTTGAGGTCGGTTTGGCAGTAGAAGTTTGGAGCTGTTGCTCCCCTTTTATTGATGGAAAATGGAAGTGGCGCCGTATGCAACTAGTCAACTACGTACGTACCATGCTGCATGCATCATGCATTTGCGAAACAGCTAAGGAAAACGTACGTCAACTTTGATAGGCCATCTCAAATGGTGACAGCTACAAGCCTACAAATTTACAATGCATGCAACAATTTGAAGTCCATAGCGAGCCCATCTTGGGCGACTGTTCACAAGATCGAGCTCGATCTTCTAGGCGAGCCGAGTGTCTTGGGCACTCGGCTCGGCTTGCCAAATTCTCGCTTTGCTTGAGCCACTTCTTCTTCTAATTAAGCCCCAAGATTGCCATCATCTCAGCCGTGTACAGTAGATTTCTGATGGGTCACAAGGCAGAGCATCCCCACTCTCAACTCGGGTTTTCAACTCCCTCTCATGCCGATTCACTCACTCTCTCTCTATTTCGGTTTATCTATCTACGTGTCTCTCACTCTCTCTCTCTGGTGCGAAGCAAGATGCAGGGGAGCAAAGACAATCAACGGCGTGGGAGAATGAGGGGGAAGGAGAAAAGAAAAAAAAAATGTAAAGACTCGTTGCTGTGTGTTCTCCTTTGCTGAGGCTAAAGGGATAAGATTTTTTTATCTCCTCATAGCCAATTAAAGCCATACCTGTGGTAGTAGGTAGATTTTATTTTTAATTCAAACCACTTACTTTTCTAAACTACAATATTGCCCATCTAATTTTAATCCTATCATTTGTTAATTTATATTTAAACCCTTATTTAATTTAATTACAATTTACCCCAATAAATAATTATTTATGACACTAAGACTTATTATTATTATTATTTTTAAAGAGAAATCATTTTAGTCTCATTAATTGATAAAAGATCAGAAGCATAAAACTCTTACCTCACAGAGCAAAAGTTTTGAGAAAATCATAGTCGAAGCTATAATATTACAAGTCATAGATATATACTTAACAATCTAACATTCAAGACCTATCTATAACGTCAAAATTCACTAACCCATGACTAATCTTCAGTTGTAACAACAAGTCTGCTCCAGACAACTCAATCCGATACATAGGTATAGTAACATTCTCCTACTGAAACTCATCATTCTCGACTCGTAAACTATGAAATTATTTACATCCTCAACCTAACAGGCAAGGACCGGACCACAAAATACAGAAAAACTGAAAAACAAGGAAAAATTAAAAAACACAAAGGCCCACAAAATAGCACCAAAGGAAGACTGTCAGATGATTTTGGTCAAAGCGCGAAAAAATCACCTGTAGGCGCGTGTGAGTCACAATCCGTCATGGGGTTGTCGGAATCAGAAGCGGTAGGTGCCATTGGAAGCGGGTGCGCGCAGTGGAGGGGCACGTGACAAAGGGACGTAGATTGAGCTTTGAATAGTCCAATCCAATAGCCTCATCAACCTCCAAAAAAGATACAACATAAATGGTGGACGACACACTCGACGTGGTAGTACTTGAACTTGTAACAAATTAAAGAAAAGTAAAAAAAAAGGAAAAAAAAAAAAGGGGAAAGAGTCGGGGAAGGACTTATTATTACTATCTATTATTATATTCAAAATTAATTCCTGAGTATCCCTTTAATTTAATTAATTCAAATTGCTTTGGAGTTATTAGTAATAAATTTCATAATTATTTTCTACTCATATCGTGTGATATTATGTTGCTATAATTTATAATTATATATATTATATGACTGTACGAATATATATGATTAAGTATTATAATTTACATTCAATCATAGGATTAACAATTAAAATTGGTGATTCAACTAACATTTGATTAGATCATTTAAGATAACAACCATAGAATATATGATTAAACTATATATTATATAGATATAATTAATTAATTATAATATAATTATATACCATATACCAATTAACTACTGTTACCTAATAATTAATATTTATTGACTATTGTTAATTTTTTACTTAATAAGTAAATATACTATATAAGTTATTTTTTATTAATTAGTATATATGCATATATTTATTTGTTAATATGTATATATGTAAATATATATGAGTCGTGCTAATAAGCGAACCGAGCTCCTATACGAGTATGTTCATGAACTTTAAACAAGCGAGTCGAGTTTTATACGAGTATGTATTGTTTAATAATTGAGTTTAGTTTCATGTCCACGAACATTTCATTTAATAACTGAGTCATGCACGAGCCGAGTCCGAGCAAGCTCACGGATAGCTTTGTTCATTTACGGCCTTATCCATAGCTAGTAAAAAAAAAAACAAAGAATAGAAAAATGCTTTTATTACAACTTTTATACAAATGGGCCTCACACTTCATAGCTAGTAAAATAATTAAAAATGTATGGTTGATATGTCAATTGCTGATAATTATAATTACAAATCATATTTTTAGTTTGATCATTTCATTAATTATAAACTATGATCACCTGGATATTTATTTATTAGAGATTGGATAATTGTATACTTAGGTCTACAAGTATCGAAGATGGTGAATGTTGAAATAATGATAATGTAGAAATATGAGCGGAAGCAAGAGAGATAAAGAACACAAAGAACTTTACAAGTGGTTCGGTAATAGACACTTACGTACACTTCTCGGAATAACCCTAAGGGCTACATTGTGCTCATTATTATTATTTTATTATTATTATTTTTTGTCTACAATACAAAGGTCTCTATTTATATGGTAGTGTCTACATACAAGTATAGGAATCAAATCTCATTGATTTGATTATAATCTCAATATTTGAATACAATCAACCTATAATTAGAGAATATTTCAATATCAACCTACTTATAGAATATATGAAAAAATTTATAAATTTTTTTTCATATATTCTAACATCACCCTCAAACTCAAGGTCGAATATTCTATGACCTTGAGTTTGAAATATGAAACAATGATGATGGCAATGGCGAAGGCCGGGAATAAGCTGTAGATGGTGGCGATTGCCGGAGAAGATAGAGGCTAGTGGACGGCCAATGATGGCGGTAGGTGGTGGTTGAATGCAGATTCAAAAGGGCCGACAACAGACTAAACTCAAAAAAGGGCTAACAATGAGCCAAATATCAAAAGGGGCCGACGACGGGCGAAAATCCAAAAAGGGGCCGACAATGGGCCAAAAATAAAAAGAAAATGAGTTCACTTGGGCGGTTATCAGATCAGCAGACCGAACCAGACCGATGAGTGGCGCATGTGGTGACGCATGAAGGAGCGCGACATGTGGATGTAGTGGGCGGCCAACGATGGCGGTAGATGGTGGTTGAAAGCAGATTCAAAAGGGCCGACAACAGACTAAACTCAAAAAAGGGCTAACAACAGGCCATGGCTAACAATGAGCCAAACATCAAAATGGGTTGACGACGGGTGAAAATCCAAAAGGAGGCTGAAAATGGGCCAGGGTTTACAACGAGCCAAAAGAAAAAAATAGCCAACGAGGGCCAAAAATAAAAAGAAAATGAGCCCACTTGGGCGGTTATCAGATCAACAGATCGAACTTGACTTGCGAGTGGTGCATGTGGTGACGCATAAAGGAGCGTGACATGTGGATGTAGTGGAACAATGAGATTGTTGGAGAGAACACCTGAAAACGTCAACGACTTATATTGAAAGCCACAAGAAAGTTATTTTAATACCATGTTGAATTACCAGTAATCAAATAATAATAATAAAAAAAGTAGCTGAAACCCAAAGAGCCTTAATCGTCTCATTCCCCCCTTCTGCAACTACAAATCAAAGCTGCTACACCAAAAAAATGTTGTTATGGTGGATAAGCTAGTAAATGGTGTTATATTTGGCCTATCGGATGAAATACTAATCGAGTTTTATTTCTAGAAAAACATTCGAAATCAAATACTTTCATTTGTTGAAGTCAACTTTTTTTACAATATCGATAGCATTCAATTAGTTGATTTCCACGTTGAAGAGATTTTATATCATTACCCGATTAAAAGGTTGTATGATAGGATTTACTATTTTACAAAGGATATAACCTAAGTTTTGAACAATTAGAGAAAGAGACAACATCGTTCTCATTTGATGAATAGTAAAGGCACCAAATATGGTGTCGTTACCTCTTACGACACCTTATTTGCAGACGATCCTTGGAAGATGAAGATATTTGAAGCAACTCAAAGATGGGGTCAACCTGCAACAGTTTTTTATTTTTCCTGGAGGTTGGTAACGATACATGATTCTTCAACCACAAATGTACTTATATACAACTTGTTACCAACCCCAATAGCACACCCACTCCTGGAAGAAAAAGCTCTTGAAGAAGAAGTGGACCGACCACCTCCTATGGTGAAAGGCCCACCACCTCCTATGGTGGGCCGACAACGAGTCAAAGTTTACATTGAGCCAAAAACAAAACAGCCGACTATGGGCAGAGCCGACTTGGGCCAAAAAATAAAAGAAAATGAGCCCACTTCAATGGTTATCAAATCAACATATCGAACCTAACCGGCGCGTGGCGTGTGTGATGACGTATGGAGGAACATGACATGTGGATGTAGTGGAAATCCGAGATTGTTGGAAAGAACACTTGAAAACATCAACGACTTATATTGAAAGACACAAGAAAGTCACTCTGATACAATTTTGAATTACATGTGGTCAAATAAAAAAAAAGTAGTTGAAACCCAAAGAAGCCTTAATCTTCTCCTTCCCCCTCTTTGCAACTACAAATCAAAGCTGCTACACCAAACACCAAAAAACTGTCGTTATGGTGGATAAGCCAGTAAATGGTGTTATATTTGGCATTTTGTATGAAATACTAATCGAATTTTATTTCCAGAAGAAAATTCGAAATCAAATAAAGCCAATTTTTTTTTCACAATATCGATAGCATTCAATTACTTGATTTCCACGTCGAAGAGATTTTACATCAATACCCGATTAAAAGGTTGTATGACAGGATTTAATTTTTTTATAAAGGATATAAACCCAGTTCTGAACAATTAAAGAAAGAGACAACATCGTTCTCATCTGATGAATAGTAAAGGCACCAAATATGGTGTCCATAGCTCTTATGACACCTTATTTGCAGACGATCCTTGGAAGACAAAGATATTTGAAGCAACTCAGAGATGGGGTCAAACTGCAACAATTTTTTATTTTTCCTAGAGGTTGGTAACGATACATGATTTTTCAACCACAAATGTACTTATATACAACTTGTTACCAACCCCAATAGCACACGCACTCATGAAAGAAAGAGCTCTTGAAGAAGAAGCGGAGCGACCACCTCTTGTGGTGGAAGGCCCACCACCTCCTGCGGTTGGCCGACAACGGGTCAAGGTTTACATTAAGCCGAAAACAAAAACGGCCGACTTTGGGCAGGGCCGACTTGGGCCAAAAAATAAAAAGAAAATAAGCACACTTGAACGGTTATCAGATCAGCAGATCGAACCTAACCGGTGCGTGGCGCGTGTGATGATGCATGGAGGAACATGACATGTGGATGTAGTGGAACAATGAGATTCTTGGAGAGAAAACTTGAAAACATCAACGACTTATATTGAATGACACAAGAAAGACGCTCGGATACCATGTTTAATTACCTGTAATCAAATAAATAAATAAAATAGTTGAAACCCAAAGAAGCCCTAATCGTCTCCTTCTCCCTCTTTGCAATTACACATCAAAGCAGCCGCACCAAACACAAAAAATCTGTCGTTATGGCGGATAAGCCAGTATATGGTGTTATATTTGAACTTTCGGATGAAATACTAATTGAATTTTATTTATAGAAGAAAATTAGAAATCAAACACTTTCATCTGTCGAAGCCAAAATTTTTTTTTACAATATCGATAGCATTCAATTAGTTGATTTTCATATCGAAGAGATTTTACATCAATACCCGATTAAAAGGTTGTATGATACGATTCACTTTTTTACAAAGGATATAACCCCACTTCTGAACAATTAGAGGAAGAGACAACATCGTCCTCGTCTAATAAATAGTAAAGGCACCAAATATGGTGTTGGTACCTCTTACGACACCTTATTTGCAGACGATCCATGGAAGATGAGGATATTTGATGTAACTCAGAGATGGGGTCAACCTGCAACAGTTTTTGATTTTTCCTGGAGGTTGGTAATGATAAATGATTCTTCAACCACAATGTACTTATATACAACTTGTTACCAACCCCAATAGCACACCCACTCCTGGAAGAAAAAGCTATTGAAGAAGAAGCGGACCAACCACCTCTTGTGGGGGAAGGACCACCAACTCCTGTGGTGGGCCAACAACGGGCTAAGGTTTACAATAAGCCAAAAACAAAAAGGGCCGACTATAGGTAGGGCAAACTTGGGCCAAAAAATAAAAAGAAAATGAGCCCACTTGAGCGGTTATCAGATCAACAGATCAAACCAGACTGGCGCGTGGCGCGTGTGATGAAGCATGGAGGAGCAAGACATGTGGATGTAGTGGAATAACGAGATTGTTGGAGAGAACACCAGAAAACATCAACGCCTTATATTGAAAGACACAAGAAAGTCGCTCTGATACCATGTTGAATTACCTGTAACAAAAAAAAAAAAAGTTGAAACCCAAAGAAGCCCTAATTGTCTCATTCCCTCTCTTTGCAACTACACATAAAAGTTGCTACACCAAACACCAAAAAACTATCGTAATGGCGGATAAGCCAGTAAATGGTGTTATATTTGGTCTTCCAGATGAAATACTAATCGAATTTTATTTCCAGAAAAAAAAATTCGAAATAAAATACATGCATTTGTCGAAGCCAATTTTTTTTTACAATATCGATAGTATTCAATTAGTTGATTTCCATGTCGAAGAGATTTTACATCAATACCTAATTAAAAGGTTGTATGATAGGGTTTACTTTTTTACAAATAATATAACCCTAGTTCTAAACAATTAGAGAAAGGGACAATTCATTCTCATCTGATGAATAGTAAAGGCACCAAATATGGTGTCCTTAGCTCTTATGACACTTTATTTGCAGACGATCCTTGGAAGATGAAGATATTTGAAGCAATTTTGAGATGGGCTCAACCTGCAACAGTTTTTAATTTTTCCTGGAGGTTGGTAACGATACATGATTCTTCAACTATAATGTACTTATATACAACTTGTTACCAACCCCAATATCACACCCACACCTAGAAGAAAATGCTCTTGAAGAAGAAGTGGACTGACTGCCTCTTGTGGTGGAAGGCCCACCACCTCTTGTGGTTGGTCAAAAATGGGTCAAGGTTTACATTAAGCCAAAATCAAAACGGCCAACTATGGGCAAGCCGACTTGGGTCAAAAAATAAAAGAAAATGAGCCAACTTGAGTGGTTATCAGATCAACAGATTGAACATGACCGGTGTGTGGCACTTGTGATGACGCTTGGAGGATCATGACATGTGGATGTAGTGGAACAATGAGATTGTTGAAGAGAACACCTGAAAATATCAACGACTTATATTGAAAGACACAAGAAAGTCACTATGATATCATGTTGAATTACCTGTAATCAAATAAAGAAAAATATTTGAAACCCAAAGAAGCCCTAATCGTTTCATTCCCCCTCTTTGCAACTATACATCGAAGCTGCTACACCAAATACCAAAAAACTGTTGTTATGGCGGATAAGCCAGTAAATGGTGTTATATTTAGCCTTTCGGATGAAATACTAATAGAATTCTATTTCCAGAAGACGATTCGAAATCAAATACTTTCATCTTTCGAAGCCAATTTTTTTACAATATCAATAACATTCAATTTGTTGATTTTCATGTTGAAGAGATTTTACATCAATACCCAATTAAAAAATTGTATGATTTTCTTTTATACAAAGGATACAACCCCAGTTTTGAACAATTAGAGGCAGAGGTTCTCATCTGATGAATAGTAAATGCATCAAATATGATGTCGGTACCTCTTTGATAACTTATTTGCAGACGATCCTTGGGAGATGAAGATATTTGTTGCAACTCAGAGTTAGGGTCAACCTGCAACAGTTTTTTTTTTTTTCTAGAGGTTGGTAACGATACATGATTCTTCAACCACAAATGTACTTATATACAACTTGTTACCAACCCATGTAGCACACCCACTCCTAGAAGAAAAAGCTCTTGAAGATGAAGCGGACCGACCACCTCCTGTGGCGGGCCGACAATGGGTCAAGGTTTAAATTGAGCCTAAAACAAAAACGGCTGACTATGGGTAGGGCTGACTTTGGTCAAAAAACAAAAAGAAAATGAGCCCATTTGAGCGGTTATCAGATCAACAGATCGAACATGACTAGTGTGTGGCGGGTGTGATGACGCATGGAGGAGCATGACATTAAGATGTAGTGGAACAATGCAATAATTGGAGAGAACACCTGAAAACATAACCGACATATATTGAAAGACACAAGAAAGTCGCTATGATACCATGTTGATTTACCTGTAATCAAACAAATAATATAGTTGAAACCCAAAGAAGCCCTAATCGTCTCATTCCCTTTCTTTGCAACTACACATCAAAGCTGCTACACCAAAAACCAAAAAACTGTCGTCATGGCGGATAAGCCAGTAAATGGTGTCATATCTGGCCTTTCAGATGAAATACTAATCAAATTTTATTTCCAAAAGAAAATTGGAAATCAAATACTTTCTTCTATTGAACCCAATTTTTTTACAATATTGATAGCATTCAATTAGTTGATTTCCACGTTGAATAGATTTTACATCAATACCCGACTAAAAGGTTGTATGATAGGATTTACTTTTTTACGAGGATATAACCTAAGTTCTGACCAATTAGAGAAAGAGACAACATCGTTCTCAACTAATGAATGGTAAAGGAACCAAACATGGTCTCCTTAGCTCTTACGACACCTTATTTGCAGACGCTCCTTGGAAGATGGAGATATTTGAAGCAATTCCGAGATGGGGTCAACCTGCAACAATTTTTTCATTTTTCATGAAGGTTGGTAGCGATACACGATTCTTCAATCACAAATGTACTTATATACAACTTGTTACCAACACCAATAGCACACCTACTCCTGGAAGAAAAAGCTCTTGAAGAAGAGGCAGATTGACCACATCCTGTGGTGGGCCGACAATGGGTCAAGGTTTACAATGGGCCAAAAACAAAAATGGCCGACTATGGGTATGGCCGACCTGGTTCAAAAAATGAAAAGAAAATGAGCCAACTTGAGCGGTTATTAGATCAACAGATCGAACATGACCGGCGGGTGGCGCGTGTGATGTCGCATGGAGGAGCATGACATGTGGATGTAGTGGAACAATGAAATTGTTGGAGAGAACACCTAAAAATATCAACGACTTATATTGAAAGACACAAGAAAGTTGCTATGATACCATGTTGAATTACCTGTAATCAAATAAAGAAAAATATTTGAAACTCAAAGAAGCCCTACTCGTCTCATTCCCCCTCTTTGCAACAACATATCGAAGCTGCAACAACATATCGAAGCTGTTACACCAAACACCAAAAAACTGTTGTTATGGCGGATAAGGCAGTAAATTGTGTTATATTTGGCCTTTTAGATGAAATACTAATAGAATTTTATTTCTAGAAGAAGATTCGAAATAAAATACTTTCATTTTTCGAAGCCAATTTTTTTTACAATATCGATAGCATTCAATTAGTTGATTTTCACGTCGAAGAGATTTTACATCAATACCCAATTAAAAGGTTGTATGATAGGATTTACTTTTGTACAAAGTATATAACCCCAGTTCTGAACAATTAGAGGCAGAGACAACATCGTTCTCATCTGATGAATAGTAAAGGCAACAAATATGGTGTTGATACCTCTTACGACAACTTATTTGCAGATGATCCTTGGAAGATGAAGATATTTTTTGCAACTTAGAGTTGGGGTCAACCTGCAACAGTTTTTTATTTTTTCTGGAGGTTGGTAACGATACATAATTCTTCAACTGCAAATGTACTTATATACAACTTGTTACCAACCCCAATGGCACACCCATTCCTGGAAGAAAAAGCTCTTGAAGATGACACGGGGTCGACCACCTTCTGTGGTGGGCCGACAATGGGTCAAGGTTTATATTAAGCAAAAAAAAAAAAAAAAAACGGCCGACTATGGGTAGGGCTGACTTGAGTCAAAAAAGAAAAAGAAAATGAGCCTACTTGAGCAGTTATCAGATCAAACATGACCAGTGCGTGGCGGGTGTGATGACGCATGGAGGAGCATGACATGCGGATGTAGTGGAACAATGAGATAATTGGAGAGAACACCTGAAAATATTAATGACTTATATTGAAAGACACAAGAAAGTCTCTATGATACCATGTTTAATAACTTGTAATCAAATAAAAAATATAGTTGAAACCCAAAGAAGCCCTAATCGTCTCATTCCTCCTCTTCGCAACAACACATCAAAGCTGCTACACCAAACACCAAAAAACTATTGTCATGGCGGATAAGCAAGTAAATGGTGTTATATTTGGCCTTTCAGATGAAATACTAAACGAATTTTATTTCTAAAAGAAAATTGGAAATCAAATACTTTATTCTGTCGAACCTAATTTTTTTATAATATCGATAGTATTCAATTAGTTGATTTCCACGTCGAAGAGATTTTACATCAATACACGATTTAAAGGTTGTATGAAAGGATTTACTTTTTTACGAATGATATAGCCCCAGTTTTGAACAATTAGTGAAAGAGACAACATTGTTCTCAACTGATGAATAGTAAAGGCACCAAATATGGTGTCCTTAGCTCTTACGACACCTTATTTGCGGACGATCCTTGGAAGATGGAGATATTTGAAGCAATTTTGAGATGGGGTCAACCTGCAACAATTTTCAATTTTTCTTGTAGGTCGGTAGTGATACATGATTCTTCAACCACAAATGTACTTATATACAAGTTGTTACCAGCCCCAATAGCATACCTACTCTTGGAAGAAAAAGCTCTTAAAGAAGAGGCGGACTGACCACATCCTGTGGTGGGCCGACAATGGGTCGAGCTTTACATTGAGCCAAAAACAAAACGGCCGACTATGGGTAGGGCCGACCTGGGTCAAAAAATAAAAAGAAACTGATCCTACTTGAGTGGTTATCGAATCAACAGATTGAACATGATCGGCACGTGGCGCGTGTGATGACGTATTGCGGAGCATGACATGTGGATGTAGTGGAACAATGAGATTGTTGGAGAGAACACCTAAAAATATCAACGACTTATATTGAAAGACACAAGAAAGTCGCTATGATACCATTTGAATTACCTGTAATCAAATAAAGAAAAATATTTGAAACCCAAAGAAACCCTAATCATCTCATTCCCCCATTTTACAACAACACATCGAAGCTGATACACCAAACACCAAAAAACTGTTGTTATGGCGGACAAGCCAGTAAATGGTGTTATATTTGGCCGTTCGGATGAAATACTAATAGAATTTGCTTTCCAGAAGAATATTCGAAATCAAATACTTTCATCTTTCGAAGCCAATTTTTTTTTTTACAATATCGATAGCTTTCAATTAGTTGATTTTCACGTCGAAGAAAGTTTACATCAATACCCGATTAAAAGGTTGTATGATAGGATTTACTTTTGTACAAAGGATATAACCCCAGTTCAGAACAATTAGAGGCAGAGATAACATCGTTCTCATCTGATGAATAGTAAAGGCATCAAATATGGTGTCGGTACCTTTTACGACAACTTATTTGCAGACGATCCTTGGAAGATGAAGATATTTGTTGCAACTCAGAGTTGGGGTTAACCTGCAACAGTTTTTTATTTTTTCTGAAGGTTGGTAACGATACATGATTCTTCAACCATAAATGTACTTATATACAACTTTTTACCTACCCTAATAGCACACCCACTCCTAGAAGAATAAGGTCTTGAAGATAAAGCGGGACGACCACCTCCTATGGTGGGCCGACAATGGGTCAAGGTTTACATTAAGTCAAAAACAAAAACGGTCAACTATGGGTAGGGCTGACTTGGGTCAAAAAAGAAAAAGAAAATGAACCCACTTGAGAGCGGTTATCAGATCAACAGATCAAACATGACCAGTGCGTGGCGGGTGTGATGACGCATGGAGGAGCTTGACATGCGGATGTAGTGGAACAATGAGATAATTGGAGGGAACACCTGAAAACATCAACGACTTATATCGAAAGACACAAGAAAGTCGCTATGATACCATGTTGAATTACCTGTATTCAAGTAAAAAATATAGTTGAAACCCAAAGAAGCCCTAATCGTCTCATTCCCCCTCTTTGCAACTATACATCAAAGCTGCTACACCAAACACCAAAAACTGTTGTCATGGCGGATAAGCCAGTAAATTGTGTTATAAGCCTTTCAGATGAAATACTAATCGAATTTTATTTCCAAAAGAAAATTGGAAATCAAATACTTTCTTCTATCGAACCCAATTTTTTTACAATATCGATATCATTCAATTAGTTGATTTCCACATCGAAGAGATTTTACATCAATACCCGATTAAAATGTTGTATGATATGATTTACATTTTTACGATGGATATAACCCCAGTTCTGAACAATTAGAGAAAGAGACAACATCGTTCTCAACTGATGAATAGTAAAGGCATCAAATATGGTGTCCTTAGCTCTTACGACACCTTATTTGCCGACGATCCTTGGAATGGAGATATTTGAAGCAATTTCGAGATGGGGTCAACCTGCAACAATTTTTTATTTTTCTTGTAGGTTGGTAGTGATACATGATTCTTCAACCACAAATGTTCTTATATACAACTTGTTACCAGCCCCAATAGCACACCTACTCCTAGAAGAAAAAGCTCTTGAAGAAGAGGCGGACTGACCACTTCTTGTGGTGGGCCGACAATGGGTCGAGCTTTACATTGAGCCAAAAACAAAAACGGCCGACTATGGGTAGGGCCTACCTTGGTCAAAAAATGAAAAGAAATTGAGCCCACTTGAGTGGTTATCAGATCAACAGATTGAACATGACTGGCACGTGGCGCGTGTGATGACGCATTGCGGAGCATGACATGTGGATGTAGTGGAACAATGAGATTGTTGGAGAGAACACCTGAAAATATCAACAACTTATATTGAAAGACACAAGAAAGTCGCTATGATACCATGTTGAATTACCTGTAATCAAATAAAGAAAAATATTTGAAACCCAAAGAAGCCCTAATCGTCTCATTCCCCCATTTTGCAACAACACATCAAAGCTGATACACCAAACACCAAAAAACTGTTGTTATGGCGGATAAGCCAGTAAATGGGGTTGTATTTGGCCTTTCGGATGAAATACTAATAGAATTTTATTTCCAGAAGAAGATTTCAAATCAAATACTTTCATCTTTCGAAGCCAATTTTTTTTTTACAATATCGATAGCTTTCAATTAGTTGATTTTCACGTCGAAGTGATTTTACATCAATACCCGATTAAAAGGTTGTATGATAGAATTTACTTTTGTACAAAGGATATAACCCCAGTTCTGAACAATTAGAGGCAGAGACAACATCATTCTCGTCTGATGAATAGTAAAGGCATCAAATATGGTGTCGGTACCTTTTACGACAACTTATTTGCAGACGATCCTTGGAGGATGAAGATATTTGTTGCAACTTAGAGTTGGGGTCAACCTGCAACAGTTTTTTATTTTTTCTAAAGGTTAGTAACGATACATGATTCTTCAACCACAAATGTACTTATATACAACTTGTTACCTATCCCAATAGCACACCTACTCCTGGAAGAATAAGGTCTTGAAGATGAAGTGGGACGACCACTTTCTGTGGTGGGCTGACAATGGGTCAAGGTTTACATTAAGTCAAAAACAAAAACGGCCGACTATGGGTAGGGCTGACTTGGGTCAAAAAAGAAAAAGAAAATGAACCCACTTGAGAGCGGTTATCATATCAACAGATCGAACATGACCAGTGCGTGGTGGGTGTGATGACGCATGTAGGAGCATGACATGCGGATGTAGTGGAACAATGAGATAATTGGAGAGAACACCTAAAAACATCAACGACTTATATTGAAAGACACAAGAAAGTCACTATGATACCATGTTGAATTACCTGTATTCAAGTAAAAAATATAGTTGAAACCCAAAGAAGCTCTAATCGTCTCATTCCCCCTCTTTGCAACTACACATCAAAGTTGCTACACCAAACACCAAAAAACTGTTGTCATGGCGGATAAGCCAGTAAATGGTGTTATATTTGACTTTTCAGATGAAATACTAATCGAATTTTATTTCCAAAAGAAAATTGGAAATCAAATACTTTCTTCTATCGAACCCAATTTTTTTACAATATCGATATCATTCAACTAGTTGATTTCCACGTCGAAGAGATTTTACATTAATACCCGATTAAAATGTTGTATGATAGGATTTACATTTTTACGATGGATATAACCCTAGTTCTGAACAATTAGAGAAAGATACAACATCTTTCTCAACTGATGAATTGTAAAGGCACCAAATATGGTGTCCTTAGCTCTTACGACACCATATTTGCAGACGATCCTTGGAAGATGGAGATATTTGAAGCAATTCCGAGATGGGGTCAACCTGCCACAATTTTTTATATTTCCTGGAGGTTGGTAACGGTACATGATTCTTCAACCACAAATGTACTTATATACAACTTGTTACCAACCCCAATAGCACACCTACTCCTAGAAAAAGAAGCTATTGAAGAAGAAGAAGCAGACCGATCACATCCTATGGTTGGCCGACAATGGGTCAAGGTTTACATTGAGCCAAAAACAAAAACGGCCGACTATGTGTAGGGCCGACCTGGGTCAAAAAATGAAAAGAAAATGAGCCCACTTGAGCGGTTATCAGATCAACAGATCAAATATGACCGGCGCGTGGCACGTGTGATGACGCTAAGAGGAGCATGACATGTGGATGTAATGGAACAATGAGATTGTTGGAGAGAACACCTGAAAACATCAACGACTTATATCGAAAGACATAAGAAAGTCGCTATGATACCATGTTGAATTACCTGTAATCAAATAAAAAAAAACTAGTTGAAGCCAAAAGAAGCCCTAATCGTCTCATTCCCCTTCTTTGTAACTACACATCAAAGCTCCTACACCAAACACCAAAAAACTGTTGTTGTGGCGGATAAGTTAGTAAATGTTGTTATATTTGGCCTTTTGGGTGAAATACTAATCGAATTTTATTTCCAGAATAAGATTCGAAATCCAATACTTTCATTTTTCGAAGCCAATTTTTTTTACAATATCGATAGCATTCAATTAGTTGATTTTCAAGTCGAAGATATTTTACATGAATACCCGATTAAAAGGTTGTATGATAAGATTTACTTTTTTACAAAGCATATAACCCCAATTCTAAGCAATTAGAGGAAGAGACAACATTGTTCTCATCTGATGAATAGTAAAGGCATCAAATATGGTGTTGGTACCTCTTACGACACCTTATTTGCAGACGATCTTTGGAAGATGAAGATTTTTGATGCAACTCAGAGATAGGGTCAACCTGCAACAGTTTTTTATTTTTTCTGAAGGTTGGAAACTATACATGATTCTTCAACCATAAATGTACTTATATACAACTTGTTACCAACCCCAATAGCACACCTACTCCTAGAAGAAAAAGCTCTTGAAGAAGAAGCAGACCTACCACTTCCGGTAGTGGGCCAACAATGGGTCAAGGTTTATATTGAGCCAAAAACAAAAACGGCCGACTATGGGCAGGGCCGACTTGGGTCAAAAAACGAAAAGAAAATGAGTCCACTTTTGTGGTTATCAGATCAACAGATCGAACATGACTGGCGTGTGGAGTGTGTGTTGACTCTTGGAGGAGCATGACATGTGGATATAGTGGAACAATGAGATTGTTGGTGAGAACACCTGAAAAAATCAACGACTTATATTGAAAGACACAAGAAAGTCACTATGATACCATGTTGAATTACCTGTAATCAAATAAAAAAACAAAAAAAAAAACTAGTTGAAACCAAAAGAAGCCATAATCGTCTCATTCCCCTTCTTTTCAACTACACATCAAAGTTGCTACAACAAACACCAAAAAACTGTTATTGTGGCAGATAAGCCAATAAATGGTGTTATATTTGTCATTTCGGATGAAATACTAATCGAATTTTATTTCCAGAAGATGATTCGAAATCAAATATTTTCATCTTTTGAAGCCAATTTTTTTTACAATATCGATAGCATTCAATTAGTTGATTTTCACCTCGAAGAGATTTTACATCAATACCCGATTAAGAGGTCCCATAATAGGATTTTTTTTTATATAGGATATAACCCTAGTTCTGAACATATAGATGAAGAGACAACATCGTTCTCATCTGATGAATAGTAAAGGCATCAAATATGGTGTCGGTACCTCTTACGACAACTTATTTGCAGACAATCCATGGAAGATGAAGATATTTGATGCAACTCAGTGATGGGGTCAACCTGCAACAATTTTTTATTTTTCTTGGAGGTTGGTAACGATACATAATTCTTCAACCACAAATGTACTTATATACAACTTGTTACCAACTCCAATATCACACCTACTCCTGGAAGAAAAAGCTCTTGAAAAAGAAGAAGCGGACCGATCACATCCTATGATTGGCCGACAATGGGTCAAGGTTTACATTGAACCAAAAACAAAAACGGCCGACTATAGGCAGGGCCGACTTGGGTCAAAAAATGAAAAGAAAATGAGCCCACTTGAGCGGTTATCAGATCAACAGATTGAACATGACTAGCTCGTGGTGGGTATGATGACGCATGGAGAAGCATGACATGAATTGGAGAGAACACCTGAAAACTTCGACGACTTATATTGAAAGACACAAGAAAGTTGCTATGATACCATGTTAAATTACCTGTAATCAAATAAAAAAAAAAATAGTTGAAACCCAAAGATGCCCTAATCGTCTCATTCTCCCTTTTTGCAACTACACATCAAAGCTGCTACACCAAATACCAAAAAACTGTCATTTTGACGAATAAGCCAGTAAATGGTGTTATATTTGGCCTTTCGGATGAAATACTAATCGAATTTTATTTCCAGTAGAAAATTCGAAGTCAAATACTTTCATCTGTCGAACCCAATTTTTTTTACAATAACGATAGCATTCAATTAGTTGATTTCCATGTCGAAGAGATTTTACATCAATACCCGATTGAAAGGTTGTATGATAGGATTTACTTTTTTACACAGGATATAACCCTAGTTCTGAACAATTAGAGAAAGCGACAACATCGTTCTCATCTGATGAATAGTAAAAGGCATCAAATATGATGTCCTTAGCTCTTACGACACCTTATTTGCAGACGATCCTTGGAAGATGAAGATATTTGAAGCAATTCCGAGATGGGGTCAACCTGCAACAATTTTTTATTTTTTTCGGAGGTTGGTAACGATACGTGATTCTTCAACCACAAATGAACTTATATACAACTTGTTACCAACACCAATAGCACACCCACTCCTGAAATAAAAAGCTCTTGAAGAAGAAGCGGACCGACCACGTCCTGTGCTGGGTCGACAATGAGTCAAGGTTTACATTGAGCCAAAAACAAAAACGGCCGACTATAGGCAGGGCCAACCTGGGTCAAAAAATGAAAAGAAAATGAGCCCATTTGAGCAGTTATCAAATCAACAGATCGAACTTGACCGGCGCATGGTGCGTGTGATGACGCCTGGAGGAGCATAACATGTGGATATATTGGAACAATGAGATTGTTGGAGAGAACACCTGAAAACATCAACGACTTATATTGAAAGACTCATGAAAGTCACTCTGATACCATGTTGATTTACCTGTAATCAAATAAAAAAAAATAGTTGAAACCCAAAGAAGCCCTAATCGTCTCCTTCCCCCTCTTTGCAACTACACATCAAAGCTGTTACACCGAACACCAAAAAACTGTCATTATAGCGGATAAGCCAATAAATGGTGTTATATTTGGCCTTTCGGATGAAATACTAATCGAATTTTATTTCCAGATGAAAATTCGAAATCAAATACTTTCATCTATCGAAGCAAATTTTTTTTACAATATCAATATCTTTCAATTAGTTGATTTCCACATCGCAGAGATTTTACATCAATACCCAATTAAAAGTTTGTATGATAAGATTTACTTTTTTACAACTGATATAACCCCAGTTCTTAACAATCAGAGAAAATGATAGCATCGTTCTCATCTAATGAATAATAAAGGCACCAAATATGGTGTCGTTACCTTTTACAACACCTTATTTACAGACGATCTTTGGAAGATAAAGATATTTGTTGCAACTCAAAGATGGGGTCAACCTGCAACAGTTTTTTATTTTTCCTTGAGGTTGGTACGATACATGATTCTTCAACCACAAATATACTTATATACAACTTTTTCCCAACCTCAATAGCACACCGACTCCTAGAAGAAAAAGCTCTTGAAGAAGAAGCGGATCGACCACCACCTGTGGTGGAAGGGCCACCTCTTCCTGTGTCTGACGTGGTGGAAGGGCTACCTTCTTCTGTTTCTGACTTGGTGAAAGGGCCATCTCCTCTTTTGGTTGACATGGTTGCTGCTCTGGACTTCTTTTGGTGGAAGAAGGAGGAGCTTTGGATGCACCTCCTGGGTTAAAGAGAAGGAGGAGCTCTAAACCCACCTCCTAGGATGAAAGAGAGAGGAATAGCTATGGACCCATCTCCAGAAGAGGCTGCTTCTGTGGCGGAAGATGAAGTTGACCCACCTCGGCCAATAACTGAACGCAAAAAATTTGAAATTTTTGGTAGGTTTTTGGCTTCTCAAGGACATGACAACTCGGCGGATGCGAACTAAGATGCCATTACCAACACGGATGCCAACTTGGTTGCTGTCAAGGAGGCAATTACATGTATACTGCAAATTAGTAAGAAAAGTCAAGCTACTGACCATACGATTTTTGGAGATAAAATGGTGAATTTATTGGTTGAGGTCATGTTGAACTCCATGGCACTATACGTAGTGTTCAATAAAGGGGAAGTGGAAGACATTATTGACGATCAATTGATTTTGTCGCTTAATCAAATTATTCAAAAAACAAATTCTATGAAATGACAAGCTAGCGAGTCACTACTTGATTTGGCTAGAAATTTGCGTGGAACTTTTGTTAATATTGTATCGGAGATGCTTATTCTTTATTTAGATAAGGATAAAGCAATCTAAAATTTATGGGTGGTTCAATGTTAGACACCTACGTCCACTTCTCGGAATACCCCTAAGGGCTACATTGTGCTCAGTACCCCTTTTTTTTTTTTTTTTTTTTGTCTACAATATCAAGGTTCCTATTTATAGGGTAATGTCTACATACAAGTATAGTAATCAAATCTCCTTGATTTGATTAAAATCTCAATATTCGATTACAATCAACCCATAAATTGAGAATATTTCAATATCAACCTAATTATGGAATATATGGAAAATATAATATTTTTCGTATATTCTAACACCCCCCTCAAACTCAAGGTGGAATATTTTAGAGCCTTAAATTTAAAATCTGAAACAAAGATGATAGCGGTGGCGGAGGCCAAGAATGAGTCGTAGATGGTGGCGACTACCAGAGAGGATAGAGGTTGGTGGGCGGCCAGTGACGACAGTAAGTGGCAGTTGAATGTAGATTAAGAAGGGTCTACAACGGACCAAACTCTAAAAGGGGCTGACAACGCACCAACGCTGACAATGAGCCAAACTTCAATAGGGGTTGACGAATGGCAAAAATTCAAAAGGGGACAGACAACAGGCCAGGGTTTACAATGAACCGAAAATAAAAATGGTTGACTATGGGCAGGGCCGACTTGGAGCAAAAATAAAAAGAAAATGAGCCCACTTGGGCGATTATCAAATCAGCATGCTGAATCTTACCGAGGCGTGGCGCGTGTGGTGACGCATGGAGGAGCGTGACATGTGGATGTAGTGGATCAATGAGATTGTTGGAGAGAACACTGGAAAACGTCAACAACTTATATTGAAAGCCACAATAAAGTCGCTCTGATACCATGTTGAATTACCAGTAATCAAATAATTTTTTTTTTTTTTTTAAAAAAAGTTGAAACCCAAAGAAGCCCTAATCGTCTCCTTCCCCCTCTTTGCCACCTTAATCGTCTCCTTGCCCCATCTTTGCCACTACATACTAAAGCTGCTACACCAAACACCAAAAAATTGTCGTTATGGCGGATCAGCTAGTAAATGGTGTTATATTTGGCCATTTGGATGAAATACTAATCGAATTTTATTTCAGGAAGAAAATTTGAAATCAAATACTTTCACCTGCCGGAGCCAATTTTTTTTACAATATCAATAGCATTTAATTAATTAATTTTCACGTCGAATAGATTTTATATCAATACCCGATTAAAAGGTACCTGATTTACTTTTGTACAAAGGATATAACCCCAGTTCTGAACAATTAGAGACAGAGACAACATCGTTCTCATCTGATGAATAGTAAAGGCACCAAATATGGTGTCGTTGCCTTTTACAACACCATATATGCAGACGATCCTTGGAAGATGAAGATATTTGAAGCAACTCAGAGATACAGTCAACGTGCAATAGCTTTTCATTTTTCCTGGAGGTTGGTAATGATATATTCTTCAACCACAAATGTACTTATATACAACTTGTTACAAACCCCAATAGCACACTCACCCTTGGAAGAAGAAGTGGACCCACCACCTCCTGTGGCTGATGTGGTGGAAAGGCCACCACCTTCTGTGTTTGATGTGGTTAAAGGGCCACCTCTTGTGGTTGATGTGGTTGCTGCTCTGGACCCAACTCTCGTGGTGGAAGGAGATGGACCTTTGGACCCACCTCCTGGGGTGGAAGAGAAGGAGGAGCTCTGAACCCACCTCCTATGGTGGTAGAAAGAGGAAAAGCTATGGACCCACCTCCTGAAAAGGCTGCTTCTGTGGTGGAAGAAGAAGCTGACCCACCTCGGCCAAGAACTGGACGCGGAGAATTGGAAATTTTTGATAGGTTTTTAGCTTCTCACAGACATGACAACTCGGCGGATGCCAACTAAGATGCCGTTACCAACCCGGAGGCCAACTTGGTTGCTGTCAAGGAGGCAATTACTTGCATGTTGCAAACCATTAACAAAAGTCAAGCTACTGACCATGAGATTTTTGGAGATAAAATGGTGAGTTTATTGGTTGAGGCCATGTTTAACTCCATGGCACTATACTTAGTGTTCAATAAAGGGGAAGTGGAAGACGTTATTGAGGATCAACTTATTTCGTCGCTCAATAAAATTAATCAAAAAAAAATTCTATTAAAGGACAAGCTAGCGAGTCACTACTCGATTTGGCTAGAAATATGTGTGGAACTTTTGTTAAGACTGTATCGGAGATGCTTATTCTTTATTTTTACTTTTTTTTTTTTTTTTGACATGTTCACGTAAGGGTAGGGGGAGGGGGGATTCGAACTTGTAACCTCCACTTCGTAAGGCGTGGTTCACAGCCGATTGAGCTACCTCTTGAGGACAAGGATAAAACAATCTGAACTTTACAGGTGGTTCGGTGTTAGACACCTACGTCCACCTCTCGGAATATCCCTAAGGGTTACATTGTGCTCATTAACTTCTTCTTCTTCTTCTTCTTCTGCTTCTTCTTCTTCTTCTTCTTCTTCTTAATCTACAATACAAAGGTTCTTATTTATAGGGTAGTGTCTACATATAAATATAGTAATCAAATCTCCTTGATTTGATTAAAATCTTAATATTTGATTACAATCAACTCGTAAATAGAGAATATTTCAATATCAACATAATTATAGAATATACGGAAAATATAACATTTTTCGTATATTTTAACATCCCTCTCCAAATCAAGGTATAATATTCTAGAACCTTGAGTTTGAAATCTAAAACAATGATGATGGCGGTGGCTGAGGCCGAGAACGAGCCTCAGATGGTGGCGACTGTCGGAGAAGATAGAGGTTGGTGGGCGGCTAGCAACACCAGTAGGAGGCGGTTGAATGCAAATTCAAAAGGGCTGACAATGGACCAAACTCTAAAAGGGGATGACAGCGAGTCATGGTTAACAATGAGCCAAACTTGAAAAGAGGCCGACGACGAGCGAAAATCCAAAAGGGGGCCAACAAAGGGCCAGGGTTGACAATGAGCAAAAAAAAAAAAAGAAGCCTACAATGGGCAGGGCCGACTTGGGCCAAAAAACAAAGAAAAAATGAGCCTAGTTGAGCGGTTATCAGATCAACAGATCGAACCTGACCAGCGCGTGTCGCGTGTGGTGACGCATGGAGGAGCATGATATGTAGATGTAGTGGAACAATGAAATTGTTGGAGAGAACACCTGAAAACGTCAACGACTTATATTGAAAGCCACAAGAAAGTCGCTTTGATACCATGTTGAATTACCAGTAATCAAATAATAAAAAAAAAAAAAATTGAAACCCAAGGATGCCCTAATCGTCTCATTCCCCCTTTTCGCAGCTACACATCAAAACTGATACACTAAACACCAAAAAACTCTCGTTATGGTGGATCAGCCAAAAAATAGTGTTATATTTGACCATTCAGATAAAATACTAATCGAATTTTATTTCCAGAATAAAATTCGAAATCAAATAATTTCTTCTGCCGAAGCCAATTTTTTTACAATATCGATAGCATTCAATTAGTTGATTTCCATGTCTAAGAGATTTTACATTAATACTTGATTAAAAGGTTGTATGATAGGATTTACTTTTTTACAAAGGATATAACCCCAGTTCTCAACAATTAGAAAAAGAGACAACATCGTTCTCATCTGATGAATAGTAAAGGCACCAAATATGGTGTCATTGCCTCTTACAAAATCATATTTGTCGACGATCCTTGAAAGATGAAGATATTTGAAGCAACTCAGAGATAGGGTCAACATGCAACAGCTTTTTATTCTTCCTGGAGGTTGGTAACGATACATGATTCTTCAACCACAAATGTATTTATATACAACCTGTTACAAACCACAATAGCACACCCATTCCAAGAAGAAGAAGCTTTGGAAGAAGAAGCGGACCTAACACCTCCTATGGTGGAAGGGACGCCTTTTCCTGTGTCTGACATGGTGAAAGGGCCACCTTCTGTGGTTGACGTGGTTGCTGCTCTGGATCCAGCACTTGTGGTGGACGAGGAGGAGCTTTGGACCCACCTCCTGGGTGGAAGAGAAGGAGGAGCTCTTAACCCACCTGCTGTGGTTTTAGAAAGAAGAAGAGCTATGGACCCAACTCCTGAAGAGGCTACTTCTGTGGTGGAAGAATAAGCTAACCCACCTCGGCCAAGAACTAGATGCAAAGAACTGGAAATTTTTGATAGTTTCCTTCGTCGGTGGATGTCAACTAAGATGCCGTTACCAACCCAAATGCCAATCTGGTTGCTGTCAAGGAGGCAATTACTTGTATGTTGCAAATCAGTAACAAAAGTCAAGCTACTGACCATGAGATTTTTGGAGATAAAATGGTGAATTTATTGGTTGAGGCCATGTTGAACTTCATGGCACTATACGCAATGTTCAATAAAGGGGAAATGGAAGACGTTATTGAGGATCAACTTATTTCGTCCCTCAATGAAATTATTAAAAAAAAAAAAATCTATGAAAGGACAAGCTAGCGAGTCATTACTCGATTTGGCTAGAAATACGTGTGGAACTTTTGCTAAGATTGTATCGAAGATGCTTATTCTTTATTTAGATAAGGATAAAGCGACCTGATGAAAGGACAAGCTAGCGAGTCACTACTCGATTTGGCTAGAAATACGTGTGGAACTTTTGCTAAGATTGTATCGAAGATGCTTATTCTTTATTTAGATAAGGATAAAGCGACCTGAACTTTACGGGTGGTTCTATTAGACACCTGCGTCCACCTTTCGGAATACCTCTAGGGGCTATATTGTGCCCATTAACCTTTTTTTTTTTTTTTTTTTTTTTTTTTAATACAAAGGTTCCTATTTATAGGGTAGTATCTACATACAAGTATAGTAATCAAATCTCCTTGATTTGATTAGAATCTCAATATTTTATTACAATGACCTCATAAATAGAGAATATTTCAATATAAACCTAATTATGAAAATATAATATTTTTCATATATTCTAACACCCCCCTCCCCCAAATTGAAGGTGGAATATTCTAAAACCTTGAGTTTGAAATCTGAAACAATGATGATGGCGATGGCGGAGGCCAGGAATGAGCCGTAGATGGTGGCGACTACCGGAGAAGATAGAGGCTGGTGGGCGGCCAGTGACAATGGTAGGTGGTAGTTGAATGCAGATTCAAAAGGGTCTACGACGGACCAAACTCTAAAAGGGGTTGATAACACGCTAGGGCTGATAATGAGTCAAACTTCAATAGGTCAACAACTGGCGAAAATCCAAAAGGAGACCAAAAACGGGCCAGGGTTTACAATTAGTCCAAAACAAAAACGGCCGACTATGGGCAAGGAAGGCTTGGGCCAAAAAGAAATGAACCCACTTGGGCGGTAATCAGATCAGTAGATCGAATCTAACCAGCACGTGGCGCATGTGGTAATGCATGGAGGAGCGTGACATGTGGATGTAGTGGAACAATGAGATTGTTGGAGAGAACACCTGAAAATGTTAATGACTTATATTGAAAGCCACAAGAAAGTCGCTCTGATATTGTTTTGAATTACCAGTAATCAAATAAATAAATAAAAATAGTTGAAACCCAAAGAAGCCCTAGTCGTCTCCTTCCCCCAATTTGCCGGCCTAATCGTCTCCTTCCCCCTCTTTGCCATTACACACGAAAGCTGCTATACCAAACACCAAAACACTGTCATTATGTCGGATCAGCCAGTAAATGGTGTTGTATTTGGTCATTCGGATGAAATACTAATCGAATTTTATTTCCAGAAGAAAATTCGAAATGAAATACTTTCACCTGCCGAAGCCAATTTTTTTTTACAATGTCGATAACATTTAATTAGTTGATTTTCACATCGAAGAGATTTTACATCAATACCTGATTAAAAGGTTGTATGACAGGATTTGCTTTTTTACGAAGGATATAACCCTAGTTCTCAATAATTAGAGAAGGAGACAACATCATTCTCATCTGATGAATAGTAAAGGCACCAAATATGGTGCCATTCCCTCTCACGACACCTTATTTGCAGACGATCTTGGAAGATGAAGATATTTGAAGCAACTCAGAGATGGGGTCAACCTACAACAACTTTTGATTTTTCTTGGAGGTTGGTACAATACATGAATCTTCAACCACAAGTGTACTTATATACAACCTGTTATGAACCTGAATAGCACACCCACTCCTGGAAGAAAAAGCTCTGGAAGAAGAAGCAGACTCACCACCTCCTGTGGTGGAAGGGCCACTCCTCCTATGGTTGACGTGGTGGAAGGGCCACCTCCTCCTATGTTTGACGTGGTTAAAGGGCCACCTCTTGTGGTTGACATGGTTGCTGCTTTGGACCCATCTCTTGTGGTGGAAGGAGGAGGATCTTTGGACCCACCTCCTGGGGTGGAAGAGAAGGAGGAGCTCTGAACCCACCTCTTGTGGTGGAAAAAAGAGGAAGAGCTATGGACCCACCTCTTGAAGAGGCTGCTTCTATGGTGGAAGAAGAAGTTGACCCACCTCGGCCAAGAACTAGACGTGGAGAACTGGAAATTTTTGATAGGTTTTTGGCTTCTCACAGACATGACAACTCGACGGATGCTAACTAAGATGCCGTGACCAACCCGGACGTCAACTTAGTTGCTGTCAAGGAGGCAATTACTTGTATGCTGCAAATCAGTAACAAAAGTCAAGCTACTGATCATAAGATTTTTGGAGATAAAATTGTGAATTTATTGGTTGAGGCCGTGTTGAACTCCATGGCACTATGCGTAGTGTTTAATAAAAGGGAATAAGTGGAAGATGTTATTGAAGATCAACTTATTTCGTCACTCAATGAAATTATTCAAAAAAAAAAAAAAAAAAATCTACGAAAGGACAAGCT